>QLOH01000553.1:0-720348 GCA_026901365.1 Sesbania bispinosa | reverse complement strand
GCCGATGGTCTTCACAACCTTTGTAATGACTAATAGAAATATGCCACATAGCATAAAAGAAAGAGAAAGTCAAAATTCGAATCAACATCTTTGAATTCGAAAAGCTTGAAAGGTACAGAGTCAAGATAAAGGAATTCGAAACAGTCAGAAGCAGAAAGTCGAAGACACATCTTTGAAGACTTAGAAGAATTCTGAAGAAAACAGAAGACTCATTTTCGAAAAGACAGAAGACTCATTTTTCGAAAAGATAGAAGATATCAAGAAAACAGTTATTGGAAGTTATGAAGATCAAGACAAGTGTCACCTAGTTAGTGGTTGATTTTCAAAATTTGTAATTAGTTTTCTGGATAGCTGAAACGTGGCAAGCATCTATGCTGCCAACACATAGGGTTGCTGATGTGTCAAACATGCATTAGTTAGCCGTTAGGATTGGAATCTATAAATACTAGAACCCACAATGTAATAAGGGTTGGCAAATTACTCACTCAAATTCTCTGAAACACCTTAACGTCCGAACTCACAGCGACAAACAGGTTACAAGGAGAAGAACAGTACGTGATGAACCCATCCAAATTTATCTTAATGCAATTGTTCTTACAATTCAATTTTTCTTTTCTTTTGTTTACATTCTGCAATTTACCTTTTGCAATTCATTTCTTGTACAATTTCTTACTCAAAACTTTTACTGAAGTTTCTCAAAATCAGTTTCTGAAAACTCATGTTTTAAACTTGATAGAATTCTAAATCAAGCAATTTTATGGAAATTAAGTTCTTTGATGAAATTCTGAATCAAATCTTTTAGAACTTATTGTTTCTGGATTTCTAACGTTTATAAAATTAATTGGTGAAATTCTGAACCATTTAATCTAAGTTTCCAGAAAATTCATTCTTTTGATCATTTTGAACACATAAACCTACTTTTTTAAAAGAGTCCCGTAAAAGGATTTGATTCTAATCCCCATATTGCTCGTAGAATTAAAGTGATAAATTCAATTTTTCGAATTTGTATTTTATCACCACAAACAAGCGCTAAACCAAATATGCTATAATACAAACTTGTAACTGCTAATAATTGAATTTCATTTTTTAAGTAAGTTAATCTTAAAACTTCAAGTTTCATTAAATTCACTATCACATCTCAAATTCATACTGTAAATTGATTCACGGATGTCGAACTGGAGAATGGATTAATTCTATCTTTAATTCGACTTTAAAATAAACTTAAAAATTGTTATCAAACTTATTTGTGTTTAATTTATGTGACAACTCACTTTCTTTTGATCTTCATTTGAAACCTGACTTAGAACTTCACACTTATATATACTATTTTAAATTTTTATCAACAGTAACATGCCGGTTACTTCGGTTATTATCACCTTCATTTTGGTATACCAAATATGCCATCTGCCTTAATCCCTTTACACTCCCATTACTTGGGTGGGTAGGTGCTTTCGGTCAGCACATCACAACAATATAATTCGAAAACTTGTTATTTTCAATTTTTTTATCAATTACACAGATCTCACAAAAAATATTTTATTGACTATTAGTCCGGCCCCCCAAAATATTTTATAAATAGTATCTCTTTATAATTCTTTCACTACTTGTATTGAGTTCTTATTTCCTTTTTTATATATTCTTTATTTTAATTTTTTTCCTTATTTAGAGATGATAAAGTCTTATTCAAAATTAAAGAAGATTATGTTTTATTTGAATGTGATTTTTTAGATATGCATGATAAAAAATAAAAATCTTACAAGAATGAAAATGAATTTTCTTTGATTTGATTTGAATTTTACTTTCAGGATTAGATAATAAAATTAAGAAAAAGATGTTATAATATTTTAGTTTTTTAAAAAAACACGCAACTTCCAAATTTACTCTTATTATAAGTTTTTTTTCAATATCCTTTTTGTGAGTCAAACTTTATTGTATTCCCCACTTTAACTAACCTAAAAATTATAAATGTTTAATAATTATGAAAGGTAAAGATAAAAAAAAAGATAATAAATGCATCTAAAAATTTGTAAAAAGACTAAATAAAATCATTAAAATAATCTAATAAAAATGACTCAATATAGTATTTTATTCCGACCCCAAATGAAGAAAAGGCCGGTATAAGATGGCTGATAACTAATCATTAAAATATATTCATCAGCCACTTTTACAAGACTACAACTACATATATAGCAACGAAACAAGTCATTTTTAATACTAATATTTTAACAAGAATTAACCCCACATCACAAACATCATTTCCGGTACTACCATGCATTTGCGATGATATATACAATTTATAAGCTTTTCCAATTTTTGAAACTTGTATCCAAATTAATTTCCCAATAAGGTTAATGTTTTAAGATGAGGGTGGCGAGGCTAGTGGGTGAATAAGTTAAGGCAAGAAGGGGGAAGAGAAGAATCTGAATGTTGGTAAAAGATGCAATGCACCCTGGACCTAGACATTGGGGGCAGGGGAGGGCGATGCAGTTCACGTGGTTTGTCCAAAAACGACGGAGCATGAACAAAAGATAAAATATCTGATCAACTAACGGAAGCCGTTAATGTTGACTGGAGTACCTGCAGCCCGCTACTTTGCTGAACCCAACACCTGGCTTGGGTTGGGGGGCCAAACTTTGAATGAACAAAGCAAGCTTCTGCTGACTCATGGAATGTCTCTCCCACGTGCTTTCCTCACTCACTGCATATCACCCTGCAGGGTTTCGTATCAAACGATTCTTCTTATATACGAAAGAAAGTATTGAGCAGCGTTTCATTTTCGCTAACTCCATCGATCCTAGTCAGATACACGTCATTTTGCCTGTTGAAAACGAGAGAAATTAAATACCCTTATCCTATGAGTTGTAAAAAGAAAATAGTACTCCCTTTTATTTAATTTATTTTGCCTATAAAAAAAAAGAAAATAGTACTACCATTGTTTCTTGAGTAAATGCAATATTCAAATCACACTATCATTTATTTTTTGCACAAAGAAAAAAACATTAACATTTATTTTAATATTAAAAATTACATTTTCCTCTCTTAAAAAAAGAAATGTGCCACACTTTAATTCACGATAATATAAACAATCCTTTCAGTGATTATACATAAATATGAATAAGTTTTTCACAATTTTTTTTTGTTACAACTTTAATTAATTTTAGTGTCATATAATTAACTAATTTTAAATGTCATTATTATTAATTTTAGTATTCTAAAAAATGAAGAGTATTAAATACTCCTATTATAAATTTTAAAATTTAAGTTAAAATAAAACTAGTTGGCAATTGATTCTGGTTAGAGCTGGGTATATGGGTCTGGGCTCGCGGACCGGTCTGCAAAATCCGCACCGCATGCGGGCATGAACCACAAAATCATAGGCCCATTTAAGAAGCGGGCTAAATGGGTTTCCCCGCAAACCCGCGGACTGGTCCGCGGACCACTATATTTTTTTTATTAAATTGCAGTATTCTGCAGATGAAAAAATTATTTTTTAAAAAAAAAATCCTAAACCTAATTCCCCTTCTCATTTCTCCTTTCTTTCTCTTCATCCCCTTTTCTACCTACAAGCAAAGTCGCCGCCCAACCCCTCATATTTCTTTCTCCCTTCAAACTCCATTTCCCACCTGCACCTTCCTCCGGCCTCCAACCTCCGCCGCAAAACACCATTGTTCTGCACCTTCTTCCAAAAACTCCATCGCATTCAGCAGCTCAAGGGTGGTCGCGGCGTCGCGGTTCCGTTCAGCAGCTGCAGGGTGGTCGCGTCGTCGCTGTTCCGGTAAGCAGCTCCGTTCAGAAGCGTCGTCGCAGCCAGTTCGCCAGAGGAGGATCTCCCAAAGGCTAACTCAGTTGCTGGTGACCTTGCTGGAGTCGATCATCACGTTGTCGGAGACACTGAGGTTCACCTATTCTGAGACCCTCGGCAAGTGTCCCATCGGTGATTTGGCCTTTGGGATCAACTACTTCATGCGCAAGCAGGTGAATTTATGAAATTCTAGTCAATTTTGCTGTTTTTGTTTTTTGGGGTTCTATAAAGATGCGAGCTTTTTTTGTGATTATTGTTTGAATTTGAGTAGTGTCGCAGCGTGTTATTGTGGTTGGAAGTGATGAGAGTGTGGTGTTTGTAGGGTAATTTGCAAGTTGCTAGTGTGTATCGGAGTGATTGTGTACAACTGAGGGGGGATGAGTTAAAAGCATTTTTTAATTATTTAAACGGGCTGGACCGCCGATTGGTCCGCTAACCCGCGGGCTTACACGGACCAGAAAAGAGCTGGCTCATTTAACATGCGGGCTCAAACGGTTAAGTCTGTTTAACCGCGGGCTTAGGCGGACCGGTGCGGGCCGGCCCGTTACCCAGCTCTAATTCTAGTAGTAGCTAATAGAAAAGTTATCCATAAAAGACTCATCGTATTAAAATAAACAACGTATTTATCTCTTATCTCTTATTGGAAGCAAGATAAAATAGGAAATAAAATTGTTAAAATTCATGGTTCATAGAGTATAAATAGGAAAATGTGAAAGTATATTAATAATAGAATGGAAAGGTAAATTTACAATAGAAGTATAGACTTGTATAGTCAATGTAATCAACTACTAATCAATCCAACTAATCTCTAACTAACATTTTATATCTCTAATAGCCCCCACAAGTTGAAAGTGTTAGCACTTCAAGTTTGGGACGAACAACACAATACAGTCAAATTCAAGAGATGTAACACCTTAAATTTCTAGCTAAGAGTTTAGTCCGTTGGAAACCAAATTCTTAACTTAGAATTTAAAGCATAACGATTTGAATATCAATTCATTCACAAAATTGTAAGAAATCCAACGAAAGTCCAACAATTCAATGAAGTATTCTAAATGATAACACATACTTCTGAACTAAATCAATATTTACATAAAACTTAACTTAACAGTCTCTCACTTCACATTTTAAACCAAAAGTCAGTCTTTGAAGCTAAAATTTCACTATCATATATACACATGTACGCATAAGGTCACTTAGAACAAACATAAAAGAAATAAAAATCCAATCCGAAGCTCTTCACTTCCCGGACTGGGAATCTGACAACGGAGGTACCTGTTCAGCTAAACAAAATCCACATAACGCGTGGTGAGATAAAGATCTCAGTGAATATAAATCTCATGCATGAGTGAAAGAAACAGGAATTCATGTCAAGGTAAAAATCATGATTTATAAGAATTCAAACAACAATCTTTGATTTAAAATGCAAACATGATGCACTCACTGGTGTGCCCAGCAGGCATGATATTATCACTTTCTAGAGTTAGACCTGAGCTCAGACTACGGGAACCGGCTTTCCCGAGGACAAATCCCACCCAAACTGGGCCGAAGCCATGTTTTCAATATCATTAATCTTTTATTTTTACTCACGGCACAAAGCCGACTTGAATTCACTTCAATTATACATAATCTTGATAACATTACAACACAATACTTTATACATAGCAATTACAAACGAATTTCGCTATTCTCGACTATTTCGAAAGTTTCGTCTTTACAAATCAAATCCCAAATTTTCAATTCAACTCTCACCCAATCAACTCAATCCATAAACTAACACTAAACAAAGAATTATATCCAATTCAGATATTAATGTAAGTTACAATCGAGGTGTTTCGATAGTTTCGATAGTTTTCGGTAATTTCGATAGTTCGTTAGTTGATAATTTCGAAAACTTCGAAACTAAGGATTTCGACGCTCGATTATAAACTCATATGTTCAATCCATCAACAAACAATCCAAACAACAAGGTTACACCAATTCTATCATCGATTATTCAATAACAAGAAAGGGAGAGAAAATGGGCGGGTACATGCAAGAGAGAATTCTAATTCTCTAACCTACAAGTGAGTTATACTCACCAAGCTTAGCAATTCAAGGAGGAAATGAAGTTAGGATATGATCTACTTGATGTTTCCTTGCTCCGAATCCGTTCCCAAGCTCCGATTTGGTGTTTCTCTCTCTAGGGTTCACACTCTCTCTCTAAGATGAAGAAGGGTGAAGGAGAAAATGAAAAATCTGATTTAATTTTCGCACCAGCTATATTATTAAGTGATGGTAATCGATTATAGACTCACTGTAATCGATTACCATAGACTAAAAAGACACTCGAAAAGCCTTCTGGTAATCTGGTAATCGATTACTGAGTAACCCAGAATTTCTGGTAATCGATTACTACACCTGGTAATCGATTACCAAAATGTAGCCCTCTGGTAATCGATTACAACATCTTTACAGGCGATTACCAAAAATTCAGCTCTCTGGTAATCGATTACAAGATGCTGGTAGTCGATTACCATCAACTTAAACTTCTAAAATTTACTTAATGAAACCCTGAAACTTAGATTTTTATCCCCTAATCCTATTTACTTTCATTTTCTCAGATAAACACATATTAGTCACCCTTTAAACCTTATAAGTTATTAAAGCCTAATATGTGGGATGTTACATTCTACCCCCCCTAATGCAATTTTGTCCCCAAAATTGATTAAAGATACAATAGGTAGAATATAATACCTCAAATGAACAAGTGAGGATATTGGTTCCGAACATCTTATTCTTTTTCCTAAGTTGCTTCATCAGATGACAAGCCTTCCCATATAATCTTAACCAATGGAATTGTCTTATTCCTCAGGGTTTTGGCACTTCTACTTACAATCTATGCAGGCTTGGAAGGAATTGTGAGATTTTCCCTCAATTGTATTGATTCAGAGTTCAGAATATGAGAAGGATCAAGAACATACTTTCTCAATTGAGACACATGAAAAACATTATGGATTCTGGACATATGAGGTGGAAGACCAATCCTATAAGCAAGAGGGCCATCCCTCTGCAGGATTTGAAATGGACCAATATATCTAGGACTCAACTTTTTGATTTTCACTGTTTTCCCAATACCAGTGACAGGAGTTACTTTTAGAAAGACATGGTTTCCCTCCTCAAACTCTAGATCCTTTCTTCTGATATCAGCATAGCTTTTCTGCCGGTTTTGGGAGTTGCAAGATTTTTCTTAATGACCTTAATCTTTTCAGTAGTTTCCTGTACCAATTCTGGACCTAACAGTGCTTTCTCACCAACTTCATGCCAACAAAGAGGAGATCTACATTTCCTACCATACAGAGCCTCATAAGGCGCCATGCCTATACTGCTATGAAAACTGTTGTTGTAGGCGAACTCTATGAGGGGTAGGTACCTATCCCAACTGCCTGACTCCTCTAACACACAAGCTCTAAGCATATCCTCTAGGGTTTGGATGGTCCTCTCTGACTGACCATTAGTCTGAGGATGGTAAGCAGTGCTAAACCCAAGTTTAGTCCCGAATGACTGATGAAGTGCATTCCAAAACCTAGAGGTGAATCTAGGGTCCCTATCAGATATAATGCTAGAGGGAATGCCATGGAGCTTAACGATCTCCTTGACATACAAATCAACTAATTTATTTAGGGAAAAGGTATTCCTAACTGGAAGGAAATTGGCCAATTTAGTTAACCGGTCCACAATGACCCAGATGGCATCAAAGCCAGCCTGGAATCGTGGTAAACCTACCACAAAGTCCATAGCTATACTCTCCCACTTCCACTCAGGGATTTCTAATGGCATACGGGTTCTTGATGGTCTCTGGTGTTCTATCTTAACTTGCTGACAGGTTAGACACTTAGAAACATATTCAGCTATCTCTCTCTTCATCCCTTCCCACCAAAACATCTTCTTTAAGTCCTGATACATCTTGGTAAAGCCAAGATGTATAGAAAATTTGCCCATGTGGGCCTCCTCTAAAACTATCTGTCTCACACTACCCCACTTAGGGACACAGACTCTCCCTTGGAAAAGAATTGTCCCATCATCTGATTTAGAAAACCCTAATTTTCCAATTCTTCCTTGAAGTTCTGGATCCGAATCTTGAGCTTCCTTAATCAGAGCTTGAAGCTCACTAGTGATCTCTAACTTGCACAACCTAATACTACTTTCACCAACATCAACATTAAGACTCAGATTCCTAAAATCCTCTAAGAGACTCATTTCATGTACCATCATGGATGATGCATGAAGGGACTTTCTACTGAGAGCATTAACCACTACATTGGCCTTGCCCGGGTGATACTTCAACTCGAAGTCATAATCTTTAAGAAATTCCATCCACCTTCTCTGCCTCATGTTGAGTTCTTTTTAATCAAAAAGATATTTCAAACTCTTATGATCACTAAAGACCTCAAACCTCACACCAAACAGGTAATGCCTCCTGTAACATACTAATTTTATTAGGATAAATATTAATTAAATGAAATAGATTAATTAAATGAAATAGATTAATTAAATAAATAATTAATTTAATGGGAAATAAATAATAGGGTTATTATTATTATTAGTTTTATTTCGTAAAGATAGTTTTATTGAAAATAAAATAAAGGGGGTGAGAATGGGCCCAAGCCCAATTAGTTATTCTGTAAGGAGGGGGTAACAGAGTACCTTAATCCTTATTCGTATCATTCGTCAGTAAGCAAAAGGCTAAGGAGGGGAGAACCTGAGTCTCAAGAGAGAGCTGCTGAGGAGTGAAAGTCAAGATCCAAGAAAGGACTTCATCGCTGTGATCAAAGTTTCGCTTAAGGTACGGTGGGGGAGAGGGTATTGCCTGTATATGCATGTAGGGATATTGGGTAGTGAGGGCAACCATAAGACCCTCTAAAGACTCTAAATTCGTATGGATGTATGTGTAAATAGGAATGAATGATATAATCTGTTGATTGATGATTGATTGTATGTAAATTGATGAGTATTGGATGAGATTAATGATGTTATTGAGAATAATGAAAGAAGGATGATTAGGGATTGAGAAATTGGGGATTTTGATGAATTGATGGTAAAATCTGTAATTGATTGATGATTTATTGTGTATTGGATGTTATTAATGAGTATGGATGATGTTTAGACGAAAACGATTGATTAGGGATTGATTGGATGAGAGTAGAGATGTTTGAAATTGTGAAATCTCGATCTGCGTCGCGGGTAATCGATTACCAGGTGTGGTAATCGATTACCAGAGTGTCTGGGCAACCCAGAACTACCTTTTGATGGCTGGTAATCGATTACAGAGGTGTTGTAATCGATTACCAGAGAGTCTGTCTGTGGGTAATCGATTACAGGGTGTTGTAATCGATTACCAGAGAGCTTTTCTGTGGGTAATCGATTACCAGAGGTTGGTAATCGATTACTAGAGTGGATTTTGAGATCCTGAGTGTTTGATATTGATGATTAATGATGTTTAATGATGTTTGTGATGATTATGATGATGTATAATGATGATGATTGATGTTAATAGTGTTTATCACTTATAATGATGTTGATGATGAGCATATTGATACATGATGATGGTGACAAGTGTTTTTCACTTATAATGATGTTTGGTGATGAGTGTATTGATGCATGATGATGGTGATAAGTGTTTATCACTTATAATGATGTTTGATGATGATTGTATTGATGCATGATGGTGACAAGTGTTTATCACTTATAATGATGTTTGATGATGAGTGTATTGATGCATGATGATGATGATGATAATGATGTCGGTGTATATCACCTTATTATGATGATGTTTAATGATGAGTATATTGATGTATGATGATGTTGGTGTATATCACCTTTTTGATGATGATGTCGATGATATTGAGGATGGTGTATATCACCTTTTTGATGACGATGTTACCTAAGTTGTGCGGGGCCCATAGAGGGGGTACAACTTGGGAGAGGTTCCATGAGCACATGTGATGAGACCTGAATTGTACGGGCCCATAGAGGGGTACAATTCGAGAGGTGAACTGAGTTGTGCGGGCCATAGAGGGGGTACAACCCAGGGGATCAAGATGAGGCGTTCGATGCAAGGGCCCATAGAGGGGGTGCAACCTAGGAGTGATTGTACGGGCCCATAGAGGGGGTACAACCTAGGGTCGAATGTCGTTGTGCGGGCCCATAGAGGGGGTACAACCTATCGGATAGTGTATGGTAACACCGATAGACTGTCTTGGTACTAACTAGAGTGACTGACGAGGTGCACCCATAGTGTGGAGTTCCAAGTCAGGATCTTTGGGCAGACGATGATAGATGAATGATGTAATGATGATAATGAATATGATGATAGATGAATGATGTAATGATGATAATGAATATGATGATAGATGAATGTTGTAATGATGATAATGAATATGATGATAGATGCATGATGTGTGATGATAATGAGTATGATGCTATATGCATGACGTAATGATGAGAATGAGTATGATGATAGATGAATGATGCATGATGATAATGAGTGTGATATTATATAAATGATGTTTTAATGTTAGTGAATATGATGATATATGAAAGATGCTATGATGATGAGTTTGGGCTAATGTGTGACATATCTACATGTCGATATAGATGATCAATTATATGTTGAGTTTTAGATGAATGTTATTATTGGTGATTGATGTATTGATGGCATGATGTAATGATGTTGTGGGTGAGGACGGGTATTCTCTATGTGTATGTATATGTAGTATTCCTTTTCCTCACCGTATTCTGTGGATATATTTTACAGGAGTTGATGAGGACACGACTGGTGTCGATTATGATTAAAAGGGTATGCTCTGATAGATGTGACATCAGGGTGTATTTGGGACTTTATCATGTTTCTAGACTAGGAGTATGTTTATGAACCTTTTGGGATGCCATGTATGGCAGTAGGTTATTAATGGTTTTATGTATTGGTGATTCCGCTGCTTTATGTTTGACTTATATCTGAGAGTTTAATTTCTTTTAATAAAGTCATTTTCGAACTATGAGATTTAATAAGAACGATTGTGAACCTTTTTACCTATCATGGGGCTTTCCCCTTTTCTAAGCTTCGATTTCTTAAACATATAAGAGTATGGGGTAGAAGGGTGTCACATTAGTTGGTATCAGAGCAGGTCGGTTCACTGTCCTTTAGTTATGAGTTTACTATGCTTTTGATGTGCTAATCTAATTGATTGGTTGAGTAATTGATTGATTGCTTGAGTGAATTGTCTGCTTGGGTTTATTATTGTTTGTCTTGTTTCTTACTTGTCTGCTTTAACTAGTATGGCTGCTTATCCTTTCTTTGATAAGAAAGAGTAATGGCTGGGGGTAGGAATGATCGAGCGATGGCCAATGCCTTGATGGCTATGGCACAGGCTGTTGGAAACCTTAACCAACATCACGAGACGGATTGGCTTGCACGGTTCCAGAGGAACCATCCATCTACTTGTCTTGGGGTTATGACCCCGATGGTGCTGCTGATTGGATATACGAGATCGAGAAGATCTTCAGAGCGATGGACTGCTCGTTGGTGCAAAAGGTTACGTGGCTGCGTTCATGTTATCAGGGGATGTCGGATCCTGGTGCGACTCACTCGTTCATATCACATGCTCGTGTGTCTAGATTAAAATTTCTTGTTTCTTCTTTGCCTTTTGTATTGAGTGTGAAAACGCCAGCTAGTGGGTCAGTTTCTACTTCTGATGTTTGCTTAAACTGTTCTATATCTGTTAATGATAGCAACTTCCTAGTTGATTTGATTTGTTTGCCCCTAAGTCAACTAGATGTCATTCTTGGTATGGATTGGTTATCGTCCAACCATGTCCTTCTAAACTGTGCTGAAAAGTCTGTTGTTTTTGGTCACCCTGTCGAGTGTAAGAGTAAGGATTTTAGGACTGCCAATCAGGTAAAGGCGTCTCTAAGGGAAGATGCCCAGGTTTACATGCTTTTAGCTTCTTTGAAATCTGATAGTAGTGTTGTGGTGAGTGAAATACCCGTAGTGTGTGAGTACCCCTGAAGTTTTTACTGATAATGTGTCTAGCTTACCACCCGCGAGAGAGATAGAGTTCGCTATGGACTTAGTGCCAGGTACAAAACCGATTTCAGCTACACCTTATAGGATGTCACCCATAGAGCTAGCAGAACTTAAGAAGCAATTAGAAGACCTGTTAGAGAAAAAGTTCATGAGGCCTAGTGTGTCACCCTGGGGAGCGCCTGTGTTGTTCGTTAAGAAGAAGGATGGTAACATGAGGTTGTGTACAGATTACCGCCAGCTAAAGAAGGTAACCATTAAGAATATATATACTTTGCCTAGGATAGATGACTTGATGGATCAATTAGTAGGGGCATGTGTGTTTAGCAAGATAGATCTTAGATCAGGATATCGTCAGATTAGAGTTAAGGAGGAGGATATACCTAAGACCGCTTTTAGGACTAGGTATGGACATTACGAGTATCTGGTAATGCCTTTCGGTGTGACGAATGCTCCTGCCATTTTTATGGATTATATGAACAGGATTTTTCACCCTTATTTGGATAAATTCGTAGTTGTCTTTATAGATGATATACTAATTTATTCCAAAACTAAGGAGGAGCATGATGAACATCTAAAGGTAGTGCTTCAGGTTCTTAGGGATAAACAGTTGTATGCTAAGATGTCCAAGTGTGAGTTCTGGTTAGAGCAAGTGAGTTTCTTGGGTCATGTAATTTCTAAGGGAGGTATAGGTGTAGATCCTTCTAAGGTAGAAGTCGTGCTTAAGTGGGAATCCCCTAAGTCAGTGAGTGAGATTAGGAGTTTCCTTGGGTTAGCTGGGTACTATAGGAGGTTCATAGAAGGGTTTTCTAAGTTAGCTTTGCCTTTGACCGAGTTGACTAGGAAGGGTGTTGCCTATGTGTGGAATAGTAAGTGTGAGACTAGTTTCCAAATCCTTAAGGAGAAGTTGACTAGTGCACCAGTGTTAGTATTGCCTGACCTTAGTAAAACCTTTGTAGTATACTGTGATGCCTTTAAGATGGGTTTAGGAGGAGTGTTGATGCAAGAGGGTAAAGTAGTAGCCTATGCTTCTAGGCAATTGAAAATTCATGAGAGAAACTACCCAACCCATGACCTAGAGTTAGCAGCCGTAGTGTTTGTGTTGAAGATTTGGAGACATTACCTGTATGGTTCCCGGTTTGAGGTTTTTAGTGACCATAAGAGCCTTAGATATCTGTTTGACCAGAAAGAGCTGAACATGAGGCAGAGGAGGTGGTTAGAGTCTCTTAAGGATTATGATTTTGAGTTAAGTTACCATCCCGGTAAGGCCAATGTAGTGGTTGATGCCTTGAGTAGGAAGTCTATCCATGTTAGTTCCTTGATGATTAGAGAGATGGATCTTTTAAACCCAGTTTAGAGATCTAAGATTGGCTTGTGAAGTAACATCCTCTAGTGTGAAGTTAGGAATGACCAGAGTAAGTAATGAATTGCTGAAGGATATTAGTAAGGCCTAGTTAGAGGATCCATTTTAGTAAGTATGCGAGAGGCTATAGAAGGAGGTAGTGGTGGAGAGTTTGTAATTGGTACCGATGGGGTAGTGAGATTTGGAGATCGAGTGTGTGTGCCTAGTGAACATAGCATTAAGAGATTAGTACTAGAAGAAGGTCATAGAAGTAAGCGTAGTTTCCACCTAGGATCAACTAAGATGTACCGGGATTTGAAGAAAGTGTTTTGGTGGCCTAGGATGAAAAGGGACATAGAGGAGTTTGTGAGTACATGTTTAGTGTGCCAAAGGCTAAGGTAGAACATCAAAAACCTTCAGGATTGCTTCAGCCCAGAGTAGGCAGAAGAGCTATGTTGATAAGAGGAGGAAGGAATTAGAATTCAAAGAAGGGGATCATGTATTCCTTAAAGTCACTCCGTGGACTGGGGTTGGTAGGGCATTAAAGTCTAGAAAGCTTACACCTCGATTTATTGGTCCTTACCAAATCCTTAAAAGAGTCGGCAATGTTGCCTACCAAATCGCTTTGCCTCCACATCTGTCTAATCTTCATAACGTTTTCCACGTTTCTCAACTCCGGAAATACGTTCACGATCCTTCGCATGTAATTGAGTCGGATCATCTTGAGGTTAAAGAAAATCTAACAGTGGAAACCATCCCGGTGAGAGTTGAGGATCGGAGGGTGAAACAACTTCGAGGTAAAGAGATTCCTTTAGTGAAGGTGATCTGGGGAGGACCTACACCCGAGAGTGCCACTTGGGAACTTGAAGAGAAGACGAAGGAGTCTTATCCAGAGCTTTTCGCTTCAGGTAAAATTCGAGAACGAATTTTCTTTTTAGGAGGGGAGAGTTGTAACATCCTAATTTTATTAGGATAAATATTAATTAAATGAAATAGATTAATTAAATAAATAATTAATTTAATGGGAAATAAATAATAGGGTTATTATTATTATTAGTTTTATTTCGTAAAGATAGTTTTATTTGAAAATAAAATAAAGGGGGTGAGAATGGGCCCAAGCCCAATTAGTTATTCTGTAAGGAGGGGTAACAGAGTACCCTAATCCTTATTCGTATCATTCGTCAGTAAGCAAAAGGCTAAGGAGGGGAGAACCTGAGTCTCAAGAGAGAGCTGCTGAGGAGTGAAAGTCAAGATCCAAGAAAGGACTTCATCACTGTGATCAAAGTTTCGCTTAAGGTACGGTGGGGGAGAGGGTATTGCCTGTATATGCATGTAGGGATATTGGGTAGTGAAGGCAACCATAAGACCCTCTAAAGACTCTAAATTTGTATGGATGTATGTGTAAATAGGAATGAATGATATAATCTATTGATTGATGATTGATTGTATGTAAATTGATGAGTATCAAATGAGATTAATGATGTTATTGAGAATAATGAAAGAGGGATGATTAGGGATTGAGAAATTGGGGATTTTGATGAATTGATGGTAAAATCTGTAATTGATTGATGATTTACTGTGTATTGGATGTAATTAATGAGTATGGATGATGTTTAGACGAAAACGATTGATTAGGGATTGATTGGATGAGAGTAGAGATGTTTGAAATCGTGAAATCTGCGATCTGCGTCGCGGGTAATCGATTACCAGGTGTGGTAATCGATTACCAGAGTGTCTGGGCAACCTAGAACTACCTTTTGATGGCTGGTAATCGATTATAGAGGTGCTGTAATCGATTACCAGAGAGTCTGTCTGTGGGTAATCGATTACAGGGGTTCTGTAATCGATTACCAGAGAGCTTTTTTGTGGGTAATCGATTACTAGAGGTTGGTAATCGATTACCAGAGTGGATTTTGAGATCCTGAGTGTTTGATATTGATGATTAATGATGTTTAATGATGTTTGTGATGATTATGAGTACGTATAATGATGATGATTGATGTTAATAGTGTTTATCACTTATAATGATGTTGATGATGAACATATTGATACATGATGATGGTGACAAGTGTTTATCACTTATAATGATGTTTGATGATGAGTGTATTGATGAATGATGATGGTGACAAGTGTTTATCACTTATAATGATGTTTGATGATGAGTGCATTGATGCATGTTGATGATGATGATAATGATGTCGGTGTATATCACCTTATTATGATGATGTTTAATGATGAGTATATTGATGTATGATGATGTTGATGATAACAATGTTGGTGTATATCACCTTTTTGACGATGATGTTGATGATAACGATGTTGGTGTATATCACCTTTTTGACGATGATGTCGATGATATTGAGGATAGTGTATATCACCTTTTTGATGACGATGTTACCTAAGTTGTGCGGGCCCATAGAGGAGGTACAACTTGGGATAGGTGCCATGAGCACATGTGATGAGACCTGAATTGTACGGGCCCATAGAGGGGTACAATTCGAGAGGTGAACTGAGTTGTGCGGGCCATAGAGGGGGTGCAACCTAGGAGTGATTGTACGGGCCCATAGAGGGGGTACAACCTAGGGTCGAATGTCGTTGTGCGGGCCCATAGAGGGGGTACAACCTATCGGATAGTGTATGGTAACACCGATAGACTGTCTTGGTACTAACTAGAGTGACTGACAAGGTGCACCCATCGTGTGGAGTTCCAAGTCAGGATCTTTGGGAAGACGATGATAGATGAATGACGTAATGATGATAATGAATATGATGATAGATGAATGATGTAATGATGATAATGAATATGATGATAGATGAATGTTGTAATGATGATAATGAATATGATGATAGATGCATGATGTGTGATGATAATGAGTATGATGCTATATGCATGACGTAATGATGAGAATGAGTATGATGATAGATGAATGATGCATGATGATAATGAGTGTGATATTATATAAATGATGTTATAATGTTAGTGAATATGATGATATATGAAAGATGCTATGATGATGAGTTTGGGCTAATGTGTGACATATCTACATGTCGATATAGATGATCAATTATATGTTGAGTTTTAGATGAATGTTATTATTGGTGATTGATGTATTGATGGCATGATGTAATGATGTTGTGGGTGAGGACGGGTATTCTCTATGTGTATGTATATGTAGTATTCCTTTTCCTCACCGTATTCTGTGGATATATTTTACAGGAGTTGATGAGGACACGACTGGTGTCGATTATGATTAAAAGGGTATGCTCTGATAGATGTGACATCAGGGTGTATTTGGGAGTTTATCATGTTTCTAGACTAGGAGTATGTTTATGAACCTTTTGGGATGCCTTGTATGGCAGTAGGTTATTAATGGTTTTATGTATTGGTGATTCCGCTGCTTTATGTTTGACTTATATCTGAGAGTTTAATTTCTTTTAATAAATTCGTTTTCGAACTATGAGATTTAATAAGAACGATTGTGAACCTTTTTACCTATCATGGGGCTTTCCCCTTTTCTAAGCTTCGATTTCTTAAACATATAAGAGTATGGGGTAGAAGGGTGTCACACCTCCAAATTTTGAGGGCAAAAACCACAGCTGCTAATTCTAAATCATGAGTAGGATAATTTTCCTCATGAGGTCTCAATTGTCTAGAAGCATAAGCCACTACTCTCTTTTCCTGCATCGAAACATATCCTAAGCCTTTACCTGACGCATCACTATACACTTCAAAGGTTTTAGACAAATCTGGCAACGCCAGTACCGGAGCGGTGGTTAACTTTTCCTTGAGCTCTAGAAAGCTCTGCTCACACTTTTTGTCCCACACAAAGGCTTGACCCTTTCGAGTCAATCTTGTGAGAGGCAAAGCTAAACGGGAGAATCCATTAACGAATCTCCGGTAGTAGCCGACCAATCCTAGGAAACTCCTAATTTCCGTGACGGTCTTAGGTCTTTCCCATTTAAGAACAGCTTATACCTTACTAGGATCAACTGATACTCCCTCCCTAGTAATTACATGTCCTAAGAAATGGACCCGGTCCATCCAAAACTCACATTTTTTAGGATTAGCAAACAATGTCTTTTCTCTCAGAATCTCTAAAACAATCCTAAGGTGACTTTCATGTTCTTCTAAGCTGCAAGAATAGATCAGGATGTCATCAATGAATACAACAACAAACCGATCCAAAAAGGGTCGGAGCATTAGTAACACGAAATGGCATCACTAGATACTCGTAGTGTCCATACCTAGTCCTAAAATCTGTTTTAGGGATATCTTCTTTCCTGATCTTAATCTGATGGTAACCCGACCTAAGATCTATCTTAGAAAACATTGAGGTACCCCTAAGTTGGTCTAGAAGATCATCTATTCTAGGAAGTGGGTATTTGTTTTTAATGATGACCTTATTCAATTGTCTATAGTCTACACACAATCTCATACTTCCATTTTTCTTCTTTACTAACAACACCGGAGCTCCTCAGGGTGACACACTAGGCCTAATGAACCCTTTAGCTATAAGTTCCACTAGTTGAGTTTTAAGTTCATTAAGTTCTAGTGGAGAGATCCTATATGGAGCCTTAGAGATGGGTTCCGTTCCTGGCACTAAATATATGGTAAACTCTAACTCTCGATCCAGTGGTAAGGTTAAAACTTCACTAGGAAAAACATCTTGAAACTCCTGAACTGTAGCTACACTGCTTAAATCTATTTTGGATTCTAAGGTTGAGGAAAAAAGCAAAACTCCCATCACTAAGGCATTGGTTAACTTGGGTAACACAGGACAAAAGCATAGGGGGTCTCTCCCTCGAAGGAGGAGGAAAAGGGAAAAATATAACCTTTTTATTGAAACAATCTAGTATAACCTGATTGGATGATAACCAGTTCATCCCCAAGATAATATCTATACCCCTCAAAGGTAGACAAATCAAATCAATTACAGAAACCCTTCCCTGTATAACGATAGGACACTTAGAACACACTAGGGAAGTGGAAATAGCCTCTTTGGCTGGAGTGATTACATTAAGAACATAAGGTAAGGAATCAACAGACAATTTTAACTGATCAACACATTCAGAAGGAATGAAGGAATGGGTTGCCCCAGAATCAAAAAATACAATCAAGGACTTCTCTCCTAGGGTGCACATACCTCGCAACAGATTGTCTGCAAAAGCTGCCACCTGCCCATTGAGGGTGAAAACCCTTCCAGTGGTTTGAGGTTTCTGGGAGTTCTTCAATTTTGGACAGTCTCTCTTTATATGACCCGGTTGCTTACAGAAATAACACAAATTCTTCCTCGTCAGACACTCCCCTACATGCTCCTTTCCGCACTTGGGGCACTTAAAGCCCCCTTGGAGTTGGGTCTGCTGAGTGGGCAAGACTGGTTTGCCTTGCCACTTAGGCTTGGGACCCTTGCCCTGGATGGCCATTTCAAACTTCCTCTTGCCCTTGTTTTCCATAGGTACAGGTGATGGCGTGGTTCCCTTAAAATTCTTTTCAGCAATGTAACACTTGCTAACCAACAACGAAAAATCCCTGATTTCTAAAGTCCCAATCCGGTCCAAAAGTTCAGGTTGTAGCCCTCCCTCAAATTGAGTGCACCTCCACTCTTCATCAGTCACAGCTTGAAGGTAGCGAGAATACTTTGCTAGTTCTTCAAATTTTGCCACGTACTGACCCACTGACATGTCTCCTTGCCTAAGTTGCAGAAATTCAGTCTCCTTTTGCCTCTTGATAGTTGATGGAAAGTACTTCCCCAAAAACAGATTCTGGAATACCTCCCATGTCATTGGAGCCTCTGCTTCTGCAGCCCGAACCTTAGCAGTCTTCCACCAGTCCTCAGCCTCTCCTCTCAGCATATAGATTGCAAAACCCACCTTAGCTACATCCGGTTCAAATCCCGAAGCCAATTCGCCGCGACGTCAGGATCATAGACTTCATTGAACTGTGGAGGAGTGTGCTTCCTAAACTCTGACAATCCCACAACAAAAGAATCCACAACAGGGGGTGGTGGTGGCTCTATGTACCTCCTAGCCATTTCTTGAAGCATGGCTGCATTGGTGGCAGCTTGCTCCCGAGCCGCTTCCGCTTGAACCCGATTAGCATTCATTTTCTCTCCCATCATTTGAGTCAGGGCTTGAAGAACTGCCGCCACAAGATCCTGAGTAGGACCCTGAGAAGATGAGGACGATGATGAAGGGGGATAATTGACCCTTGGACGACCTCTCCTGCCGCCTGCCATAATTCCCTACATATCATCAAGCAAATTTCGAGGTGATCTGTCTCTCAATTCACAAAATAATATATATGGAATCATTAACAAACCGCAAAATATCCTAATTTCACAGTCCAAATGGATTGAACTGCTTTGATACCAAAATGTAACACCTTAAATTTCTAGCTAAGAGTTTAGTCCGTTGGAAACCAAATTCTTAACTTAGAATTTAAAGCATAAAGATTCGAATATCAATTCATTCACAAAATTGTAAGAAATCCAACGAAAGTCCAACAATTCAATGAAGTATTCTAAATTATAACACATACTTCTGAACTAAATCAATATTTACATAAAACTTAACTTAACAGTCCCCCACTTCACATTTTAAACCAAAAGCCAGTCTTTGAAAGCTAAATTTCACTATCATATATACACATGTACGCATAAGGTCACTTAGAACAAACATAAAAGAAATAAAATCCAATCCGAAGCTCTTCACTTCCCGGATTGGGAATTTGACAACGGAGGTACCTGTTCAGCTAAACAAAATCCACATAACGCGTGGTGAGATAAAAATCTCAGTGAATATAAATCTCATGCATGAATGCAAGAAACGGGAATTCATGTAAAGGTAAAAATCATGATTTATAAGAATTCAAACAATAATCATTGATTTAAAATGCAAACATGATGCACTCACTGTTGTGCCCAGCAGGCATGATATTATCACTTTCTAGTGTTAGACCTGAGCTCAGACTACGGAAACCGGCTTTCCCGGGGACAAATCCCACCCAAACTGGGCCGAAGCCATGTTTTCAATATCATTAATCTTTTATTTTTACTCACGGCACAAAGCCGGCTTGAATTCACTTCAATTATACATAATCTTGATAACATTACAACACAATACTTTATACATAGCAATTACAAACGAATTTCGCTATTCTCGACTATTTCGAAAGTTTCGTCTTTACGAATTAAATCCCAAATTTTCAATTCAGCTCTCACCCAATCAACTCAATCCATAAACTAACACTAAACAAAGAATTATATCCAATTCAGATATTAATGTAAGTTACAATCGAGGTGTTTCGATAGTTTCGATAGTTTTCGGTAATTTCGATAGTTCGTTAGTTGATAATTTCGAAAACTTCGAAACTAAGGATTTCGACGCTCGATTATAAACTCATATGTTCAATCCATCAACAAACAATCCAAACAACAAGGTTACACCAATTCTATCATCGATTATTCAATAACAAGAAAGGGAGAGAAAAGGGCGGGTACATGCAAGAGAGAATTCTAATTCTCTAACCTACAAGTGAGTTATACTCACCAAGCTTAGCAATTCAAGGAGGAAATGAAGTTAGGAGATGATCTACTTGATGTTTCCTTGCTCCGAATCTGTTCCCAAGCTCCGATTTGGTGTTTCTCTCTCTAGGGTTCACACTCTCTCTCTCTCTAAGATGAAGAAGGGTGAAGGAGAAAATGAAAAATCTGATTTAATTTTCGCACCAGCTATATATATTAAGTGATGGTAATCGATTACAGACTCACTGTAATCGATTACCATAGGCTAAAAAGACACTCGAAAAGCCTTCTGGTAATCTGGTAATCGATTACCATACCTGATAATCGATTACTGAGTAACCCAAAATTTCTGGTAATCGATTACCAAAAATGTAGCCCTCTGGTAATCGATTACAACATCTTTACAGGTGATTACCAAAAATCCAACTCTCTGGTAATCAATTACAAGATGCTGGTAATCGATTACCATCAACTTAAACTTCTAAAATTTACTTAATGAAACCCTGAAACTTAGATTTTTATCCCCTAATCCTATTTACTTTCATTTTCTCAGATAAACACATATTGGTCACCCTTAAACCTTATAATTTATTAAAGCCTATTATGTGGGATGTTACAAGAGAACTATTACAATGAAAATGGTATAACAAATATCATGAAATGGGCTCTACAGGCTTTAAACATTGAAAGTGTAAAAAAAAAATTACATTGTCATCAAATGATATGTCGATTCATCATTTAGGATTTAATGATATATGAGATGTCATATTCATTAAATGATATCATTAGATGATCATGTAAAACTTTTTAACGGTGATTGTATATACAAATCAATCACTTAAGTTTTAGAAAATATTTTTACTTTTGAAAATATTTTTTTTTACATATTTTTAGTATGTTTGGTCAATTTTTTTCTGAAGAAACAAAGCAATAAATTTAAGAGGTTTTCAGCTTCTAAAAAAAATCTTTTTATATGTATAACATAAAAATTTATTGAATAATATATGTGTGTGTGAGAGAGAGAGTGTGTGTTAAATAATGCATTCAAAGATAGATTTTATAAAAGAAAATGATCATTTTAAAAGCTCATGGTGATGATGATGGATTGAAGCCAGGCCTAACGATCCATTTCACACATTCATTTGGGGCTTGAATGGGAGAGGGAAAGGGGTATTTTAGGGAAACCATATAATAAAAAAGATATGGTGTGAATGGTGAAAAAGGTGGTGTAAATAGCAAATTCCATGAAATTAGCATTCTTAGAATATCTCTGTCTCAGTCTCATTGATGGGCTTGCCTTGACGATCTGAGTGAGCATGTAAGATCTCAAATCTCTAAGTGACCAAAAAAAAAAAGTTCTCAAATCTCATTGACATCCAAGTATGTAAGATCTCAAATCAGTCCAAATGCTCTATCAGATTCTACAGGGACATCCAATCGCGTCATGCAATGTTACAAATATAAGTTCATACTTCAGAGTGTAAGAAAATTATGACTATTTAATCTTTATATAGATTATTAGGATTCTTTTTTCTAATGCTCTCACTTGCTATTTGTTAGTTATTACGTCTACTACATATACATGTTTTTGAAAATCAAACTTGACCGGCTGATGTTGATATAAGAAGATCAATGAATTGGTAACGTCTTTGATTTATTCAACTCCAGTAATTGGCCGGTCACATAGTTAATAGAGGAAGGACTAATCAAATGATCTAAAATTGACGAAAAACTAGTGATGAAGATCCAATTTGAATTGATTATTTTATTTTTTGTAATTTTAAAATTTAAAGGAAAATATTTTTTAGCCCAATGAAGACTCATGGCAAATGAAACTCCTAAATGGAGATGTTAATCTAGGTCCAATTTTATGCGCCACGAACGGCAAACAATAAAGCTCTTAAGGGAATTGCTTTTAGAAAAATCCCTTTTGCTATTTGCACCCCACAGCCTCCCCCTTTAATTTCAATTAGTCTATCATTCCTTAATTGAACCAACCTATTACACTAGTCTATCTTTTGTCACTCCACAAAACCAACACAACAATACCAACCACAACTCAACAAGATTACTCCTTTCTCCTTCTAGTCTCAATTCCTTTCATAAAATTCTTCAAACCAGTTTATTTGAAAAAGGTTTCAATTTCATAAAAATTACATAGACATAACTTTCTTCCAAAACTTTGATATTCAAATAAATATATAGCCTCGTTAATCACGAAGTTAAGGTTCGATTTTGATCTTAAATAAAAGGACAAGTCTTTGAATTTAATATTCTCCAGGGAGAGTAGTGCTAAAGATTAATTTGAGGTGATTTTAAGAAATTAATTTCCGGAAGTTTTCGTAAGTTGTTTTAAAAAAAATTTGGTTAGAAACGGAAAAGTTAGAGGCGAAAAAATTCCGACTCTAAACCAAAAAGCTTCAAAAAAAATTAAAGGGGGAGGAGGACGGGGACGGGAATGGGGAGTGCGGGTGGGGAAGGGGAGTGGGGTGGGGGTGGGGGAAGGGGACGTTGGGAAGGGGGTGGGGGAGTGAGGGGGTGAGGTTGTTGGGAAGGGGGGTGGGGAGTGGGAGGCGATGGGAGGGGGAGGCTGCCAGGTGCAGCAGGTGAGGGGTAGAGCATGGGGTGGGGATAGTATGGGAAAGGGGGTATGGGATGGGGTGCGAATAGCAAAATTAGGGGTTTTAAAAGCAACTCCCCGCTCCTAAATAGGGTCGTTAATCTAGCCTAATTTTGGATTGGGACATTATAGATCAGGATATTTTCGGGCCGGGTATCCCAAATTCCAATTTGATGGTGGACTAAAAACTTGCTAACCCAATCCAACCTAATTTTTTCCGACCAACAAATAAAAGTTGCTCAATTTTGTAAAATATAATAAATTAATAAAAATTTAAGTAAATAAATTAACCCATATAATAGATTAATAATTTTTAACCACTATAGACTAAAATTATAAAGGAAATATATTATATGTTATACTATCCTATAATTTTAATAATAGAGTTAAATATAAAAGGTTGTAGTGTAATAACAAAAGATGACACACAAAAATGAAAATAAAGTAGAATGTGTCAATTGAATCAGTAATAAGTGCTATGAACTTAAAAATAAGAGTGCAATATACATAAAATATTGACCTTAATTAAAATGGATCACTAATGACAACGTAATTTTAAATTTATTACTTATGACTTTAATATTTATAAAAAAAAGTAAATAATAAAAAAAATTAGATCAACAAACAAGCCTAGCTTATTGTAGGCCAACTCAATGTTTAATATAATAAAATATATATTTAAAAATATTATATATAAAATAACATTTTTCATGTTTAGCATGAAATAACATACTAGTTATATAATAATTCTTAGGAGGCTTTGTCATTGATTGAATGATTAAAATGATATGATGGAAGAATTTAATCTTTAAAACAAAAATTTGAAATTAGTGATAAAATTATTCCATTTCTAACTTTTGTCTCTAAAATTATTACTTAGAGACGGATTCAGAGATAAATTTTATATCATAGAAATATTTCCGTCTCTCAATTTCGTCTTTAAAATTATTATTAGTATTGATATTATTAGTTTGGGCATTAGAGACTAAATTTATATTGTTTCTTTCTTTAAATTTTGTCTCTAAAATAGTTTTAACAATTTAGAGACAACCTTAGAGACATAATAGATCTGAGACGGAGAATTCCATCTCTAAAATAAAATATTTTAATTTCGTCTCAACTAAAGATATCCCGTGTTTGATTTTGTCATAAATAGAGACGAAAAATTTTCTTTCTTTAAATTCCATCAATAAATGCAACTTTTCTAGTAGTGAGAATTTTGGCCGCATCACATTTTGCATGATGTGACTTCCTTTATTGATCACTGTGTTAAGTTAGAAGTAAAACAAAACCTGACACAGTTGGAAAATAACACTACAAGAAAAAAAAAAGTCAATAGCATAGGCCAAAAGCTCACGCTAAACAATAAAAATGGACGCTAAACAGCATATTAGCTTTGGCTTAGTGTCGGCGTCGCGACCGCCGCTAAAACATTGGAAGCAAAAGTTTGCGTCTAAGCCGGCGCTAATTAGCGTAGGCCAACCTACACTAAATTAGACACTAACTAGAAGCCAAGTATGTGCTAAAATGGCCGACGCTACATTTAGCGGGGGCTATGTCTACGCTAATATTAGCGGGGGCCTGGCCTATGCTAATATTAGCGAGGGCTTGGCCTACGATAATATCAGCAAATACTCAATTTCTAAATACTCAGCACATGCACAATTTCACATAACTTCCATCACCACTGAACTTGACACATAATACTCTGCATAACGAAGATAAAAATTAGTTTACCATAAAGCATAATTGAAATATTTGAGTAAAATCAACACAAAAAACAAAAAAGTTGAAGTATTGGTGATATGGGAATATTATCCAGGTGAAAATAAGTAAACGAAAAAAGAGTGCAAGTTTATAAGTAAAAAGTTAAATTAATAGTGGTTCAAATGTCCTTACTCTTTAAAATAAAAGTAAATGGATCTCTATCTGAAGTTTACCCAAACTGCATAATTTGTAAAGGCTTAAGTTGGTACTCTTTTAGAGAAGTTTCCACATATTAAAGTATCTTGTAGACTTGCAGAAAAGAAAGTTTTAATGTATGTGTTGTAAGAAATTAATGTCTCATGTGTGTGGCAAATGTATGTGGTTTAATAAATTAAATAAAAGAATATATTATTCAATTATTTGAATGAAAGGATATGACTTTTGGGAAGGAGTTGTTATGTTTTAATGAAAGGGTATATTGTTTGATGGAAACAATATATATAATGGAAGGACATGAATAGTCCCAATCTCTGCCTATCAAAGTTTGTCTCTTAAAATTACCATCAAGAATGAAGAGCACAAGAAAGTAAAGGAAAGAGATAGAAAAGATTCATCTTATAAATTCTACAAGATTCAAAGGCATCATCAATCTTATCATGGATCAAGGTTAGTGTTTCTATCTAATCTTATATGTGAAAACTATGAATTCTAAGATCCTGTTTGATTATTCGAATATCATGAAAGTTTACATGTGGTATCAGAGCATGTGTTGAAGAGTTCATAGTTTTCCATTAATGGTGATTTAAGTGAATTTAAATGATGATTTTGAACCTAGGTTATGAAATTTATGATTCTCCATGAATTATTTATTTCCCAATTTATATGAACCCTAATTTTATAATTTGGGAATTTATGAATTATCAAATAATTCCGCTGCGTAAATTGATCTGCACATTTTGAATATTGTCTGATATGCATCGAAATCTCCTCCCATTGTTTTATCGATGAATTTTGTTTTGACCATGAATGATTTTCGTTCATATACGTACTGGAATGATGTTATACCGTTATTACATATTGTATTAAAATTAATCTTGTTGTTTTCGGCATGATCTGCACGTCCAATCTATATATATTCCTATGAATTGGAAATGTTATAGATATTGATATTAAATTCGAAAGACAACGGCATCTGTGCTTCATTCGATAAATACCTATGTGATTATTATATTATAAATGAATTTGAATTTGAAATGTATGTTTTCATGAAAATGCATGATTGCGATTTCAAAATTATTTGATTGAAAAGTGATCGCAAAAGAGTATTCAATTCAAAGTACACCGATGTATAATGTAAGTAATATGTTTTAATTTGAAATTATATTAAGAGGGTTTTTTAATCATCAAAGTGATCAAACTCTTAAATAAAAATTAGTTTCAAATTAAAATTATGTTTATGTCAAATAAATGTTTATATTTTGGAATTAATTGTATGATAGATTTGTTAGTCACCAAAGTGGCCAAATCTTTAAGTTTGTTTAATTCCAAAATTAATAGTAACTTCTTTCAATTACTCATAAAATAATGGATGCTAAAATATGATTTTTGATTTATGGGTATATTGAAGTTCATTATTATAAGACAGTTAAGGATCGCCCAAAGGTTGATTATTTGTTCTTATAATTAATGAGCATAAATGTTGGTAGTGTAAATGCATTATTAGTTGTATTTATATATCCAAAGATAATAAATATTTCTAATTAATGCATATATTATTGCCAAATTATGTAAACATTTTTTTTAGCATCATTATGTCAAGTATGGTATATTGATGGATTGCCCAAAGGTGAACATCAATATGAATTGTATGAAGTTGTGTTCTGAATTTATTTAGCACGTTAGTATGTAACTCAAAGCGCTCACAAACTGTTGATAAGTCTCTTGTCGGGACATTAATGAGTACCTTAACCACCATGAAATTTGATGGTTCTTGTAATATGCATGAACATGTTACTGAAATGGTAAACATTGCAGCAAAACTTAAGTCATTGGGAATAAATGTGGATGAAAATTTCCTTGTGCAATTCGTATTAAATTCATTACCGTCTGAGTATGGTCCTTTCCAAATGAACTATAATACCATGAAAGATAAATGGAATGTGCATGAATTGCATAGTATGTTAGTTCAAGAGGAAACCAGACTTAAGAATCAAGGAAATCATTCCATTAATTATGTTAATCATCAAGGAGCTAGAAAGAAATTTGGCAAGAAACATGACAAGAAAGGGAAGGGACTCCTAAAGATCAATGAGGCCTCTTCTTCTCAAATCCACAAAAAGGAACATCAAGGAAACAGATGTGATTTCTGTAAAAACACTGGGCATTTCCAAAAGGATTGTCCAAAACGTAAGGCTTGGTTCGAAAAGAAAGGTAAGCCTAGTGCTTATGTATGTTTCGAATCAAATTTAGCTGAAGTTCCTTATAATACTTGGTGGATTGATTCTGGATGTACAACTCATGTTTCTAATACGATGCAGGGATTCCTTACGACCCGAACCATAAAGCCAAATGAATAGTTTGTCTTTATGGGAAATAGAGTGAAGGTTCCAGTGGAAGCAGTCAGGACTTATCGTTTAATCCTCGACACTGGACATCATTTAGATTTATTTGAAACTCTTTATGTACCTAGTATTTCTAGGAATTTAGTTTCTTTATCTAAACTTGATGTTAATGGATACTCTATTAAATTTGGTAATGGATGTTTCAGTTTGTATAAACATACCCATTTAATTGGTAGTGGTATATTATGTGATGGATTATATAAGTTAAATCTTGATAATCTCATTGCTGAAACACTTTTGACCTTGCATCATAGTATTGGCACTAAACATGGTTTAGAGGAAGAACGTTATACTTACTTGTGGCATAAACGTTTAGGACATGTTTCCAAGGAAAGATTACAAAGATTAGTGAAGAATGAAATCCTTCCAGATTTAGATTTCACTGATCTGAATGTATGTGTGGATTGTATTAAAGGTAAACAAACAAAACACACAAAGAAAGGAGCCACGAGAAGTAGCCAGCTTCTTGAAATTATACACACCGATATTTGTGGACCTTTTGATGTGAACTCTTTCAATAAAGAGAAATACTTTATCACCTTCATCGATGATTATTCACGTTATGGTCATGTCTATTTGCTACATAATAAATCTCAAGCTATAAACGCCTTAGAGATTTACATTGAAGAAGTAGAAAGACAATTAGACAGAAAGGTGAAAATTATCAGATCTGATCGGGGTGGTGAGTATTATGGAAGGTATGATGAAAAAGGACAACATCCTGGTCCCTTTGCTAAATTCCTTGAAAAACGTGGCATATGTGCGCAATACACAATGCCAGGTACACCGCAGCAGAACGGTGTATCAGAAAGGCGTAATAGAACCTTGTTGGATATGGTTAGGAGTATGTTAAGTAGCTCCTCTTTACCTATTTCATTGTGGACTTATGCTCTAAAAAATTGCCATGTATTTATTGAATAGGGTTCCTAGTAAGGCAGTTCCAAAGACTCCCTTTGAACTGTGGACTGGAAGGAAACCTAGTTTAAGGCACCTACATGTTTGGGGGTGTCCGGCAGAAATTAGATTTTATAATCCACAAGAAAAGAAATTGGATGCTAGGACGATCAGTGGATATTTCATTGGTTATCCAGAAAAGTCAAAAGGGTATAGATTTTACTGTCTAAACCATACTACAAGGATTATTGAATCTGGGAATGCTAGGTTCATTGAAAATGGTGAAGTTAGTGGGAGTGAAACACCACGCAAAGTGGAGATTCAAGAAATGAGAGTGCAAGTTCCATTAACTTGTATCTCTAATAAAGTTGTTGTTCCTCAAGTTATTGAGCCAATTAATAACCATGAAGAACAACAAATTAATGATCCCATTACTCACAATGAGGTAGAAGTAAATGAACCTATAGTAGAAGAACCACAACAAATAGCATTAAGAAGATCACAAAGAGAAAGACGATCTGCTATTTCTGATGATTATGTGGTTTATCTACAAGAGTCAGAAAATGACTTAGGAATTGAAAATGACCCAGTTACATTTTCACAAGCCATGAATGGCGATAATGCTGAGAAATGGTTAGTTGCCATGAAAGATGAGTTAAAATCTATGGAACAGAATGGGGTTTGGGACCTTGTTGAGTTACCAGAAGGTTGTAAGAGAGTTGGTTGCAAATGGGTCTTTAAGACCAAACGTGACTCTCATGGTAACTTAGAACGTTACAAGGCCAGACTAGTTGCTAAGGGATTTACTCAAAAGGATGGCATTGATTATAAGGAGACATTTTCACCAGTCTCTAAGAAAGATTCTCTCAGAATTATCATGGCATTAGTGGCTCATTATGATTTGGAGTTACACCAAATGGATGTGAAAACCGTCTTTCTAAATGGGGATTTAGAGGAAGATGTGTATATGGATCAACCAATGGGATTCATAGAAAAAGGAAAAGAACACATGGTGTGTAAACTTAAGAAATCAATATACGGACTTAAGCAAGCTTCCAGACAGTGGTATCTCAAGTTCAATGATACCATTGTGTCCTTTGGATTTAAGGAAAACACTGTTGATCGGTGTATATATCTAAAGGTCAGTGGGAGTAAGTTCATTTTTCTAGTTCTGTATGTTGATGACATCTTGCTTGCAACTAATGATCTTGGTCTTTTAAATGAGACTAAGAAGTTTCTCTCTAGAAATTTTGAAATGAAAGATATGGGTGAGGCAAGTTATGTGATTGGAATAGAAATATTCCGGGATAGGTCACAAGGATTGCTAGGCTTGTCTCAGAAAGCATATATTAATAAAATTTTAGAGAGATTCAAAATGGATAAATGTTCGGCATCTCCTGTTCCAATTCAGAAAGGAGACAAATTTAGTCTCATGCAATGTCCAAAGAATGATTTGGAACTGAAAGAAATGGAAGAAATTCCTTATGCATCTATAGTTGGGAGCTTAATGTATGCTCAGACTTGTACGAGACCAGATATTAGCTTTGCAAATGGGATGTTGGGAAGATACCAGAGTAATCCTGGTATGGACCATTGGAAAGCTGCAAAGAAAGTTCTGAGATATTTGCAAGGTACAAAAGATCACATGCTTACTTATAGGAGATCCAATCATCTTGAGGTGGTTGGATACTCAGATTCAGACTTTGCCGGATGCGTGGATACAAGAAAGTCTACATTCGGTTATTTGTTTATGTTAGCTGGAGGAGCTATCTCATGGAAAAGTGCGAAGCAGTCGGTCATTGTTGCATCCACTATGGAAGCTGAATTTGTGGCATGCTTTGAGGCCATGGTTCAGGCTAAGTGGCTACGGAATTTTATTTCAGGACTTGGTGTAGTCGACAGTATTGCCAAGCCGCTGAAAATTTATTGTGATAATTCCGTAGCAGTCTTCTTTTCTAAAAACGACAAGTATTCTAAAGGTGCTAAACATATGGAATTGAAATACTTTGCCGTTAAAGAAGAGGTTCAGAAACATAGAGTGTCAATAGAACACATTAGCACTAATCTTATGATTGCAGACCCTTTAACAAAAGGGTTACCGCCCAAGACATTTACTGGTCATGTTGTAAATATGGGCATTATGTTAGCTAGCGAATGTTGAAAGATATTGTAATGTCTTGTATGTTTGACACTCTGAGCTCACTAATGAATAAGTTTCTGAATGATTTCTGTTTTCAAACTTATGTGCACATGTATGAATGTTAATATTGAAAACCGTTTATGTCTTTGAAATTGACATTATTGTTAGACAAATTATGTACTTCCTATTAAAGTGTCATGTTTGGAATAAGGCTAATATAGTAGTACATGGAAGGGACTATGTCGAATAAGTGATGTACAACCGCCATGACTCTTATTAGTTCTTGTTCTTAATTATGCCTTATGATGTTATAAATGTATGGTACATTTATTCTTGTTAATGCGCATTATGATTGATACTTTATTAAACTATGAAGTTATGTTTTGTCACATGAGCAAAGTGGGAGAATGTAAGAAATTAATGTCTCATGTGTGTGGCAAATGTATGTGGTTTAATAAATTAAATAAAAGAATATATTATTCAATTATTTTAATGAAAGGATATGACTTTTGGGAATGAGTTGTTATGTTTTAATGAAAGGGTATATTGTTTGATGGAAACAATATATATAATGGAAGGACATGAATAGTCCTAATCTCTGCCTATCAAAGTTTGTCTCTTAAAATTACCATCAAGAATGAAGAGTACAAGAAAGTAAAGGAAAGAAATAGAAAATATTCATCTTATAAATTCTACAAGATTCAAAGGCATCATCAATCTTATCATGGATCAAGGTTAGTGTTTCTATCTAATCTTATATGTGAAAACTATGAATTCTAAGATCCTGTTTGATTATTCAAATATCATGAAAGTTTACATGTGTGAGCTATCAAAAGTAACAAAATTCGGTTCTTCTAAATTAAGACTAGGTGCTTACATACATGACATAGCCTGCACAACTAGATTCAAGTGGCGAGAAAATAGTAGGCGAGTGTTGATAAAAACATTATTTATGTACTCCAGACAAGACCATCAAAAGTAAAAAGCAATGAAATTTACAAAACTTTAGTCATATATAAATAGGATAAAATTTAGTATCTTGATACTTTTATTATGAAATGGACAAAATAATTATGATTTTTATCATGCACGAATAGGACAAAATCTGAATTAAAGTTAAAACTTAAGAATTAAAGTAAATTTTTTATATGACTAAGAGAAAAATAATTATTAGGACATAGATTTTTATTATACTCTTAATGTATAAAAGCTTTTAACCTTTTACGCAATTAACATCAAAACTAAATTGTTTTACTTATATATATACTAACATTTTAATCATATTTAATTAAATTAAATGTAGTTGAAAGACTTTTTGGTCTTTTCAAAATCTTCACCTTTACGTTAATGTCATTATCAATTATAGACTGAAGAACAATTTGATGGTTCCCCTCCATCTTATTTTCCTATCATTTGAGTCTAACTATCCTCATGGATATCAGAATGGAATTCCTATAAGGTATGCACGGAAACAAATTAGAGGCACATCAGAAAAAAAAAAGAAACAATTAAACATTAAATTGAAGTTTGTAGGGTTTGATTTGAATCAAGGTATGCAAGCTACAGAATATATGTCCAATAGAGTGCTCAAACCATTGAGTTATAGATCATAAGAAACTATTGAAAACATTTCCTTGCAGGGTGCTCAAACCAATGTTATTAAAACTATATGCCAATCAATATATCATTTTTAATTTTTACAAATAGGAAAATATAAGCAATCTGGTGCCAAACTATTGTATCTAGTTAGCCTATCCTCTAAGACCCTGAATTGCATTCTTACATTGGCAAATTTAACAACTTAAATACAGAGTGGAGAGGTAGATGAAAAAAAAAGAAGCATGTGGAGATTTTCAATGTGCTAATCAATAAGAGCTAATATTATTTCAAAATGCAAAATTAACATTCTCTACCTGCAACCTTTCATAGCAGCTTCTATCATCTGCTTGACAATGTCAACTATAGCAAGGGTTGCTATATATATTAGTTGATAATCTCTCTACCTATATAGAAAATAAAAACTTGAGGATGGAAAAAAATGAATGGAAAGTAATAGGTTCTTGCTCCCAACTAAATCCCAACGCATATATTAGAACATCAATAGATCCATCAAAGGTGTAGGCATAATGCATAATAGCTTGTATGTTACCAATCTTAGCTATCTATAGAGATCTATAACTTGGCATATGATAAATTGAAAGTACTTTCAAGCTCATTGTGATGGCAGATTTTACAATCCAAAATAAACTTCACGGTAAACAAGACATATGCTAAACTTACACCAATCCAACATTTCTTCACTATTTAAGCATCATGGACGATGACAGAGACAATTGAATGAAATGAAATGGCAACGTCATGAAGGAAAATCCCAAATAAGATGATCCAAAAAGATTTTCAAGTTGAAGAAAGGTGTGTTGGCATTTGGCAAACAAAACCTACACACCCAAAATACTTGAAATTTCATGTAGTTGGTGCTACACATGCGGAAAATTACATTCTACACCATCCCTTCTTGCAATAAATAATATGGAATCAATCTAGCAAGCTAATTAACAAATACCAAAATCTTCTGCCAACCCCAAAAAATCACATCAATAATATAGCTATACCATCGACATACTTAGTTAAATTTACTATCTAGGGAACAAGAGTTTGGTTTTAAATCGTGCCTAATGGAGCTCATATGCACCAAGAGTAGTAAACCCCCATGCGTTAGTAGGGATCCTGGTAGTGGATTATTAGCTAGCTTTCTAACAAAAAAAATGGTGCTCAAATTTAACAAGTATGTCAAGAGTTAGGTATGAAGATGTGACTGCTGATAGAACTTCAACTGTGCAAAATTAACACTGACTTTGAGCAAAAACTGGTATTAAATTAGAAAGAGATAAAATCTGAAATTTTGTGGGTTGATACACATATGTTAACTTTCTATCAAATCAAACGGTGCTCAAAGTCGAACATGTGTATCAAGATTTATGTCGGTAAATGTGACTGCTGCTAGAACTTCAATTATGCAGAATTCACACTAACTTTAAACTAAATCTGGTATTAAATGGAAAGGAAAATTTATGAAATTTTGTGGTTTTAAAGATGCATATGGTATGGTTCTAACAAAAAAACGACACTCAAATCCAATGTCTCTAGCTCAAGTTATGAGTGGATGAGTGAAAAGTATTCAAGCTATGACAACAAGCTACACGACCATGTTATGGAACCCAGGCAGGCCATGTAGCTTGCTGCCCCAGAACAGCAAAACCAAACCTGGCATTCAACCATGAGCAAGGAAAATAATGTTATAACTTAAAGGATGAGGTTATCATGTTTAAACACTATTAAACTACTGTGAATGTTTACAAGAAAATATCAACCATAATCATTATGTCCATCTATAACTATATAGCTTACAACTCAGACAATCATGTGGCTGTCAATAATGACATCATATATCATATTTAACATATGATCATTTGAGCTAAAGTTTCTTATTTAGCTCTAGTTGAACTTTCCAATGACTGAAGCACACATGAAACTAAATGGCAATTCTGAGAGCCAAAAAAGAAATAACTCAAAGCAGAAAAAGGAAGATGGAAAAAGAAACAAGTTCAAAGTAAAATCATGAAGGGTAATACGAATATCAGTATCCTCAACATCAAGTGATAGGACGATATCCATCACCTTTTATTTCGAGTTCTCAACAAAACCAATATAGTTAAATTAAATTGCATGAAGATAAGAACAAATGTAGACAACAAGAGATAGAAGACATTGATTTGGTTGTACCAGTGAGGCAACTCAGAACATTGTTGGCCTGATTGTACTAGCCTTTCCTCTTGTTGATCCCATTTACGAACAATTACCTGTGCAATCATGAAAATAAAGCAAATAATCAATGTTTCACATTTTTTATATTTTCTGGTATTCAAATTATTATTAAATACATTTACATTCTTAAAAGATGCACATACCTCAAACAGATACAAATAGATGGGCATCGCTTAACTTTAACCAATTCATTTCAGATGTCATTTTAGTTTTATCATTAAGTTGGTTAAAGAATACTTACACCGCAAAATTGTTGCAATTTTCAAGACTATTATGGTAAGAGTAAGAGAAAATATTGCAAACTTAGAAGCTAATAACTACAAGCAGTTCTAGTTTTAATTTCACTATCTTTTGGCAAGGAAATAGTTACAAAATGACTACTAGTGTTATTAACAGGAAATGTTTAGTCACCTTGCCTTATTTTTGACTTCCTAATAAAATAAAATTTGTCATAGTTGATATTCAAAACTGAATATTTTCTTAAATCTTATACTTTTAACATATCATGGACAGGCTAATACAGAAACAAAATCTCATGAATTGATTAACCTAGGAATCTATAAAGAAACCTTAGCGAAAGATCAATATCAACAAAGACTCCAATAAACACATTATAAAGCAAACTGTTTAGCATAAAAGTTCAGGATTAAGCATTCAAGCTTACATCCTACCCATGCCATTTCAACTGTGATTCTGTCATCAAATAATAAATTAAAAATACTAATGATAACATTATGATATAGTGATTGTCATAATTTCTGAACTAAAAAATGAATTTAACCAAAGCTCAGTGAATGTTAATTTAATTGGATGAATTAAGAAATATTGAAATATTGATTTTCAAACCTCTGAAGGACCAACATCGATAAAGAATCCAATAATTGGAGAGAACTCCTTTCCATGGCTATGTGAAGAAAAACAAAACAAAATTAAAAGAAAAAGAAACAATACACCAAGCAATTGGAAAAGTATGTGATAGGAAAGAAACATTCTTGATTCTAGCAATTGATATAAATAATGATGCCCCATATTCAACAAGCTTGTCATCCCATACACCAAATTGGACCCAGAAACAGTAACCAAAAATGGAAAATCAAATAAAGAGTAGACCAGAAAAGCTATAAACAAAAGAAGAGAGAGAACATTGTTCCGGCCTACCAGCGACCACTGCCGCCTCCACCTTCATGACCAGACTCGCTCATCGTGGCACGACACCATTGTGGCCTCCTCGTGGCCATGGTTGCAACACTTCCTTGCCGCCTTCACGAGTCATCGTGACACACCCATCGCATTTCCTCGAGCTCTCTCCCTCGCCTCTATGGCTGCCTCCTTAGTCCTTTTTCCCTCATAAAGCCAACTAAGTGAAACCTAGCTAAGAAGTTGCACGTTGGCTGCGTATAGGCAAGGAAAGGGAGACACCAATGTTTTCATGTAGCCAATGCTGACCTGCGCTAAGAAAAATATAAAATAAATTAATAAATATTTAGCGAGAGCCAGCGGACGCAAAGTAAATGCATTATTTTAAAAAAAAAAAGCAGATGACGTCCTAACGTTCGCTTAACCTAGGCTAGCCTATACTAGGAGAAAAAATTTAGCCAAGGCCTCGTGGCCTATGCTAATATTTGCAGCTAAATAAGGTTTCTTGTAGTGTAGCTGGGTCCCTTAAGCATCTTGACAAGGGTTTGATCCCTGGTGGTGTGTATGGAAAAGAATTTGTTGGGAGTAAAGCCCACTTTGGTGATCTCTACGCCTCGAAGGGATAAGTATCTAGCTATCGGCTGGGGATACCTTTGGTTCGCACATAAAAAAAAGTAAAACAATCTGATTGTATTCATATTTGGTCTTTTGTGCCACATGTGTCATGGACGGATTAGCTCTAGACTTGTCTCTTTTCTACCTCTTTATATTTTTCTTTGTTGTTTTATTTCCATTGTATAAAAAATACATATATGTACAATATTCGGAGACCCTTGGTATTTGAAAGTCACATTAGATTCAAATTAATTTTAGTTTAGTCGGATAAATTCATTTAAGAAGATAAATGTCTCTCACGATATATTTTTTCTATACGCAAAACTCAAATCTCAAACATTTGACCATCAAGCGTTGATATACTACCCTTATGTTATTAATTAAGGGGTACCTTTCTATTTAGGATGATTATATAATGACCTAGGTGAGAATCTTTAAATCCCCCATCTTAAAATTACATAATGAACTACATCAGATTAATCATGTCAGTATATTTTTTTATCGAGGTTAATCAACTTTCTATATATTGATTTTGAGATATCATTTTGAAGAATGAGATTCGTATCTCTCAGCCACAATACCAAATGTCACTTTTTTTCTAACTATTTTCCTTTGAGTGTGTATTTCACAGACATTAATTGCAAATATTTTTTAACATTTTATCAAATCTCTCCTAGTCTCTTGCAATACTAATATTTTCACATCTAAATATTTATGATTCCGATACTTAATCTATTCAAATTTTTTAAATTTAAATTTGAATTCTTATCATTATTATTTGATAATATATAATCACCAATCAATAATTATAACAACAAATGATCAAATTTTAAAATTAAAATAATATGATAATTTATTATCTCCAAATTTAAATTATATAAGATGATATGATCATTTTAAATTTATATGGAATATTAGTGGTTGAATAGCGTGGCAGCTAAAATAATTAATTTTAATGAATTAATTAATAATTCACATACAATAAATAATTCTCTTTTAATATATACATTCAAATTAAATTTTCAATTCAAACTAATTATCTCTCACTATAAGAATTTTATGAATTTGCTACCAATTTTAGCTACAGATATTCTTTATAGCAAGTCTGGAGCTAATTTATGACTAATTAGCTACAAAATATATTTTCATTGCTAACTTTTGAAAGATAGACTTATTTATTTGTTTTTCTCATCTTTTCACAAACGTGTTTTTCTTCTCTCAATTTCTCTCGCCTGTTGCTCCTTCTTGCACACGTTTTGCTTTGCTTGCGCTCATGGTGATCGAGTATAATGTTGAGACTTGAGTTGAGAGCTATAAAATGATGCGATTTTTGCGTGCTCTATCTTCATTGAGGTTTCTCTTTGTCAGTTCTCTCTCTCCATTAGGTTTACAACTATTCAATTTGATTGTGACTTCTCTCACCCTCTCTTAATCTGTTTGGATTTTGTCATTGTTGAATTGTTTGCCATTTCTCCTTAAGTATGTTTGTGATTTCTCATTATTGAAGTTATTGCTCATATTTAGGAATTGAATTGGAGATATTTGTTAAATTGAGGAATTCAATTGCAGGTTCATATTCTTGGCTTCGGCAATTTGCCATGCTTCACTTTAACCACCCTCTTACTATGTTCATAGTAGCTTTTGCACATAGATTGCAAATTTCCATGGGTTTTGATAAACAGAATAAATGTTATTTTGGATCGTGTGTTGATGTTAGTAGTGTTGCAGGCCTGAAGGAGGTGATACTGGACATTTTGCTTTGCTTAGTATTGGAGTCGCTAAGTTTTTATATCATTTTTAGTGTAATTTGTTATGGATGTTGCTTTTTACTAGAGGTGGCAAAACGGGCTACCCGGCCCAGCCCGCATCGGGTAGTGGGTTTTATGGGCCGGGCTAAAATACCCGACAAAATTCCAATCCTGTGAAATTAGTGCCCGAATCCAGCCCTTTGCGGGTAGCGGGCTTGTGCGGGCCAACTCGGTTATAAAACTAATTTATTCAGAAATGTTGTTCATTAAAAATTGTAAACAATTACACTTTTACAAAACTAAAAAAATTACAATATAGTTATAAAAATCATTTAAAAACATCATCTACCCTAATAAAACACATTCACATAAATTCAAAATACATTTTAAGAACATTGAAACACATTCATCCATCAATCCTATTAAAGTAAAACACATTAAAAACTTTAAATAAATTTCAAACACATTAAAATATATTCATCCATCAATCCTATTAAACTAAAACACATTCAACACTTTAAACAAATCTCAAACACATTAAAATACATTCATCCATCAATCCCATGAAACTAAAAAAACATTCAATTTAAATAAATCTATAACACATTAAATTACATTCATCCATCAATCCCATGAAACTAAATAAACATTCAACTAAAATGAAAGCAAAAAGTTTAGCTTACAACCCCATCAAAATTATGAAATATAAAACTTCAAGTTGGAGTTGCTTGAGAAAGCTTGGTGTCTTTAAACACAATTGCATCCCTCTCACCATCATCATCTTCATCATCAAATTCTGAAATATAAAAATATTGACTTTGTTATTAATTAAATCTAGAATTTTATATCCTACAAGTAATAAATTTGTTTTAATGAAACCTTACCAACAAAGCCATATAACCAACTATGTGTGCATAAAAGATCTTGAACTAGTTCATCCTTCAAAGAGCTTCTATACTTGTTTAACATCCGAGAGCCAATGCTAAAAGCTGATTTTGATGCCACGTTAGTTATATGAATGCTCAATATATCACAAGTCATCCTTGCAAGAGCAGGACATCTACTACTTTTTCTCTTCCAATAAGCCAAGATGTCAAAACCACCTGATGATGGAATCTTATCCTCCTCTAAATAAATATCAAGTTCAGATTTTCCAGCACTGATAGTTTTTGTGCTCTCATATGCTTCAAATTCCTAAAAAATAAATAACAAAATAAATTAAAAATTTATTTGATAAAAAAGTAATCAAAATACTCTACAAAATTTTAAATTGAACTTACTTCATCCACACAATTGATAGGTGTCATCCCCCTTCCTACTCTTGCTCCAACAACATGTGAAGATGTAGCTTGAGATGATACGTGTGATTGTGCATGACAAGTATTGGAATGACAACCATTTTTTTTACGTACCCAGCATATAGCCTATACAAATTTACCTTCACTCTTTCCACCTTATCCTCAAAATTCTTAGGATCCATTTTAGAGTAGGTAAAATCTATGTAATTAAGCTTTTCTGGTTGGATCAAATACAACCCAAATGCTGAGACCATACTTCACTCTTTCCATCTTGTAAGCCATATTTCAAATCAAGAAATCTTCATTAGCCAAGTTAACTGTCAAAAGATATTGAATCTTCCATATTTCTCCAAAATATAAATTTCATGAAGGGTAATATGATCCAGATATCAAGTTGGTAATTTTGAAAAATGGTTTAAAAAATACACACATCAATTCCGCCTTTTTCCACTCATTAAGTGTTGGACAACATTTGTAACCAATATCATACAAGCTGTAGTTATGAAATGCACGACGATAATTGATAGCACTCTCAAGCATCATATAAGTAGAGTTCCATCTAGTGACACAATCAGTTCTCAACCTAATTGTTTTATTCATCCCACCAAGTTTATCAACACATGCAAAAAATTGTCTTGTTCTAGCCTCTGATGCCCTCACATAATACACACTTTGTCTAATTTTATGCAATGCATCATGAGCTACCTTCAAACCATCTTGAACTATGAGGTTCAAGATATGAGCACAACACCTTACATGAAAATATTCTCCATTAAGCAATAAACAATTTTACAAACCTAGATACACCTTCAAAATATTTTGCATATTATCATTTGAAGATGCATTATCCAAAGTGATAGAAAAAACTGTGTTTTCTAAGCCCCAATCATTCAAAAACTCCAACACCTTGAGTGCTAACTCTTGTCCAGAATGTGGTGGTTTCATGTGAGCAAATGCTAAAATTTTACTATTCAAATTCCAATTTGAATGAACATAATGAGCAGTTAAAGATATGTAACCATGATTTGTACATGAAGTCCAAACATCATAAGTCAAGTAAACTCTCCCAGGAATTGTAGCCAATTGTGATTTTAACTTTATCTTCACAGTTTCATAAGTTCCCATCGTTTCCTTTTTAGCAGTGTTCCTAGTAATGAACCTACAGTCTTCATTCAAAAACTTTTGGTATTTTCTAAACCCCCTTTCACTCAAATACGTTAAACGGAAGACCATGGGAAATAATTAATTCAGCCAGTTCTTCCCGATTAGCAACAGGGTCAAATTTTCTCTTTTGTAATTTTTCATCCATATCAACTATCATGTCCCCGACATCTTGATATTTAGGTTTTTTTGTAACTATTCCTATGTCGGCCTAGATGAGTTGTCCCATTATTAGTTACACAACCTAATTCTTTTCCACATGCCAAACATTTACACTTATCTTTCCCATCACTACCCACACCAATTTTAACAAAATAATTCCATACATCAGAGGTTAGGGTCTTAGCTTTTTTGCTTTGTGACTACGAAGCCTGAGTTCCAACTTACGAAGGAAGTGATGCCTTGTCCACATTAGGTTGGGGTGTTGGTGATATTTCCACTATCTTACAATCTGGGACTGAGAATATGTTATCATCTTTCCCACTAGAATCCATATTATATGCCCGTAAATAAATTGAAACTTCAATTAGATCCATATTATTTGTGTCTTTCCCTCATAAAATGGCAATTGTACATAAAAAACAAATTATATAAATAGATTATATAAGAATATGCAATTTTACCAATTCACAGTTGCCTATATATTATACCAATTCACAATTGCCTTGCCTATATATACCAATTCACAAATTCACAATTGCCTATATTATACCAATTCACGGAATGCAAATATTGTCATACATTTTGTTTTCCTATCATAATAGAAATCAAACATTAAAATATCACATGCCAATTTAATACAAAAAAACATCAAGAACAAATGCTTGTTACATAAATGCAAATGAGGAAAACCATTCAGTTAACTTTTTCTTTCTTTCATTTCAGTAACAAAAAGAAAAAGAGAAGAAAAATCACAGGTTAAATAGTCACCATTGGATAGATTGAAGCCTGCTAAGTGCCACAATGAATATGAGGAAAACTAATTTTAAAGTAATGGTTGCTGAAATTGAAGATGAAGACAACATGATACACACTTTGGGAAATGATCTTTCATAAAAAATGAGGTGCAGAAAGAGAAAGGAAATCAACATCCAGAACATGGAAATTAAGTGTTAACAAGAAGAGGAAAATACCTGACAGGAAGCGGTGGTTGGCAGGGACGGGATGACTGGCAGGGACGCGGTGCGGTGGCGGGAAGCTGGGACGCAGTGGCTGGCAGGGACGCGACGGTGCGATCGTTCCTTGATTAGCGTGACACAATGATGCGAATGGAGCTTGACACCACGGAGGTAGCGGCGCGAATGGAGCTTTAGTCTTCACGCAGCAGCGGGAGGGCGGAGGTGTAGCGCTGCTGGAGTGCGTGCAGGCAGAGTGAAAGCAGCAGAGGGCGGAGGCGTAGTGCTTGAGTTTGAGAGAGTGGAAGTGAGTGACCTTGCTTAGTTGCTGACTGCCTTAGGGAATTAGGGTTTACTCCTTTTCCTTAGAGAAATGGGTCTGGGAGAAAAAATAAAAAAAGGCCAGATATGAAGCGTTTTCGGTCCAGCCCAGCAAGCAAGTTTCCATTTTTATAAGTAATTTGGGCTGCCTGTTAGTCCGCCAGAGCTGCTTGGCCCGAACCCGTTTTTGCTCGGTTTTTTTTCTTCCGAGCTAAAAAGCCGGACAAAAATATAGGCCTCTAATTTAAGAGCCCAAGCACTCCCATTTAGCGGGTTCGGTCGGGCCGACTCGGTCGGGCTAGCCCATTTTGTCGTCTCTACTTTTTACTGAAATTTTGTATTCAACTTTATAGAAATTGATTAATTGATTTCTCTTGTGCGTTGTTATGTGCCATATTAATATGAGGAGTCATGCCATTCATGTAGCTTTTAAAGTGTGCTTAAGGATTTCTTGTTTAGAATGAGACAGAGTCGTCTTTGTTTTACTCTTCAAATTTAAAGGTCTATTTGAGGGTATGCAAAGATATTTTGGCAAGCCTTGCTTGATACAATCATTCTTGTTTTTCCTTATTCTTCTGTTATGTTTTCTTTGAGGAGCTCCAGGAGGATTTCATATCCTCTGCCTTTTTACTTTACCTTTTTAATTTAATGATATTACTTCTTTGATAAAAAAGAAAAGAATATATATTGGTATAAAAACTAATGGCTAATAGAAACATATATATATATATATATATATTAATTGTTGAAGTCTTGGAATCTTTGTGAAATTGGCATGTCAATTTGTTTAGTGCATTCATTGAACAATTTTGAATAAAGTAAGCACCGTTTTCAGAAGTTTCACTATTAGGAAACTTCTGATAAATCTGATGATGAATTTTGGAGTTAGGTTTGTTTGTGTTGTGAGTTTTATCTACGGACAAGTGTACCCGTCGATTAGAGTAAAATGGGGTATTTAAAACCCCAAGTATCGTCCCACATAGATTAATTAACAATATTAAATTAAATTAAATCTTTAATAATTGAGACAAGAAATAAAGAATGTGGTTTGATTTGTTTGTTGAACTTAGATGGAGAAAGAGAGAGAGAGAGAGACAGAAAGTTGAACAATGAAGATAGCAATAACAATAAGGATTTAGTTATGGAAGTTCCAAGGGAATTTGGTTTCACTTAAATGCTTATTAGATTTTTCCCCCAATTTTTCCTTATAAAGTATGTCAAGCTAATTGCCAATCACTTATTCTAATACTATCAATACCCAATGATCATGCAATATTGATAATCTTTCCCTTAGAACACTATCCCCAATGATCATGCAAGATAATGAATTAAGAAAAGCATAAAGAACCAATAAGTTTGTTAATCTAATAACTGATTGGAAACCTAGGATTAAGATTGATCATACAAAACCCTAGATCTAGTTTACCTTATAGATCCATTAATTGAGAATGGTACGATCCCCTATTACCCAATTAACTAAGATTTACCAAGGGTGATCAAGTCTTGATAAAATAAAATAATAAGGAAAACACAATTATAACAAGAAAAGAAAAACTTATAAAGGGAAAACGGGTTCAAAACAAGTTTACAACTTAAGATCCACCATAGCCCCTTGGCTAGGTAATTAGTTACTCATAATAAAATATAAATCAACCAAAACTAACATTCCTAAGAAATCCATAACTACTAGGGAAATACTAGAAGAGGAAAAACTCCTTTGACAGAATTGCTTCACTCCAAGAGTTTCCCAAATCCTTATTGGAAAAAGCCAACGCTCTTAAAGAACCTTGACAAGATGAGAGAGTAGGAGGGTGAATAGATTAGGGAGATCTCCTTGATGATTCTCCTAGGTACCTTTTATAAGAGTTGCAAGTATCTCTTTTTCTTGACCAAATCTTTGAAGATTCCCTCTTTATCTCACCAAATCTTCTTTTATTTCATCAAATCTACTTTTCTTGGCCAAATCTCACTACAGATTCTCCTTTATCTAATCAAATCTCCCCTTTTTATTTCCATGATAAACTAAAGGAAAATAAGTGAGATATCAAATAATAATAATGACCATAAATGTCAAATAACTCACTTAAATACCCAAAATAAATATATAAAATAACGATTTATCAGTTTGCATAGAAAATGCAGTTGTTTGTGCATTTATACTCTGTGAATAAGTACAATTATAATGCAGAGTTTGAAATGATGTAGAAATGATTTGAAAAGCTTCTATTAGGGGTGTAAGGTCCAAGACCCTCTTGAGCAAAGGTTTTAATGACAACAAACTTTCACAACAATATTTTAAGTGTTCTGAATACTTTGGTACTAATGTTTGCATTTGAGAATGCTTGAAAGAATACATGAAAAGTTACAGAAGGAAGCTGGAAAGATCAAAGACAACATTTAACATCATAATAGAGATTTCATATCAAAAGTGATTAAACGAGTTCAAGAAGTAGCTTCCTAGCTTCAAGAAGGTCAAGAAAGTTCATCTAAGATCCCATGAGTATTAAACTGAGTTGTATCAAGCTTCAGAAGCAAAGTTGAAGCTTTGGAAGGATCATTCAAGACCACTAGAAGCATGACAAGGAACTTTTCATGACACCGGACACCTTCTGAATGTGAAAGATCACTTAAGCAATTCAAGCATATTCATTCCAAGTGTTGTTGATGCAAACAAAGCAATTGGAGAAGATCAATATCACTAGAAACACATTTTTGTCCTTAGAAGCAGAACTTACAATTTTTGCAGAAACATCAAATCTTATTTCAAGTTGTAAACATGTTCAAAGTATCTTTAGAAGCATTGAACAAGTTCCCACACTCCTCAAGATATTATCCTTGAATATTTCAAGTTGAAGAACACTCAACGGAGCTTCCATAAGCATAATTACTTCTCTCACAATGCAAATAAAGCAAGGATAAAAGATTGGAAGCTTTACAAGCATATTTGAAGAAGAAACAAAATTTCTGCACACTTCCAGAAGATGCAGTTTGCTTCAGAAGAAGAAACAAAAGTTCTGCAAAAGAAATAAAGCTGTAAGGAATGCTCCAGAAGAAGCAGAATGCAGTAAACTCAATTTTTCTCATTTCTGAGGATGCAGCTGAATCAAATACACTTGAAATAATTTATATCAATCCATTTAATGCCCTCAGTTTGCATACAGAAGAAAGAACTACAGAAACCACTGAGTTTGCATTCTGCAGAAGATAGTCCTCTAGAAGGTGTGACCAGTCAAAGGGACAGTTGTACCTGCATGTGACAGCTGCTGCATGATGGAGACTGCTCATGAGGAGTTAGCTGAAGGTGCAAGCAACCTCTCCAACGGCTAGTAACCATCCTCCCTTATAAAAAGAGGAGTTCTCGTCATTATTCAATACACCTCTCTCCAGAAGAAGTATCCGAGCTTATATTTACAAAATCCATCTTCTGGAGACTTTCTCTCTCTTCACATTTTCTCAGAATCTACTCTAAAAAGTTTAGTAAGAGAGAGATGGCTCAACCTTTTGTTGTTGTGCTTAATTTGTAGTAGTTTTGAGCCAGTTTTTTATATTCTCAGAAAATACATCTTCTGTAAACTCTCAAGAGTGCTTTGAGAGTATTAGTGTCTCTTGAGAGAGTGTATAATTGTTTTCGTGAGCTGCTGCACTGGTGCAGTGAGCTAAAAAGAGGTGTAACTCCTGCAGAAGGAAATCTGCAAGGTATTTTTGAGTCTGTACTTCCTACAGAAGAAGCTGCAATAGGTGTGAAGCCTTGGGAGACTACAGAAGAAACCTATAAGAGCCTGCAGAGGCTGAGCAAAGAATACTGGCGATTAGAACCTGAAGAGGCTGCATAATAATACTTGGCAAAGAGCCTGAGGAGGCTGTGGGAACAAAGAATACCTTGTAATCATAATTGGTTAGTGGAAAATCCTACTGAGGTAGATACTGGACGTAGCCCAAGGATTGTGAGAGTGAACCAGTATAAAAATCATGTGTGCAATATCTCTTACCCTTACTCTCTTTAATTTTCTGCACATACATCTATTGCTTGGTTAGTTATTGTTCATACTTTGAACATTTAGCAAGCTATAAACCATATTTTGATAAACTTGTTTTTAAACTGATATTTTCACATAAATCACATTCATATCAGTTAAAATACTGATCTGGAAAGTTTCATTACATTATGAAACTATTTGGTGCTCCAAAAGCACATTTCTTGAAAGATGTTCATTGTTCAACATTGGAACTTGGGGTTCAAACTGCTAGATTTTGATAAACCTATTTTTGAACTAATATTTTTTACATAAATCACATCATATCAGTTCAAATACTGATCTAGAAAGTTTCATTAAATTATGAAACTGTTTGGTGCTTCAGAAGCACATTTCTTGAAATTTGTCCCTTGTTCAACATTGAAACTTAGGGTCCAAACTACCAAATGTTTATAAACATGATTTTAATTAGATCTAACTTGATATTCCAATTGTTTACTACTTAAATATCTGATCTGGAAAGTTTCATCAAGTTTCAAGTTCATTTGATGGTTCGGAAGAAACATATATTAGATTTCATTGTGTAACTTGACCTTAAAATATCAGATTGGTATAAACTTTCTTCTGAACAGATTTTCTTATATAATCTTATTAGTTATTGCCTAAATAACTATTTTGGAAAGTTTTATTAAAATACAAAATCATTTGACCCTCCAGAAGAAAGGTTTAAAGTGACAGACTCATTGTTTTGCTTCTGCATAACTGCATAAACATTATATTATTCTTCTGAACCTTATTCTGAATTGTAACTACATAAATACATTATATGGAAGAATAAATTTTGATGATATCAATCTCTATGATTTTGCTTGCCTTTAGGAAGATAGTTTTAATCTACTTAGTTGGCATTATACACTAACCACAATCTTCCAGAAGGAACTTCTGATAGCCAAGGAATTCCTTGAGCAGAGATCAATAAGTTGTTCAAAGTACTTGCAGGTTAGACCAAAAGTTTTCAAGGGTCACAATTCAACTCCCCCTTCTTGTGACTCTATGATTTACTTCAATTGGTATCAGAGCTCAACCTCTATGGGTTGAGCACACTTAACCGTGTGAGAGGAAAAGATTCATGAAGAAGTAATGGCCAACCAAGAAGCATGCTCTCAAAGTGTTAATGCAGAATATTCAAGAATTGAAAAACTTCAAGAAGGAGCCAATGATGCTAGAAATTGATACAACTCTATATGTGGCTTAAATGGACCTTAAGGTATGTACTGCTAAACTTGAACATTTTCCTCCCTATGATGAGATGGATTTTGCTTATGATGAATTGAATGATGGTTTGATAAACCTTGAAAATAAGAATATGGAATGGTTTTAAAAAAGGGGTCTGTTCTATTGAACTTCAAATTGAAACTTTGAAATTTGAATATGATTTTCTTGAAGAAGATACATTGGTAATTTGTGAAACCTCAACTATCATCGAAAATCATTTTAATCTTGAAAATGAAGTTGAAAATTGATTTTCAATATTTGCCAAAACTGAAGTATCTACTTGCTCTAATTCCATGTTTTGTCAATAATAGGAAAATTGCTATTTTACATGGAAAGCTAAGTAAAGTTTATGGCAAACAGATTTCAGAATCTCATCCCAATACCATGTCCATGTTTTTCAAAATGATCTTCAAATGATCAAGACATCATTCAGTCTCATTATCTGAAATTATTGTGAACATCATGGTCATATCTCTTAGTTGTGCAATTTTAGAAGAAATATTTTTATGAAAGATAAGATGGTATGAGTTGCTAAATCTTTTAAGAATTCAACCACTAACACTCAAGGACCCAAAATGAAATGGGTACCAAAATGTCTCCTTAGCAATTTTGTTATGCAGAAAAAATTCTCAAGATAGAACCATTGGCCAAAGGAAAATATCTTCCAAGGCTTAAATAAAAATGTTCCATACAAAGAAGGAACATGACTCTAGTCAATGCTTCTCAAATGCTTGGTGTGAAATCTCACAGGTTCATGACTTATAGAAAGAAACAATGGGTAAGAAAAAGTACTGTTCAATTGGCCAAGAACAAGGTATCAATGATTTCTATCCCCAATGCATATTCATTTTATAGAGTCAATGAATTTGAGCACATTCCTCATAGGTTTATGCTAAGGTCTTGGGTGTGCTTGGTAATTGAATGATTATCATTGATTGACATTTATATGAACATTCTGTTCTAATCATTTTATTAGTCTTAAACATAAAAAGAAAATGATTAGAAGATCAAAAGTAATGTGCTAGTACTGCAAGTTTAAAATTCTAATATAGCTACTTTTAAATGAGCACAACTTGGCCTATAGAAGTCTGTTCTAGGTGAAACCAATTTTGTTTGAAAGATTATTGACGGTAGTATCAAACTGGAAAATATGAGAATTTTACCTTAATCACAAAAGTCCCAGTAAAAGTTTGAATACAATTGTTCTGTGATAGGTTCTAATATAAACTAGTCAACTTCAATTGATCATATCTTGAGCTATAGAAATGCTTTTTGAGTGAAACCAATTTTGTTTGAAAGCTTATTTATGATATTATTAAACTGGAAAGTTTGAAAAATTTATCTTAATCACAAAAGTCCCAGTAAAATTTTGAATACAGTTGTTCTTTCATAAGTTCTTATATAAACTAGTACACTTCAACATATCATAACTTGAGCTACAGGAATGCTTTTTCAGTCAAACCAATTTTATTTGAAAGATTATTCATGTTAGTATTAAACTGGAAAGTTTCAGAATTTTATCACAACTACAACAGTCCCAGTAAATTCGTGAATATAGCTGTTCTGTTATAAATTCTGACATAAAGCAATCCACTTCATCAGATCATAACTTGAGCCACAAGAATGATATTTGAGTGAAACAAATTTCATTGGAAAACTGATTCATATTAATTTTAGACCGGAAAGTTTCAGATTTTTTGAACATCTAAATAATTCCCAGTAAGTCATTAAAGTAGGTTGTTTTGTTATATGATCATATTTGAGCCTACTATTTTTTTATGTTTATAACTTGAGAAAGGAAAATCTTTTTCAAGTGACACCAGTTGGATTTGAAATATAATACTTAATAGTTTAACCCCATTAAGTATCTAAGATTTTGGTTGCATGGATTTGTATCAGTGCATAAAAAATAGAACTGTCCTATTCTGCATTCTGTGATAAATCAGTCAACTTAAATGCATCATATCTTGGGATAGGAAAATCCAAATTGCATGATCTTTATCTTGTTAGAAAGCTTGAGATATCTAGTTTATTATGGTGAAATCTCATTTCTGTGTGAATTGAAAATAATTCACAGATGCAGTTTGAAGTGTAGAAGTCAATGATATTTTTCTAATCTAATGCAGTAACTTGGAATTAGAATATCTTTGGATGTACTAATCCAAATGAGATGATTTTTGTGGCATTAGAATGATTGAATGATTCTTTTTATTGTGATAAATGATCATCTCTTAGTTTAAAAGTCCTTTAGAGATTGGACTTTAAGAAACTGCTGAAGTCTCTAATATGTTTTACTCTCAACCACAAAGGATGATTCTTTAGAAGCTTCTGCAAGAAGGTCCAAACTGAAAAATGATCCAACATTGCATATGTGAGTTGTGATAATGAAAGGGAGTTTAAGGACTCCTTATTCAAAGCCTTCTTTGGTGAGAATGACATTTCTCACAGCCCTTCATGCCCTAGAACTCCATAACAGAATGAAGTTATGAAAAGAAGGAATATGACACTACAAGAAATGGCTAGAACCATTTTAAGTGACTCTAGTGTTTGGGCTGAACTTGTAAGCATTCATGGTATACTTTGAATATAGTCACTAATAGAAGCATGTGAAACAAGACTTTATATGAATTGTGAAAATGTAGAAAACTAAACATTTCATACTTGCATACATTTGGGTGTGAATGTTATATTGGTAAGTTTGATAAAAATCTAATAAGGTTGTCTATCTTGGATATTCTCTAACTTCAAAAGCCTTTAGAAATCAAACTGATTGATGAAAGTATGCATGTTGTTGTTCTTTGAATCCAATGCTTTTCTTGAGAAAGAAAGAACTGCAGGTTTAGAAAATGAAATAGAAAAACTAAATCTAAACCAGAAGGATAAATCTGAATTCAGAAGCAAAAGTTAGAAATCAAAAGAAGGTCAGAAGAAGGATCATAAACTAATCAGAAGAAGAATCAAAAGCACATGAATGCAGATTCTGATTCTAAATTATGAAAAATAGAATGGGGAACATTTAACCAGCTTCCAATGATCCATCCATACCTAGGAGCTGGAAAACAGATTTAATGCTCACCCTTATGATCAAACCATTGGAGATACATTAGAAGAAGAACTTGAACATTTTGAAAAGAACAAAGTGTGGACAGTAGTTCCCCTTCTCGAAATCAATCTATCATTGGAACTAGATGAGTTTTTAAAAGGAGATGGATGAGAAAGATAAAGTGATCAAAGACAAAGAAAGCAAGAAGATGATGAAATCTCCATTCATCTAGAGAAGTACATTAAGGATCTTCTCAAAAGATTCAAAATGGATAAAGCCAAGCCAATGGACACTCCAATGCAACGATCCACTTTGTTTGATAAAGATGAATGTGGTATGTTTGTTTCTGAAAAAGACTAGAGAGGTATGATTCCTTCCTTATTATATTCAATATCAAGTAGGTAAGCTGTTGTATTTTCTATTGGATTATGTGAAAGGTTTCTATCTTCTCCTAAAGAATTTCATGTCATATCTGTGAAGTGAATATTTAGATTCCTTGTTTGAGCTACTAATCTTGGCCTTTGGTGCAAGAAAGGAACAAGTTTTGATCTTGTAGGATTCTATGATGTTGACTTTGCTGGAATTAGGATTGAGACAAACGGTGAATGCCAATTTCTTGGTTAGTCTCTCATATCATGGATGGGTAGCAAGCAAAATACTATTGCCCTATCCACTGTTGAAGCAAAATATCAGTAGTAAGTCATCCACAAATGTTGGGGGTTTAAGCATTAAATGGAAGATTACTCCCTGAGGTACACTGAAATCCCAATCTTATGTGATGATGAAAGTTCTATGAACTTATCTATGAATCCCATGCATCACTTTAGATCAAAACATATTGACATCAAGTATTATTTTATTAGAGATCATGGTCATGAGCATGACATTGAACTGAAATATGTTGAGACAAAATCTTAACTTGCTGATATCTTTTCTAAGCATCTTCTAGAAGAAAAATTAAGCTTCATTAAAGATCAAATGCATTTGTGTGTGATTAATTGATTGACATATTATGTGTTCTAAGTTCAACATGAGTCTTCTTTACCTAATCTAGAACACTTAGAAGTTAGAAGGTGAATTTCCCCATCCAGAAGCAAAAATCATGCTTTTGAAGAGATAGAAAAGAGAGATGGAATTCTCTCTATTGGTATTCTCATATTCTTCAATGCCTAAGAGGGAGTTGTTGCCTTCATTCTTACTCACTATAAATAGAAGCTATAACCCAAAGTTAAAGATAGTTTGTTTCCTTCATAAATTCAATTCTCTTTCACAACATTACTTGTTTTTGCCAATTCCATATATCTTTCCTATTATTTTCATGAGGATCAAAGCTATAGGAAGGAAGGGCATAAAATCTGTAGCTACTCATATTCATCAAAGTTTACCAATTAGAGTTGTCTTTGTTACAACTGTTTCGGTAACAGAATCTCTTCCACCTACTAGAACTCCTAAACCACTCATAAGAGAAGATTGGGGTGTAGATGTCTTCTTAGAAAGACTAGGATGGCTCAAATTATTTAAAATTTAGGAGCCTATTTATCCAAGATTAGTGAAAGCATTTTTGCTGCAACGTCTAAGTTTAGGAGTGATAATCAGTATCTTATGAAGGATATCAAGGGATACTCAATGTTACTCACCCATGGGTATATTCATGAATTTATACATGTCTTCCATATGACATGTTTCTTACCAAGCCTTTTAGGTTTCACAAAATATCCTCTTGATGATGTAGAAAAGGAATAAGATCATTTCTTCTTTACATGGAAGAATTTGTAGCAAGTGCTTTTCATGGGGTGATAAAGTAAAAAAAAAAAGAAAGAAAGAGGTTCATTAGAAAAAGATAGAGCCTTCATAGGCAAACTTTGGGATTAATATGGTAAACCAATTCCATGTCTCTCTTATATTTGATTCTTATGTCCCATTATCTTATGATAAAGTCCAAGCCCCTATTCTTGATGATTCAACCAAGTTTGGATAAAGGGATCCTATCTTCAACGTCTTACTAATGAGGAAAGTTAGCTTAAGATTGTGTAATATGCAAGAGAAGGAAGTAAGGATTGTGTAGTATCAATTCTAGTTTAACGCATTTGTGTTACTAGAAAGTGCTTCTCATGTTCTACCAATGACTTTAGCTTACTTCCAACCAACGTAAGATATGTAGATGGCTGCCATTTGGTCTTATTTAGATCATTCCTCACATTCTAAGTAGCCTAGGCTAGGCAATGATGAGCACTTATTCCTTCCTATCATTTCCGTGCTCATTTTGATCGATGAAAAAAGGGGGAGAAGAATATAAAGATTCAGTTATAACAAATTTCTATTTGAATAGCACAAATTCAAGGGAAGAAATAATTCTTTATTGTTAAATCCCATTTTTGTTATCTGAATGTTATAAATGGCACAAACTCAGGGGGAGATTTAATTCTGTATTGTTAAATCACTTGATTATTATTTCCCTTATTGTAAGGTCCAAGACCCTCTTGAGCAAAGGTTTTAATGACAACAAACTTTTACAACAATATTATAAGTGTTTTGAATACTTTGGTACTAATGTTTGCACTTGAGAATGCTTGAAAGAATAAAGGAAAAGTTACAGAAGGAAGGTGGAAAGATCAAAGACAACATTTAACATCATATAGAGATTCCATATCAAAAGTGATTAAACGAGTTCAAGAAGTAGCTTCTTAGCTTCAAGAAGGTCAAGAAAGTTCATCTAAGATCCCATGAGTATTAAACTGAGTTGTATCAAGCTTCAGAAGCAAAGTTGAAGCTTTGGAAGGATCATTCAATACCACTAGAAGCATGAGAAGGAGCTTTTCATGACATCGAATACCTTCTGAATGTGAAAGATCACTTAAGCAATTCAAGCATATTCATTCCAAGTGTTGCTGATGCAAACAAAGCAATTGGAGAAGATCAATATCACTAGAAACACATTTTTGTCCTTAGAAGCAGAACTTACAATTTTTGCAGAAGCATCAAATTCTTATTTCAAGTTGTAAACATGTTCAAAGTATCTTTAGAAGCATTGAACAAGTTCCCACACTCCTCAAGATATTATCCTTGAATATTTCAAGTTGAAGAACACTCAAAGGAGCTTCCATAAGCATAATTACTTCTCTCACAATTCAAATAAAGAAAGAATAAAAGATTGGAAACTTTACAAGCATATTTGAAGAAGAAACAAAATTGCTACACACTTCCAGAAGATGCAGTTTGCTTCAGAAGAAGAAACAGAAGTTCTGCAGAAGAAATACAGCTGTAAGGATTGCTCCAGAAGAGGCAGAATGCAGTAAACTCAATTTTTCTCATTTCTGAGGATGCAGCTGAATCAAATACACTTGAAATAATTTATATCAATCCATTTAATGCCCTCAGTATGCAAACAGAAGAAAGAACTACATAAACCACTGAGTTTGCATTCTGCAGAAGATAGTCCTTTAGAAGGTGTGACCAGTCAAAGGGACAACTGTACCTGCATGTGACAGCTGCTGCATGATGGAGACTACTCATGAGGAGTTAGCTGGAGGTGCAAGCAGCCTCTTCAGCGGCTAGTAACCTTCCTCCCCTATAAAAAGAGGAGTTCTCTTCATTATTCAATACACCTCTCTCCAAAAGAAGTATCCGAGCTTATATTTACAAAATCCATCTTCTGGAGACTTTCTCTCTCTTCACATTTTCTCAGAATCTGCTCTAAAAATTTAGTAAGAGAGAGATGGCTCAACCTTTTGCTGCTGTGCTTAATTTATAGTAGTTTTGAGCCTATTTTTTATATTCTCAGCAAATACATCTTCTGTAAACTCTCAAGAATGCTTTGAGAGTATTAGTGTCTCTTGAGAGAGTGTATAATTGTTGCTGTGAGCTGCTGCACTGGTGCAGTGAGCTAAAAAGAGGTGTAACTCCTGCAGAAGGAAATCTGCAAGGTATTTTTGAGTCTGTACTTCCTGCAGAAGAAGCTGCAAAAGATGTGAAGCCTTGGGAGACTACAGAAGAAACCTATAAGAGCCTGCAAGGGCTGAGCAGAGAATACTGGTGATTAGAGCCTGAAGAGGCTGCATAATAATACTTGGCAAAGAGCCTGAGGAGGCTGTGGGAGCTAAGAATACCTTGTAATCATAATTGGTTAGTGGAAAATCCTACTGAGGTAGGTACTGGACGTAGCCCAAGGATTGTGAGGGTGAACCAGTATAAAAATCATGTGTGCAATATCTCTTACCCTTACTCTCTTTAATTTCCTGCACATACATCTATTGCTTGGTTAGTTATTGTTCATACTTTGAACATTTAGCAAGCTATAAACCATATTTTGATAAACTTGTTTTTAAACTGATATTTTCACATAAATCACATTCATATCAGTTAAAATACTGATAAGGAAAGTTTCATTACATTATGAAACTGTTTGGTGCACCAAAAGCACATTTCTTGAAAGATGTTCATTGTTCAACATTGGAACTTGGGGTTCAAACTACTAGATTTTGATAAACCCATTTTTGAACTAATATTTTCACATAAATCACATCCATATCAGTTCAAATATTGATCTGGAAAGTTTCATTAAATTATGAAACTGTTTGGTGCTTCAGAAGCACATTTCTTGAAATTTGCTGATATACCATAATAAGTCTATTTGCCATTGTCCCTATATACAGTATTTTAAATTTTCCCTTTATTTGGAGGAAGGTGCCTCGGCTTAGCTCATCAGTTTTATTATCTTCTCCAATTTCTCCCATTTCTGAGGTATTCTACAACTGTAGTGATTGCTGTCTTCTGTCTCCTTTACTTTTCTTTTTCAAAATTTAATGAAAGATAAATTGAATATTTTCCCTTGCATCTTTCTAACTGTGTTGTAGATTGACACTTTCAATGGATTTTACCATGAAAACTTCACTCCCAACAAGAATCGTAAACCCAAAGTATGGACTGAGAATTGGGTTGGCTGGTAAGTCATACAAAGGCTACTTTGAGGATGAAAATATTTTATTTGGGGTCCTATAATATGAGTTTTGTGTTGCTTGGTTGGAAGTACACTGGTTTTGGTAGAGCAATTCCTTGCAGTGTAAAAGAGAGAACACAAAAAGAAAGGAAGCAAAATGCTTAAGAGGTTGGAAACAACATCATTGCACTGTTCCGAACCAGGTTACCTGATGCGTCACGCACTTCAAGTTGTTCTGCACCCTGAAGTGGTTGTGGTGAGCGCATTTCTTCTTCATTGCTCTATAGTCTGTAGGTGATTTGTTCCTTTTCTCATTATAGGATGAGTATCAATATGTAATTTTCTTTTATGAGCCAAAGTTAAATAATGATATCCTTTATTATTATAGTATCATGTTAGTTGGCTTCCCCATAATTTTAAACTGATTCAACCACTAGGTATTTTTGTATTTGTGAATATTTTTACTGTATGGCTATTTATTCTTGTTGTTATACTTAAATATTGTGTTAAATGCAAATCTACATTACTGTTGCTTAGGCTCTTATATTACAATGATAATTAGATCTGGTGAACCTTTCAGGTTATAGATTTATGAGTTTCTAGACACTCTATTTACATCTATTTCCAATAAGATTAATTTCGGTATTTGCATATAAAATTTCATAGTGTATTAACTTTGTTTGATATTATTTTGGTTAAAATTTGTAGAGTAAAATTAAATTGGATTAGTTATAAAATAAATGAATGAATTATAGTAAGCAACCATTTATGAATAACCTGTCTAATTACTTTGCAAAGCAATTTATTATATTATGAAGTTGCTACAATTTGGCTGCGCACTAGCTAGCGATGGGGTAAGATATTGTCTGTACACTTTAGCTAGGAAGCAGCTACAAAATTTTCATTGTAAGTTACCTACAAATTAATTACCAAATAACTATGATATGTCCTAGCTAAATAACTAGAAAATAGACTAATGACAAATTGCTACCATTTTCATGTGGATTTGCTACGAAATTTTAAAAGTTGATACAAAATAGCTACCAAATTATTTTGTAGCAAATTTGCTACTTAATTTATGTTACCACCGATAGGGTTGTAAATGAGTTGAGCTATTCATGAACTATTTGAGCTCGGCTTGTTAAATGTTTGACCAAATTCGTTTGTTTAATTAAACAAACAAACCCAAGCTTAATGTTGGGCTCGGTTATTTAAATGAGCCAAGCCCAAGCCTTATGAGCTTGACATTAAGAGCTCGTGAATAGCTCGCTTATTTTATATAATAATTAATTAATATAAATAAATAAAGTAAAGTAAGATTAATAAAAAATGGAAAAAGTAAACATAGAGTTATAAGTTTATTTTTTAAATAAATAATAAAATAATAAAGTAAAATAATTAATCTATATATATATACATATGAAAATAAGTATTGAAATATTTCTTATATTAATTGAGAAGTTATGTATTGAATTTCAAAAAGTATAATATTTTAAATTTTTTAACTATATATATATATATCGTATATTAAGGATATATTTTGATTTTCAATATATCATTTGATAATAAAATATTTATTAAATACTAAACTCATAAACTTTAAAAATGATTTAAAGAAAATTTTCATAAGAGCAAAAACAATGAAGTTATAAATGAGCTAAACAAGCCAATCTAAGCTTAATTTGTTTTCCTTTAACAAGTCAACCCCGAGCTTTAAGTTTGACTCGTTTAAATAAATGAGTCAAAGCTTGAGTCACTTTTTTTTTTCACAAGCCAAGCCTGAGTTTCAGGGCTCGGCTCATTTACAGCTCTAACCACCGATTTTGTAGCAAATCGGCAGGTATCCATAGTTAAAAATTTCTGCTGCTATTTAACTACGACTTAGCTACAGATTTCTTTGTAGCAAATCTCCAATTTTCTTGTAATGTCTTAATATTTACATGTTGACATAATTCAAACTAACTATACCGTAATATTTACATATTAAATTTAAATTATTTATTTTAAATTCAATATGAACTTCATACTTTAATATATTTATTTATCATTATAAATATATATAATTTAAAATATTAATAATTTTAAAGTAAATATATTTTACGTACATTTCACATGATAAAATACTGATTACTTTAAAATGAGGGAGACCCTTGTTACTTTACACCTTTGCTTGTCATTAAAAAGAAAGCAATATTTTGTTTTATTTTCCCACGTATTCGAATGGTACTTTTATAAGTTTAGATCTAGGAACATTGTCATAAATAAATCTTAAGTCTATAGACGTGATCGAGTTGCATAATATGGTACTTAATTTTTCTTTTCTTTTTCGAATATTGAAAATCTCAATTAGTGAATTGAAATTGAAACTCATTCATGTCCAAAGAAAATTAAAAGGTCCATGCTGGCTAATGATTGGTTGGATATTTTTGGTTTAAATCTTATTCAATTCATTGGAGTATTAACAAGAAGAGAGGTTGTCCTTATTTCATTAATATAGCTAGCTCAACATTCGATGCTGCTGTCTTTATACCTTTGGCTTCCTTATGTTTTGGGTAAGTTCCTTTCCTAAAAACTAACAAAATCCACCCAGCGTGCACATTATGAGTGATTTAAAATATAAGAACAATTGCTGTCAACATGGGTATCTAAATGCACATGGTTACATACCTTACTTTCATGCTTGCATTTTTTGTTTTTAGTGTTATTTTTAATCAAAGGAAGAAACATTTACTATGGATTCCCAGAGAATTTTCTGGCAAGAAATTCCAAAACACTGCTTCAAAACTTTTGCTTTATCCCATATGTCTTGTAGTTCTTGTACCTTGTTTAGGAATCCTCCTCAAAATTCTCATGCACAAATATTATAATTAAGGTTCCTTAACTTTTGCTATTCTCCTTTTGTGTTTCCCTCAGATTCTTCTCATTCCTTTCTTCAGCTGAGCCAATTATTTCACACAAATTTGAGACCCTAATTATATATGTTGTCAAAGATAAAGTTAAATAAGCTAGATGGGGAAAAAGTTGGTCAGCTTTCTTGTTGTAAGATTCCATTCTACGCCTGGAACAGAAAAAATTAGTTAGCAAATAAAGAGCTATATGGTAAAAGAAACAAACATGCTGGTGCTTTCTGGGATTCCCAGAAGACCATGATTTGGCAAAATAACGTTTAGCTCATTATTATTTCTATAGATCAAAATGATTTTTACAGTTCTTATGCGGGGCCCATTAATAATTTTAATATGTCACATAAGTTCTGGTTTTATGAAGTTGAAGTATATATAGGAACTATATGAAAGCAGCCTTTTGATGTGCCTTATAGGATAATACAAAATTGTCACTGCAATGTACGGATATATATATACACATACAAAATATATATAACATCAAATTCACGAAGAAAAAAGAGACCCGGGAATAAGAGCCTGTGGTGGAAAAAACAAATATAAAATAAAATAAAATAAATGGGTTTTCACATACAAAAGTGTTAGAGTTTCACATTGATTAGAGATAAAGTCAATCAAAAGTATATAGGTCTTGGACAATCCTAATGCTAAGCTAACTTTAATTTTGGGGTTAAGTCAAATCCAAATTTTAAGATGGGAGTATTAATTAAAGCCTATCCAAGATTCATGCAAATGTCTAGTTACATACTTGAAAATCTAATATCTAGCTAGAGCTGAGAAAATGGGCTAGCTGGATTGGGCTTACCCATCAATACTAAAATAATACAGGGTTCAGATCATTTGTTTTAACTTTGACACAGTCCAAAAAAATTAATATATTTTATCTCATCATAAAAAAATAAAAATTCTCAATATATTTTAATATATTTAACAAAAAATTATATTTTTAATGAATATGCGAGAGTACTCGCGGGACGGATAGTATAATATCTATCTCCACTTATTTAATAAATATGTAGATACCATGGGAACAAATTTTTTAATTTGTAATCCGATCCCTATCCTCCACTCCCCCTATACCCATTCGGTTCCAGTGGGCTGGCTATTTACATCTCCCAATTTCTCCCCTAATTATCAAAATAAATAAATAAACAAAAAATATTTATACTATTAGTTTGTTCAGGGTTTTGACATCTTTTTACTCCCAAAAGTACATAAATAATAGAAATATATATTTTTATTTGAACCATAAGTATATTCATAACGACAGGTAATCCTACTCAAATCGAGAACATTCATATTATGGTGGAGCTGGTCCTCTCAACGAAGTTTTTTCATTCAGGAGTCTAGAACAGGAGATCTTACTTAAGGAAAATCAAACATGTACCACTTGAACCAATAAATTTATTATAATACAGTCTTCTAATTTCATCTTCACAAATTATGATTTATTATTTATCCTTTATTTTAAATGATCCAATTGCATAATCCCGTACATATATCCACTGGACTGGAGAATGAGAGGGGGAATCAGGAATGATTAGAGAATGTTTAAAGAAATGAACTCCCTGGATGGTAGTAGAGTACCATTGGGTAACATGCTACATAAAATACAATATTAAAGACGTGGTGTTCTGGTATAGCTAGATTTTGATATTAATAGGGAGATTGATGCATTAGAGAGAGAGAGAGGAGGGTTGGGGGGAGGGGACGAAGGAGATGTGGAAAATGATACAATAAACGGTAGTAATTTTTTTGACCAGGGATTCTCGTGTTATTTGTTTTGTCTGTTACGTCATTACTTTGATGTTGTAATTTATTGGAGATTAAGTTAATTAAGCGCGCCTCATTTGTGGTGTTCATAAAGTTTCCGAGATTTATTGGGGATCATTGTCCTGTACTCGATTACGTCGAAACGGCTGCGTATGATTTATATTTATATATATACAACTTAATCATGCTACATATATATTGTTTTGATTCATTCTTGTGGTCGCTTGATCATTTGATATACGGGACGAAGATATATTTTATACTATCAGCTAGACTCCAGAGTTTGTTGAAAAGTAGCTAGACTCCATTCTTAATTTAAAATATACTATAGAAAATGAGAATATGGTAAGCCAAGTGGATAAAATGTGCAAATATCAACCGGATTTTGGGCTCGTTCAATTCCTTTCACTTACAAATAAAATATATGTTCTTATCTTTTCGTCTCTCTCACTGTTGTGCTTGTTGATTAAGAACAATGAGTTTTTTATATTCATTAGAGCGCTTATATATATACATAAAACAGTGCTCCCATATTTGTTTATCTTTTTTTTTTTAAATTTTTTTTGTTTCTTTTTTTTTGTTTCTTTTTTGTTTTCTTAAATAATTTTTTATTTTTTTAATTTATTATATTTATTAATTATTTATTTATTTTAATAAATAATAATATAGATAAAAAAATACAATAAATGTGTGTTTTTTGAAGGATTAACATAAATTTTTTATCATCATTATTCTATTTTGATGTTATTAACCAAATGTACTACTTCATTCACTGTTTTTGTGGACACAATTAACCGCACAAAATCAATTAACCAAATATCTCACTCTGTTAACCATCAATGTATACACCGTTAACCTCATTTAAAAATATGTTCACCAAAATTAACCCCATGTTAACATTAGTTGCAATTAACCTCACAAATTCAATTAACAAAAAATTTTACTCTATTATAACCGCCAATGTATACACCATTAACCTCATTTTTAAATATGTTCACCGTTTCTAGACACATAATTAACCTCGTGTTAACGGGAGTTCCAATTAACCTCACAAAATCAATTAACCAAAAATCATATACTGTTAACCACAAATGGATACACCATTAACCTCATTTTTTAATATGTTCACCGTTTCTGTTAACCATAAATTGATACACCATTAACCTCATTTTTAAATATGTTCACCGTTTCTGATCATATAATTAACCCCGTGTTAACAAGGGTTGCAATTCACCTCACAAAATCAATTAACTAAAAATTCTTTTCTATTAACTACAAACGGAAACACCATTAACCTCATTTTTTTAATATATTTACTGTTTTGGGACACATAATTAATCTTATGCTAATTAACATAAATTTTATGTGAACATTAAATTGTATTTCTTGATCTATATTTTTATTTGATGAGATAAATAAATAAATAAAATATAATAATAAAATAAAAATATAAAAACTATTTTTTAAAAAAAGAAAAAAAGGTAAAAAAGGCAGTTTAAAAAATAAAGGTAAAAAAAGGGTCCAAAAGAGGGGGGGCGAAAAAAAATTGGGGTGTAGTAGGATTGCGGGACGTTTATTTACGCCCCACATTATCCTATTCATTATTCTTGACACTATTTACATCTTTAGACATATGATGGAATGAGAAAAAGAAGTGAGAGAGGGAAAAATTAAAGGAAAATAAAACTTCAATACTCTTTTTTTAGTGTGAAAGGTGCAAAGAAGAGAGATACAAAAAAAAATTAAACGAGAGAAAATATAAGGTGTGATAATTAATATGAAAGAAAGTATAAGGTGTGATGATTAATATGATAAGAAGGGGAGAGAGAAAAAAAAACAAAAAAAAATGAGTGTGAAAGAATATGTATAAAATGTGAGTGTGAAAAAATCATGATTGAAAATTAAATTAAGATATGAAGTGTATGAAAACAAATTGACTATGAAACTCATTGGTTAATGATTTTTTTCCATTTCTTCCCCATTATTAGCCCCATGGACTTAATACAACTATGATATCTAGACACCCCAATAGTAGTAATTAAAACTCATTTGATACACCATCTCTCTTATTTCTCATCCAGTCACATCATAATCACCTATCTATTTTTCATTCTTCCCTTTCTTCTATTTCTATCTCTTTTGGATGCCTAGATCTCCACACCTCTCCATGAATCATTTTTAAGACTTAATACTTTTGGCTGATCTAGCACTCTACTTGGATCAAGTCGAGAAATGGGAGAGAGTGAAATAGGGAAGAAAGAAATAGGTGTGAATGAAGCTTTGTCTCGGTCTTACAGATAAAAACAAGAGTGCACACTTATCTTTTGTCCCAAATTTCCCCGATCTCTCCGTTATTTCGATCCTCTCCAAAAGGGAGAATAAAATTATGCTAGGACCCACACAAATGAGATACATAAACTCTCTATTTTGTTGGTACCAAACACAATGAATGTGTGTAATCGTCTCTAACTCTCTCACTTGTATTTTTCTATTCGCCAACTCTTACGTTCAAAATAGAGGGTAGGTGTCTTTACATTTTAGGAGTGTGCATAATCCTATTTGAACATTTAATTTTTTAATAAAAATTGTTGGGACCCACACAAATCAGATACATAAACTCTCTATTTTGTTGATACCAAACATGATGCATGTGTGTAATCGTCTCTAACTCTCTCACTTGTATTTCTCTATTTGCCAACTCTTACGTTCCAAATAGATGGTAGGTGTCTTTACATTTTAGGAGTGTGCATAATCGTACTTTTCTCGTGTGAACCACAGGTATGCTCCATGGTAGGCAATCCTGCTCGAGCCGGGAACATCCACATCTTGGTGGAACTAACTCTTCCAACGGGGATTTTTTTCCATCCACAAGACTCGGACCAGATATCTTGCTTAAGGGGAATCAAACATGTACCACTTGAACCAACCTCCGTTGATGTGTAACATTGTTTTTACCTTAGCTATAATAAGGAATTAATATTTTATGGATTTTAAACTTCAGAGTAAGATTCCTCTCCAAATGCCACATTTAGAAACTGAGTCACATTATCTCATGGGCATATATATATATATATTTACCGAAATAGGTGTGAATGAAGCTTTGTCTCGGGCTTACAGATAAAAACAAGAGTGCACACTTGTCTTGTGTCCCAAATTTCCCCGATCTCTCTGTTATTTCTCCTCTCCAAAAGGGAGAATAAAAATCTGTTGGGACTCACACAAATCAAATACATAAACTCTCTATTTTGTTGGTACCAAACACGATGAATGTGTGTAATCGTCTCTAACTCTCTCACTTGTATATATAAGATATATTTTTACAGAAATAGGTGTGATTGAAGCTTTGTCTCGGGCTTACAGATAAAAACAAGAGTGCACACTTGTCTTTTGTCCCAAATTTCCCCGATCTCTCCGTTATTTCTCCTCTCTATAAGGGAGAATAAAAATCTGTTGGGACTCACACAAATCAAATACATAAACTCTCTATTTTGTTGGTACCAAACACGATGAATGTGTGTAATCGTCTCTAACTATCTCACTTGTATATATAAGATATATTTTTACAGAAATAGGTGTGATTGAAGCTTTGTCTCGGGCTTACAGATAAAAACAAGAGTGCACACTTGTCTTTTGTCCCAAATTTCCCCGATCTCTCCGTTATTTCGATCCTCTCTAGAAGGGAGAATAAAAATCTGCTGGGACCCACACAAATCATATACATAAACTCTCTATTTTGTTGGTACCAAACACGATGAATGTGTGTAATCGTCTCTAACTATCTCACTCGTATATATATATAAGATATATTTTTACGGAAATAGGTGTGATTGAAGCTTTGTCTCGGGCTTAAAGATAAAAACAAGAGTGCACACTTGTCTTTTGTCCCAAATTTCCCCGATCTCTCCGTTATTTCGATCTTCTCTAGAAGGGAGAATAAAAATCTGCTGGGACCCACACAAATCATATACATAAACTCTCTATTTTGTTGGTACCAAACACGATGAATGTGTGTAATCGTCTCTAACTCTCTCACTTGTATATATATAAGATATATTTTTACAGAAATAGGTGTGATTGAAGCTTTGTCTCGGGCTTAAAGATAAAAACAAGAGTGCACACTTGTCTTTTGTCCCAAATTTCCCCGATCTCTCCGTTATTTCGATCTTCTCTAGAAGGGAGAATAAAAATCTGCTGGGACCCACACAAATCATATACATAAACTCTCTATTTTGTTGGTACCAAACACGATGAATGTATATAATCGTCTCTAACTCTCTCACTTGTATTTCTCTATTCGCCAACTCTTACGTTCAAAATAGAGGGTAGGTGTTTTTACATTTTAGGAGTGTCCATCATCCTATTTGAACATTTTTTTAATAAAAATTGTTGGGACCCACACATTTCAGATACATAAACTCTCTATTTTGTTGATATCAATTATGATAAATGTGTATAATCGTTTCTAACTTTCTCACTTGTATTTCTCTATTCACCAACTTTTACTTTTCAAATAAAGGGTAAGTGTGTTTAATTGATTGTTTTTACCTTAGCTATAATAAGTAATTAATATTTGAGATATATAATTTATACAATAAAAAATATACAACAATTCATACAACGCATTTTTCTCTCTATCTCTTTTCATCATATCACCCATCACATCACACATTTCTCTCTCTTCACTCTCTTTTCTCTCTTCTTCTCTCTATGTTGTATTTCTACCGCATATATAAATACCATTACTCTTAATATTTTATGGATTTTAAACTTTAAGTACGTAAGATTCCTCGAAATGCCACATTTAGAAACTGAGTCATATTATCTCATGGTAATATACTCGCTAGCTATGCACCAACCTGGGCAAGCTAACTACTACTAGCTAGGTGTGATGAGTAAGATATATTTTTACAGCATAAAATAAAATTGCTAGTGTTAATTTACCCATGAGGCAGAGAAGGAGGTGCTGAAAAGACTGAAGAGATAGAAAAAAGGACTTAAAATGATTTGGTTCATTATATATGTGATGGCCCGTGAGAGAGTGAGCCAAAAGCTTAACTGCCTCAAATCTCCCACAGTGCCCACCATTACATGACAAAATCCCAACTCCCATATACAAACAATTTGCTGGCCGGCTACTTCACATGCCACCAAAATCCAACACGAGAAGTGCTCCTTCTGCTTACAGGTACTACCCTCTCTCTTCTCCATCTTATATTACACCCATCTCTCTCAGTCTCACCCCTTCTCTTCTCTTCTCTTTCCTAACGAAGGAAAATCTCCTCTCAAGATTAGAACCTTTTGTACCCATGAAAAGGATGTTCTTAATCTTACACTACTCCTTTTGCCCTTTGGCTGTTTTGCACATCTGAAAAAGCCTGAACTTTGCCAAGAACGGTCTCTTTTGCCGAATTTGACTTCAAATATGTTTCTTGGGATGAGAGTTTTCCCCTCTTCCGATCAGTCCCTTTTGGGAAGAACGATAATTTATCCCCACCAAAAAAGCTGAAATGTCTATTTTCCTTTCATTCATTTCCAGAATTCTCCCAAACTCTACTGCAAAATTGGATCGCTTCCCAACGGCAAAGGTACCCACTTTTAGTCAGGTCACTTTCTCTTTGTCTGCTCCTTTTCTCTGATTTCTGATTAATTCTCGTTTCTCCCCTCTCTCTCTTGTTAGTTTCTGCTCCAACTTAATTTGTTCTTACTCTGCTTCCTCTTTCCCTCTATCTATCTCTCTGCCCCTCACACACACGCCCACACTGTCAATGACGCAATTCACACCACCACTACCTCCTTTGCACCAAATCACACCTTCTTCCATGAACAAAAATAATCAAATTCCTAGAACTAGGCCATGGCCTACAGGCTTCCCCACATCTAAGGCCCTCAGTAGCTTTGGAGATGCAAACTGCATGGAACAGTTACTTGTTCACTGTGCCAACGCCATAGAAACCAACGATGTAACTCTCGCCCAACAGATCCTTTGGGTCCTTAACAACCTAGCACTCCCAGACGGTGACTCCAACCAACGCCTAGCCTACAGTTTCCTTAGAGCTCTAACCGCTCGAGCAGCCAAGACTGGCAGTTGCAAGATGCTGTTAGAACAAGTTGTTGCAAACACCCCTAACAACCTCACTATGGACACTCACAAATTCTCAATCCTTGAGCTAGCTAATTTCGTTGACTTAACCCCTTGGCACCGTTTCGGCTTCACAGCTGCTAATGCTGCTATTCTAGAAGCTACTGAAGGATTCTCTGTCATCCACATCGTGGACTTAAGCTCGACACATTGCATGCAGATTCCTACACTGATAGACACTATTGCTAACCGTCATGACGTGGCTCCTCTGATCAAACTAACAGTAATAGCTGATGTTGCTATGAGAGAAATTCCACCTATGCTTGATCTTTCCTACGATGAACTCGGTGCTAAATTAGTCAATTTCGCAAGGTCAAGAAACGTGATCATGGAATTTAGAGTGGTTTCTTCAAGTTACACAGATGGTTTCGCTGCTTTGCTTGAAGATTTAAGAGTGCAACGCTTGGTTCACATTGCAGAAGCTGCTACTGCTGAAGCTTTGATTATAAACTGTCACATGATGCTTCATTATATACCTGATGAAACCCTATCTGCAATTCCTGGCACAGACTTAGCCTCTTATGTTTATGATTCTTCTTCTTGCACTGCTTCTGTTACTCCTATCATGTCGCTGAGATCATTGTTCCTTAAAGCCCTGCGGGGTTTAGATCCAACGGCTGTGCTTTTGGTAGATGAGGATGCAGATTTAACATCGAATAACTTGGTTTCGAGACTAAAGTCTGCGTTTAATTATCTATGGATACCTTATGACACTGTGGACACGTTCCTTCCGAGAGGGAGTAAACAAAGGCAGTGGTATGAAGCAGACATTTGCTGGAAGATTGAGAATGTGATAGCACATGAAGGGATTCATAGAGTTGAACGGCTTGAGGCTAAGAGCATGTGGGAGCAACGAATGAGAAGTGCAAACTTCCAAGGGATAGCTTTCAGTGAGGACTCTGTTGGGGAGGTGAAGGCCATGCTGGATGAACATGCTGCTGGATGGGGATTAAAGAAGGATGATGAACATATTGTGCTCACATGGAAAGGCCACAATGTAGTCTTTGCCTCTGCTTGGTTGCCTGCTTGAACCTTTTTGCACCTGTATTACTCTATGAATAATAAATATATCATTTTTCTATTTAGTTTTTTTCTATTTAATATCATGAATAGCTAGCTATATATTGTATTTTAAAGAGTAAATAAGTAGATGAGAAGATAATTTTATATCTTTATCATGGTTTAGATATTATTTATATAGGAGACATTTTTTCAACACTTGATTTCCTACACTAATGCCCGCGGAGATAAAAAATTGATTGAGCTGCTTTATATGTGAGTTAAAAAATTTGAGCACCAAATTAAATATTCTGTATATTATGTTAAAAAAAGACATATAAGCGTGTTTTTCCGTGTTAGTTTTGAGAACGTTAATCAATGTTCTCTTATCATGTGTCCTCATAGGTACTAAAAACGAGGGTGTTTATGAAACGTTCTAAACATAGATTAGTTAGTGCCATTCCCTTTATTTTTTCTTCGAAATATGCTCTTAATGTGGGCGCTTAACAGGAAGTAAACGCCCTTACCGATTCTTGCTAAGCGCCCTTAAAAGGTGCTTAATAGTAAGAATTTCGTAGTTAATTCATAACAAATTCCTAACTAAACTTATTATGCATTTAAAAATCATTGACAAATAAATATATATTACATTTCTAAACTCTACCAAATAACAATTTGCAGTTTTTCTCCACCATTACTATTGTAATTTTTCCTTATAAAAATATAAACAATTTAATTACCAAATTAATGCAAATGTTAATATTTATTCATAGAAAAATTAAATAATAGACATATTCTAATAAATATCCACAAAAAATTCTAAAAAATAATATATTTCACTAAATCCTCAGTGAAGAAACCAATAACGATTAACCATTATAAGTCGTCAGAATGAAATTCAAAATGATATTAATTTGTCATACCTATCAAACAGTAAGAGGCACAAATTGACCCCATCCCTCCCTTCCCCTTGGCATAGTGCTGAGTCATTATGGGAGCAATTTCTTTTGCCATACACTCTCAGGTATTGCCCATGAATATACTAAGTCTCAAGATGTAGAACACATGTTCACCTGTTTGCAAAAATTTTATTAGTAACTAACTAACTAACTAACTATTGATTAAAAAAATATTAAACAGATGCAGATTATAAAAAATGCATTATAAAATAATAGAAAAAATTGAGATTGTATCAAGTAGGCATGGCAACAGGGAAGGTCGGGGGCAGGTTTTGCTCTCCCCGTCCCCGCCCCCGTAAAAGTCGGGGCGGGTTTTGGTTCGGGTTTAAAGAGAGTGGCATGTATGAATATGAAACCCAACCTCATCCCTGCGGGTCCCTGTTAGGTTTGGGGAAACCCGCAGGGATTTTACCTTCTCTACTTTTCATTTCGTTCTCTATTTTTATAACTTAAATACATGTTCTTTTTTGGTAAAAAGATATGAAATTAAAACAAAACAAAACAGAGTACAATAGAACAGATCAACCCCTACTCCTAGGGAAGATATCTCCCCTAGAATCAGCTAGAACTAAATCATGAAAATCACTAGGTGAATCTAAAACTACAATAGAATTGCTTTGAAACAAAGCTCCCTTTTTAGCCAAAGCATCAGCACACCTATTACCTTCCCTAGGAATGAAATCAATAGAAATAGACCAATATCTATGCAGGAGATCCTTGATTTCCTGAATAACAGCAACATGCATATGATGAACACTTGAGGCTTCTATACACAGAATCAAAGCAGTGGTTGAATCTGTCCAAAACTTGATCCTTGTATATCCTTCATTCCAAGCAAACTTTAAGCCATGAGGAATAGCTAACAGTTCAGCCTCTAAAATGTCAGTTGCTGAAACAGCAGCATAAAAACCTTTCAACCAGAAACCTGAAAAATCTCTCACAATACCACCAATATCAGCAGAATTTGTATTTTGAAAATAGCTTCCATCAACATTAATAGCTACACAATCTTGAGGAGGAGCAATCCACTTGATCCAACAAGTTGTTTGATCGACAGAGTTACTATCCTCACCAAAAACAGATTTAAACTTCTGATGTACATTCTGAATTTTATACTGCAACTAGAATAAATTAGTAGAAATGCCATTAAACACTTTCCTATTCCTAGACACCCAAATCTCCCAAATAGCAGCTAGGAATAAAGATCCTATATAATTACTTGACCAGTATAACCAATCAAAGGTATTAGTCCATCTCCAAAATTATGAATTTCTGTTGATTCCAATCATATCCCACAATTGCTTGATATTAGCACAATCCCTTAGACAATGAATCACACCTTCAACCTCTAACCCACAAGACATACACAGGGCAGAATTTGTTACATTTCCATGATGTAGTAGAGCTTTAGTAGGTATTTTATAATTAGCAGCCAGCCAAACAAAAAACTTAATTGTGTCGCTACATTTCAATTTCCAAATCCAAAGCCAATTTTTCATCAATTCTTGATGAAAATTCTGATTCCACGGCCATTTATAACCATCTTTGGCTGAATAAACACCATTAGCAGCAGCACTCCAAGAAATAATGTCAGGAATCCCTGGAGATAAAGGTGATATGATGGAATTAACCAAATTGATTACAGCAGTAGGTAATCTAGTCCATAAACCATCCATATTCCAATTCTGACCATCATAAATATCCCTGATTCTGATATGAATGTCATGTGTGTTACTGAAACCAATTTCATCACTTAAAGGTCCTTTAGGTAACCATGCATCAAAAAGGAAATTTGAGTTTCCATCTCCAAGCCTTGGCACAAAACCCTCCTGAAGTCCTTCAGCAGCTTTCTGAATTGATTTCCATACAAAGGATGCTTTTCTGGTATTTTTAAAAACTTTCTAACCTCCCCATACTTAGCACTCAGCACTGTCACCCATAGTTTTGAATCATTATTTTGCAAAACCTCCCAAACAAGCTTGCCTAAAAGAGTTGTGTTTTGAAGTCTTGTAGGTCTCACACCAAGACCTCCTAATTTTTTTGGCTTGCAAATCGTCTCCCAATTTACCAAATTTATACCAAAATTGGAGGATCCTTTCCAGAGAAAATTCCTTGCTGATCTATCTAAAACAGAACAGACACTAGTAGGCAGCCAATGCAACTGCATTTTGTATGTAGGAATAGAATTCAGGACAAAATTAACAAGTGTTAATCTTCCTGCTTTACTCAGAAGCTTTTCCTTTCCATGAAGCCAACCTCATATTGACCTTGTCAATTACATTTTTAAAATCTGAAATAGAGGGTCTTCCATAAAAAATCTTAAAACCCAAATATTTCTCCAATGATCCAGTCAACCTTATACCAAACATGTCTGAAAGTCTCTATTGTTTCTGCATAGGTGTGCCAGGGGAGCAAAAAGCCCTTGACTTACCTAAATTCACTTTAAAACCTGAAATTCTGAAAAATCTTTGAACAATATAAGATATAAGCCTCACTTGTGAGACTTTTGTTTTTGAAAACAGTAAAACATCATCAGCAAAGAATAAGTAAGATATACCCAGGCATTGTGGAGAAATCCTAACAGGATGAAGATTTTGATCATCTAAAATTGCATCTGAAAGCATTTGACCTAGCTTTTCCATACAAAGAACAAAAAGGTAAGGGGATATAGGATCCCCTTGTCTTAGACCTCTTTTTGGAGAGAAAGGAGAACATTTATTTCCATTCCAAAGAAGAGTAATTGAAGTAGAAGTTATTCCACTAAGAATTAAGGATATAATATTTTGTGGAAACTCATACTCATGTAGCACTTTCTTAAGGAATCCCCAATCAACCCTATCATAGGCTTTCTCCAAATCTAGCTTAAAAAAAATATATCCCCCCTTTTTTCTTGGAAGTTTTCATATGATGAACCAACTCTTGAAGGATAATAAAGCATTATCTGTAGTACTCCTTCCTGGTATAAAACTAGATTGAAAGGGACTAACAATTTCATTTAAAAGAGGCCTGATTTTATTAACTAAAACCTTTGATACTAACTTATACAAACAATTACATAGACTAATAGGTCTTATTTACTTAAATGAATTAGGTCTATCAATCTTTCGAATTAGAACAATTAAAGTTTCAGCAGCTTTAGATGGAAGGGAACCAGTAACAAAAGCTTCTCTAACAAATCCCTAAACATCATCTCCTATTCTATCCCAGAAGTTTTTAAAAAATATAGCCTGGAACCCATAAGGGCCAGGAGCCTTATAAGATTTCATTGAGCAAAGAGCTTTAAAAACCTCATCTTTAGTAACAGGAGATGTTAGCCTAGATTTATCAACATCAGAAAGTTTAGGAAGATTAGGTGAATTAAAATAATTCCCATCAGCAAAAACATTGCAAAATATATCCTTAAAAAGAGAAATAGCTAGCCTCCTCTTGAAGAATGTTATCATCAGTACATCACTCCCCATTAGGTAAATGTAAACCATTAATCCTATTCCTAGCTCTTCTAATTACAGTTTGAGCATGGAAAAAAGATGTATTCTTATTACCAAATTTAATCCAATTCTCCCTAGATTTTTTATACCAAAAAATCTCTTCTTGAACTAAAACATCATCATAATCTTTTTTAAGGCTAGTCTGTAATTGAAGTAAACTACTTGAAGGGTAAACTTCAAGAGATTGCTCAATTCCCTTTAGTCTCTTTTCCAAAGTTCTTTTCCTTGCAAAGGTAGACCCAAACTCCTCTTTATTAAATTTAATAGAAGCCTCTCTTACATCATTTAAAAATTAGAGAGTATCATGCCGCTTGAAATCTAAAAGGTCTCTCACCTCTGCTAAGAGATTTTCCTCCACATCTTAATAGAATAGGGTGATGATCAGAATATAGTCTACATAGGTTTTCCACAGATCCATTTGGAAAAGTCAATCTCCAAGATGGAGAAACAAGACCCCTATCTAACCTTTTATGAACCCATTCCCCTCCTCTACATAACCTACTCCATGTGAATTTAGAACCAAAACTGCCTATATCTAAGAGATTACATGTATCTAGATGGTTAGCAAAAGCATTAGCTCTAGAAAAAGAAAAATTACCTCCTCTCCGTTTAGAAGACAAGATAATATCATTATAATCACCAATAAGTAACCACGAAATTTAAATTGAATGATTAATATCAAACAAATGATTCCACATATGATTTCTAATTGATAAACAGGGTTAGCATAAACACCAGACAACATCCATCTATTATTCCCAAATGAAATTTCAATACTTATCACCTGAGCATGAGAATCAAAAAGAGAATGTGTAAATAATGAACTAGATTTTTTTAAAATCCATATTCCCCCCATATGCTCTTGAGCTTCCTCAATTGCAATTGATAAATAACCAACTGAAGTCCAAAAATTTGAAGTATTTGAAAAAACAGTATGTGTTTAAGCAATAATGATAATGTCAGGCTTATACTTTCTCAAAGAATCTCTCAAGTGTCTATGACACTTCTTATTTGCTGCACCCCTAACATTCCAAAATAAAACTGAAAAATCCTTAAAGAAAATCATTAAAAATAATGAAAATATGGAAAGAAACAGAACTTGTTGCATGAGGAAACAGTTAATTCTGTCATTGAAAGCATCTATACCTTTCTCAGCCATGAGGTTTTAAGTGTTGCAATTAAATACCTCCTCATTAGACTCCTCAATCATGGCATCCTCATCATCATCAGACTCCTCACTAGAGCTTTGTTCTTGCCTAGCCATAGCATCATCTGAATCTTCAATAGAACCTTCCTTCCTATCATCTGAAACATGATGAGGCTGAAGATGAACCTCTAAATGTTTATCCGGACTTTTCTCCAGAATAACATCTCCAATAGGTTCCTCAACCTCTTTGAATCTCAATATGTTAGCCCCAAGTATCTCAACATCCATAGTAGTTAGAATACCAAACTTGGGGTCTTCTGAATTCATATCAGTAGAAACGGAATCATTAATCTCAATCTTTGAAGGCTCATTTGAATCCACGAAAATAGTGCTTCTCACATTTTTTGATGGAGCTGTAAAAGACACTGGTGGAGGGTCCAATCTTAGTCTTTTTTTTATTAACAGCAGACATTGAAGAAAAACCATCAACTTTACTATTGAACAAAAATTTTCCAACTTCAGATGTAGGCTTAAAAGAATGAGAGAAAGGTTTCATTTTACCATCTTCAACACATCTAATAAATTTGTGCTCCTTGCCTTGTTTAGAATCCTCATGTAATTTCCCAAAAACAATCTTTGCATCATCAGATGTAGGCTTAAAAGAATAAGAAAAGGATTTCTTTTTACCATCTTCAATAACCCTGCTAAATTTATGCTCCTTGCCTTGTTTAGACTCCTCATGCAATTTCCCTTTACCTTTAGCCTGTGTCTTTTTCTTGGATCTTGAAACCACCAACCATTCTCCATGAATCTAATCCAAACCAGAAGAATTTTCACCTTCCTGATTTTGGAAATCCTTATTTTCACTATGAACAACCTTTTTATTATCAGAATTTGCAAATCCATTGATTTACATAGACTCATTAATAGCAGCAACTTGATTTGCCTTTGGCTTGGAGCAAAATCTAGTCACATGACCATATAAATCACAATTTCCACAAATAAGATGCAAGCTCTCATATTCTACACAATACCAATGTCCTTGCAACCAAACTTTCCCAACAACTGGTTTATTTAAATTTATCTGAACACATACTATTGCAAAACATCCCCGAGAAACATTAAGGGTAGTTTGATCTACCTTCACAAGTCTTCCTACTACTGCAGCTAAGGCCATGAGAATATTTTCATCATAGTATTCAAGCCCTAAATTTGGGAAGCGGATCCAAACAAAGGTTGAATCAATAGACACTTCTGAAATAACAAAATCCAGAGACCACATTCTAATAGAGAGGTAATGATCAAAGATCATCCAAGGTCCCTCACTAATGACTTTATTTCGATCTTCAATATCATCAAATTTGCAGACAAAATAACCATTCCCTACTTCAAGTAAATCAAAACCCCGAGAGGGCTTCCATGCCTTTTTAAGCCGATCTTTCATAGTGATATAACCAACATATTTTCCCAATAACTTGATGATCACCGCCCCAGACCATGGATGGCGAAGATTCTGAAGAACAGTCTACAACATAACACTTCGGCTTTAATCGATCCTCATTAAAGTTATATATATCTAATATATTCTAATTCAAATAATACGTAAACATAGACATTGATAATCCTAAAAAAATAAGAAACTTAAGAGCTATATTATATTTTAAGGAAGATATATAAGGTTACCTTTATTATTTAACTATTAGTATATTAAAATTATTTAATTATTATATCGGGGCAGGTTCGGGGGCGGGTTATTGCATCCCCAAACCCGCACCGCCCCATTAAAGGCGGGGCGGGGCGGGTTTTACTTAAACCCAATCAAAGCGGATTTTCCCCGTCAAAGTCGGGGCGGGGCGGTACCCGCAGGTAGTGGTGGGAATAGGCCAGGCCGCCGACAGGGGCCTATGGCCTGGCCTAATTAAAGTCTAGCCTGACCTAGCCTATTTAATAAAAAGGCCAGGTTCAGGCATTTTAAAAAGCCTATTTAAATAAAGAGGCTAGGCTTAGGCCAACTCACAAGCCTACAAAGCCTGATAGGCCAAATATATTTAAAAATTAGTAAATATATTAAAATTATATAAATATTAATTACTTATAACTTATAAGTTATAACGAATTTGAATACACTTAATATTATTATATCAGTATATATCTATAATTTGTAAATTGCTTTTATGTTTTATTTGTTTGTATTGGTTTGGGTTAAGGATTTTGCAGGCCCAATATCATATATTTTAGTATTGAGTATTGACTAAGACGTTAGATAAGAAAAATCAGGATACATGCAGTTTTTGGGCTTAGAAATCGATTTATTGTCCCTTTTCATATAAAGGCCTTTAAATAGGCTAACAGGCCAGACCAGGTTTTTAAAAAGGCTAGGCAAGGCCTAAAAAAAGCCTATCATAGGTAATAGGCCAGGCTTAGGCCTTGAATTTATAAAATAGGCCAGGCCTATTTAATCAAAGCCTATCCTGGCCTAGCCTATTCCCACCCCTACTGATAAGTGAAAATTATATGATAAATTAGAGCACTTTTTAGTTCACTTATCAAGGACAAAATGGTATTTTTGCCCCAGTTTAATCCCTTTTGAGTAAATATTTGATAAATTGTATTTATTAATCTTAGATTTGAATTTGATGCTATTTTGATGGAAATATTGATGATTTTTGCAGGATATTGCAAGGATTTGATTTGAAGGAAAGATAGCATTAAATGAGGGAGATATCTGCAAGATTTGAAGTTTGATTGAAGACATTTAATAAAGATTTGAAGATTATTTGAAGCAATCAATGAAGATATCACTGCCAATCAAACAAGGATTCTGCAGACAACCTTCCCAATTAAATCAAAGATGCTCAATAAATACAAAGATTTCATCAAGAAAAGGGAAACAGGGAAAGACAAATCAGCCAAAACCAGTCTCGGGGAGAGATCAAATTAAAAAGAGAAAGTTTGGAGCTGCAGGACGCATCCTGCGCTTCAACCTGTGCTACAGCGCAGGGTGACGCACAGCCCTCTGGAACCTGCGCTGCATCTTGCGCTGTAGTGCAGGGTGAAGCGCAGATCACGTTGATTCTTGCCCTGTTGCCGTTTTTAGATAGATCTCTCCCCAATTTTCTTTTTCTTTCCTTAGCCTATAAATAGGAACCTCTTGCACCAGATCAGGCGTGCACGATTATTGTAATTCAGTGATATTTCAGTGATAATGCACCAGAGCTAACTTTAGAGTAGGAGAGGAGGAGCGCTTCACAAGGATTGAAGATGGTGACAACATCTTCGGTGGTTTGTATGGCTACCTCGTGTAGTTAACTCTCCATTAGGATTGAATGTAATCGATTCCATTCCCAAGTGTATGTTGAACTCTATCTATTTATTTATGCAGTTCCCTAACTATAATATTGATAATCTTATTCTGTGCTTAATTCCTAACTTCCGCGCTTGCTCCGGAGTTATAGGCTAGTTTGTAATTAACGTTACGACTAGGATTGAGTTTGGGGGAGCCTAGACATAGGAAACTCAACCTCTGAGTGAATAAGAATACTCGGTTAACCAGTGACTGAAACATGGGTGTTGCTAATGATTGATGGATAGTGTGAGTATCCTAATGAAGGGCATCTAAAGGATAGGCATGGTCTAATGGACTGATAGCAAAGGATTAGTTGTTTGTCAATCCAGGAAGCGACGTGGATGTATTCTAATGAGTGATGAGTAGTGACAGTACTCTAGCGAAGGTGCGTCCAGAGGAGTAGGCCTCGTTTATCAATTAGTTCTTTTACAAATGGAATAAAGAAAGCAAAATAAGTCGAGGGTAAGTTTGTCGCCTGGGAGAGCCCGCATGGATTACTTTTGAGTGTGAGTGGTGCCTGGTAACTCAGAGTCTTAGCAATATAGTTTGTCTAGAGTGTTATAGTTCAAAGCCTATAAATAATAGGTAGTCTCGACATACATGGGGGGTGCGATGAGATGAAGTTCAATCCTAATCCAAGTAAAGTGTCTCTAACTCTTCCTTTCTAATTCAATTGATTATTAATTTACTATTTACGTTTTTCACAGAACAATATTCTCATAAACCCGTTTTGTTCTCTTGATAAATAGATCACAACTATACACGGATTGACCGTTCCCTGTGGATATGATAACTCTCTCACTGTTATACTACTGGATTTTGGTTCGCTTGCCAGAAACCCATCAAGTATTTTTGGCGCCGTTGCCGGGGAACGGTTTCCAATTCGTGTATACCTTGGCGGTCTAGTTATCAAGAATATCTATCTTAGGATTTTGTTTATTTATTTTTCTTATCTATCTTAGGATCTCTTTATTTATTCTTCTTATTATTTTAGGACTTTTAATTATTTAGGAAATTTATAGTTTTTCTATTATTATTAATTTTTCTTCCACACTTACCTTTTCAAAGTTTCTTGTTTATGTTTTTTAGAGGTCAGGTGTCCCCCAATCAATTACAATTCGATCTAGAAACAGAAAGGACATCAAGGAAGAACAAAAGTAGAAACAAGAGAAGGAGACGATGGAGAAGTTGAGAAGAAAACAAAAAAAATATTTTATTTTTAATTATTTTATTTTAATTATTTTCTTTTTATAAAAAAATTATATTATTATTATTTTTATTATTATTAATTAAAAAAAAATATTATTATTAATTTTTTTTAAAAAAATATTTATTATTAATATATAAAAAAATTATTTTGTTCCTCTTTTCTGAGCTAACATTTGTTTGAACTTCTTGAATAGTGCTCCTGTGAAAGACAGGTGTCTCAAAATCAATTGAGAGAAGGGACCAAACACAGAGAGAGAAGAAGGGACAAGATCAAGGAGACAATCTCAACACTCTCTGTTCTACCACCCCAAGTGAAGTAATTGTTAAATGGCTTATGAATGACAAAATCAACCAAGAAGAACCATTGGAGATTATGTTAGGTGGCAAGAACCAAGTTACTCCTCTCATGCACCGATTCAAGGTAACTTCTCTAATTATAACAATTATTCTAACAATTTTTCACAGGATTGAGGAAGTTACCAGAATCAGAATTTTGGGAGGCACCAAGATGATGTTTCACTCCGTATGCAACCTTCTTTTCAACAGCAGCAAAGTTACTCTTCCTATCAACAAAGAGACTCACAATTTTATGAGTTTTTGGAAGAATTCAATCAAAGCAATATACAATTTCAGAAAGAGAGCGAAGAGCGAAGCAGAAACACTGACGCTTTGTTAAAGCAGATGGCGGAACAAAGGGAGTTAAGACATCAAAAGGACAGAGAAGAAGCAAGAAGAAAAAATGAAGCTTTGATAGCGCAGCTAGCAGAACAAAAGGAGTTAAGACTTTGTAAGAGTATCGAAGAAATTCATCAAGGCAATATACAATTTCAAAAGGACAGAGAAGAAGCAAGAAGAAATATTGACGCCTTGTTGAAGCAATTAAAAGAAACAAGAGTCAAACAACAGTCAAAACAGAGCTCAGCAAACGCTCAACCCAACCCCGTAGAATTTTGTCCCACCATAATTGTTAAATTAACAGGGGAGAAAATCAATGACAATCTGGCTGATGAAGAAAAGGAACTAGAAAAAGAAGAAGAAAAAGAATATGAAATTGGAGAAACACAAGAAAGAGAATCAGAAGAAGTTGATGAGGAAAAGGAAGAAGAAGAAGGTGCAGCAAAAGAAGAAGAAGAAGAAAAAGGAGAGGAGGAAACGAAAAAGATTGTGCTTGCAGAAGAGCCTGACTGTGAAAGGGAGAAAGAAAACAACACATATGAGGGTGTACATGATGAAAAAGATCAAGAAAAAGAGGAAAAGAGTAAACAGGGAGATGGTGAATCAATGCCCGAGGAAGGAAGGGAAGTGGTATCAAGATCAAAGACCTTGCCTTATCCAACCAGTCCTCCAAAGGAAGATCAAGAAAGGCATGGTACAAGTGATAAACCTTCCAGACCTCACAAAAGAAAGGCCTGCAATCACACTGACTAGGACAAGGCAAAAAGAAGAAAAGTTAAGCTAGAATCAAATTCAGAGCCTAGAGCCAGATTAAAGATCAAGTGGTCAGGTGTGTTCCATATCAAGGAACCCCCCAAAGCAAAGAAATTGAGCGCAATCATTTGTGAATCATTCAAGCTTCAGGAGAAGAAGACTCATGCACATCAAAGCAAGAAAATAAAGAAAAGAACAGATTGCTCCAAGGTAAGATTATGGGGAGGTTTACAGGCCAGAAAAAGGAAGGGTGCAGCTCACAAGCTCATCAAAATATTTCAGTTTCATCCACCTTGAGAGAACAGGCGTCGAGCTATCAGACGTTAAACAAGCGCTTCTTGGGAGGCAACCCAGAGATTTTTAAAGTCTTTAATTAATTTTAGTTTTGTTTTATTTTCTTATTTTAGGATTTTTCATTTTTTTAGGATTTAGGAAATTTTCAAAATTGATTGGAATAAGTTTGTGGAAAATAATTTTTTTTTTAAATAATAGGAAGCAGCAGAAAACGTGACTGAAAATTGCAAAATTACATTCTGTTTCCTGCGCTTCACCTGCGCTATAGCGCAGGTAAAGCGCATAAATGCAATTTTAGTCACTGTCTTCTGCGCTTCACCTGCGCTGTAGCGCAGGGTGAAGCGCAGCAGTACGAAATTTTTTTAAAAATAAAATCTTCTATTTTCTCATGTACTGTTTCTATACTTCCTAAGCTCTTCTTTTCACGCTTTCCACTCACAAACTTCCATCAATTTTGAAACTTTCAGTTATGTTTTCTTTAATTTTTACCAATTGAAATCTTCATTTACTCTATTTTTATGATTTGCACTTTAGGGTAGCAACCTTAAGATTGTGAATATTATTGATAATTGCTATCTTGAATATGATTTTGGCTGTGTGGAACATGAAGAACAAATTGTTTGATTGAAATGCTCTTTGTTTTGTGAGTTATTGAATTTGAAAGTGTTATGCTCTGTCTCTTTCAAAAATCTTGAACTTTCACTCTCCATGGACTGATTGAATGCTTGCAAAACAAATGAGTATGTTCTGTTTTTAGGAAGTCATTACCAAGTGCACTAAACTTTTGTTGTGAAGAGATCAATTCTTTTGAAAGCATTGTGGATTATGCATGCAAATTGGTTAATGATAAGCTTCCATGTTCTTCATGAATTGATATTTGCAATAAGGCATCATTGAATTGAATGTGTTGTTATATGACTTTTCAGATGTCAAAATTAAATTGTTGGTCTTCCCCGTGGATTTAGCTCACGAGGAGAAGGCATTGTGAAGAGGATCAAAGAATATGATCCCATGAGAATCAAAAGTGCACAGACTGCTGCAAAGTATAAAGACCAGTTGACCTCAAACCAATCAGGAGTTACTAGACCCATACTCAGGCATGCTGCTTGAAGAATTCCGGATATTTTTGCAGTGGCCTGGGGACAGGCCTATTCATCCAGGGGGAGGTAGAGCAGCAGCAGGACAAGGACTTATAGGATACAGAGGATGAAGATTGATACTGGTGTTTTCTTTCTTTTAGTTTTTTTCTTTTATTTTCTATTATTTTATAGCAATTTTTTAGTTAATTAGGATTTTTTATTTGTATTTCAATTTTTTTTAAAATTTTTAAAATTTTTAGGACCTTAGGAATTAGGATTCAAGGTAAAATTTGTTCAAATTCTCTGTAATTAGGTAGTTTAACTAACCAAATTAGGAAATATGATAGGATTCTGTGATTAATTCCATAATCAGTTAGGATTAGTATACTTCTCAGGAGAACCTATCTGGATAGTTAATTAAAACCAGTAAGTGTTTTATCAAGGAATTTTAGCCAATAACCGGTGAGCTAAGAGCCCAAACACTGAAATTGAGAGCTTTTCACCACTGCTTGTCAACTGTTATTGCTTGAGTTTCTGAATTTTGTCTTGCTAGTAGAAGATATGGAAGTGACAAAGGCATATTTTGTGATTATAATATTTTGCTCAGTACCAAATAGCCAACCTTGATTAAATGTTTCCATTTATTGATTGCCCATTTGAGCCTTGAATATTTCTTTTGATGCACCCTAGCCATATTCAATGATTATATCCTGTCCCTTAACACTTGGGATAGAGAGCAAGGTGCACCACAACAAGATGGGAAAAGAGGTTGGTGAATTGAAAGATAAAAAAGATTCAAAGAGCAGGCACAAGGAATCAAAAAGAAGAGTATTCCCCCATAAATTAGTTCTCTATGTTATGGTTTATTATAAAAAAAAATCTGCACAAAAGTGTGAAAATTAAATAAGTTGAGGGGAGTACTTCTTTAAATAAAGAGGCCAAGTTGAAAAAGGGTGACAATTCAAGAATGACCAGGAATGGAGAGAAGTCTCAAGCACAATCACAAGATGCTCTCTATTCAAAGTGTTCTTTGCACATCTAGAAAAACCATGATTTCTTGATAGCCCAGCCTCATTACAACCAAAGAAAAGACCTTTTGATCCATACTAACTACTTGCAGGTTCAGATGTTGGAAACGACTATCAATTCTAGTTGTTCAACGGTGGTGAAAGGGAAACACTTACCCGTAAGAATGAGAGATTTCCTTGGTTTATCACTTACTGCTTTAATTGCTATTTTTGAGAAGTTTGATTGATGTTTGTATTTTTATTCTGATTGATGATTGGTAACATCCCCTAATCCTGAATTTTTCTTATGTTTGGGAAGTGACTGCTACTTAACAAGGAGTTGATGAATAGATCCTTGAATTTGTTTTTCATTATTTGAAATACACAGGGAATAGAATTGATTTTTGATTGCTAAGAGGTCTCTTGCTTGAGGACAAGCAAGAAGTTAAGTTCGGGGGGTATTTTGATAAGTGAAAATTATATGATAAATTAGAGCACTTTTTACTTCACTTATCAAGGATAAAATGGTATTTTTGCCCCTGTTTAATCCATTTTGAGTAAATATTTGATAAATTGTATTTATTAATCTTAAATTTGAATTTGATGCTATTTTAATAGAAATATTGTTGATTTTTGCAGGATATTGCAAGGATTTGATTTGAAGGAAAGATAACATTAAATGAGGGAGATATCTGCAAGATTTGAAGTTTGATTGAAGACATTTAATAAAGATTTGAAGATTATTTGAAGCAATCAATGAAGATATCACTGCCAATCAAACAAGGATTCTGCAGACAATCTTCCCAATTAAATCAAAGATGCTCAATAAATACAAAGATTTCATCAAGAAAAGGGAAACAAGGAAAGACAAATCAGCCAAAATCAGTCTCGAGGAGAGATCAAATTAAAAAGAGAAAGTTTGGAGCTGCAGGACGCATCTTGCGCTTCAACCTGCGCTACAGCGCAGGGTGAAGCGCAGCCCTCTGGAACCTGCGCTGCATCCTGCGCTGTAGCGCAGGGTGAAGCGCAGATCACACTGATTCTTGCCCTGTTGCCGTTTTTAGATAGATTTCTCCCCAATTTTCTTTGTCTTTCCTTAGCCTATAAATAGGAACCTATTGCACCAGATCAGGCGTGCACGATTATTGTAATTCAGTGATATTTCAGTGATAATGCACCAGAGCTAACTTTAGAGTAGGAGAGGAGGAGCGCTTCACAAGGATTGAAGATGGTGACAACATCTTCGGTGGTTTGTATGGCTACCTCGTGTAGTTAACTCTCCATTAGGATTGAATGTAATCGATTCCATTCCCAAGTGTATGTTGAACTCTATCTATTTATTTATGCAGTTCCCTAACTATAATATTGATAATCTTATTTTGTGCTTAATTCCTAACTTCCGCGCTTGCGCCGGAGTTATAGGCTAGTTTGTAATTAACGTTACGACTAGGATTGAGTTTGAGGGAGCCTAGACATAGGAAACTCAACCTCTGAGTGAATAAGAATACTCGGTTAACCAGTGACTGAAACATGGGTGTTGCTAATGATTGATGGATAGTGTGAGTATCCTAATGAAGGGCATCTAAAGGATAGGCATGGTCTAATGGACAATAGCAAAGGATTAGTTGATTGTCAATCCAGGAATCGAAACGTGGATGTATTCTAATGAGTGATGGGTAGTGACAGTACTCTAGCGAAGGTGCGTCCAGAGGAGTAGGCCTCGTTTATCAATTAGTTCTTATACAAACGGAATAAAGAAAGCAAAATAAGTCGAGGGTAAGTCTGTCGCCTGGGAGAGCCCGCATGGATTACCTTTGAGTGTGAGTGGTGCCTGGTAACTCGGGGTCTTAGCAATATAGTTTGTCTAGAGTGTTATAGTTCAAAGCCTATAAATAATAGGTAGTCTCGACATACATGAGGGGTGCGATGAGATGAAGTTCAATCCTAATCCAAGTAAAGTGTCTCTAACTCTTCCTTTCTAATTCAATTGATTATTAATTTACTATTTACGTTTTTCACACAACAATATTCTCATAAACCCGTTTTGTTCTCTTGATAAATAGATCACAACTATACAAGGATTGACCGTTCCTTGTGGATACGATAACTCTCTTACTATTATACTACTGGATTTTTGGTTCGCTTGCCAGAAACCCATCACCTACCCGCAGGTGCGGGTTTGATTGCCATGCCTAGTATCAAGAGCAACCTTTGCCTTTGCCGACTGTGTTTGTTTTGCCTTCTACTCTTTTGCTTGAGCTTGTCCAAATTTACTCCGCATGAGTTGTAACGTCCTAATTTTTTAATTCGAAACTAATGCCTCTTGGGAGCACTAGTAACGAATCCATGAAATTATTTCACGCTTTATAAGTATCGGCATACAAACACATAATAATAGCTCATGTAATCCAACCATTACTCAAGCTCAATATACATACAACCATTCAATAAATCTATTCAGTTACCCAACCATGCATAACATTTGCACCCGACTTCGTATTAGAAATGACAAGAAAAAACATATGGTTAACAATCTCATCTTTTGTATTGCATAAAACAAGCTAACATTCTTGATTTTGGATCAAAATTTCTCTTTTCTCTAATTTAACTTTAGTATCCTTTGAAGAAGAATTCACCATACATAAACAGAGACATTTGACAGAACTAGATTAAGTCAAATTTGTTTGAACCTCTCTATCCAAGTCTTAAAACACCTTGTATGTTGATTTAATATAACCTTTGTTGAAGTTATTTTGATGTTATATTGAATTTTTCATTGTGTTTATAAACAATAAAGTGCTCTGTTGCTCATATAAATAAGCACTGATAACCACACATAATTATTAGACCATATATGACAATTAATTTAGGAAATTGAAATATGCACATCATAGTAGCAAACTCATAGGAGTCTATAGAGGCTCTCATGAGATTAACCAATTTCTCATTTATTCCACTTTGAGCATTATTAGTCTCAAGTGGTCAAGTGATCAGTTATTAAAGAATTGGTGTCAGCATGAGTAGTTCAATCTCGCATGAGAATGGTAGTATAATGAATAGAAAAGTAATTTCTATAATTTAATTAAGTATTTAGTCCCTCCTCATCCGCCCTCGTCCGCAGCCATGCCATCACCGCATCGTCCAGAACAGAGAAGGTTGAATCTTGCAGCGATAGCCGCCACACTGTCATTGGTCGACTTTCCGAAAATGTCAAGAAACAGAGCTCTATAGCCAGAGCAACACCATCGAATCCTCCAGTTGCAATTGTGACATCGTAGTAGTAATCTTTGTTTTTGTGCCGCTCGACCTCAGCCTGGCTTTCGCTAGAGCAAGATTCTTCGGTGATGTTTGTTTCCCCTTCCAACATTAGTTTGTAAATATCTTTGTTGCTAATTGTCGACCTCAACTTGACCGTTGCAATACATGTAGGAAGAGTACTCAATAATGAGCATAATTATAGATTACCCAAATAAAAACATTGTTAAAAAAACATAGCATGTTCCCTGTGGTTGGAGGAGAGAAATAAGAAAAAGGGAAATAGGGAAGAGAAAAAGTGATGAGAAATAGAGTAAATTTATAGGTTGTTTGGTTGAAGAGAGATAAGAGAGACATAAAAGAGATAGGTAGGTGTAACTTTGTCTCCCTTTGTTTGATTGAACGAAAAGTGGGAAGAGAGAAAGTAACTTTTTTCTAAATTGACAATAACGCCCTTATAAAATATTTGAGAAAAAAATAGATGAGTGTTTAATAAGGGTATTGTAATAATTTCTCTCTCATCCACACTACCTCTCTCCCGTTTCTCCACACATTAGGAGAGATTATAAAAAATGTGGGACCTACACCTTTTTGTTTCTCTCCTCCCTATTTCTCTCATCAACCAGATCTCCTATCTCTCTCCCCACCATTGCTCCCTACTCTAACTCTCCTCAAACAAACAACGTGGTAAGGAGAGTGTTAAATAATGAACAACAAAGGAAAAGTACCACAGAAGGAACAACTAAGATTGCTTTCTCTTAAGTTTCGCTATGTATGTAGTTAGACATGCAGACTTTTTGATCCTTTTTAGCATATTTGAAAGGTACCACTCTTTTGAGTTGTACCATTCTCTGTTTTACTTTCCCTTACCCTGATTAACCTATATGAAATTGATGCCCTGCAAATTAATATTATTTATATAGAGAAAGTAGCTTTAAACTCAAAATCCCCTTCAACAACAATATACCTGCAATTGATCTAATTGAAGCACACGAAGATGATTCAAATTTTATGATTTACAAGATGCTCAAGAATTTGGTCACAACAATTGGTAAATTTTTCTCCTTTTTCTTCATTTAATTCAAACAATGAGATTTACAAAACTCAATCAAGTTGATGATTCACCTTTTTAGTTCAAGCGCAAAACATTCTCATTTTGTTTTTTACGTTGTGTGATTTTTCTTTTTATTTTTTTAAATTAAACAATGTAAATTAAATGTAAGTCATTAGATATATATCTATCACGCCACGTGTTAACAATAAAAGAAAAGGAATGAAGATCTTCATTTCTCCAACAAATGGATCCAAATGCATCATACTACATGACATTTGTCATCTACAATTTTTATTCCGTAAAACATTTACATTTTATCCTCTAAAATATTTATATTCACAAAGCTCAATATCTATCCTCTCAACAACATATATGTTATCACAATAAAAGCATGTAAACATTGTGATTACAAGGGGCTTTATTGCCAATAATGAATGAACAATGAAAATTGTGTTTATTTTATAAAATTTGGACATTTATCATCTAATAATTGGCCGACCAACAATTAAAAGTGCATTTTTTGGATTCACCTATAAATCAAGACACTAAAAGAATTGTTTAGAGCTCAAATATGAACCAAAGAAAAAATATAGTCATTCATATATATGACCTAAACTGTTAAAAAGGTTTTATACAAGCACCAATGTTGAATTTTTTACAATATTCTTTAACACGTGGTAAAATGGAAGATTAATATTAATTATTATTAATTCATAGTTATAGAAGAAAATAATACTTCCATACTTCCATAATTATTTGTAGTTACTAGATTATCTCTAAAACCATAAAAACATTAGGGGCGGGTTATCATATTTATCTCTATTTTGATTTTGGGGAATAAAAGGTTGAATGGATTATGGGCTTGAATTTGGGTCTCAAGAAAAACCATTGTTAATTAGGGTTACCAGGTGTATAGATGAAAAGGAAGATGAAGATGAAAAAAAATAGATGCCATATAGCAACAACATGTAAGGATCACTTACTACTTACTAGGGTTAAAATTGCATTAATCTTTAGGGACCTTGTTATAACATTTTTGAACTATAAGGAATTTTTAAAAATATTTAAATTATAGGGGCTTAATTAAAAATTTAATAAAAAATATTGAGACTAATAGAGTAATTAATTAAATAATATTTATAAAGATAACAATACACATGTTGAAATTATTTTGATTTTTTTTAGCTTTTTATTTGTTGATCTCACAGACACTACATTTATGTAGAAATTGCTCTTGGTTCCTCTTAAGTAATATCTAAACAAAAACTTATTTCTAATAAGTTCTTTTAGATTACTAGCAACTTAAAAAATTTTAAATGAAAATTACTTATTGAAAAATATGACTTTTTAAATTACCCATGTATTAAATGTTCTACTTTTTAATGAATGCACTCAAATTCTTAATTCCTTAACTAGTATTCCAAATGCACTCATCGACTAAATCTTTTTAGTTTGCTTCCATAGTAATAAACTTTATAGAAGATACTAAATATTATTCTAATTACTCATTTTTGTATTATCAAATCAAAAATTAATTCTTTAAAGGTTTGAATATGATTTTGGTCCCTATACTTTTTCGTGATTTTGGTTCTAGTTCCTGCTAACTTTTTTTTACCCCTACTTTTTTAAGCGTATGTTATTTTAGTCTGTAACTCAAATTGAACTATGTTAACTGCTGATGTGGCCGATGAAGCTTCGCATCGGCATTGCCACAATGGACATTCTCATAATACGTGTGAAAGTTCTATCCATGTCAGGAAATAGTCCTTCAACCAAATTGTTATTTTTCTTTGACAAAGAAGTGATGTTAAGACTTGGACTCTTTTCCTCCATATAGCGAATTGCCCTCTTTCAAAGGGTTAGAGATTGGTTCTCTCTTTATAGGCATGCATAGGATTTCTCTCTATTTTGGGACACCATCGTTTTATAGTATTTGCTTGGTGCCGCACTAGTTGTTTCGCTGCACGGAGGAGAGGGATCAAATAAGGACCTCACGGTTTCTCCTGCCATGGTCATAAGCTTCCTGATTAATGCGCATTTCAGTCGCGTCGTTGCCACACTGTAATTAACGGTGTTGAATAAATTGCAAAACCCACTCCTTGGCTACGTGCGAGGAAGAAGCCAGAAACAAGGTCGTGTGTGGACAACCAACGTTGGTGCAATGCCTCTTTAAAGGCATTCATATGATTTCTCTATGTTTTGGGACACCATCATTTTATAGTTGTTGCTTGGTGTTGTAATGATTGGTTCACTGCATGTAAGAGAGGGATCAAGTGGGGGCTTCACGGTTTCACCTGCCATGGTCGCAAGCTTCCTGGTTAATGCGCATTTCAGTCTCATCGTTGCCACGCTGCAATTCATAGTGTTGAAGAAGTTGCAGAACCCACTCCATGGCTATGTACAAGGAAGAACCCGTAACAAGGCGAGTGTGGACAACCGAAGTTGGTGCCATGCCTCTCCGAGGCCGCCGTTGCTGGTGCAAGAAGAAGGAATATAACAACTCAACGACTTCTATTACGGTGGTCCCTTGATCGTGTTAGAACCACAGGCAACACTAGAAGGGGGGGTTGAATAGTGTTTTAGACATTTTAAGACAATTTTGGAAATCTTTAAAATAAACAATCACGCTAAGTGATCATTGTACAAACCAATCTTAAGTTCAAAGTTATTTTAAGAACATGCGGAATATATGAAAGATTTAGATTAAAAACTTTTTCTTACACTTAAGATTGTTTTGATTTTAAACAGACTTCTCTTAGTGTCTTCTGAAGAATATTACTAAGAGTACCTTCAGAACTGTTTCTGAAATACTTTAGATGATCAGAGACCATCTATATCATGTGTCTGAACTGAGTTCCTGTTGGGCTCACTTCAGACAGGTATTTCAGACATCCCTCTGAATATATTCTTCTATAATACTTCAATTTACACTAGAGACGTTTTAACGTTATGTTTGTATGAAAACTTGTTTTATTGAAATCCTTGAGTTAAGCTTGTTATGAAAAATACTTTTCAATCCCCATTGTAAATGTAAAGACTGTAAATAAAAGAGATTAAGGGAAAGAAAACTTAGACACAGAATTTATCCTGGTTCACCCACAACCCTGTGAGCTACATCCAGTCCTAGTGGCAAACCACCACTAGCCTTTTTATAACAACAACACATATGTGCCACTCCGAATCCCCCAGACCCTTCCAGCCACATATATGTCACACCAAGTATTCTTTTACAGTCAAGCCTCTTCAGGCTCAGGATCACACCGATCCTTAACACATATATGCGTCACTCCGAATCCTCCAGACCCTCGCAACCACATATATGTCACACTGAGTCACACAGACCAGCAGTAGTATTTTCTATCAAGCCTCTTCAAGCTCTAAGAGTATTCTTTCTTCCACCAAGCCTCTCCAGGCTCTCAGACACTTAACTAAGTGTTGAGTATTACTACTCAATCTAAGCTAGATGTTCGCTAGAACCTCTCAACTCAGATTTTTCTTGTACATAGAGATTACTGAGTACATACTCAGGATACAGTCATTACAAACTAAATACAAGGATAGACAGTGATACAAGTGTTTGAATTTAAGTACAATCCCTGTCTTTTCTATGAGGAATACATCCTCTGAGAGTAGGCTAACTAAGATGTGAAATTAAGCTCCAGCCTTATTCTCCTACCATTGGTTTCCATGGGCTACATTCTCACCCGTATCATTGGAATACCAAGGTATCTTCAAAGCTTCAAACCGTACCTGGTTTGATAGTCATTTGTACAACATGATTGCCTTCCTGACAACCAACTCACTTGATCAACAGACCAACTGAACAATCTAACTAACTGACCAGCTGATCAGTAGCCTGATTGATAATTCACTCTTGTTGTATAGCATTACAACTGCAGCTAGGCAGCATGGTTAATATGTTCTGCATGCCAACAACAACTGGTTGGACCGACCAACTTGGTTGTGTGTTTTCAACAACAACTTGGTTGTATGTTACAACAACATCTTCAACTTCAATCTTGAGGCTATTTATATGTTCTTCTTGAATATAGCCGTTGAAGATAATTCATAATACCGTTGAGCTTCTGATGATGTGGCTCATATAGCCGTTGTGTAATAGCTTCTCAAACGGTTGCTTCTCCTTAAGCATATTGAGTGTTCAGAATACTCCCGTTCTGACACTTCTGTTGATGAGCTCTGTTTTGAGAGATGTGATGATTATTTGTATCCTCTCTCTCTTGAATTCTTTTGCTTTCTTGCATCTGTCTTATCCAGCTTGCATTGTCTTGCATCTGCTTGCATCTTCTATTTTGTCCGGCTTGCATCTGCTTTCTTCAGATTTCCTCTGATTCTCTTGAGAGTATGTATCCGTTGAATTTGCCCTTTTTGCTTATTCTGCATGTACTCCATTTTTTTACTTGCTTCTGACACCATTACTTCTTTGAATGAGATGTCTTGATCAATAGTCGTTGTTCGCAGATTCCTCTTTTGGGATTTAGATAAAGATGTTGAATTGAATGTATTTTATTCAAACATCTTCCTTGTTGCTTCTGCTTAGTCTCCCGAGCTTTTCTTCTGCTTTGTTCCAGATTGCACAAATGAAGAAATGTCTCGTTGAAATGCTATCGTTTAGAGAAATCAAATAGTCTTCTTTTAATCCGTTGTGAGACACGCTTCTTGAGAGTTCTGACATAGTACAACGTTGGTGCTGCAGTAAAGCTGCTACTGTTGTTGCTGCGACTGCTGCGTTGTAGAGATTTCCTCAGTAGTGTATGAAGTTCAAATGCACCGGGAAAGGTCTCTGTGTTTGTTGCCACAAATGTGTTTCAAAACGTACGAGCAGCAGAGACTTAGAAAAGTCTTCACGCAAGGTTTCAGCAAAGATGCCACGTCATTACTAAAGCTTCAGACAGCTTCCAACCTTCAGACGGGTTCCAGTCTTCAGACAAGTTCTAGTCTTCAGACGGGTTCCAGTCTTCAGACGGGCTTGGCTCTTCAGACAGCTTCATCACTTAAGACAGGTTGATGACTCAAGTCTTTCAGACAGCTTCGTTACTTTAGACAGGTTGCGTTCTTCAGACAACTTCAATTCTTCATACTGGTTATAGTTTCATTCTTCTTTGTATTTTCTTCTTCTTCTTGTATCTCTTCTTATTCGTTTCTTCTGTTCATTGTTGTTCTTCAGACAGACATATATTTGAATCTGTACTTCTTCATATCTTTTGCCTTCAGTTCTTCAGATAGTCTTCTAATCTTCGAATCTTCAGACGGTCTTCTGGTCTTCACTTCTTCAGACGGTCTTCAAGTCTTTACTTCTACAGACAGTCTTCTGGTCTTCACTTCTTCAGACGGTCTTCAAGTCTTCACTTCTATTTTTCAGTTGCTTCAACTTTGTTAAGGATTAATCTTCTTCAGATTCTGCTCTCTTGTTCTTCTGATTCTGATCTTCTGATTCTGATCTTCTGATTCTGATCACAAAATCTTCTTCTTCTTCTAAAGAGTATTTTATCCTGAAACATAATTTTACAAACAAATACCTTTCTCAGTAGAACCTGTTTATATAATCTAATTGGTTCTTTATATAATCTTATTTGTTCTTTATATAATCTTATTTGTTATTTATATAATCTTATTTGTTAATCATTAAAACTAACGGATGTTAAGTCTTATAATTATGTTTAATTACTTAAACAGATTTATAGACTTCACAATCTCCCCCTTTTTAATGATGAAAAATAAATTATATATTACTGACAAAATAGGTAATAAAAAGAAATAAGAGATAATAAAATAAGATAATAGATTTTATTACTCCCCCTATCTATATTACTCCCCCTGAGACAGGCATTGATTCTTTTAGATATCTTCTGAAACAATTAAGTCTTAAATTAATCAATTCCAATTGTTAAATCTTTTATTAACCAACTGTTACAAGTTTATTGTTAATATTTCAGATATTTTAGATAGCCGATTGTTAAACTTTTTCTTGTTAAGATTTTAGATACTTATTGTTATTTTTCTTGTTAAGATTTCAGACACATATGGTTATTAGAACCCTTCAGATACCTATTGTTATATGATACTTTAGAAATTTCAGATACCTATTGTGACTTATTGTTATTGTTATTATTAGAACTCTTAGTTTGTTATCTTCTCTCTTACTGTATATTATATTTCTTTGCTATTTATTTCTACTTCCTATAATCTCCTATATATTTCCCTCTTTGTTACATTCTTTTTAGTATTTTGTTAGTTTATATTTCTCCCCCTTTTGTCATTAATTAAAAAGGTTTATAATATAAGTTAATGTAATCCTATACCGAATGTTAAATAATATAACGTTTTGACAGATATATTTCTCTTGTTAAGATTTGTTACGATTAAAGAACTACTGAGATTTCTCCCCCTAAGTTGATTAGTTTTCTTCAATCTTTTAAGAGTTTCTCGTTACAGTTAAGTTTTTGTTAAGCAATTATCAAGAAGTTATGAAGCATAAATGAAACTAAACAAAGAAGATTTTTATTAAGTCTTTACAGTTGCTCAGATACAGGTTTTTGAAAAGAAAGCTCAAAAGAGAAACCTAAGCAGGTTTTCTCAAAAAAAGAAAAGAGGTTACATTCCAAAAATAGAATGCATCCATCCATTGCTAACGCCGGAGATTCCTCCGAAGGCCTGAGGCATAGCCTTATCAGACTTCATCTCTTTCAAAGCCATCCCCACTCCTTTTGCTGCAAGAGCTTCAGGAGTTGCCTCAGAGCCCCAGACTTCATCCCAACCGTGCTTTGCTGCACGCATTCTCCTCATGACATCCGGGACAGTGGAGGTGCATCATTTAAGACTGTATTTCGACCACCAGTCAGCACCTTAATTCCAAGAACTACTTTGGCAGTAGTTCTCTTCATAAGATTGACTATTTTGGGATCTCCCAGTGGTCTTCCAGTCCCCCTGTGATGCAACAAGATCACCATGGTCCAAGTATAGAGAAACGGGTTTTCAGATGAACCCTTTCCCTTACTCTTCATTCCATACATCATCCAAGATGACTTGATCTTTGCCTCAACATGTTCCAAGATACTTTCTGCTATTTTCCTTTGCCTCTTTGTCATCCTATTGAGAGCCACTAACTCAGAACCTTAGACAAAGCTATGGAAGAGCTTTGAAGATGTGAGTTTGTGTGAAGAGCTCTTGTGAATTTATAGGACTTTTAAAGCAGGGGTAAAACAGAGAAGTAAGGAGAATGTATCCATTGGATTGTTGTTCACGCGATGTGTATGGGCTCAGATAGCTTTGATGATGACGGTTTCAGACTTTGGGAGTCTTGAAACGTACATCATTAATTGGTCATAGATGAAGCACCATAGGAAACTGAGTCATTAGCATGGTTAAAGTAAGTTTTGGAAAACGTTTTTGAAAGACAATTAGAAAGAAACATAAAAACATATTTGAAAATATTTTTGAAAATACGTTTTCGAAGAAAAAAAATAGAAGAGAAAGTGTGAGAAAGGGGTATCAGAGCAAAGGATATTATGAATATTATTACTATCTGAAAAACTTTTAAAATTTTTGAGTTAAAAAAAATAAGTGCCAAACACATTTTTGAAAACATAGATTAAAAAAAATATTTAAAGACAGAGAGAGAGGAAGGTTTTATAAATTTATGTTTAAAAAACTTTTTGAAAATATTTTGAGAAAAAAAATTTGTAAAGGCAAGTATCTGATAACTTTTTATAAGTCTTTTAAGTTTGTACTTATTAAAGGTTTCTTAAAGGCTTTTAAAAGTATTTATGGAGACCGGTATTCAAGGCTGTAAAAGTTTTAAGATGAAGTGATGTTACCATGAATTTGGTTATTGTCCACTGGGTAAAGAAGTCCCTTCTGACATTACTTCTTGCTTGAAAGACTTTTTCTTCATCTGAGGTTTCTTGATGTCTGCACGTTTCAGTATGCTTTTGTCTTTTGTGCTCCCAGAGAATCTTTGAACAATCATCTTAACCTACCCCTTTACAATTGAGTTGGATTCTAATGACTTGAGTAACTATCCCTTAACATTTCAGACCCACAATTTCAGACAGTCCATAAGGAGCCTTCTGAACGGGTTAGATGAATAGAGATATTACTAAGTTAGTATAATCCACTCAGAGATTGAGTTAGGTTTGGTGCATAGAGTGTTAACCATCTTTAATATTGGTAACCCACGCTTTCAGAGAGTTCATTTTGAACTTTCCTGAATAGGTTTAGATAATAAAGATGTTATCACATTATGTCCTTTTAGATGATGTTTCTTAGATGATCTTCTTAAAAACCTGTTTCCTGAAACATTCAAACTAGAAGTACCTTTCAGTAGCACCTGATTGTAATTTGTCTAATTATTTAAATTAAATAACTTGGATTGATTATAATTTGTTAAAATGAAATAGCTTAATTAAGTTAATTAATTTTGTCTTGTTTGATTATCAGATTCATGTATTTTACACATTCCTTTTAAAATATATATTAAACAATTAAGAATGGGAATATAGAAAGTCACATATAAACCATTTAAACACAACTATACATATAGAATACATAGAAATCAAACAGAGAAGGACTTGAAACAAAGTATACTGTATATATATTGATAAAGATATAAACACAAAGATCTTGAGGCAAAAACACACAAGTGTATCATTGATCATTAACAGCTTTGTTCTCATTAGTATTGACTTTCTCCTTTTCTCTCTTCAACATTCGTAGCTCCTTTTGGTAAAATCTGAGTGTTTCTTCCAAATGTTTAATACGTTCGTCCAACCTCTTTATCTTACTTCTTCTAAATATTTCTCTTAAGTTTCCATGAACACTTAGATAGTCAGAAGATTCTATTTTGCTTTGGGTCGACGAAGAATTTTGAACTTCTTCTTCCTCTGCTGGTATTACCTTGATATGCTCATATTCTTTTAATGTGAGGGAAGGGGATAACTTTTGGTCGAAGAATCTTTCGATAGGAAATCCTTTGTATTGCAGGATTTTCATAATCAGTGTGGTGTGAGGAAAGTTCTTGACTTCTTCTAATTTTCTTCTCATCATATGATAGAGGATGATTCTAGGAAGATTTAATCTTTTCCTTTGAAGGAGATGAATCAACACAAATCTTTCCATATCAGAGATGATGATTGTATCCTTCCTCTTGGGTAGAATACAACAATTAATGATTGTCAGCAGAATTCTGGGAATTTCCAGTAGTTGTGAGCATACTGGAGTTTTAAGGATTCTACGACCAAATAAAATTTGATCATGCATCTCTTCCTCTTTATCACAGATTTCCCAATCCGAAGAAAATTGTTTTCCGGTTGCTTCAACCCCAATGATTTCCTTCAGAACCTTGAAGTCCACTCTGATAGGCATTCCCATTACTGAAGTGTTTATACCACTTGTTTCTTCAAGAAACACTTCTGAGTTGTTCCAGAACTCTAGAACACTCTGCTCATGCCAGGGGAATGATGCTTCTTCAAGAAAGGAAATCCATCCAGCATCCTTGAAGTACTCAGAGATTCTTAGTCCTTCTTTGTCAAAGTCGCTTAAATTTACTCCCCTTGTGGGAATAATTCTTTCATCATACTTGCATAGACTTTGAGCACATGAGATTGCTGATCTTGATGCCATTGAGATAGATTAAGATGAATTGGAAGGAAATAAACTGTGAGATTCTTCTAATGATCTTCCAATCCTTTAAATAGGCAATCAAGCGTCGCTTCATTTTATGAAAGGAGCGGTTCCATCCACTAAGCAGTTGTGGAGAGATGTGCATCGAGTCCTTTGAGATAAACCGGTTGATGATTCAATGATTCACACCGTGCCGTTTCATATTTTCAAAAAAACAGTTATGACTAACACACACGACTCTTCATTTACTTAATTTAAACACGCAGTTATTACTTTACTAAACATGTGTGACTCTTGAACACATACATTTAAATAAGTAAAGCATACATAAAATGAATCATACATTTCACATAGTGAACATAGTAAAACACATAACATGCAGTGATTTATTTTAACACAATGTAGAAAGCATGAAACGATTATATCATGTAATCATATTTTTCACAATTTCAATAAAACAAATCATGCAACAGATTGATAGCTATATTATAACTTAAATATAGATAGGAAAGGTGTTACCAGTTTGTGATCTAGAGATAGATTCACTTTCCTTTTCTGTTGCGTCCTGAGCTTTAGCCTTATGAATAATGAGTATTGGAAAAATGATTTTCCTATTCTCATTGTCATTCTTCAGAGTTGCTTCAGCCTGGTGAGATTTCCATCTTCTGAGGATCTACTCCTTCTGCATTTGTTAGATGCTCAACCCGAAGGTGAGCTCTGATACCAATTGTTAGAACCACAGGCAACACTAGAAGGGGGGGTTGAATAGTGTTTTAGACATTTTAAGACAATTTTGGAAATCTTTAAAATAAACAATCACGCTAAGTGATCATTGTACAAACCAATCTTAAGTTCAAAGTTATTTTAAGAACATGCGGAATATATGAAAGATTTAGATTAAAAACTTTTTCTTACACTTAAGATTGTTTTGATTTTAAACAGACTTCTCTTAGTGTCTTCTGAAGAATATTACTAAGAGTACCTTCAGAACTGTTTCTGAAATACTTTAGATGATCAGAGACCATCTATATCATGTGTCTGAACTGAGTTCCTGTTGGGCTCACTTCAGACAGGCATTTCAGACATCCCTCTGAATATATTCTTCTATAATACTTCAATCTACACTAGAGACGTTTTAACGTTATGTTTGTATGAAAACTTGTTTTATTGAAATCCTTGAGTTAAGCTTGTTATGAAAAATACTTTTCAATCCCCATTGTAAATGTAAAGACTGTAAATAAAAGAGATTAAGGGAAAGAAAACTTAGACACAGAATTTATCCTGGTTCACCCACAACCCTGTGAGCTACATCCAGTCCTAGTGGCAAACCACCACTAGCCTTTTTATAACAACAACACATATGTGCCACTCTGAATCCCCCAGACCCTTGCAGCCACATATATGTCACACCAAGTATTCTTTTACAGTCAAGCCTCTTCAGGCTCAGGATCACACCGATCCTTAACACATATATGCGTCACTCCGAATCCTCCAGACCCTCGCAACCACATATATGTCACACTGAGTCACACAGACCAGCAGTAGTATTTTCTATCAAGCCTCTTCAAGCTCTAAGAGTATTCTTTCTTCCACCAAGCCTCTCCAGGCTCTCAGACACTTAACTAAGTGTTGAGTATTACTACTCAATCTAAGCTAGATGTTCGCTAGAACCTCTCAACTCAGATTTTTCTTGTACATAGAGATTACTGAGTACATACTCAGGATACAGTCATTACAAACTAAATACAAGGATAGACAGTGATACAAGTGTTTGAATTTAAGTACAATCCCTGTCTTTTCTATGAGGAATACATCCTCTGAGAGTAGGCTAACTAAGATGTGAAATTAAGCTCCAGCCTTATTCTCCTACCATTGGTTTCCATGGGCTACATTCTCACCCGTATCATTGGAATACCAAGGTATCTTCAAAGCTTCAAACCGTACCTGGTTTGATAGTCATTTGTACAGCATGATTGCCTTCCTGACAACCAACTCACTTGATCAACAGACCAACTGTACAATCTAACTAACTGACCAGCTGATCAGTAGCCTGATTGATAATTCACTCTTGTTGTATAGCATTACAACTGCAGCTAGGCAGCATGGTTAATATGTTCTGCATGCCAACAACAACTGGTTGGACCGACCAACTTGGTTGTGTGTTTTCAACAACAACTTGGTTGTATGTTACAACAACATCTTCAACTTCAATCTTGAGGCTATTTATATGTTCTTCTTGAATATAGCCGTTGAAGATAATTCATAATACCGTTGAGCTTCTGATGATGTGGCTCATATAGCCGTTGTGTAATAGCTTCTCAAACGGTTGCTTCTCCTTAAGCATATTGAGTGTTCAGAATACTCCCGTTCTGACACTTCTGTTGATGAGCTCTGTTTTGAGAGATGTGATGATTATTTGTATCCTCTCTCTCTTGAATTCTTTTGCTTTCTTGCATCTGTCTTATCCAGCTTGCATTGTCTTGCATCTTCTGTTTTGTCCGGCTTGCATCTGCTTTCTTCAGATTTCCTCTGATTCTCTTGAGAGTATGTATCCGTTGAATTTGCCCTTTTTGCTTATTCTGCATGTACTCCATTTTTTTACTTGCTTCTGACACCATTACTTCTTTGAATGAGATGTCTTGATCAATAGTCGTTGTTCGCAGATTCCTCTTTTGGGATTTAAATAAAGATGTTGAATTGAATGTATTTTATTCAAACATCTTCCTTGTTGCTTCTGCTTAGTCTCCCGAGCTTTTCTTCTGCTTTGTTCCAGATTGCACAAATGAAGAAATGTCTCGTTGAAATGCTATCGTTTAGAGACAACAAATAGTCTTCTTTTAATCCGATGTGAGACACGCTTCTTGAGAGTTCTGACATAGTACAACGTTGGTGCTGCAGTAAAGCTGCTACTGTTGTTGCTGCGACTGCTGCGTTGCAGAGATTTCCTCAGTGGTGTATGAAGTTCAAATGCACCGGGAAAGGTCTCTGTGTTTGTTGCCACAAATGTGTTTCAAAACGTACGAGCAGCAGAGACTTAGAAAAGTCTTCACGCAAGGTTTCAGCAAAGATGCCACGTCATTACTAAAGCTTCAGACAGCTTCCAACCTTCAGACGGGTTCCAGTCTTCAGACAAGTTCTAGTCTTCAGACGGGTTCTAGTCTTCAGACGGGCTTGGCTCTTCAGACAGCTTCATCACTTAAGACAGGTTGATGACTCAAGTCTTTCAGAAAGCTTCGTTACTTTAGACAGGTTGCGTTCTTCAGACAACTTCAATTCTTCATACTGGTTGTAGTTTCATTCTTCTTTGTATTTTCTTCTTCTTCTTGTATCTCTTCTTCTTCTTGTATCTTTTATTCTTCATTTCTTCTGTTCATTGTTTTTCTTCAGACAGACATATATTTGAATCTGTACTTCTTCATATCTTTTGCCTTCAGTTCTTCAGATAGTCTTCTAATCTTCGATTCTTCAGACGGTCTTCTGGTCTTCACTTCTTCAGACGGTCTTCAAGTCTTTACTTTTACAGACAGTCTTCTGGTCTTTACTTCTTCAGACGGTCTTCAAGTCTTCACTTCTATTCTTCAGTTGCTTCAACTTTGTTAAGGATTAATCTTCTTCAGATTCTGCACTCTTGTTCTTCTGATTCTGATCTTCTGATTCTGATCACAAAATCTTCTTCTTCTTCTTCTAAAGAGTATTTTATCCTGAAACATAATTAACAAACAAATACCTTTCTCAGTAGAACCTGTTTATATAATCTAATTGGTTCTTTATATAATCTTATTTGTTCTTTATATAATCTTATTTGTTATTTATATAATCTTATTTGTTAATCATTAAAACTAACGGATGTTAAGTCTTATAATTATGTTTAATTACTTAAACAGATTTATAGACTTCACAGATCGCCTAGCTGCTGACCACATCTGTTTCACCATAATTGCTGGTGGGAGAGTAAGACTGTTGAACCTCTCTGTGCATGTACGGGGAAGAAGGCGTTGTGTCGAGAAGGACTTAAACGTAGAAAAAACTCAGCATGTGCCACATGTTCTCTCAACTAATTTTTACCATACCACATCACATTTTCTAACTTGAATAACACTTTGCCACGTATTCTAACCTTGTCTGTTGTGGCACATGCTGACGTGGAGCTCTGTTAACCACGTCAGTATTTAACAGAGCCCAGTTAGAGTCAAGAACTAAAATAACATACATTTAAAAACCTTCTTTAAATAAGGACACCCACAAATCAAAACGCTATTACTAGTAAAACATCAAGATCAATGAAATCTTCGGTTGCAATGTAGATTGAGATTGTGAGAAGAGCTCCCATTTTTTATCCCCACTAAACACACTCTTGGGAAATGTGTGAAAACGTAATCGTGGTGAAGTCTCGAGTAGGACCAACGCTGATAATAGGGGATATTTGTGGTTAACATAAAAAATCAGGATCAATAAAAGGCCATAAATAAAAAATTGTAAGAACAAGCAATACAACTATGATATCAATAATAAAAAAATACCACTAGCCAAATTATTTTCATCACAAAAGAAAAATATTAAAATAAACAACTGAAGGAGGAAAGGAAGATTAATTTTGAAGGCATAACTATGTAACTAAAAAGGTGGATTTGATGAGATTGAAAGGAAGAATTGTGATTGAATAGAATAGAAAAAAGGGAGTATAGGTAAAATTTAAGATTTTATTATATTTACTTGCATCTAAATATGCTCAATCTTTTTATTTTGTTATGTTTTGAATTCAATACCAAGATTCTTATAGTGTTATGATTACCTCAACACCAAATTTATTATAGTTGACATGAATCTTGTTAGAATTATTAAGAAGGAATATAGGAATAATATTTCGTATGCTTATCAATAAATTTTACATGTGGTGATCCCTTTTTTCACTATTCGGTTTCTATTCCTATTTTAATTTTGAATATGATAGTTAAAGTGATTGGTATTTGAGTGGTTCTTGAAATGATTCATAGTTGTTATACTATGCATTCCTTTGGAACCCTTATGTGTTAAGAATAATGGGCCCTTATCATTGTTCGGTTTTCATGGAACCCTTAGTTGTTAGACATTAGATTTCATGCATTGACTTTTTTCTATATGAAACCTGAAGTTGTGTTTAATGATATCTGCAGTATATGTCCAAGTAAAGATGATTGGAGGTTAAATGTATGAATAATTTGAATATGAATTCTCCCTAGATTAAGATAATATTTAGTACCTTTTCAATGTGTAGAAACACATGGAAAATACAAGAAAGGGTTTGAATTGTGTTTTTCTAAAATTTCATTTCAAAAACAGAAGCTAAGGAAAAAATATTTTCAAAAGCTTTATACTTGTGTATAAAGGGTTTAGCTAATTATGTTTGAAGATATCAGACACATGTGAAGAATAATTCAAACAAGTTATTTTGCAAATCATATTTTTAACCAAATTTTAGAACACATTTAACCCCTGGTTAGAGCAAACATGCCAATAGATTTAATCATTTAGGATAAGGATAGAGACAACTACACTAGAAATTTTATATTGGTTCACACATAAATCACAAAGCAATACATCCATTGTAACACCCACACTTTTATCTTCTAAATTAGTTTAAGTGTGAAATAATGTGATTTGGATGATTAAATGAATTTTAATAATAATTTAAGATTTGATTACAGCTAGAAATGATTTTCCTATTTTCCTAGTAATTTTAGAATTTTTATAGAATTTTTTGTGTAAATTATTGTTTTACCCCTACCTTTACTACAAAATTACCAAAATGCCCTTTAATATAATTATCTAAATTTCACCTAACATAATATCTTAATCATCAATTAAAGTATCCTCATACTCTTAAATCCACTTTAATCATTTATTAACTCATTAACCTAGCTTAATTAGCCAAAAAGTAATAGGGAACATGCTTACATCAGCTAAAGCAGAGTTGTCCCCTAAAGCAATTTACCTATTTACCATTAAAAAATTAAACCCTAAATATTCTTCTTTTCCCCCTTGTTGACCGAATTCTTGCCTCTTTGTAACGTCCTAATTCTGGATTCAAGAATAATTCCTGTTGGAGTTACTATTCCCAAATTTATGAAATTATTTCCCGCAATTATTGATATCGATATACAATTAAACACATTAATGGTGTAGATAATCCAATGTTACTTAAGCCTCAAAATACAAAAATGTATACATACATCAATATAAATTGCCAACAAGTGGCTCAATATATCAGAGTACATAAATACATAGGCATGGTTGTGATATCATCGTACATGTGTTCTGACAAAATAGAATAAAACCCCTAAGGGCCACATGTAACATGATATCCCAAAAAAAAAAAATACATCAGAGTATTGCCAATATAGAAGGTTATCAAAATAACTCAAAATGAAGTAGGGCCAGTGACACAACCCACTTATAAATTCCTACACTTCTTGGCCAAGTGTCTGACCGAGAACCCTGCATATCTAAATAAAAGCCACAACATGTGGTGAGACTTGTAACGTCATAATTTCTAAATCCAAGAATTAAGCTCGTTGGAAACAAAATTCTCGAATTTCTGAAATTATTTCATGTCATTTAGATATCGCACAAACAATGACCATATAACGCTTAAGCATTCCAACGTTACTTAAACAATATATGTAAACAGAAACTGAATGTATGAATAAAGGCCATCCAGGCTACCATTTAAGTACCAAATCCATAGCCTTAAATGGGGATACTACCATACATGTGTTCTGAAAAAATAGAGAGGGTCCGAAGGCTACACATATACAATTTTATCCCACACAAAAGAATACATTGTATGTTCTCATATACATATCCAACATATAAACTAAAAACATCATAAACTAGAATATAACGTCCTAATTTCTCAACTCTAGAATAGTGTCCGTTGGAAACACTATTCCTGAATTTCTGAAATTATTTCGTTCAACTTCGATATCGTCAAACAAAAGCTTATGCTTTCCAACGATTTTCTTAAGCTGTTACTAATACATACATCACAAACTCATACAAACTGAAGATCTTAATTAAATTAGGGAAAGAACCTACACTTGGAGTGTTGTGGTTCATAAGACTCATACCGGAAGTCCGGCAGAGTCTCCCCTAAAACTGGAGGTATACCAATTCCAAACTTAACCTGAAACTCAGTAAAACCACCAGTACAGTTCAATAACATGAATTCACTAATACCAAAATAGGGCCTCCGTGGCCAAAACATAATATACATACACATATACATCAATATTTAACTACCTATCATTACATAAGAACTAATTCTACTAAATGAGTCTTCCACTGGAAGTAATACTCAGCTTCACCATTCCTTTCCCTGCTTTATCATCACTTGGGATCACCTGCACAACTAGAGTATATCCCTGAAACGTGGGGTGAGACTACAGTCTCAGCGAGCACAACTATGCAGATGCAGTGTAAGAGAAATCAATCATATAAGATGCAACACCTAAAACATGCTAACATACAGTTCATAGCTAAATTCTGATTCTTTTCATAATGAAAACTCAGTTTTGCTCAAGGTAAAGATACCTGTACAATTCCAATACACAACGGTTATGGCCTAAACTCATGCATCACAATCATATCAATATAAATGCAATTATGATGCAACTCACTGCTGTGCCCAACAGGCATGATCTTATCACTTAAACTGGAGTTAGAACTTAGAACTGAGCTCAGACTACGGGGAACGTATTCCCCGGGGACGAATCCCACCCATTACTGGACCGAAGTCATGTTTTTACATAATAACTTATTTTAACTCACAACCGAAGCCGGCTTATATTAACTCACGGTCGAAACCGGCTTAGATTATCTCAATGCTCATAATCTCAATGAATTATCCATTAATAAAAATCATGCTGAGAAAATACTAATTCAATAGATTACATACATTTCATGTTATTTCAATTTGCTAATTTCTTACATATAACCCTGAATAACATTTTTAGACAATTACATTGACAAAATTCCTATTTTCATGCTCTAAATCTCAACAATTATAAACTTATCAATCATTATAAGAACAAAACCCTAACTTCCCTAAGTATCAAAACCTAGGTTCTATAAAAAATCAATGCATGTACCATTCACAATCTACAAAACATACATAATATCCAATAACCAATATTTACAAACATAAAGAGAGAGATTAGAGAGTAGGGATCATGCCCAAGCACACAATCAAAGAAGGTGAAAGTGGGTGAGTTGTACTCACCTCAAAGGTACTCAAAGAGAAGACAATTGAAGTTGAAGAGAGGCTTGAAGTGAAGATCCAAGGTCCCCTTCCAAGCTTTCAAGCTCCAAACCACCCATTCCTTACAAGAAATTCCCTTCCTCTCTCTAAACTCTCTAACTTCTCTCTAAAAGAATGGAAGAAGAAGAAGTGAAGAAGTCGGAAACTAAATGAAGGGTTTTGAGCCTATAAGTGAATTCTCGCTAAAGCGAGATATTCTCGCTTGGGCGAGCGTGTCGGTTGCATGTTTTTTCTTCACATTCTCGCTCAAGCGAACTGTCTCGCTCAAGCGAGAATGATCTAGAAAAATCCCTCTCTCTGGACGATTCTCGCTCAAGCGAGCTGGCTCGCTCAAGCGAGATATGCATAAACTCAATTTCTTCCCTTTTTGCTGCATAATTTGCTTGAGCGAGAATACGCTTGTTTGAAGGTGCAAAATAGCTCAGAACCCTATCATAAAGAATATCAAACTGAAGCCCCGGATCTTAGCTTTCTAACCCAAGTGGAATCACCTTAATTGGATACCTACAACTCTAGATATTCTCGAATTAGTGAGCAAAGGTCATAAGGCTTAAAACCCAAAATTGAGCAACAACCTTGGTTGAAGCCCAACGGGGCACACTCCACATGAACCATGATGTATCTCATCAATTAGCTTCAATAAGACTAAGACTAAGGGTCCTAATTGTTCATGAGGCTGTGCCCCTCTATTCCCTTATTTCCTTTGCCAAAACACATTCCTAACTTTATTACTCTTTTAAATCTACCCTTAATGCCCATAAATTCTCATTATCCTCATAATCTTACTCAAAGTCCTTCCTCTTTCCTCAACTTCTCACTCCCTTACTAACTTACCTTTATTTGATCATAGGTCCTATTTTTCCGGGATGTTACATTTCTACCCCCTAAAAAGAATTTTGTCCCCAAAATTCACTCCGGTTATCTTTCAACACCAATTCACCTCCTATCTCCTAATTCCTCGGAATACAAGTTCCGAAACCTATACCTCTCCCCCAAGTTCAAAGTATGGTTTCTCTAACGATTCACACACTATACACTCCATTCTAATATACTCAACTAATTTAGTTAGACAACTTACCTAGTAGGATCTAAAGAAAATAAAAGAGTTCACGCAACAACTAAGTAAGGGTTCTAATTCAATACCTAATCCCAATAGCCACTGGTTGGTTTTAAAACTTATGTTTTTAATGACCCAGCTATGCTTAGGATAATTCTAAGTGATTTCCAGGTTTATATTCTAAGCCCTACTATGCAAATAACAACAAATCATACGCATAAAATTACTTAACTCCTTGAATCACTAAGTTTGTGTTTGTGGAATGGTCTAACACTCACGTCTTGATCAAGGAATTAAGTTCACATAGTCACATAAGCAATTACCACACTAAAGTGTGATGAAAGTCACTCATTATTTTAAGAAAATATTGAAATTCTAACAAACACTCATGCCATGAATGTAGGTAAAATACCTACCGGTCACAGTATGAACACGGTAACTCTCCTAATCTTCTATCTCCCTGCAATGGGATCTTTCTCTACCCCACCCTACCGGTTAGGGCTTGGGCTTAGTTTGGTTCTAAGTTCTTACTGGAAAAGAAAGTGATTTAAGGTCATCAACACCCTGGCCTTCCTAGGAGTAAGGACTTCTAAATGCCTTACAGTTTTAACCTAGTGCGTGAGCCTAACAATCTCATAATCCTTCCTAACACTCTGGGTCGAGCCTAACTATCCATCGTCAGATCTGACTTTCAGGTTGGGTAAAACTTAGGTGGGCTCGTATACTGAGTGCCTTCTGTAGCTTCACATGCCTTTCCTATAAGGCTACCCCCATTAAGGTTTCAGGCCCTCCCTAACATCCTTCAGGGTTCTAAATCTTGATTCCTCCACTGGAGGTGTCAAACTCACATTCAAATTTCTAAACTAATTCATGCTCCCCCTTTCTAAGCTCCCGGGTTATCCTCATTATAAGGTGATATAGAATTTCCTATTTCTGTTTGGAATGTTGGCACATAGGTTCCACACTACTCCATAAGGGTCGTTATGCATTTTCTAGGTGAGTGATGGCACAGTTAAGTATGGTCACAACTACAACATTAGACGTGTATCGTTTGGGGTTTCTAGTATTTTACTCATGGAATTCAGGGATAAGGTTAGGTATTTGTGTGGCTGGAAGACATCTATAGTTGCTGGACAATTTCTTGGATACCTCTAAAGTGACTTAGGTAATTTCTTGTTTTACTCGTTTCTTAACGGGACTTCAAATTCTATTCCCTCTCCGTTCTAATTGGCTCAGAGATGTCTAAATTACTCCTATTATTTTTGTTATCTTTACTAAGGTGTTTGATTCACTTCCTACATGCTCTAACAATCCCTTCTGGTGAATTCCTAATTTTTTTCTACAAGGTTATCTCTAATGTGGCTCAACAGGGAAAAATCTCTTTCTCACTTAAGTTTGTAGGCACTACACTGCTACCTTATGAAATTTGCACTAAAATTCCTAATTTCCTTGACTAAGGTTCTTCTCCCTTAAGAGGGTTGTGACTAAGGTTTCTCTCCTTTGATATTAATAGGTTTATTTAGGTGACTTGGATGGTGTTATAGCTAAGTTGGCTTTCCGAAAAAAAAAAGTCTGGTTTGTTCTCACTACCTTGGCTAGAGACCTTTACCTCACTCCTCTCCCGAGTACTTCTTCGAGTCCTCTTGGTTAAAACCGATATGGTCAGACTGAAGGTATAGATGAAGTGCTCACATTTGATAACTTCTAGATTTTCAGGGTTATAAGACATTACCCCCTAAGATTACTAAGTGTCTTCTAAAGGTGGAATAGGAAGAGTTAAAGTATGATTCTCCCGTGGTAACTTACCCATTCGGTAGGGTTAAATATTTTACTAATTGCAACTCATGGTAGGGTAAAAGTATTAGGTAACTGAAAACTCACTACCCGTTTGGCAGGTTCCCTAACTACTCAAGATGACTCGAGGGATACACATATTCTTACACCATCTCAAGGGAAACCTCAATCCTTAACCCTTTCTAGTTTATGTCTAATTATTTGCGTTATTCATGCTATATTGTTAATTTAAGGTAAGGTCTTGGACCTATGAAATTTTTCAATTTCTACTTACCTTCCTAAATATTCATAACCCTCCTGCACACCTATGTAAGCTTTGGTTCACTCTAAGTAGGATAGCTATCCTAATCTGAACTAACATCCCCATATTCCCTTTAGTGTGACCTTAACAAGTGTTTGCATCAAAAGAAATTTTAACTATGTGAATTACTGCCTAACAAGTACACACACTCTAACATAATATGCCATAAATCACTTATACAAACCAATGCCACAAACAGATAGCAAGTCACACAACACTTGCACATCATACAAATTACACAATTAGGACTACATTGTAAGTCAAACAACAACCATCCTCTAAAAATAATGAATCTATCTTAACTAACTTCTTCAGGGGTGCCTTGTGTTTACTAGGGCTTCAGGGTCACATTTTATAAAGCTTCTAAGATAAGGGTTTCGTTCTTAGGAATAAACCTAGGTTACTCTCTTTCTAATACAAGATGAGTGGCTTTAACCTTGTTAAGGAAGTATCCTAACTTCCTGACCAAAGTATCCTACTCACATAACTAACCATAATCTTCGTGTACAATGCACACACTATAGGAGTGATCAGTCCCTATAATAAGTACATGTATTTTGAGATCATAGTAAGTCACGGGCAACTAACCTAACCATAGTCCAAATGGATTGAACTGCTCTGATACCAAAATGTAACGTCCTAATTTCTCAACTCTAGAATAGTGTCCGTTGGAAACACCATTCCTGAATTTTTGAAATTATTTCGTTCAACTTCGATATCGTCAAACAAAAGCTTAGGCATTCCAATGATTTGCTTAAGCTGTTACTAATACATACATCACAAACTCATACAAACTGAAGATCTTAATTAAACTAGGGAAAGAACCTACACTTGGAGTGTTGTGGTTCATAAGACTCATACCGGAAGTCCGGCAGAGTCTCCCCTAAAACTGGAGGTATACCAATTCCAAACTTAACCTGAAACTCAGTAAAACCACCAGTACAGTTCAATAACATGAATTCACTAATATCAAAATAGGGCCTCTGTGGCCAAAACATAATATACATACACATATACATCAATATTTAACTATCTATCATTACATAAGAACTAATTCTACTAAATGAGTCTTCCACTGGAAGTAATACTCAGCTTCACCATTCCTTTCCCTGTTTTATCATCACTTGGGATCACCTGCACAACTAGAGTATATCCCCGAAACGTGGGGTGAGACTATAGTCTCAGCGAGCACAACTATGCAGATGCAGTGTAAGAGAAATCAATCATATAAGATGCAACACCTAAAACATGCTAACATATAGTTCATAGCTAAATTCTGATTCTTTTCATAATGAAAACTCAGTTTTGCTCAAGGTAAAGATACATGTACAATTCCAATACACAACGGTTATGGCCTAAACTCATGCATCACAATCATATCAATATAAATGCAATTATGATGCAACTCACTGTTGTGCCCAGCAGGCATGATCTTATCACATAAACTGGAGTTAGAACTAGGGGTGGCAAAATGGTCCAATTGTCCACCATCCATCCAACCCATCCAAATGAAAATCCGATCCAATCCATCCAACTGTGAACAAAAAAATAAATGGACTGGACTGGATGGGTAATTTAATTAAATGGATGGATAACAATCCATCCTATATTATTTTTAAATCCAATAGATCAATAGTCAAAAAAATAAAAAAATCCAATGGACCATCAGATTAATGCTTTATGGATCAAAATTAGACCAATATATTCTACTTAATCAAATATTTTTGTTATTGACAAAAAAAAATCAAATATTTTTGTTATTGTTTTAATATATTTTTTATTAACTAAAAAATTTAAAAAATTTTAACTAAAAATTTCTCTCTATATATATTTTTCTGTTTCTCTCTCCTCTCTCTCCTTGTTTCTCTCTCCTTTATTTCTCTCTCCTCCCTCTTCTTTGTTTCTCTCTCCTCTGTTTCTCTCCCCTCTCTCTCCTCTGTTTCTATCTTTCTCTTTGTTTCTCTCTCCTCTGGAGGTATACCAATTCCAAACTTAAACTGAAACTCAGTAAAACCACCAGTACAGTTCAATAACATGAATTCACTAATATTATAATAGGGCCTCCGTGGCCAGAACATAATATACATACACATATACATCAATATTTAACTACCTATCATTAGATAAGAACTAATTCTACTAAATGAGTCTTCCACTGGAAGTAATACTCAGCTTCACCATTCCTTCCCCTGCTTTATCATCACCTGGAATCACCTGCACAACTAGAGTATATCCCCGAAACGTGGGGTGAGACTACAGTCTCAGCGAGCTCAACTATGCAGATGCAGTGTAAGAGAAATAAATCATATAGATCAGAACCCTATCATATAGCCTATCAAACTGAAGCCCCAAATATTAGCTTTCTAACCCAAGTGGAATCACCTTAATTGGACACCTACAACTCTAGATATTCTCGAATTAGTGAGAAAAGGTCATAGGGCTTAAAACTCAAAATTAAGCAACAACCTTGGTTGAAGCCCAACGGGGCACACTCCACATGAACCATGATGTATCTCATCAATAGGCTTCAATAAGACTAAGACTAAGGGTCCTAATTATTCATGAGGCTTTGCTCCTCTATTCCCTTATTTCCTTTGCCAAAACACATTCCTAACTTTATTACTCTTTTAAATCTACCCTTAATGCCCATAAACTCTCATTATCCTCATAATCTTACTCAAAGTCCTTCCTCTTTCCTCAACTTCTTACTCCCTTACTAACTTACCTTTAGTTGATCTTAGGTCCTATTTTTACGGGATGTTAGATAGGACATGATGTAACAAAACAATAAATCTCCCAGGTCCTGCAACCTCACTGACCAACATTGGGAGGAACATGTGGTTCTAAAATATAGCCACAAAACGTGTGGTGAGACGATTTGTCTCAGTGAATATAACTATGCATCAGGCAGTGTAGGTAACAGACATATGCAATGCAACAAGGAATGCATAACCACATAACATAACATCTCATCTAAAAATAAACATGACATGACCTGCATTACCCGGTAGACGGGGTCTTTTCACTAATTCTGGGGCTAGACTTGAGCTCAGACTACAAGGAATGTCTTCCTCGGGGACTATTCCTGCCATTATTCTGGGGGTCGAAACCCAAGTTTTATTCTGGGGACCGAAGTCCAATTATTCTGGGGACCGAAGTCTAATCTTGTTTAAGTGTTAATCTGGGGCTGAAGCCAAAGCTATACTTTCTCTAGGAGCCTAAGCTCAACCATTGGGGCCAAAGCCAAAAATACATTTTTCTGATTATCTGGGGCAAAAGGAAACTTACATTGTGAAAGCAAAATAAAGAGGCATCATGATTCGTGAATATATAAAAATATTGTAAGCTAAAAGATAAAACCTAATACATAAGCTCTAATTCATGCCACAATTCAAAATGTCAATCAAAGCCAAATAAATAACAATAACAAGCATACAAAGACATACAAGACTAGAGAAAGGGTAGAAGAGGGATTAGGGCTCATTCAAGAGATCCAAGTAAGATGAGAGTGGTGTTGAGTCTCAAAATCAATTTAAGTATTCAAATTGGATTCAAGACTCATTATCCTTGGTTTTAATGTTTAACAAATTTGATTGCGTAAAAACAGATTCTACTGAGAAATGTAGTTTGTCTTTTTATTTCAGCAACTCTAAAAGGAACAACTCTCCAAAATGATGCAACTCTCTGAAGTTGATCAACCTGCTGAAATGAAGAACTCTCTGAAGGTTTTGGATCTGCTGAAGATTATCCAACCTTCTGAAGATTTGTACTATCTGATATACTGAAGAAGTCTCACCGAGAAACGTTCAACAAAGCATCTGTCAAAAGTCAGAAGGCTTTCAGCACAAAAACTTAAAGGTCTCTAAACGCATTCTGCCATCGTTTAAAAAAAGGAAGTTTTACAGAGTTCTTTCCGCCGTTCCTGAAACATAGTACATGAAAAAGGAACCTCTGTACCTGCTATGTGTCAGAACCGTACTATCTCTGCACACCTACTGTCTTCTAGTCAAAAGCTATTAGAAGAGTGTATCTTAATGACTACAAGCAATCTTCAACGGTCAAATTTTTTGACTCTATAAATAGCTTCATGAAAGACCTTGAAGCAAGAAGAATTCCAATTAGAAAGTCAGCAAAAGCTTAATAAGAAATTCATCAAGCCAACACTCTGCTGAAATCACTCTGAATTTCCTTGTACTTAGTTTTTCTCATTTGTATCCTTAGTTATACTCAGTTATCCTTTGTACATGAATTCCTGTGTTTATGTTTCTCTGAAGCTTAAACTTATTTTTCATTGTAAACACTGTAAAGTGTCTGAGAGCCTGAAGATGCTTGGAGGAACCGAGAATACTTGCTATTGTTAGCCTGGAGAGGCTGTGTTCAAAGAATACTTGTGTTTTAGCCTGGAGAGGTTGTGTTCAAAGAATACTTGTGTTTTAGCTCGGAGAGGTTGTGTCCAAAGAATACTTGGTGTTTAGCCTGAAGAGGCTGGGTTCAAACAATACATGTATCTGTTCAGATAGTGGAAAATCCAGTGGTGTGTTTGCCCTAGGACTGGACGTAGCTCACTATGTTAGTGGGTGAACCAGGATAAATTTTCTGGCTAAGTTTTCTCAACCCTTATCTCTTTACTTTTAGTTTTAACTAACTAAGGAGGGTTCTGAAAAGTGATTTTATAAATCCACGCAGCAAACAAACTTGGTTTATTACGCAAAAATATTTCAAAATCAAGTTTACTACACTTGCTGAAACACTTCAGCAAGTTGCTGAAAACTCCTTTTTCGGAAGGTTGCTCAAAACTTTGTTTATCACTTTGCTTGTCAAAAAGGTTTTCATAAAATCTGTAAAGAATTATAAAACATTATTCAACCCCCTTCTAGTGTTTCCTGTGGTTCTAACAAGTGAGTGTGTGGGTTATACTCACCTCAAGAGATCTCAAAGAGGGGGGAGAATGGGTGGAAGGAGGTTAGGGGTAAACTGTTTGGCTTCCTCTAGCTTTCTCTTTGCTCCAAAGACATACTTCTCTCTCTAGAAACCCGTATCCCTCTCTTTAGAATAAATGAAGAAAGTTAGAAGAATGGGGAGGATTGCCCTAATTAATGTTTTTAAATCTGACTCGCGCATTCTCGCTCAAGCGAGCACTCCTCGCTTCAGCGAGAGTGCTAAGGGGATTCTGGTTTCGCGTTCGCGCTCAAGCGAGAGGCTTCTCGCTTGAGCGAGAATACTCCAGAGAGCACCCCCCTCTCTGGATGATTCTCGTTTGAGCGAAACCCCTCGCTCAAGCAAAAATCTTCCAAAGAGCACCCACTCTCTAGATGGTTCTCGCTTGAGTGAGTCTCTTCTCGCTTAAGCGAAAATCTTCCAGAGAGTATTCATTTCCTCCCATGTTTCTTGCTTGAGCGAGAGCCTTAGCGAGAAAACCAGATTCCAAATTCTCACATTTTTATTGATATTCTCGCTCAAGCGAGCCCTTCTCATTTGAGCGAGAACATCAGAACTTAAAATCTTGATTCTCACTTTTTACCATTTCTAACTTAGTTCCACCCCCTTTCTTAATTCCTTTTATGAAAACCTCTTCCATTACTAATTTTATTCATGAAAATAGTTAGAATTTGAGATGTTACAAGACTAAAGTCCTAGTGAGTGTGAAAAAACATGCAATGTAGAAATTCAAGCAAATGATATGCAACAACATCAAATAACCTCAATCAAGTCATAATCATTCTCAATAGCAATCAATGCTATAGTTAGTCCTCAAGTGTTTAATCCAACAACCTAGGGGTCTTTCCACTTAACATAAGGCTAAACCTGAGCTCAAACTAACAGGAACTATAATTCTTGAAGGCCATAAAGACCTTTCTCTTAACTCCTCATAGACTCAATCCAACTTGAGTTTATTACAATCTTGTCATAAATGATCGAGGTCGTACCCAATCAAATAATATGAATTAAAGTATAGTAAGGGTTAGATAACCCAAAGTCGTCTCTCAAGGAATTCAAAAGCAATTTCAGATGACAGATTTCAGAAAGAACCTCAGAGAGTTGAACTTTAGCAAGTTGAACTTCAGCAAGTATATCGGAAGGTACACTTCAGCAGGTTCACTTGAGAAGGTTCAAATTTTCAGGAACTCTCTTAATAGTGCTGAAACGTAACAGAAACAGGGTTTTTGTTGTTGTTTAAGAGCAGAATTTCGCAATTAAAGAAGTAAGAGTAAAACGATGTAAGAAAACAAATTGATTCTCTTGTTCATTCAAAACTAGATCCTTCATTAGTTAAAATACATCAATCTCAATTTCCATAACAGATTCGAATTAACTAAACAAGCGTCAATCAATTCAATAATAATCTCACTCAAGAACTAAGCAAACTTGCAAGACCAGACTAAGCGTACTGGTGTGAGATTTCTAATCCTTTACCTCCTGAATTAAGCAAACAGTAGGTTCTCTAGAATTAAGCAAACTAAACCAGAATTCTAAGTGAAGAATAAAATTGAATCATCAACAAGCATTCAAATACAATTCAAGATTCAAAACCAGAATTCTAAAGGAGAAGATGAAATTGAATCAGTTGCAGAAATTGAAATACGAATTTAAATTGAAATGAACATCGGAATCCATTGTAAAATCACTTGGGAATCAATCCTTGGAAAATTAGCCTTCCATAAGAGGAAGAACAACAAACGAAAATGCAGCAGGAAGAAGAAGAACGAAAACCAGAAAACCAGAGAGAATGCTGAGCGAAGCAAGCGTCCCCTCCACTTCAATCTGTCCAAAAAATAATAAAAGCTAAAAACGTTCCTAACAGAATTGTAACTGCCTCTATTTATACTACTCTCCTAAGCCAAAAGATTAATCTGATTAAAGAGTCAATTGGGCCCAGACTAACAGGTATCAGGCCCAAAATACTAAAACTACTTCAGAAACTACTTAAGAAACTTATTGTTCCCGCTCAGCTTCTGAACGTCAACTTTGAATTGAAAACTGCACCTCGTCCCTTAGTGGAATAAGAATATCAAATTAAAGCCCCGGACGTTAGCTTTCCAACGCCACTGGAATCACCCAAATCGGACACCTTTAGCTCCAGATATCATCAAAACAAGACAGGTAGGTCAATAGGCTTAAAAATCCGGATTTAAACAACATTCACAGTTAAAGCCCAATTACGCCCAATTTGGTAAATTCCAATTAAAACAGTGGATTTAATCACAATTGGAGTCCAAGAAAGCTAGGATTAAAGGTTCTAAGTGTGAATAAAAATATGCTCATCAATGAACATCCTCATTTTTCCTCTTGGCTATAAGCGCATGAAAATCCTCTCGGACAAAGGCCCATGAAAGCATTCTCTTTAATGATTAGGGTTCAAAAGCATGACACATGATGGATATAGAATATGAATGTACATAGTTAAACAATTTCATGAGAGCATAACATAAAACCCTAACATTAAACCCTATGATTAGAGCAACCATCAAACATTCAACACCATACTGTAATTAAGGTCCAAGAATCCCCTTGAGATATTTTCATAATGACAAACTATCAAAATACACTTAATATAATTCTGAACATCTGTACTAATGTTTTCATTTGAGATTGTCTTAAGAAGAAACAGGAAAAAGGCTAAAGAAGACTATCCAGAAGAAGAAAGATTTCTTGAGAAGAAATAATCTCAACTAAGCTATCCAGAAGAAACTAATTTCATATATAATGATATTGCTTTAATTCAAAGAAGAATATAAAATGGATATCAATCATAGAAGAAAGCAAGAAAGTTGTTGAGAAGTCTCATGGGAAATTGCTATCAAAACTTCAAAAGATACATTCTGTCAAGAAACCTTAAGAAGAAGCATTTTGGACAACAAAGTTTATTCTTCTAGATTTTTCCTTCTAACTCGTATTCAAAGGAAAATATATCCCCTATTAACATAAAAGAGTATAAGAAAACTGTCAAGAAGAAGAATGTGAAGCTTCTGTCAACATAACCAAACTTCAGAAGAAAGTTCCACCGACAGTATACCTACAGAAGAATCAAATTGCCTTGATTCATCAATATATGAATCTGTTGAGGATATAACCTGCAACAGTTAAAATTACATACGTGCCCAACACCTCTGCAAGTCTCAAGAATCTTTCTAGAAGAAGGAAATTTAAATTACGAAGAAATCCAAGCTGCAGAAGATGTGCTCTCCAGAAGATATGACCAGTCAAAATGAAGAAAGAGAAAAAGCTGCACATGAAAGTGACAGCTCTTGTATTGACAGTTGGTGGCTTAACCTCTTCTCCAAGGCACTCCAACGGCTAGCAGCTTGGCCTTGTGATAGCAAGAAGGTTACGAATTTAGAATTGAGCAAAAACAACTGGTTAGAATCAAGAACAAGCAATTAATAAGCGAAATACAGCAGATGGGCAGTAGCTACATTCACGCCCAAAACCCAAAGAACAAGAGGGAAAATGAAAGAAAAAGTGGAGAGAAAAGAGATGGTAGAACGCCACTGGTGCAGGCAACCCCCACAGCAGATAAGTTCAGGTGCTAGACACCACTGATTAAGGAGAATCAGATAAGTCTATGGTTGGTTTAAACAAGAACCACCAAGACTTCTCTACTCACAATGAGGAGGATTTTTGACATAATGCCTTTACTCAAAATCAAGCTTAAAATACAAGGGGGTGGCCTCCTATTTATAGGAAAAGGAGGTGACTAGGTGGTGGGAAGGAAAATATAAGATGAGTGAAAAGCTATCCTAAATGAGTCTTGAACCCATGTCCTAAGGCAAGAGTAGCTCAAGTAGCTACTAGCCACTATGAGTGTATTTTGTTCTCCTTCTTTGATGCTTGAATCCCTAAATTTTTCATTGTTGATTTTTGAAGTGTTTAGGAGACTTGTTCTTTGCCACTTGAGGGGAGATTATTGGAGGAATTTTCTTGGCTACCTAAAGGCCCAACATGTCCGAATCTACCACTAGGTAAGGGGGAGGGAAAGATTGAAAAATATTAGTGGAAAGTAATGGAGGGTTAGGGTTTGAGGAAAACCCTTGCCTCTTGATGTGGGTGAAACCAAGTGTTACCCATGAATTTGAGAAGAGACCATGATGGCCTCATTCTCTTTAGGATTTGTTGAACAAAATCTGTTTTGAGTTTGCATTGAATTTTATTGATGGTTGATGTTGATATGAAGTTTGATGAAATGAGAAATGTGGTGATTTGTTGATGAATTGTGCATTATGAATGGAAAATTATGTGCATTAAATTTCTGTACATAATTGGATGAGAATGGAGACCTTTCAAATTGGTTGTTGATGATTTTACAATTGATGGTTGTGGAAATTCTGTTGAAACACAAAAATAGAACTGATATGGTAAGACAAGAAATTCATGACAGTAATAGGGTAAGTTTATAACCAAGGAGAAAACAGTTTGTAACATGTAACAGGATAGTTTATAATTACAGGCAAAAATAGTTTGTAACTTAGTATGCAGAATTTCATGACAGAAATTTTATAAGTCTATAACATAATATTCATACTATTGAACTTATGCTAGAAGACATAAAAGGAATTTGGGACAAAGATAAAAAGGGCCATAATCTCATTGTTTAAAGTGGTCATAACATAAAAACTTAAGAATGTTTATGACAGAAAATTTGGAAGTTTATCACCTAAGACTCATAGGTTCATAACAGGAAAGTGAGAAGCTTAAAACTAGAGGCCACGGAGTTTGTAACGTAAACCAGAAATAAAACTCATGACAGTAGGATAAACACTTAAGACGTAAGAACTAAGAAGTTCATAACATAAGGGAAACAATTCATGACATAAGACTAAGGGAGCCATAACATTAGAATTAATAGAGTTATAAGCTAAGGCTATAATAACTATGATAGAAAAACTAATGCTTATGATAGACTAGGATGGAATGATTATAACAAGAGGAAAAAGGGCTCATTACCTAGAACTTAAGATGTTTATGATATATGAAAAATAGAATTCATAACCCGAAATTGGAATGTTATTAACGCATGAAGAAAATAGGTTACAATTCATGAAATTGAAATACTTATAACAGATGAGGAAAGGTCTGTGTCCCATAGGAAGAGAGTTATGTCATAAATGTTGCGACACATCAAAATAGAAATTTACAATCTGGAACAGAAGAGTTTATAACTCATCAAGGAAGAGTTTGTAACAGAGCAAAAAAATGTTTATAACGTGAGACAATGAGGTTTATAACCTGGAACAGAACTGCTAGTAGCTAACCCATGAACTTAGAAAAATTAATTGAGTATTTGTGATGCACGTTTCTAAATGTTGTTAACACTTAAAACAATTTATTAAAGATTCCATGCTCTAAGTGCTTGTGAAACATGTTTCTGTTGATATGTACTATTGGAATGATATTAAAGATCTTGAATTCTAAGTGTTTGTGACACATATTGGTGAATGTTATGCATTGTGGAAAGCCCCAAAGTATAAGGGAAGTTCTGTCGGATTCTCAAGAGAAATGGATTGAGATTGTTGGCCTTGGTGCCTTTGTGATGATGGCCTTAATGCCTTTGATGTACAGTGAGAATCCCGTAGTGTGATGTTGGGCATGGCCTGTTAGGGCCACAGGAAACACTAGAAGGGGGGTTGAATAGTGTTTTATAATCTTTACAGATTCTTTGAAAACCTTTCAAAACAAGCAAAGATATTTTCAAAGTCCAAGCAACTTGCTGAAGAATGAGTTTTCGGAAACTTCTTGAAATGCTTCAGCAGGTCCAATAAAATTCCCTTTTATAATAATTTGCGTATTGAAATAAAGTTATTTTTGCTGCGCAAATTATGAACTCACTTTTCTTAACCCTCCTTGGTTAGTTTTAAAATAGATATCAGCGGAAAGTAAATAGTTGAGGGTAGAGAGAACTTAACACAGAGATTTATACTGGTTCACCCACTAACCCAGTGAGCTATATCCAGTCCCAGGGTAAAACTCCACTGGTTTTTCCACTATTTGAACTCAGATACAAGTATTATTTTACCACAGCCTCTCCAGGCTTAACATCAAGTATTCTTTGTTTTCAACTGCCTCACCAGGCAACTCATGCAGTATTCTTTGCACACCTGGCCTCTCCAGGCCCAACCAAGTATTCTTTGTTCTCAACTGCCTCTCCAGGCAACATATGCAGTATTCTTTGTAAACACAGCCTCTCCAGGCTGAACAAGTATTCTTTTACAGACAAGTCTCTCTAGGCTCAAACAAGTAATATTTCTTCCTCCAAGCCTCTTCAGGCTCTCAGACACTATACAATGTTTACAATATAAACTTAGTTTAAGTTTCTGAGAAAATTAAACATAAGTTCTTCTTGTACAAAGGGATAACTGAGTAAAACTCATGATACAAAGGATAAATCTAAGTACAAGGATGGGACAGAGATACAAGAGTATAGTTTAGGCCCAATCCTATCTCTGTATGAGGGTTTACTTCCTCTGAGAGTTGGCTAATAGGATATTATCTTGAGCTTCTGCCAGTTCTCTCTTGGGCTTGACCATTGGCTATCTCGGGCTACATTCTCGCCACTTCACCATGGGTTGCCAATTCATATTTAGGAATTCATGGCCTCCAATCTTCATAATCCTTCTTGAAGGCTATTTAAATGTTCTGGGAATATAGCCGTTGAAGATTGCTTAGAATACCGTTGAGAAGAAATGATTAATGCTCTTGGAGCCGTTGTGAAATAACTTCTCTTTTGTTAGCTTCTGACTTAAGCATAGTAGGTGTGCAGCTATGGTTTAGCTCTGTCACACAACAGTTTGGCTCTCGAATATTTCTTGAGAGATTTTCTTGGTACTTTCAGCAAGTTGATTTTCTTCTCTCTCTTTCTCTTTATCTTTCTCTTTCTTCTTCTTCTTCTTATTTTCTTCTCTTCTCTGTAAGAAGTCTGGTATTAGGATAGAGATGATTAGATCAATTAGACTTCTCTTTTGTCCCGTTGTGCAATAACTTTCCTTCCCGTTGAGATGCTTGCTTCTGATTGCGTAAAGCAGAGACAGTACAGGAGTAGGTGTGCAGCAGCGCTGACTCTATCTCTGACCTCTGTTTACTTTTCTGTAGCAGGTTTCCTCTTTTTCCTCAGGAAGTAAAAATGTGCCAGAAAGCTTTTGTTTTTCCTTGCAATAAGTTTGGCTAACACTGTTGTATGCTTTTAGAGACTTGAGTCTTTTAATGCTTTAATCTGATTGACTCATAAGTCTTCGGAGAGTTGCATGACGTCTCAGTATTCAGAGGTTTCTCAATTCTTCATCTTCAGAAGGTTGTATTTGTTTCAGCAGATTCTGATCTTTGCAGACCCCTTCAGAAGGTTGACATTCTTCAGTAAGTCTTTAGCTTTCCAATCAAAATTCTTCAGCAAGTTCTTCTTTTAGTAGATTGCAGATTCGGAGAGTTGATTAATTCTTCAGATAGTTGCTGCAACGTTCTTCCTGTAGCATGTTGTATATTTTCAACATGTTGCTTTCTTCAATTCTTTCTTTACATGGTTGAGCTGCTTCTTCATGGTTGCTTTTCTTCTTAGAAGATTTCTTTCTTCAGCGAGTTGTGCTTGAGAGTAGCAATCTGAAGTTGATTCTTCATTGTTCTGAGTTCTTTGGTTGGAGATCTTCCATAAGCTTTAAGTTTATCTTCATTTCAGCTATCTCGGATGTACTTCTTCTCTTTCCACATTTTCTTCAGTTCAGCAGGTTGATCATTCTCAAATGGTTGCTTTTGCAGAGTTCTTGAAATACAAAGAAAAATACCTTTCTCAGTAGAACTTGTTTCTATACAATCTAATTTGTTAATCATTAAAACCAAGGATAATGAGTCTTCAATGCTTAAATTAATTCAGAGACTCAACATGGCCCTATTTTTGTGTAATCATGCATCATGGCATTGTTCACGGGGAAGCTACGGTAAGGTACAGTCGTGATATGGCAAGAGGGGAGGCCGGTAGTATTGCCTAGCGGGTGAACTTGGTGGGGAAATATGTTGCCATGGTCCAGTGAATGCCCTGGAGCCGGAGTGAGTACCAAGCGACACTAATCCACCTTGACGATCCCCTGGCCATAATCAGGATCGGTGGAGATTGTTTTGGCCTCTAAATCTTGCAAGTGTGGATGTTGTGTACCTGGTTACGCCCTGAGTTGGCGATGGCAGAACTCTAACTCCCGATCGCTTCGCCCAATCATTGTTTGGATCAAGATATTGATATTAGTATTGCTGAAGATATTAGTATCAACTTCTTGAAAGGTGTTGGCACTGGTAATGTTAAATATATTAATATGAATATGTTGGATTGTTGGAGGTGCACCTGAGATTCATCATTGAGTCTGCATGCCCATGACATTGGTAACATTATGTCTAAGAGTCTCTGTTGTGATGATAGAGATATGGAATGAAATTCTTGTGACTTATTTTTATGATTGACTATATATGTCTTGGTTATTATAGGAATAGGTGTATGCATTAACTCATTCGTTACTTTCTGCCAGTATGAATTTCATGACTTTCTCTCACCCCTTTGTTTTTTTTTTGTTTTTGTTGTTTGTTTCTTGTTAATTGTTGCCACGCTAGATGGAATGTTAGAAGAGATCTTATCTCATTCAAGTGGACCGCGGCTTAGGCCGTGGTAGAAGTTTTGTATCGAGTTAAACCGGATCATAGTTACATTAAGAGTCTTTATCATTATTTCTTGAGTTATGTATTCAAGGGTATTCTAATTTGTATTGTATAATTAGAAAACTCTCTTGTGAACAAATTTGGGATTTAGGAGTATTTGTTGAACTAAATTTTCCAAGTACCTAAAATATTTTATTCTCCAAAATGATCAACAAGTGGAATGAAAGTGTTTCAATTTCTTCCCTTTTCAAAAATGATTAGTACATATCTTTGTTCTTATTTGTATTAGGTCCTTTCGGAAAAAAAAAAACTCTCCCATTTTTTTTCTTAAAGTTATAGTTATAGACTTACGTAAAACCAAGTAACGTCTACCCCTAGGGTGGGTGTTACACCTTCTGGCTGCTCTTGCAATAGTCATGAAGAAGTAAATCCCTTGGCCTTGGTAGAAGCATCACATACAGAGGTATTAGATATTCCTCCCCTCTCTGCCAGACCACCCTCACCAAAACTTCCTTCACCAAAACCTCCTTCATCTAATCCTCCATCCCAACCCTCATCCTCATCTGTACATAGAAGAAGGTCAATTAAATAGGATACGATAATGAGTCAGTAAAGTGAAGAAGGGAAGCCCATTAAGATAGATGCTTCTAGCAGCAGTTCTTTTAAAGAAAGATCCTCAGAAGAAGCAGCTAGAGAAAATTCCTCTGAAAGGGAATCTGAAAAAGGAGCCACCTCCTCGGGAGAAGAAGAAGGAATATCTTCTAGAGGAGAAGAAGAAGAGGTTGAGTCTGACCCTTCAGAAGATACTGAAGAAGAACCTGATAAAGACCTTTTTCAAGACAAGGCACCCTTGAAAGCATTCTATGAAAAATGGGAATGGAAGACAATTCTCCCTGGAAAGATTTTTCTGCTCAATGAGGTGATAAGTGCCAAATTAATGATAAATTTATATGTAATTACAGCACTTATCAAGGGCAAAATGTTAAATTTATACCTCAATTTATCTCTTTTAGTTTAAAATGTAGATCTTGTGATTATTTGATTCAAATTTGAATTTGATGCTATTTTGATAAGAAATTTGTTGGTTTTGAAGATAAAAAGGAAAGTTTTAAATGGAGTAACAAGATAGCAACAAATAAAGATAAGATCAGTAAGAGATCAACCTAAAAAAGAGGGAAATCAGTAAAGCGTAGCAAATAAGGATAAGATCAACAAGAGATCAAGCTAAAAAAGAGGAAATCAGGAAAGCAGAAAACGGACATCTGCACTCCACCTGCGCTGAGCGCAAGAGGAGCGCAGGAATAAAAATCCATTTTGTTTCCTGCGGTGAGCGCAGGTTGGAGCGCAGAAGCACGGAACCCTAATTTCCAATGGGCCAAAGCAAGGTTTTAACGGGCTTTCCAAAGTTCTATTTAAAGGACCTTTTTCCAAAGATCAAGACGAGGAGACGACGGAGCAAATCTAGAGCTAGAGAAAACCGTGACAGTCTCTCTATTTGTTTGTAATGGCTACCATGAGTAGCTAAACTCTCCCTTAGGATTGAATATAGTTGATTCAACCCCCAATTGTACTTTGGTTTCTCTTTGTTATTTATGAATCCCTATTTTTTGTAATATTGGTGTTTTTATTTTGTTCTTAATGCTTAGCTTCCGCCTTTGTGCCAGAGTTATGAATTTGATTTTATGGGGCGCACTGAGAAGTGGTTTTATGAAATCATGAGCGAGTTCTTGGGAGCCTAGAGATAGGGATCTTGAATTCTGATTTGGTGAAAACACTCAATTCATCACTGTGGAGACCAGGGTGAATTGATAGCTTTAACAAATAGATCTTTAATCCGGGGCAATTTACGACTGTGGAGACCAGGGTAGATTGTATCTGAGTATTTCATATTTGTGGAGACCTTTGTGAAATAACTTTAACTTGTGCTTCAGTATTTTGATTATATATTCATGAATATCATTGAGTTCCAAATACAAAAGGGATGCGATAGACGAAGTTCAATCCTAGTTCTAGTAATTTGCTAAACCTCATCTCAATTTCTCATTCTTTTATTTACTATTGCAATCTACACAAACAATTATCTTTCCATACTTGATAAGTGTGACCACTAGAATTTATATTGCACCGTTCCCTGTGGATACGACAAACCCCTTTACTTACTATTATACTGCTGTGATTTTGGTACGCTTGCTAGAATTTCAACAAGTATTTTTGGCGCCGTTGCAGGGGAACGGTGTCTCAATTTAAATTCTTGGGACGTCTATCCTATCAAGTTGTAAATATTTTATTTTTATTTATTATATTTCTGTTATTTTTTTTAGGAATTTAATTTTTAATTGTTTTATTTTAATTTTTTTAGGAATTTTTAATTTTTAGGAAAATTAATTTTATTTTATTTTTTTGTTATTTTGTTCTTCTCTTCCGAGCTAACCCTTGTTTGAGTTTCTAGATTTATGCTCTTGAGAGGACAGGTGTCTCAAAATCAATTATTATTTGATCCTAAAATAGAGAGGACATCTAGGAGAAACAGAAGTAGAAACAGGAGAAAAAGACAAAGGCAAACTCTAGGGGAAAATTTCAACACTATCAACTTATCCACTACAAGTGAAATAAAAATAGAAGATATGGCTGAGGAGCAACCAACCCCACAAAGAAGAGTCTTAGAAGACTATATCATGCAACAAGGGTCACGCTACTTCTCTAGCATAGTTATACCTGCTACTGCAAAATCTTTGGAGATGAAGCCAACTTATTTAAGCCTCATCAGTGCCCATCAATTCGCAGGATTGGATCATGAAGATCCATATACTCACCTTTCCACCTTTTATGAATTGATTGGTACCATGGGTTTTGAGGAAAATGATCTTGAGTCTGTTTACTTACGATTATTTCCTTTTTCTCTGATAGGTAAGGCAAAGGATTGGCTGAAGTCACACCCTAATCAAAGTCTGACGAGTTGGAGCGTTGTGGAGGATAAATTCTTGAGGAGATTCTTTCCACCATCCCGCTACATCCAAGCCAAGTCAGATATCTCTACATTCAGGCAGGGAGCAGATGAACCATTATATGAAGCCTGGGAGAGATTCAAATCCTTGCTGAGAAAGTGTCCCAACCATGGTCTGCAGGATATTACCCAACTAAACACCTTTTACAATGGACTCAGACCCAATTATGACGGTGGATGCAGAACATGCCATCAGAATAATTGATAATTTTGCACTAAATGATCAGCAAGATCAATATGGGAGACAGCTACTTCAAAAGAAAGGAATACTGGAGCTGAACAGTATTGATGCACTCTTAGCTCAACAAAAGCTCATAACCCAATAGTTGGAAGCACTCTCCAAGCAAATGAACTGGCAAGTGAAAGTAGTACAATCTCAACCTAGCCAACCCCCACCATTGATTTGTGATTTTTGTGGAGGTGACCATCCCAACGGTCATTGTTCCTATCAGCATGATCAGGCAGAACAAGTAAACTATATGGGAAATCAAGGAAGGTAAGGTAATTTCTCCAACAACAATCAATACTCACAAGGTTGAAGAAATAATCAGAACAACAATTCTGGGTGGAGACAAGATGGAGGTAATAGGAGAATGCCTTATCAGCAGCAACAACAACAAAGTTATCCTCCAATACAGGACAAATCATCAAAACTGGAAGAGAAAATTGATGCCCTTGTGCAATCTTTTGAGTCTTATAATAAGACTATAGATGCAACCCTTAGAATTTTGGAGACTCGGGTTGGCCAATTAGCAAAGGACATAACAGAGCACAACAAAGGCCAATTTACAACACACACCCACACTAATCCCAAGGAGCAATGCAATGCAGTTACTACTGAAGGTAACACATCAGAAGAGAGTGATCTAGAAGACAACATATCATCTGAAGAGAAGTTGCTCGCAAAAGAGATTGTGCAAAAAAGTGTCCAATCAAAAGAAAATCCAGAGGTAGTTCTGAAAGAAGTAGATGAGTCAAAAAGGGTCTACAGCTCAGAAAAATCATCAGACCTAGGCAGATTCACAGTACCAGTCACTGTTGGTACTCAACCAGTCACTAAAGCCTTACTAGATCTAGGAGCAAGCATCAATCTGATGCCACTATCATTTTTTAAAAGACTAGGAATTCTAAAGGTCAAGCCTGCAACTGCAACTTTACAGCTTGCAAACAAGTCCAGACAACACCCATACAGAATAGTTGAAGATTTGCTTATAAGGGTGGACAAGTTTGTATATCTTGCAGATTTCTTTATTGTTGATATGGAGGAGGATACTGATGTCCCCTTGATCTTAGGAAGACCTTTCATGAAATATGCCAAAATAATAATTGATGTTGATCGGGGAAAATTTCAACTCAGCTCTCAAGATGAAAGTATACTTTTTCACTTGGACAGAGAGATTCCCCACCAAGTTGAACCACCAGATCGATTGGAGTTAGGTCCTACTGATGGGATCTGTATAACTCATACTGAACCAAAGCTGCAGAAAGTACGAAGAAAGGAAGTCGTGTATCAAAGAGCTTCTGAGCACACGAGGAAGAAGGTTCCCAATATTATGAGGAAACCAACAAGAAGAAAGAAGCAGCTGCAAGAATCTATGGTGGAGTTCCGATTCAAAAAGAGAAAAAGATCAACATCAGATGAGGAAGAATACAGTGAGGAAATTGATGATAAGATAAGAAGTTGGTATGGAGCATGGGTCAAGGCAACAAGAGGTGGATCATCTGAATCTACTATCATCCTCCAGTTGAAACCCCCATGAGTATACCAGACGTCAAGCTATATGACGTTAAACGAGCGCTTCCTGGGAGGCAACCTAGTGTTTTTATTTTTTTTTTCAGTTTTTGTTTTCCATTTGAGTGTTGTAGTTAGTTTAATTCTTTTAAAATACCTGCTTAGTTTAGAAGTTGTTAGGAATAGGACCAATGAAAATATGGAAAGGAAACATGAACTTTGAAAGTTGGAAGCAGCAGAAAATAGAAAAATGCATTTTGTTTTTTGCGCTTCACTTGCGCTTAATTGTCAATTCAATTCTGTTTGCTGCGCTTCACCTGTGCTCCAGGGAAAACTGCAACGCTCGCTCCACCTGTGCTGAACGCAAGTAAAGCGCAATTGCCCGCTCCAACATAAATTTAAAAATCTGGACATGGGGGTTCATTTTCACCCTTCCCCTGTTTTGCTTGAGCGTTTTCTCTGCCTCCTTGACCTTCCAATTCCACTCTTTCACTTACTAGCCTTCTCCGTACACATTTCTATTACTATTCCAGGTATGTTTTTTAAGTTTTGAAAAGATTTTACAGATTAAAATCCTTAGTTCTCTGTTTCATTGAGCAAACCTTAGGATAGAAGACTTAGTCTCTTAGAATCACATGATTTTCGGATTAACTGCCAATAGAGCCTTAGTATAAAATGTTGATTGTGGTGGTAGTTTTTGAAATGCTCAGTGAGTCTCTGCAAATTATTCTAGTTGGTAATATGGGTGCTTTAATTTTGAGACAATTTTGCATTGGCTATTGCATGAATACTTGTGCATTATTCATGTCTTAAAGTCATGATATTTGAGCATAATATTGCATACCATTTAATGCTCTGTTTCGAAGTTTATTAGGACTTGTTTTAACTGATCACTTTAGCATGCTCTTAAGAAATTAATAAATTAGCATTGGGTAATATGGTAGTCAAGATTTTGTGTGAATGAACCTAATAGTGCTTGCTGAAATGATTGCTCTGATTTCTGAATTAAGATGGCCACCATGTGTGTGATTTTCATGGAAATAAGCATGCATGGCTTAATACACTGATCATGAGTTGATAAGTTCTCTTTATATGCATTGGAATAATATTGGTTCTATTTTAAATCTTGCAGATGGTTCGCTTCAAGACCACTGTTGCACCTAGTTCCTCAAAGAAAGGTAAGGGTGCCAAGAGAGCTCGAGATATGCCCGAGTTCGACCCTCTAAAGTTCAAAAGTCACCAAGCTTTTGAGGCATACAGTTCACTGATAAACTATAATTTCATCTTGGAGAGGCTAGTTGCTCTACAGCCTGGCGAGTTTGATGAATTCCTGGATGAGATTATTAGGAGGCGATGGAGGCGCCTTGCAGAGCCAGACCGATTCTTTGATTCGGAGCTGGTCAGAGAGTTTTATGCCAATGCCATTGGAGACCACGGCGTTGATGTACACAGACAGTCTTATGTGCGAGGCCAATGGATTTCTTATGATCGCGACGCGATCAACACTTTCTTGGAACGACCTGGACCAGATGATGAGCGAATGGTGCCTTGCCAGTATCATGAGCTGGTAAATGAAGTAGGCATCAATGGCAATGATCCCTTAGACACTAGGACTGCTGAGTGTTTATGATTTAGGGGGCGCACCTTTGAGAGGAACGCTTATAGGCAGGCTGCCAGGATCTACATGAATGATATGCAAGCCATTGCCAGGATGTGGACGGTCTTAGTGTTGGCTAACATCCAGCCAACCAACCATGTATCATACGTCACCATGAAGACCGCCCATCTCATATATTGCATCTTGATTGGGCAGGACATTGACATTGCCAAGGTGATATCTTACAAGATATTCACGACGACATCATTTGTCGGACGACGGAGTGCGCAGACCAGTATCAGCTTAGGATTTCCTTCCCTCATCACTGCATTATGTCACTCTCAAGGGATTGAGGTGTTCCCCTTTGAGCGTATTAAGACCCCTATGACTAAGGGGTACATTGAGGCTAATTGCATCCCTGATGATGAGGAGGAGGAGGAGGAGCCACCAGCACCACAGCAGCAGCAGCCACCACCAGCTGACGAACATATTCCTTTTGGGCGGAGCACCTGCTTCAGCAGAACTCCACCCTCTACAGAGGGATGGTGCACCTCCAGGATTATTGGTACCAGATTAGACCAGACTCTTATCCAGACATGCACCCAGAGCAATTCAGAGAGTTTTTGCAATGGCCTGGGGACATGCCTATTGTTCCGGGAGAGGGAGGAGCAGTCGCGAATGGAGCTGATGCTGAGGATCTCGATGATATGGAGGATGATGAGGATTGATTTTGGTGTTTTTCTTTTATTTTCTTTTCATTTTATTTTTTATCTTTGTTTATCTACTGGATCATAATTGTATATACAACACTACTGACACATCATTTCTATGCAGCACAGCATTTTCAGGACCGATTTTTTATAGGATAGTTGTTTTTCATTTTTTAGGACTTTTAGAAATAGGGATTTAAGGAATTTAATTTCAAATTCTTAAAGCTAGGCAGTCTAACTAACTGAATTAGGAAAAGAAAAAGGAATTTTATGATTGAATCCTTAATCAGTTAGGATTAGGATATTGTGCAGGAAAATATATCAGGGCAGTTAATTAATTTCAATAAGTGAATTCATCAAGGAATTTAGCCAAAAAACCGGTGAGTTGTGAGACCAAACAACCATTGCTTGTCAACTGCTATTGCTTGAGTTTTTGGATTTTATTCTGCACATGAAAAATATGGAAGTGATAAAGGCAGATTTGTGATTATGAATTAATTGCTCAGTGCCAAAAAGCCAACCCTTGAAAAAAATTTCCAATTTTTTTGGTAACCCATTTGAGCTTTAATTTTTCCTTTCTTATGCACCCCAGCCAAATTGATATAAAAATCATGTCCCTAACACACTTGGGATAGAGATCTTAAGTGTAGTTCTGACAAAATGGGTAGTTAATTGGAGAAATACAAAAAGCAGGCACAAGCAAGCAAAGTGACTCACTCCCTCAAGAATAGAAAAGAAAAATAAAAAGTGAAAGAAAAAGGGAATGAATCACCAAACAAAAATAAAGAGGCCAGTTAAATGATGCAAGTCAAGAATGCAATGGAGAATTGGGAGAAAGTTCAAGAAAAAGAAAAATTTAAAAATGCTCTCTATTCCAGTGTTTCTTTGCAAATCTAGAAAAACCATTAGTTCTTGATAGCCCAGCCTCATTACAACCCAAGAAAGACCTTTTGATCCATGATTAACCATGTGCATGTTTATTAACCAGAAACGACTATCAATTTTAGTTGTTCAACTGCTGTGAAAATTGAAAGAAACACTTACCCGTGAGCATGAGAGAATTCCTTGATTTATCACTTATTGTTTAGGTTACTACTTTTGAAAAAGTTTGAATGTGTTTTTATCCTGTTCTGATTGAGTCTTGGAAACACCACTCAATTCTGATTTTCAATCTGATATTTGGAAAGTGACAGCTGCCTAGCAAAGAGATGATGAAATTTTTTTCCTTATTTAGTGAGAACCATGATTGGGGATTGAGTTCATTTGATTGCAAAAGTTTTTCTTGCTTGAGGACAAGCAAGAAGCTAAGTTGGGGGGAATTTGATAAGTGCTAAATTAATGATAAATTTCTATGTAATTAATTACAGCACTTATCAAGGGCAAAATGTTAAATATATACCTCAATTTATCTCTTTTAGTTTAAAATGCAGATCTTGTGATTATTTGATTCAAATTTGAATTTGATGCTATTTTGATAAGAAATCTGTTGATTTTGCAGATAAAAATGAAAGTTTTAAATGGAGTAACAAGATAGCAACAAATAAAGATAAGATCAGTAAGAGATCAAGCTAAAAAAATAGGGAAATCAGGAAAGCGCGACAAATAAGGATATGATCAACAAGAGATCAAGCTAAAAAAGAGGAAATCAGGAAAGCAAAAAACGGAGATCTACGCTCCACCTGCGCTAAGCGCAGGAATAAAAATTCATTTTGTTTCCTGCGCTTCATCTGCGCTGAGCGCAGGAGCACGGAACCCTAATTTCCAATGGGCCAAAGCAAGGTTTCAACGGGCTTTCCAAAGTTCTATTTAAAGGACCTTTTGCAAAGATCAAGAGGAGGAGACAGCAGAGCAGATCTGGAGCTAAAGAAAAGTGTGACAGTCTCTCTATTGGTTTTTAATGGCTACCATGAGTAACTAAACTCTCCCTTAGGATTGAATGTAGTCGATTCAACCCCCAATTGTACTTTGGTTTCTCTTTGTTATTTATGAATCCATATTTTTATAATATTGGTGTTTTTATTCTGTTCTTAATGCTTAGCTTCCGCCTTTGTGTCGGAGTTATGAATTGATTTTATGGGGCGCACTGAGAAGTGGTTTTATGAAATCATGAGCGAGTTCTTGGGAGCCTAGAGATAGGGATCTTGAACTCTGATTTGGTGAAAACACTCAATTCATCACTGTGGAGACCGGGGTGAATTGATAGCTTTAACAAATAGATCTTTAATCCGGGGCAATTTACGACTGTGGAGATCGGGGTAGATTGTTTCTAAGTATTTCATATTTGTGGAGACCTTTGTGAAATAACTTTAATTTGTGCTTCAATATTATGATTATATATTCATGAATATCATTGGGTTCCAAATACAAAAGGGGTGTGATAGACGAAGTTCAATCCTAGTTCTGGTAATTTGCTCAACCTCATCTCAATTTCTCATTCTTTTATTTACTATTGAAATCTACACAAACAATTATTTTTCCATACTTGATAAGTGTGACCACTAGAATTTATATTGTACAGTTCCCTGTGGATACGACAAACCCCTTTACTTACTATTATACTGCTGTGATTTTGGTACGCTTGCCAGAATTTCAACATGAGGTAAAGAAGGAAGGTTGGGTTGCGGACCATTTTGTTAAGAAGCAAGGATGGGGGGGACTTTATTCTGGTCAAAGAATCAATCTACCCTAGATTGGTCAAAGCCTTTTATGCTTCTGCTAGTGGGTACATGAGTGATGGGAACTCCTTAGTTGTTGACCTCAAAGGTTCAACTATGATCCAAACTCCTGAGTCTATTGAGGAAGTACTTAGTCCTCCCAATTGTGAGAACAAATTGTATGAAGACAATTGGTATGAGACTGCTGGAGTTTCTAAAGAAGAAGTAGTCAAGAAGGTACTGAGCCAGCCAGACTCAAGGCTCATTGCAAGCAAACTTTGTCCTATTTGCAAACTTCTCCATAATATCTGCTACTATTCCATTCTTCCTAGAACTGGAACCTTTGAAAAGGTATCTGACCAAGACCTTCTCATCATATACCACCTTCTAATAGGTAAACCAATCTCTTTGTCCTATATAATCCTCAGAAATATGATTTTTGCTGCAAACCCCATTAGAGTCAATACCAGTCTGCCTTATGGTATGTTTCTCACAATCCTCTTCAAGCATCACAATGTGGCTCTGGTAGGAGAAAAGAAGGTTGAGGAATTCACCTTCTTTGATAGGTCAAATGTTAGAAAAATGCATATTAAGAAGCTATATCCCTCTATGTTCATGAGTAGTGACTCTCAGGAAGAGGAAGAAGAAGATATTGAGGTTGTAGCACATAGACAAAGGTCCAAGAAGCGGAAGGTTGAGCTTCAGACCTTCAGTAGAAAGAGGAAGAGATCAGAGAAGAAGGATCCATAAGCTGAAGAAGAAGGGGCCAACAAGAAGAATGAAATTGGTTCTTCTGCAGCAGTCTTGGAGAAAATGGACTCTTCTGTGTTGGAGCCACCGGACCCCTTCATATATGAAGAAGAAGGGAAAGGAATAAGGAAGAAGATATATTCAAAGAAGAACCCTTAGGAATTTCATCACCAATGGATGCCTCTGTAAGCTTGTCAAAAGAAGAAGCACTGCAGGTTGCTTCAGAAGATATTGTTGAAGAAGCAAGTAGTCCTGCCGAAGACCTTGCTGCAAATGCTTTGGCCATGTTAGCCAAAAGTTATTCAGAACCACCCTCTTTTGACACCTCTCTACCCTTTCTCCAATCTACATCTCAAGAACAAGGAGCTAACCAGAACTCTCCTGCTAGAACAGAGGAGTTAGAACATAAAAGCATGTTCTCATGCTAGGACAGAGGAGCTACATCTCACAGATGTAGAAGAAGATCCCAAAGAAGAAGCCCAATCTGTTCCTTCTACAGGAACCTTTGCTACTGAAATGGTAAATCAATTCTTGGCTTCTCCCATTCTTGATTATGACATTCCTCCTGCTATTCCTATAAGAGATAACATTCTTGTAATCTCTACCAACCTATCTTCCATGGAAACTTACTTGCAGCAACTGAGTCATGAGAGAGACCATATTCCTTTTCCTCCACAAATTGAGAAGGATTCTACTACTAAGGATATAGTTGCTCCATCCACTTCTTCTCAACCTTCTCATTCATACACCATTGAGAAGCAAGTGAGGAAGATTAAAGTTGATGTGAAGAAGTTGTTCACAAATGTGAACACCCTGCAGAACATTGTCAATGAAATGATTGAAAGATTCACCCAACACCAATTTTGGTTCAACACATTTGTGCTTCCAGCAATAGCTCCTCAGGCCCATCCTATGCCATTTGTTCCATTCCAGCCTCCACAAAATATTCTTCAGCCTGCTACCTCATCATCTTCTGATCACTTCTTTCCCTCCAAGTAGAAGATGATGATCCCGCTTCTCCTCTCAACAACTATGACTTTTTTATTTTTTGATTGATGACAAAGGGGGAGAAGTAGTATAGCAGTAGACTGATTCTGATGTTATGAATTATATGCTTTTTAATTAACTATGGATGACTGTAATCATTTGAACAACTCAATTATAAATCATATGAATGATTTTTTTTCTGAATGAATGTTATGTGTTCAATCTCACATGGATACTACTTATATGATATGCTCATCATGTTTTAATTTATCTCCTTAAGAATTATATAAACGAAGCACAAATTCAGAGGGAGATAATAGAAGATTATTCTCAAGATTTCAGAATCATATAAGCTATATTTTGAAATATTGTCATCATCAAAATGGGGGAGATTAGAAGGTCCAATAATCCCCTTGAGATGTTTTCATAATGACAAACTATCAAAATACACTTAATATAATTCTGAACATTTGTACTAATATTTTCAATAGAGATTGTCTTAAGAAGAAACAGAAAAATGGGTAAAGAAGACTATCCAGAAGAAGAAAGATGTCTTGAGAAGAAATAATCTCAACTAAGCTTATCCAGAAGAAACTACTTTCATATATAAATATATTGCTTTAATTCAAAGAAGAATATATAATGGATATCAATCATAGAAGAAAGCAAGAAAGCTGTTGAGAAGTCTCACGGGAAATTGCTGTTAAAACTTCAGAAGATACATTCCGTCAGGAAACCTTAAGAAGAAACATTCTGGACAACAAAGTTTATTCTTCTAGATTTTACCTTCTGACTCATATTCAGAGGAAAATATATCCCCTCTTAACATAAAAGAGTATAAGAAAACTGTTAAGAAGAAGAATGTGAAGTTGTTGTCAACATAACCAAACTTCATAAGAAAGTTCCACTAACAGTATACCTACATAAGAAGCAAATTGCCTTGATTCATCAATATATGAATCTGTTAAGGATATAACCTGCAACAATTAAAATTACATACATGCCCAACACCTCTGCAAGTCTCAAGAACCTTTCCAGAAGAAGGAAAATTAAGTTAAGAAGAAATCCTAGCTGCAGAAGATGTGCTCTCCAGAAGATATGACCAGTCAAACTGAAGAAAGAGAAAATGCTGCACATGAAAGTGACAACTCTTGTATAGACAGCTGGTGGCTTAACCTCTTCTCTAAGGCACTCCAACGGCTAGAAGCCTGGCCTTGCTTATAAAAAAGAGCTCTCTCTTCATTTTGAAACACACAGCTCCAGAAGAAGTAATTTGTGCATCAAAATTACCATTTATACCTTCTGGAAAAATTCCACTCTTTGTCAATCTCTTAGATTTTGTCTCTAACAGTTAGAAAAGTATAAAGAGAGTGTGTAGGCTCATTTATATCTGTTGTGCTAATTCTGCTGTAACTTTTGAGCATTCTTTATTGTAATTCCTTATTTCCATCTTCTGTATCTCTCAAGAAAAACATAAGAGTGTTAGTTCTTCTTGATAGGAGCCTGAGGTAGTTCTGAAAGTGACTGTGTGCCTAGTTGGCTGCAGATATTTTGTGTAACATCTGCACAAACTGCAGAAGAAAGCTATCTATGTTTTGAGCCTGCAGAGGCTGTAGAAGAATACTGGTTTGAGCCTGCAGAGGCTGCAGAAGAATACTAGGGTGATCCTGAAGAGGCTGCAGAATAATACTAGTGGTAAGGAGTACCCAAGAAGCTTTTGTAACAAGGTTGATTTATTGAAAATCCTACTGAAAGTAGGAACTGGACGTAGCCTCAAAGTTAAGAGGTGAACCAGTATAAAAACTGTGTGCACACTTCTTCTTCCCTTATTCTACTTATAGTTTATGCTTTATATTTGTTCCACTTATTCCATCTACATAAAAGGTTTTTAAAATTACCTAATACCTAAGTAAGTGATACTTGAAGGAAGTTCCGAAAAGAAGGAATTGTACTCAAGGTCGGCCTAACATGTAGTGAGGCCTCAAGCAAACCTTTATGTTGGGGCCTTTTAAATACATGAGGTGAAAAAAGGGGCCTTAAAAGTTAAAATTCATTTAGCAAGGATTAAACCATCAACCCTTGAAGAGGAAAATCAATTTCTAAATCAATGAACTAGACTTAATTATAATACTATTTTTAATTTTTTATAAAGGATGTTACTAATAATTGGGGGCCTAAAGCAACGGCTTGAGCAGCCTTACCCTTGGGCCGGCTTTGACTGTATTTTCTGCATACTATACATTCTTACAATTTAACCATCATCTATTTAAATCTTAATCTTTTAATATCAACCAAGTAATACTTGAGCAGAATATATATTAGAAGGAATTGCAGAATTTTAGAAAAGATCACAATTCAACCCCCTTCTTGTGATTGTAATATTTACATCACATACATCATTCATAATCCTAGGTCATTCATCAAATCAACCACAATCAAGGAAAACAAGCAAGGGAAGGAAGAATATAGGTCATTTAAGAGAGTTCACACAAGAATGAAAGTGAGTGGGTGACCACACTCACCTCAAGAGCAAAAATAGGGAAGTTGGAAGGGTGGGGGATAATGTTCCTAAGTCCTTCTCTTGGTGGGAGACCTCAAGCTAGCTTCCTCCTCTTATTTCTCCTATGTTAGGGCATGAAAAGGTTGAGAGAAAATTGGTCAAATAACCCAGGGTTCTGTTTTAAAAAATTGAATTCGCATGTTCTCGCTCAAGCGAGGATTTCTTGCTAATTGAGCAAGAATGAGTTGGTGTTGATTCTCTAGCAAGCGTACCAAAATCAATTGTAGTATAATAGTAAGAGAAAAGGTAGTCGTACCCATGAGGAACTTGAAATTTTATTAAATTTCTTAACTTACAAACTCACTAAGTATATGTACAATGAAATTAGAATTAATCATAATTTTGGTAATAGAAAATTAAAATGAAATTAGATTAAGCATAAAAAGTGCGATAAAAGAGTAGTAAGAATTCAGTGGAGAGAACTAGGATTGAACTTCATCGATCTCACTCTTATGTATTCTAGTGATTCACAAATATATAGTAATCAAAACTATTGATATTGATGCAACACACTGATATCATTTATACGGATTCCTCAAGTATAAAGTTTCTAAGAAAAATCTCTGAAATACCGATTCCCCAGATATTTAACAGATTATCCAGCATTACGAACATGTGTTACAAAGCAATCGATATACTGAAATCTATTCCATGTATTGCAATATATCAATAATTTCATTTAGAGTAGATTCTAAGAAATACTTTCTAGTCAAATCTTAAAATCAAAATCGAGATACTATTGATAAGATAGAATCAAGAAATAAGAATAGAATGAAATTACGAATATCGAATAGAAACAAATACTATATATATAAATCATCGGAATACATCCGAGTTCAATTCGACTACATTCAATCCTAAAAGAGAAAATATCCGCTCATGGTAGCCATTACACTAAAAGAAATCGGAGAATAAATGATGAAAAACAGTCTAGTGTCATTTGAAAAGAATAAATACATAATGAATTTAATAACTATTCACTGTCAATGTAAAATTATTTTCCACGGTCATTCAATAATGTTTTGACACATCATATAATTATTTTAAAATATATGAGTTGTTATATTCATTAAACAATGTGTCATTATGTCAGATGTCTTTGTAAAAAAATTTTACACTCACAATACATTGCGAGAAGGGATTCGGTGCGGCCAGAACACGGGAAGAGAAGGTGGAAATCAGAGGGTTGAGATGGAAGGTGTTGATGTTCATTGCCGCGGTCCATTTGCAGAAGGAGGAATTCGAGAGTGTTATAAAATGTGTGAAGGTTCTGAGAGATTCTGCTGGTGGGTGCTGACGATCATCCGAGCCTTTCGGTGTTGGAGATGAAGGCATGGTTGGGGTTATGGAGGCATGTTGAAGCGGAGAAGGAGTTGAGGGGAATTGTTATCGATCGAGGGATTCCGGAAGGTGTTTGGGTTTCGGCGGTGGAGGCGTATTTTGCAGCGGCGGGGACAGCGGGGGCAGAGACGGCGAAAGGAGTGTTTTTGGGGCTGTTGGGGAGGTGTCATGTTAGTGCTGGTGCAGCAGTGAGGGTGGCGCTTGGTGGTGGTGGCGGTGGTGAAGGAGCGAGAGTGAGGGCCAAGGTGGTTCTTGAGCTTGTGTCTGATGAAAGGGTGGTGGCGCTCTTTGAAGGACAGGAAGCTGCTAAGGATAGGGTGGCAATGCATGCTGTTTTGTGGAATTGGTATAATTAACTATTTGATCCATTCCTACTCTTTTGCTAGATGCATAGTTGCATGCATTTGAATGTGGTTTGTGCCCTTTGCCCCACTTTGAGGCGTGTCTTAAACAGTCAAACTTAAATTTAGAACTTTTGGATTTATTATCTTCCCCTGTTTTGTCATTTTCCATCCTTTCACAAAAAAAATATAGTGTGATTGAATCGAATGGGCCAAAATTTTTTATTGGTGTTAAATTGCCAGCTTAGTGAGATAGCTTTCATGGTTGAACTGATGCTAGTGGACATAAGCAACTGGCTATTGATTTCTTTGTTTATTAGATGTGATGGAAGATAATTGTTTATTTGAATACATGTTTGGTGGGTACAGCATGGGTAATAAGCTTCCTTATTGGGTGTCTCCTTTGAGTTCACAGAGATTGTAATCTATGCAAGTAAAATATTTTGCTGATATGAGTCTCCTCATTGCCTTCTCTTCTTGATTAAACAATTATTAACCCACAGCTTCAGGACATGTTTTGCACTAATGTCACTCAAGTAACAGAAAGATACAGTTCATATTCTAGCTTTCTCTGTGAACCCTAGCTCTATTGCAAGAAGTAAACCTTCAAAATGCAGCAGTCTCAAACATGATTGATGAGTAATTTATACATGCCTGATCCTTGATTAGCCTGTTATAGTGAACATCTTGTACTGACAAGATGTGTTTTAGATACTATTTGACAAATGATCAACTGGAACTTCTTTACATGATTTTTTCACTTATGTCTCTTACATTAGAAACATCCACTAGAACGCAACCGCAGAAATAATATTGAAGGATTTACCTGATGAATATTTGTATTACCTAGGAAATTTTTCTCTCCAAATGAGATCACTAATCTCACTATTTTTACGTTATTTTCAGTGGGGCTGATAATTTTCAATCAAAAGATTAAGAGACCAGTGCACAACTCTTTGAAAAATCAATGCTATATATCCCATATGACCCAGAGAACAGAATACTGAGAGCCAAGGGCTTTAGAGTTTTGTGCCTCTGCCACCTTGGTCTATTGCAACTGGATCGCGCTCAAGAATACATCAATGAGGCTGAAAAGGTATTGTGGTTGACAACTAGAATTTAAATTTGTTCTTTCACTCAAACACGAAATATTATCCATGCATTTCCATTTTTGCAGCTTGAGCCCAATGTTGTTTGTGCTTTTCTTAAGGTACCATTTTCGCTATCTCTCTCTCCGTGTGTGTTGGTTCCCCTGCCTCCTGTATCTATGTCACACAAATATGTATACAAATATGTCGTCTAAACAGCAGACATTTTTATAATGCTTACTGATAGGTTAGGATCCTATGAAGACACATTCGATTTCCTATGTAAAGCTTTAAGCTGGTTACTACTTACTGCTAAACCCACTTGCTTCTAATTAGGATAACATTTATAATTGGAATGACATGAGAACTATAATTGACGTTTCACTTGTTTTAACCCAGTTCAAAATTTATCTCCAAAAGAATGACCACCAAGATGCTATTACTCAAATTGAAGCGATGATTACGTGCCTTGATTTTCAACCAGATTTTCTCTCACTTTCAGACCATGAAGCTGTTTCTTGCCATGCTCTATCTGTCGCTATTGGTTCTCTATCAACTATGCTAAACTTCTATGCTTCAGGAAAGTCCATGCCCACAGCAGAAGTAACAGTTCTGTGCACCTTTGTGACAGTCCTCTCTCAAGAACCGAGTAATGAACAGAAAGTCCTCAAATTCTTATAACATGCCCATACACGAGCATCTGAGCTTGGTCCTGATTGCTTCTTTGGAAAGGAGGTTGGAAGACGGGAGCGGAATTGGTTTGCTGTGATATCATGGAACTTTGGTACAAAACAGGACAGGACAAGAACTAAGAATTGTCTGCTGATAATGAGAACAATGTCATGGTTTGTAAATCCTTAGGGTATGTTTGTGAGTTTAGAGACGAGGGAAAAGAAAGGATTGAAGGGAGAAGGGAGAAGGGAGAAGGGAGGGGGAGAAGAGGAAGGAAAGACTTTGTAAAATACTCAAACTCACAAACACAAAGGGGGGAAGGGCTTCCAATTAACCCTTCCCCTCCAAAATTCAACTCACAAACATACCCAATCGTTAGTACTTTCTGCATCCTCAATGATAGCTTTAAAATTTCAAAGGAAGACTGCTATGTCAGAAACTAAAGTCAAGCAAGTTCAACATTTGCTAGATAGAGCGGGGCAGGTGTGCAAATGTTGTTTCCTTCCTTAAATGGATCTTGATACATTAGTCTTTTGGAAATGGGTCAAATTGACATGATGCATAAAATAAGCTGTATAATAGTATCAATAGTAATTACTTTTTAGGTTATACTTCAGTTTTGAATTCTATTGAATATTATATTGCTCCCCTTTTATGTGAATACCATGGAGCCTGATCTTCTTTTTATATACACTTTCTGTGCTTATGATATACAAGGCAGGCTGAATAGCTTAGGATCACAACTCCTCACTGTAAGAAGTTTTGCCAGTTCAAAGGCTTGCAAACCCCAGCAGCTCCTTCAGATAGGACTTTCTGCCTCACAGGGACCACGGTCTAATCACGAAGTAGCCACCTTTTCTCTAAATGAGTGCCTCTCATCTTTCCTTTCATCACCAGTTTCAGATTATCAAGATTATAGCCAAAATGTTGCTCTTGTTGTTCGCAAGCTTATAGCCATTGCCAGCTTTCACAAGGGCGATAAAGATGATGATCTTGTATATAGTATGTACAAGCAAGCCTATAGGATAATGGTTGGTTTGAAGGAAGATGAGTACCCGATTGAAGAAGGAAAGTGGCTTGCCATGACTAAATGGAACCGAGCAGCAGTGCCAGTGAGGTTAGGTCAGATTGAAGTGAGGAAGAAATGGATGACTATGGGCTTCGAAATTGCAAAACATGTTCCAGGCATGGAAACTTACAGAGCATGCATGGAAGATCTCCTTAGCAATTTAGAGAAAAAACTTTGATATGCATGAATTTCAAATCTGTATTCTAGCAGTTACAGAATCCATACATCTTGTACAGGAAAGAAGTTTATAAAAATGTAGAAAAAGTCAGGGTTTTTGATTGAAAATGTTTTGTAAGGTTTATAAGAGCAGGTTTCTCCTTATTGTTGAATATACATGTATATTAGCATAAACTAATTGATCAACAAAACATGTTGTATCTTATGTTCCCATTTATGTTGGTCTTCCAAATGGAACAAGCTATTGTGAGATGAAGCATTAAGATACATGAACAATTTCTTGGAGGATATTTCTGACATGTTTCAGTTATGAATGCTCAGGTTGCTTCAAGTCTTACAAACAGAGTCATGTTATTCATATATAACAAATTTATACCGCAACTCATACAACACACTTTTTTTTATCTTTCTCTATCACATTATTATATTTCATTCGTCTCTTTTATTGCTATCTCTCTTTATTGTACATGACATTTGTACAAATATAATACAAATATAATTTCTCTTACAAACGAAGAATTGGCTTTATAATCTTTTCACCCTTTGCGGTCTATTTTCTTTAGATAGACAATGTAGGTATCAATTGTTGGGCACCAAAATAATGGGATAATATCACAGAACTAAAAATACATTATGGTTTTCAGGTCAGTAGCAGTAAATAAGGTGAACATATGATATCACAGCATAATGATGACTAAGATGTTGGAATCCTGTGAAGAATTAAAGAATAGAAAATTTGTAAAATGACATTCATTTAGTAACCATAAAAGGTCATAGATACAATCACTTAGGCCTTACAAATATTAACAAAAACTTAATAAACCAGTAAGAAAACTAACAATTGAAATAGAACAAATTAAGATACTTAAGTTGAGATGATCAATCCCATTGAAATTGTGGTAGAATCCACATTGGAGATGGCATCATCCACCTGGAGGAAGGCCAATGACTATCAAAGCTTCCATCCTTTACATTATAGAACTCCAGAACAAACGAACGATCAGCATATTCACTAGTGTAGTAAATTGAATCTTTTTGGAGACAGTTAGAGAAATAGGAAGCTGAAACTGAAATTGAATCACCACATCCCACGAACAAAACATTGTCTCCCAAACTCTCAAGTTTCTTTCTTTCCAAGAGTTCCCCACTTTGGTCATCCAATTTCAATTTATACACTTGGAAACTCTTAGTAATGTTCATATAGACATCTTCACCACTATGATAAAAATGCATGAACCTTTCCACCATCCACAAGTCTCCCTCCAATGATTTCACGAGATAGACCTTACTGTCATTATATTCATACGGCCTTGCTGGCCTTGGATTTATCATTTTTTTAACACAAGAGTAATCTGAATCTGAATCACATAATTTGAAAGACACTACAGTTTTCCATCGATTTACAGCATATATTAAACCTTTGTAGAATGTAATATCAGTGAAGCGAAGATTAGATTTTACAGTCCAACTACTTTGTCTTGCACTTTTGAAACAGAGATACCCCTCATAGTTTTGATTTTGAATCACTGCAACAACATAATCATTAGGACTCGTTGTGGGGTCAGCTGACAAAGTAACCTTATCGCAACGGCATAAACCATGATCGAAGGGTGACAGCTGAATAGGAGCTACTTTCTTGAAAGGATTCACTAGAGTTATGGAATAGTTATCCATGGTTGTTGCTAGCCAGCCATGGCTGGAGCCACAAAATCTTTCAACGTGATGGACATTGAACCAAAAGTTGTAAACTTTGTTAGCTGGAATGCTATAAAAACTTGTCAGTGTTTTGTATATTGTGGGAATCATTAGCATGGGTAGTACATTTGTCCTGAATTGGTGGTTTTGATGGGTAAGCTTTGCAACTGAGAGCCAACTCTTGCATACAGCACCGAACCAAATATGATCTATTGGTTCTTCCAGCTTTTCAAGAACTAAGCTGAGAGCAAGTGGGTCTAAATTTGCCCAATCATCGTGGTGGTGGTGGTGGTGAAAGAAACCAACTAAAAGCAAGGATTTAAAGAAACAATGGAGTATTGTTGTAGTTGACTAGACTCAAACTAGTGTAATATAGCGTCATAAAGATAAAGATTTCAATTCAAGAAAAATTGAAATACTAATTGATAAGTCTGATTTACGTATTATTTGATTAAATATTTTATTATTAAAATCTTGCTTTTCAATCAATCAATTATTCTAAGAATATATTTATTAATTATTTTAATTAAATATTTTGAGTAGATTTTGGAGAAAGTTTTGAAAGAAAAAGAAATCAAGTTTTTTTTTGGTGCATAAAGAAATCAAGTTTGTTAAAAATTTGAATTAAATTGGTAGATATTTTAAAGATATAAATTTAGAGAGATTTTATTCAAACTAAGAATCTTATCTGTTATTTTGGTGGAGACTTTTTCTTTGTGGAGACTAAAAATCTTATCTAAATTTCAAAATTCAATTTTTTAAGATAATCTTGAGCTTTATCAGAAAATTAAGGAGCTATAAAAAGGTTTCTTTATAAAGATATTTTTTGAGACTTTTTTTTTATAAAGATCAGAAGTAGCCAATTAAGATTTTAAGATTTGTATCCAAAATAATCTACTACTCTTCTATATATAAAGAAACCAACTAATGTAATCATGTGGAGTATTGTTAATTTGTTATAGTTTACTAGAACTCAAATTAGTAATTAGTGTAATCTAACGTCATATTTAATATAAAGATAAAGATACTCGTTGCTAAGTCTGATTTATGTATTACCTGATTAAATATTTTATTGTAAAATGTATTTCAATTAATTACTATAAATAAATTTTAATTAATTATTCTGGGTAGATTTTCAAGAAAGTTTAAAAACAAAAAGAATTCTATTTGTTAAAAAATTGAATTAAATTTGTAAATATCTTTAGTGAGATTTTATTAAAAATCTTATCTAAATTCTAGAATTTATTAAGAGAATCAAGCAACCATATATGCATGCATGGTTATATGACCATGATTTACTTCTCTCACTCTCATATGAAAAAAGGTCTTCTCACTAGACATAGAGTTCTCAATTTGGATTGAGCCAGTGGGTTGGGTTGGTAAAATATAGGCTCACATTTTCACGGATCAAAATGTGTCAACCCACTTACTCGCAAACCAAAGTGGGTTCGAGCCGGGTTGAAATGAGTTGGCTCACTTTTTAATTTTTATTTCATTTATATATTTTTAAGTCATTTTTATAATTTTTATAATTTTCCTATTTTTTTTACCTTTTTTATTATTATTTTATTATTTTTATAATTTTTTAAGTTAGGTGAGCTAGCCCATTTAACCTAACAACTCACGGTGGATCAAACCGGGTTTGGATTTTTTTCAGCTCACCAAAAAAGTAAACCACCCTTGCTCGATTCACTTTTAGCCTCTAACCCATGGTGAGTCAACCCGAGTGAGCCGTGTTGACTCACTTTGACAGCTCTAACTAGGCATACCCATCTATGTATGTGTGTATGTCATCATTATGAATTGAGAGACATGCTTAGGTCAATAGATCTCTTATATTAATTCACATTATTTTTTATTGGATTATGTATATTTTTGGTCTCTAAATTTAACAAAAATAATAGAGTTATCAATTTTACTACCGCGACTTGATGTTGATAACAAACTTTTGTCAGGTTGGCCCAAGGGTAAGGCTGCTCAAATTCTTGCTTTTGGCCCCCGATTGTTAGTAACATCCTTTTATATAAAAAATTAAAAATATTATTATAATTAGGCCTAGTTCATTGGTTTAGAAATTGATTTTCCTCCTCAAGGGTTGATAGTTCAATCTTTGCTGAATGAATTTTAACTTTTAAGACCTCTTTCTTTCACCTCATGTATTTAAAAAGGCCCCAAAATGAATGTTTGCTTCAGACCTCACTAAATGTTGGGCCGACCCTGACTTTTGTAGGTGAGGCTAAAAACTATATCATGAGTTATTTAGACTTCTAAAACAAAACTCAAATCTTTTTTTTACATGTTTTTATACGAACTCTTGTGAATTTTTTTTTTTTGAGTTTTTACATCTAATAGACTATTGGATTAGACTAAAAAATCCGATAATTATTTAAATTTCTAAGATAAAAGCCTGAGCCTTATATTTTTTAAGACTAACCCGAACATGCCGACCCATTTTTCAAGCTCTAAAAAGCAGTGTGTTTTTAGTCCCTCACAAGCATGTGGTTTTTGTATTTTTGAAATTGCCAATAAAGATTGTAAGGGCATGTTTGGTTTACATTTTCATTTTCTATTTCTATTTCCTATTTTCATTTTGTTCTCTGTTTTCAGAAATTTTACAAAGGAAAAACTGGAAATGCTGGAAACGACGATTTTTTGTTTCCAACATTTCCAGTTTTTCCTTTGTAAAATTTCAGAAAACAAAAAACATGAAATAGAAACCGGAAATGAAAATGCAAACCAAAGAGACCTGATTTCTACCCAAAATAATCTACTACTCTTCCATATATCCATATATGAGCTACTCTCTCCGGTTCTATTTATAAGAACTTTTTTTAAGGTGGGTCTTGGTCCTTTTTATAAAAAACTGTCTCATGCATTAATTATTATTTGACAAAAATACCTCATTAGTGGAGGTATGTGAGTAATTAATTAGTAGAGAGAGTATGACACAATTGAGTAGTTAAATAGAAAGAGAAAGATAATGGGTCTCAATAAATTCAAGGGTAGTTTAGTAAATATGATACATATTTATGATAAATTTATTGTGATCAACTAAATTAACTAACTTTATTAATGCCTGTGAAATAATTAAAAGGTTCTTATAAATAGCAGCGGATAATTTTTGTTAATAAAATTATTATGATTGGCGGTTTGGTACAGGCGCTTCAATCCTAGGCATCACCGTACCCAGTTCCACTTCGCATTGCAAAAGCCACGTGCCTTTGACCCTTGCGACTTCGAAGCTTCGAAAAGGTCAATGTGGCCCTCTCTCCTCTATCCTTGGTAACAAGCCCTAATCCTTTCTTCTGCTCGCACTTCCAAAGCAAAGCTGCTACTGTAGTGATCCAATAATTGCAATTGGAAGTAACTGGTTCAGTCTCATTTCGCAAGTTTCAGGTATTGCATTCTCTTCATTTACTTTGTTTTCCTGTTCTTCCTCTTCATTGCGTTCTGTGAAATTCTGTTTCTTATCAATTTCGCGCGTCGAGTTCCATCCTCTATTGCTCCTGTTATTGATTTGAAGCAGCAGAACAACTACTTTGATGCATAAATTATAAATTATTGTTTAATTTTATCTGTTAAATTAGTTAAACTGCAAAAACAGTGCATTTTCTCCTGGATAGTTTCTCATCTGGTTAGTTTACTCTGTGTTCGAGAGTACCAATTGTGCCTTGAATTAGTGGCGATGGGAGGAATAAGTCATAGGATTTTCAATTTTTTTTTCTTTTGAACTTTGGAAATATTAATTTATGTGTTTTGACTAATTTGCTCTTTAAATTCAGTAGCGTTTGAACTTTGGAACTAGGATGCCAGCGGTGAGATATTTTTCTCCTGTGGACACGTTAGAACAAAAGTTACAGATTGAGAGGAGGCTTGGTAGTATGAAAGCATGCAAGTACTTTAATCTTCTCACAAGATTTCTAAGTCTCAAGATTAGCAAGTATGAATTTGATAGGCTCTGCATGGCAATTATTGGAAAAGACAATGTCCCATTACATAATCATTTCATCAGGTCAATATTGAAAAAAAGCATCTCTCTCAAAGACAGCCCCATTAAGAGAAAGAAAAATAGAAGGTTCCTTGAATGTGAAAGAGTCAAATGGGTGTAATAATCTTCAGTTCCTATGCAGAGATTTTCCTCAGAAAGGGAGGACTCCAAATTTACGTGACCGCAGATGTAGGGACGGTCTCAATCCCCTTGGTCCTCATGGGAAGAACAACAGCTTTGGTTTCCAGGAATCAGCCCCTAAAATTGATGAGCAGCAAAGTAACATCCACCTACATTCTGTAGGCAGTAGGCTACCTCTCTTAGTGGAAGATGGGGAGGAGATTGATCAGAATTCTGATATACTAACCATTCAAAGAAGAAGTCCTATTCAACCACCTCTTGCAATTCCAAGCTACAATAAAAGAGCAGAAAAACTGTTAGGTAAGGGACCATGTGATACGTGTCAATGCCAAAGTATTGGTGAGCTACCTGATACACCTTCTTTGACAAAAAGATTGGAGCAGAGATTAGAAATAGATGGATTTAAGATATCAGATGATGCTGCCAACTTATTAAACAATGCTCTTGATGTTTACCTCAAAACATTGATAAAACCCTGCTTGGATTTACCTGCTTCAAAGTCAGTAAATAAATTCAGTGGTCTAATTCAATCTGGTTTAAATGGGCGACCAAGCAGAAGATGTGTGCAAAAGCTAGTTGGATCTGTTTCTGCATCGATCTCTGACTTTAGAACGGCTATAGAGTTAAATCCTATCATACTAGGAGAAGATTGACCCCTACATTATGAGAAGGTTTGCCTTAGTGCACCAGAAGAATGAGGTAAAACAGGTTCAACATTGTATTTATCCAAATTATAATTAATGATATTAAGTCCATTTTGAATTTGATATTGAGTTTTTACTCAAACATTGTTAAAGCACATAGGAGAGGAAATATGTGAAGTTTTGAATTCAGTTACAGTAACATGTATAGATTTAAGTGATGAATAGTTTGGTTTAGGGCATGATATTTTAAATTATAAAAATATCTAACAGATAATAGATGAGAATATCTTCTTGACATTTAGAATATTTCTTCATTTTATTACGACCTTTTAACAATGCTTATATTCAGTCCTGTTTCTCAATGTTCTAAGCTATGGGTATCATGGACGTGGATGTATGAGAAATTGTAACCTTATCTGTATCTGCTCGTGTAAAGGTTATTCATAATTTACATTTGTAATGAAACTGTATCCTTGTTATTGTTTCAATTGCATGCAAATTGAATGACTTTGTGCTTATTGTCTCTCTTTTTACTTTTATTCTTTTTTTTTTGACAATTTAAGTATTTTCGAGATGTCCAAATAGCATAGAAGGAAAAAAAATGAAAAATTCTATAGAAACAATTTTGTTTTTAAATGTGCATATACACTACATCTAGAGATGTAATTAGTGTACCTACTAGGTATTGAATTTTACGTATCAAAGCTGGAAAGTCCAAATTTACTGTTTTTGTTTGGTTTTGGTATTGAAGAATATGCTGTTACATTCTTTGATTTTGACTCTAATTGAGACTAAGTTTAACATTTTTGGTTGTGGGAGTATGATGATCATTTGAAAACACTTATGTAATTCCAATTTTAGTTAATTAAAATTCTTGAAGGTTGTGGATATTGTTATATTTTTATTTTAAATTATTGACATTTATCATTTTGTGGTCTGCGATGCTGAAATAAGGGTTATTGCACAACCATTCTTTCTAGATTGTTTTTGATAAGTGAGGGAATTTATTTCTTCTTCTACTATAGTTTTTTAATGGTGTTTCATTTCTGGGTGCTAAATCCAAATTGTGGCTTCTTAAATGATATTTTTGAATAGCCTCAACTTTGAAGTTTCAATGGGAGTATATGAATGGAAAAGTTAAAATACAAGATTGAACAAAAATTTTGCAAATGGCTTGTTTACTCTTTACCACCAAGGTTGGCTCAATCAATTGCAGGGTTTACAAGGCTATAATACACCTTAAATGCATGAATTTGAATTCGAATGAATGCTCATGTAAGAGTTCACATGACATTTATGTGATATATTTTTGTTCATGTTATGATTTGTGTTGTGTCTATTTCTCTCAAGAAATATCAATAAAATTTTGATAGAATCCCACTCATTTTATGTCTATGGTGAGAGATGAATATAAAAATTTCACATGATAAGGTCATGTGAATCTTATTTTTGAGAGAATCTTTTTCCAAAGTTGAGTCCACCTTAGATCAGGTGGTTAGCCCTTCCCTTCCTGTAGGAGATCACATGCAAAATGTAGTTCCTGGATTGAGACCTATGCAGAACAATTCTTACCTAAAAGCAAGAGTGCAAGACTAATCCCACTTCTATCTTCAGTTTTTTGTTTGACCTTTTGGCCAAAGGAGTCAATGTTACTTTAATTTTTTCTGACTTCAGAATTTATTTTTTTTTTTTCATTTTGAAGAGGCCCTAATGATGAATGTATCTTCTCATGTTAAAATCATGTGTTTATATATATTTTTTTTGTTATATATGTTCACAAATTTATATAAGATTTTAGCTTTAATGTCTACGAAGAGAGATGGATACAAAATTTTCACTTGTGGGAAAAAAAAATTAAGATGGGAGGATCTATTTGTGGCTAGTGTTTTACCCCTGCCATTCTTTTGAATTCTATTATATGCTGCTTCATTGATTATTCCATTGATGTCCTTTATTGAATGCAGAATTGTTTCTATTTTATATAGCAATTAGATGGGACTGAGTATAAAGATAAGATCGTCCCACACTATTTTGAAAATGATTGAAATAATAATAAATAGTTAAATACAAACACGGTCAGCAATTTTATTAGTGTTGTACTTGGTGTTTGTTATGCAGTTGCATTCATGTGATGCTGTTGATTATCACAAGCAAACAGATGAAGGAAAAATAATTAAAAAATAAAAAAAATTGATAGTGGATAAATTAACTACTTTAATTCTTATTTAAAAGAGAAAAAACTAACTTAAACATGAAAGAAAACATGTTTGCATACATTCTTTTCTTTAATGGTATATGTGGATGATGGAGAAGGGAATAAGGGAAGATTTTGGGTAAACTGTGCAGAAAAAAATTTAGAATTGTGAAAATTGTGAAGTCAATTATGAGTATAATTAAAAAAAGAGTTAAGTATAAAAGAAATTATAAATATTAATCTAAAAATGAAACAAAACAGAAAAATATTAAAAAAAATCTCATTATTTAAAATTCCTCCTATTTATTATTTGAAACTCTTTTTTATTATTATCCTAACATATTAAATCTAGTAATTTAGAAGCTAAATGCCAAAAATTTGCAAAAGAAATCAACACGAACCGACACAAAGGGATTATAATAACACATGACATAAAACCATTAATACTTACCCTACCATGATTTCCATCAAAAGAAGAATTTTATTGGTTGATTATCGTTCATAATTGATTCCATTAAGATATATCATTCTATAATTTAGAATTATTCTATCTAAACACAATGGAATAGTTTTATGAAATGATACAAATAAAACAAGAGGTCTTAAATTGATTTATTAATTTATTTTTCGATAACACTCTTATTCAATTTTTTATGAACAATTCACTAATTCAAAGTTCTTAAATTTAGAGGACTTTGAATTATTCACAAAGAAAAACTCAACCTTAACCTCTTCCCTTAAATTCCTGTCCCGAGCATCCAAACTTCTAAACTTTTCGGGAAATTTTATTAACAAATAATCTAACCAACCCTTGCAAATTCCCCCCTTAAAATCCCAACTTGCACTCCTCCATAAAACATGCACCATTTTTTAATGTATTCAGTTAAAGCACGGAACAATCAGTACGAATTTTCCCATTTCTCGCAGTCTTGACCCCAACGCGACCCAGTTTGGTAATAGCAGCAACGAAGTTGGCGTTGAAGACGTTGCTGCTAGAAGCAAAGGAATTAACCGTAGCTCTTGATCTTGTGTCTGTAAAGAGGATTTGATCGGAGGTGAAAAGCCCCTTTCCTTGCTGAAGGTTCTGATAGTACACATTGTCAAATGTTCGGGGAGTGGTTGGGTCCATGTTGATGGCTATCCTTGGATCCACATTCCTTGGGCACATTTGTTGCAATTGGGCTGCGTATTGCTTGTTCAATGTCGGGTCCACTGCGCTTTGGTTGTTAAAGTTGAATATTCTATTGGAGAACCTGTTGCAGTGGGAGAATCCAAGGGTGTGTGCTCCTGCAAAATGACAATTAGAACGTTGATAGAGGAAAAAAATGCACAAGACTACAAATTAAGTACTGTTTGGATCAGATTTCAGAACGAGAGTTCGTTTTCTTGCTTGTTTTTACATGTGCATTGCATGTATCTCATAAGCTTTAAGCTCAGTTTTCTATGTTATTTGGGTGATTTGGATTGGATGCTTAACTATGCCATCATCATAGTTTTCGAGAAATTTATATAAATATATATAGATAAACTCTAATTTCAATTAAGCTTTAATTAAGCGACCAATGCTTGTTATATGTATGATGTAGGAGTATTTGTTATATCATTATATGCTCCTTTATCAAGAGGAATCTCTTTTTAAGCATCATTAGTTATGTACAATTTCAGTCATGTGTAGTCGTCATCCTATTCTATTTTAATAATTTTTTTAATATTATAAATGAGATCTACGTAAGGACCTAAACTTCAACTCTATGTGCTAATGGGATCCATTATAAATCGTGGCCCACGCTTTACCTGAGAGTGCAATCATGTCTGTTTGGGTGAGTCCGTGCGATGCAAACATTGCATTCAGCTGGTTCAAATTGAAGTTTGGCTGAGGGAGGTTCCCATTCACATCAGAAGCTCTAGAGACTAGCCCATCAAATCTTCCCAATTCAACCGTGTAGGATGGTCCACCAGCCTGTACATGCATTTTTATTTACTAATTATTGAAGCTCCAAATTGATAAACAAAAGCAAACACGAGATTGATTTATACTCTATCACGTTTAAATGTGATATTTTAATAATGTACATACATAGTACATAACAGTATTTCCAGCCACAATATCAAAATCTTTTGTCTTCACAATCACATAACACTGCAATTGTGATCACATCAAACATTTATCCACAATTTTAAAGATTGTCATTTACTCCCTTCCTAATTGAATTACACATATTAATAAAAGTGATTAAAGTTAGTTAATGTTATTAGAGTTTTAAAAAATAATTTAACTTTCAAATTTTACCCTTTGATAATTGAAAAGACATTAAAGCTAATAAGGATAAATAAGGAAAATGATAATAAATATTTCCTTGAAATTATAAAGTGTCTTATAAAAAGAAGAGAAAAAGGATTGTGCACTGACAGTGTAAAAAATTTTACACTTACGGTTAATCACAACTCTTGATTTATGGTAAGTTTGTTGACTTTACTAGTAAATATTTTAAAAGTCATATAAATGAAGAATCATGATTAAACGTCAGTGTAAAACACTTTTACACTGTCAATGCATACAAATTAAACTCAAAAAAGAATCACAAAAACTTGTTAAAAGTATCTTATGAAAAAGACCGGAGGGAGTAATATGCAATTGCAATCACAACCACAATTTAAAATTAGTTTTATAAAATAACTCAAAAATATTGATTGTAAAATGAATTGAGCTTAAAAAGTTTGCACAATACTTTTTTTTCCTATTTATAAGATAATTCAGATAAAAAACACATATTAAAAAAAGTAATTAATGTATTAAATTTCAAAAAATTACTCAATAAAATTACAAATTTAGCCCTATTTAAAATTAAAGTCCATTATCATGTTAATTGTATCAATTTAAAATCTTTAAGTGTCAATAAGAGCAATTATATGAGAAAAAAATATTAAATGCTTTTAAACTTATGTGTTTTGTCTTGTAAATAAGACTAAAAAAATTTCAAATATTATTTTATAAAAACGAGTGGAGAGGATATATTTTATATTATTTAACTAAGAAAAATCGTTATATTTTAACAAATATATATCTAAAACTGAATTTTTTATATATAATTCAAACAACAGTATTTATTACATCAAAATAACTTTTTTAATAAATAATCATTCAAATTCACTTTGAGAAACAAATCAATTTCACAAGACCATTAATGAATTATTGAAGAACTAACCAGTACAATAACATCCCGGGTAGCCAGGGCAAGAATATCAGCACACGAGACTTTGTTTCTGCATTGTGGGACAGCATCTACAGCTGCTTTTGCTTTGATCACTGTGTCAAATCCATCACCAGCCAATGACAAGTTGTCAGGGTGATCCTTCTCTGCTTGGTTATTTCCTGTGGATGCTACCATAACTGAAGCATCACAACCCTGCACAATCAAATTAGAACTTAATTAGTTTAAACTGTAAATTACTTCTTCTTAATATATTAATTAGCATTAATTATTTCACAATTGGGTAACAAAAGCAGTAATTAATTGTTCACCTGGACAAAGCAATCGTGAAAGAAGAGACGAAGAGTGGCAGGAACTGTAACAAAAGTTTGTTGGAACTTCCTTTGAACTGCACCTCTAACGATGCTTTGAAGATTGGGGCAGATGTTAGCATAGTGGTTTGGACTAAGTTGGGCAAAAGTAGAATAAGGATTAAAACAGAGTGTTAATGAGAGTGACCAAACAAATATGAGACTAAGCCGACCCATTTTGCAGTGGGAGAAAAAGGAGGAGGAGGGAATTTGGGTTGCAAAGGAAAGGAGTGAATGATCGATGCTTAAGTGGAAAAGTATGAAGGGAAGGGGTATATATGAGCTACGAAGTTGACGTGGTAACGACTCACGACACGAGCCAGTTGTCCTCAAATTAAACTTTTTTCCACCATATTTTTACGGGAGGAAAGTTTATTCTTCTTTGAATAATAATAGAGAGAATGGTTGGCTTGGAAAGGGACACAGTTGAGGTTGGCTATGTCTAATGTTTATGGCCGCCTTCGTCTCATTCAAATAACTGCTTTAATATCCTTGTCAAATCAATCTTTTGAGCTAGGACTAGGGGAGGGGCTTACATCAATCCAAAATTCCCAATTTCTAAATACCTGTTTATTAATTAATTTGAAAAAAAAAAATGATTGGTACACATTGAAGGGGGTATGTTAACATAGAGAGAGGAAGAAGGGTAAGGAAGTGATAGATGTGATGTGATAAAAAGAAATAGAAATAATTAGAGACACGGTGTAGAATGAGTGATGACATTATTAGAGTGTGTACAAATCATTTTTTAAAAGAAAATGACTCCAAGTGTCAATTTTTAAAATTATATTACTTAATAATTTTTTATACAATGTAAAATTAATCAATTTAACCGTTAAATTAAAAGTTATTATGAAATAAATCAAATTTATAAAATTTTATGTAAATAAAAAACTAATTAGTACTCCAATACACCATTTTATTTTAATGTATAAAATATTTTTAAAACATAAATAAAAGTCTATTGCTAGATAATATATCTACAAATAAAACTCATATTTAAATTATTTAAAAGTTAATATATATGATTATGGTGGTAATACGATATAATCCAATAGTTAGATTAACTAATTTTACATTCTAGAAAAAAATTGTTAATATGTGTAAGTTTTGAAATTGATACCAAGTGTCTCTCAATGGATCATATCCAGTTAAAAGAATTAATTTGTGTTTAAGAATAATATTTAAAAACATATTTAGGAAAGAAATTTATAATAAAATATAATTATTTTGAAATGATAAAATATAAATATATGTTATGGGACACACGCTTTGAATTATTTCTAAATGAATTAAAAAATTTAAATTATCGATATTTTTGTTTAACCACATGTATCATTCACGGAAGACAATCATTTTCGAATTTGGAACATCCATATCATGGTGGGCGAGATTCAAATATATACCACTTGAACCAATCCCGTTGATTTTAAATTATCAATTTTATTCAACACAAACTTGATTTTGAAAACTTCACAGATCACCCGAACCCATGCTGTACCCCGAACAAATTAAAAATGTGATTTTTAGGCTATCCAAACTGGGTAAAAGTTGTTGAACAAGTTGAGAAAAGTACGTTTAGAGCGAGAAAAGAAAGAGAGAGCAGGGGCTGCTAAAACTTTAGCACGTTGAGAATCTGGACTGGCATTCACGTTATGGTTACTTTCCTTTTGCTCGCTAGGCCCAAGCAGAATATATTATAGTTCTCCTGATACACTGCACGCGGTTGAAATATACGTGCGCTCACAGTTTTAGTTAATTATTAATCATTAATAATAAAATAATAATCAAAATTATGGAAAATCACTTTTTTGAGTAGTAGTAATTGAGCAGGGGAGCCACCAAAACAGTAATGAAAGTGGAGTCATTACTCTGTGATGAACCTTATTTGGAAGTTACTTAGAGGAGTTTAGCTTGACCGTTGAGGAGATACAGGTCGATTCAATACAGCTGGGCAGCAGATTATTTTATAAGCATTATTTAGCATATGATCAGCACGGGTCCTGCCTTAATAAGAATCCTCATGGCATGTGATGAGGGAAAAGACATTCGTCCTTAGCTGATTTAGAAAAGAGCAATGTTTATTTATCCAATAAATTGTTGAATGCAAATTATTAAGTGCGCATACATAATATTGGATAAACCTATGATTAATGTTGAGTGTAGTTGAACAGGTATCTATACTAATTTCCATGGGGATTATGATGATCTGTGGGAGTTTTCTTTTCTTTTCTTTTTTTTAAAAACATTTTACCTTTCTTTTTTTGGTGCATTATTTTGTGGGAGTTTGACTCAACACACGTACACTCGCACTGATAGGGACTCCTTAGGAAAGAAAAAAAAATTGGACATACGTGACTTATTATTTATCAAATAAGTGTGTGAAATATATAGCATTTATTTCTAGGATTTTTTAATTTGAAATGTATCCACACAATTATTAGGCAACGAAGGAAAAGACAAATATTAAATCTAAAATATTATCTTACTTTTCAACAAAGGAAGTAGAGGAAGAAATATCCTTAATGTACGTTATGGATTAGATCGTGAGATTTTTGACTAATTTTCTATAGCTTGATCAACGACTAAATTTAGGACTAGAGCCGATCATAAAATGGGTTAGTTTGATCGGGTTGATCCGTAAAAGTCCATAAAAATGTAAGATTTAAGTATTTATTAAGAAACTTGAATAACTTTTGGGTTTTTTAACCAAGTCCGAAAAGATCTGTTACCTGCAAAAACCCGTAAAAAGATGGGTAACTAGTAAAAAAATAGGTTACCCTGCAAAAATATAGGGCTCGAACACTTATGTTAGAATCATGAATAACTCCCGAGTTTTTTAATCAATCCCGATAAAACTCTGCTACTCGCGTCAAGTCAGGCCGGATAGCTCGAATTGTCATATCTAAATAGGACTAGAGAAAAATTCTAGCTAAAGATATTTCTTATAGTCTAAAGTGAATAGCATAATTACGATTTAAGATTATAATTGCGTAATTATTCACATATATCATTACTTTTTATAATTTATTATGTTCTTTTTTCATATTTCTTTTCTTTCATTTTTATAATATTATAAGAAAGATTTAATGGATATACACTACTATAGTGTAAAAAATTTTATATTGTCATCCAATGACGTGTTACCACATCATTTAATAAATATGACATTTTGTGTTATTAAACTCAATAAATGATGTGACAACATATTATTGGATGATCTTATAAAACTTTTTATACTAATCGTGCATATTGTATATACTTATCAAACTCTTATAGAAATATAGCAAGTATATATATTTTTTGCACCATAACTAGCAAGTATAGTGTTGTCTACAAAATAAAAAAAAATATATAAATATGTCATTTTATATTTTTTGACAAGCTTAACAATTAATTATACCAAACACTTCTACTTTAACTTGTTAGTTTATTAGCTCTTAGTAGCTTTTTTTTTTGGTAAATTATATTAAAATTTACAGCCAGTGAAGGTATGGCGCCCCAGTCCAAGGCAGGGAAGGCAAGGCCTATGGGCTCAAAGTACTTACATTTACCTCACCCCAAGGGGACAAATGGGGATTCGAACCTGCGACCGGTCATATGCGAGACTCTATCTTACTCCACTTGACCAACCCCTTGGTTATATTCCGCTAAGTGATGACATAACAATATTTTTTATAGATTTTTCTTCGAATTTTTCAACATATTTCAAAATTCAAAGGAAATTTTATTCTGATTCTAAAATTTGTGAGAAATTCAATGTAGATTTTTTTACAGCAAAGCAGATAAATTTTATAGTAGCATTTTATATGCAAAAAAATTATGCTTTTTTTTGTAAATTTACTACATATGATTTTCTAGAGAAAAAAAAACGCAAGAAAATTCCTGTGAATTTTTACCCCGCAAAAGTCATAATGGAATTGCGAAAGTGACTTAACAGAGTACAACTAATAAATAGGAGTAAAAGCATGTATTTTAAAAAATTGATGACCAAAACCAATGAAAAAATTAAATAAGAGACCAAAACCAAATTTCATCATATTTTCAGGGACTAAAAACATATTTAACCCATTAATTTTTTCAAATAAAACCTAATTCTTTATGTAACTAATGAATATATAATTTTAAAATATTATAATAAATATCTAATATAATAATAATAATAATAACAACAATAATAATAAAGAAATCATTATATTATTTATATGTACTTAAATAGTAAATACATTGAGGTTTAAAGTGCTATTTGTAAATATATTTTAACTAAGTAAAGTTTTAAAATATATAGTCTTAACTAATATAAATATAGGTCAAATTAGGACTAATAATACAAATCAAGTTGTAAGTACTATTCCCATCATTAAATGTTATTGATTCTCAAGAATGAAACGATAAGGGTAGATGAAAAAAATATTTGCTCAAGGCATTTTTTTAATGGCCATGATACAGACATTTCGGACTATTAGTGAACTCATGTAATTAAGAAAACTATTTGTTGAAGATGCTGTTATTTTATTTTAAAAGATCGTTTATCATACAATTTCTTCTGTATTAAATAATATATGGGTATGATAAACTGTCGGTGATTCTTATTTTAAATAACTTGTATTACTATATGATTTTGATTTTTAAGTCATTTTGACACAGGCAAATAATTAAGCTTATAACCATCGGGGTTGGTTCAAGTGGTACATGCTTGATTCCCCTTAAGCAATGTCTCGGGTTCGAGTCTTGTGGATGGAAAAAACCCGTTGGGAGAGCTAGCCCCACCATGATGGAGATGTTCCCGGCTCGAACAGAATTGTGTCCCGTGGAGTTAAACCAAAAAATAATTAAGCTTATAAGTTATAACCAGTAACTATTAGCAATGGCGCGCTCTAAACATTGCACATGGCAATACGCCACCAACCGAGAACAGAAACCATCCCCTGAACCTGAAGAACGATATCAAAGAAATATATTGGGAAATGAAATATGTGGAGGAGTAAAGGATGCCAGGTTCTCAGAATGTGAGAAATTACGGCAGTTTAAATTGCCTTGTTGATCAATGATTAGGGGTAACAGTTATTTGAAAGGGAAAGGTCAATTCAAATACTATACGCTCCCTCATGTGCAACTACTTTTAATAATTGGCAGCTCATGTATAATCTTATTCCTAACTTTATCTTTGACTTTTCCAGCTCTTAATTATGATCACTTTTTCTCCCTCTTGCTCTCTTGCACAGCTGATCAGCTTGAGTGGATTCCCCCGTTTCATTTGGTGAAGTTCTTATCCTATGTGGGGAAAGTAGATCCCGGTACGAACTAACTTCTCCGTTTTCTTCAAACATTTTGCTAGTGCTCTTATCTTTTATGTGCCAGTCGTTGTTTCACAGCAGCAAATGTATGTATTCATATTGGGCTACATTCAATAAACAACAAAAGAAAATGTTAGAAGAAACAGATACTTTGCTAATAATGTCGTAATCATACAGACTTGAATACATACTTTATATAAAACCACCTGGCATTCATTATCATATACATATATATACTATTGCATCTCCTTAATTTTTTTTAATATGCTTTATTGACTATTATATTTTAGAATTATAATATATTGCACTCATATATATATGGGAAGCAATGCCCAACCCGCTAGCACCCAAATAATATGGGAACCAAAAAATTGAAAATGGGTGGGTAAAAAAGGGGTTGGGGTTCAATTTAGCTAGTAAATAAATCAATTAATTAATTAACCTCAAATTGGTATGGTCGGATTTTGGTTGAAAAAAAAAAACGTTGAAATTTGACCCGATCAAACGCATACATTAAATCAACGTGTCAAAAACCATATCTATAGCAGTATTATTGTATTTTCAAAAATTTTAAAAGGAAGCTATTGAACCACAAATCATAGCTATCGTCAGTTTCAGTTAATTATGTTAATTTGTTATGTTAGTCAGTTTTATTGATTGTTAGTTTCAGTTTCCCTTTTAGGTGGTAAGTTTTCATTCCGTTCAGTTTTCCCTTGTATCTATTTAAGTTGTACTTTGCTCTTATCAATCAGTATATACAATTGAACTTTCACCAAAATCTTTTAAAACTAGAAATTAAACCCTAGTTAACTATGTGGTAACTTTCACATTACCCACCCACCCAATCTCTCAATCCCACTCTCTTAGTCTCTCAGTCTCTCAAGACTTAGACCACATATATCTCACCTTCTCAGAACTCTAACCTTAGTCTCTCAAGACTTAGACCACATATATCCCATCCTCTCAGAACTCAAACCTACCATGTTAAAACTGTGTTGCTAATTGTGTATTTTTGGAAGTTTTATATTTTATCATTGTTGTAATTTTATTCTTTATCACAATTGTTTCTTGCTATTAATACTAGGTTTATGTATTTAGAAACAATCCCATAATCACAGGGATTTGTCTCCTTAGAATTAGTTGTCCATATTTCCTAAAATAGCCGGCAAGCTCATGTATATATATATAGGTCCAATGACCTCATAATTCAATAATATACAAAAAGAAGAGAATATTATTCCTTCTAAATTTGAGATGGTATCAGAGCTCTTGATCAATTGGGAGCCTCTGACCTTGCCTGTAAACCCTAAGTCACAGCCTTCATTGCTGCGCAGCATTGAGCCTTATATCGCAGCCTTCATTGTTGTGCAATCCACCCTACCTTGATCGCACCCACTCGTGATGGCTGAGATCGTGAATCCTGTTCTGGAAACTGGGGATAGATCCCAGACTGCTAGAGAAATGCAGAATGTTCATTTTGCTTATCGATTAAATAGAAAGAATTATCTCAAATGGTCTCAAAGGAAAAGGAAAGGCCAGTCACCTGATTGATAATGACCCTGATAAAAGGATGCCAAGTTCAAATCATGGGATGAAGAAGACTCCATGATCATGGCATGGCTGTGGAATTCAATGGTCCTAGAAATCAGTGATACCTGCTTGTTCCTTAAATCAACAAGGGAAATTTGGGAGACAGTAGAACAAACCTATTCTAAGGCCAAGGATGTTGTTCAAATCTATGATGTAAAGGTGAAAACCATGGCTATCAAACAGGGAAACAAATCCATTACAAAATATGCCAATCAACTTAAGGCCATATGGATGGAATTTGATCACTATCGAGTTATAAAAACAAAGTGTTTAGAAGATTCAACAATCCTTAAGGAGTATATTGAACAAGATAGAGTCTATGATTTTTGGGTAGGCCTGAATCCTGAATATGACCAGGTCCAAAACCAAATCCTAGGAAAAGAAAGTCCCAAGGCTTAATGAAGTGGTAGCCATTATCCGGAGTGAAGAAAGCAGGAGAGGACTGATGTTGGAGACCCCAACTACTGAAAGCTCAGCCATGATGGCTGAAGGAGGAACAACCATGATTGCTAACTAGGGGAAAAGTGGGTTTCCCAATATCGAGAAAAAAACATTAGGAGGTCTGGTGTACCTACTACAACAAGTCGCGCCACACAAGGGAGAAGTATTGGAAATTATATGGAAAACCCACCAAGCTGAGAATGGGGGCAGAAAGGAGGCCCTCCAAAAAGGGGAGGGGCAAGCACACATTGTTAATGGACAAGGTGAAGAATCTGTCCAACTGAATCACGAAGAGATAGAAAGGGTAAGATCCTTCCGTAGTAATTTGGAGAAGCCCACAAGTACGTGCTCCTTAACATATTTTGGTAAGTTTCCATTTTCTTTTGGACTTAATGTTTCAGATACACCCTTTACCCATCACTAGATACTAGATTCTGGAGCCACTGACCATATGACCCCTCTACCCAAATACTGCTCCACATATTCTCCATGTCCTAACAGCAAGAAAATTTCCACAACATATGGAACCCTTATAACTGCAGTAGGACAAGGAGAGGTCCAAATAAGCCCATCCACAACATTATAAAAGTGTCCTTCATGTCCCTAAACTGTCCACCAATCTGATTTCTATTCAAAAACTCACAAAAGATCTCTCATGTAACGTTTTTCATATGAACTCTTGTATATTGCAGGACAAGAACTCGGGGAGGACGATTGGACATGCTATAAAATGGAATGACTTGTACTACAAGGAGGACCCTAATCTGCCTACCAATAGCCAGTCTCTCATATATGAATCCACCATGACCAGTAAAGAGAAAGCTCAACTATATCATTGCCGGCTAGGACACCCTTCATTTCGAGTTGTAAAAGTGATTTTACCTTCCTTGTTTAAGAATTTAAATGTGGAGAGTCTCCACTGTGAGGTGTGTGAGCTTGCTAAACACAAGAATGTACCTTTCCCCATTAATAATAACATGAGTCCTTCCCTTTTTTCCTTTTTCATATTGATGTATGGGGTCCCGATATGTCCCTAATAACTCAGGTGCTAAATGGTTTTTAACCTTCATAGATGATTGTACCAGAGTGACTTGGGTTTTCTTATTGAAATAAATGTAGAAATACAGGGAAACACTAGAAGGGGGGTTGAATAGTGTTTCTTAATATTTTATGGAAGCTTTTCACAAACAGTGAGTTTTAAAACAGTTTCAGACAGGTTTAAGGGGTTGTCTGAAGTTTCTTAAGACGGCTTCTGAAAATATCTTTTAAAAGGTTTCTTGCTTTTAAAATATCAGAACAGTTTTTCAACACCCTTTGATTAGTATAAAAAAATTGACAAGAGATAAGGGTAAGAAAACTTAGCCAAGAGATTTATCCTGGTTCACTCACTACCACTGTGAGCTACGTCCAGTCCCAATGCCAACTAGCACTTGGATTTTCTCTTAATCTTCACCAAGATTACAAGTATTCTTTTCCAGTCAAGCCTCTTCAGGCTCTACAACCAAGTATTCTTTTACAGTCAAGCCTCTCCAGGCTCAAAGACAATTTTTACAAAGAAATATGTCTAAGCTTTTAAACTACACCAGTTTGAAGCTTAAACAGAGACAATGTACAATATAACAGAGGTATGCTCAGGATATACAAATTGTGTACAATGAAAATATTATCAGTGTTTTTACAGAGTAAAAACTTGCAGCGTGATGTTCTCTTAGACTTTCTTGTAAATGTAATCACTAACTTTCTTGCTAACTCTTGATGGTCTTCATGGAGAGGTATTTATACCCAAACTTCAATCCGTTGAAAAACCACCGTTTAGAGATAGCATTAAATGCTATTTAATCCGTTGTGAGACATGCTTCTGAGAGCACTGATATCTCTGACACGGTACAAGGTTGGTGCTGCCATAAAGCTGCTACTATTGTTGCTGCAGAGGCTGCGTTGCAGAGATTTCCTTAGTGGTGTATGAAATTCAAATATACCAGGAAATGTCTCTGTTTTCCTTGCCATAAATGTTGTTGAAAAGGTACGTGCAGCAGAGAACGCTTGACTCAGAAGAACTTCAGAGATGTCTTCACAAACTTCAGCAACGGGTGCCACGTCATTAATGAGACTTCAGACGGCTTCAACACTTCAGACGGGTTGTGCACTTCAGACGACTTCAACACTTTAGACAGGTTGAGCACTTCAGACGGCTTCAACACTTCAAACAGTCTTTATATAAGTTCATAGTGGCTTGCTGAAATCATAGATAAATCATTAAACATATATGTATCTATGATAAATATTTTAACCCAAATTTGTTAAGCATTAAAACTTGGGAAGTGAGTTATCTAAAACATCATTATTTTCCTTATGATATTTTTGAGACTCAACATCCTCCCCCTTTTTAATGATGACAAATTTGTTTAAAATACATAAATCTGAAAAGAGTTTTAAATATAAAAAGAGATAACTCCCCCTCAGAAAATTATCTCAATCTTGATCAAATACTACTCCCCCTGAGACCTGTAATTGCTTCAGATTTTGTTAGTTTTAATACTCCCCCTTTTGTCATCAATCAAAAGGGAATTTCAGAGCATAACTTCAGTAAAAACACAAAGTGAAGTTAACAACAACATAATCACAGTAAAAACATGGAGTTAAAAGCATTCACAGAACAATCACAGCATTCATGAGAGAAAACTGAATATATATTAATAAAAAAAAGAAGTGGTTCAAGACAAATAGAAATTAATCACTTAGAAAGAAGTTAACATCAGACATGGCTATACATCATAGACTATCCATCTTTCTTCAGCAAAGCTTCTTTCATAAAGGAGATCAACTCATCCTTGGCCTTGTCAATGTGAGAGATGAGAGCAGTCTTCATATTTTCTTGCCCACTCTTGATCTGTTGTTGCTCTTGAAGAATTTGATCTTGTTTAGCAATAAGATCAGCATTCTTTTTCTCCAATTTTCTAATCTTCAGCCTCAACCTTCTATTTTCTTCTTCAGGATCTGGTTCTGCTTCATAAAAAATAAGCCGAATATGCCTACAAACAAATCTGAGCACATCAAATCCTGGATGCAGCCCATAGTCTTGTGGACGATACACAGGGCAAAAGAAGGTTCCAATGGGGTTGATCATCTCCCAATATTCATGGAAAGGTTCAGACATGGGGAATCTGCCTTTGATATACATATACTGCACATTTGTGGATCTACCATAGTCTATGAGGGAGTCATCATCTGGTCCAGCAGATCCAGAAGAGGATCCATCATCCTCTCTGCTCTTCCAGTAGGATGACCACACCCTATCTCTGTAGTTGTGATCTAAGCCTCCACCTTGTCTTTTGATCCTAACAGGTAGCTCCTTCCATTCTGATGGAGTAAAAGGTTCAGAGTTGTGCAGGAAAGATGGATAAGCTTTGAGTTGCTTGAACTTGTCATCAGGGCCTTCTTTCAGAGGATACCTAGGAACAATTCTGTTAGGTTGCACCAGAATCGTTGTGGTTGGCCTGATGGAGATTGTTCTAGGTGGCCTATAGCCTCTCATACCAACAGACTTCATGTAGTCCCTCTGAAAGAGTTCAGCTTCTGTACAGAGATGCCTTACCAAACAAAATTCTTCATTTGACATCTTGAGAGAGTCATCAGAGAAGGGGTCAAGTGGATCCCACTTATGAGTAGGTGGAACTACACCCTTTCTGATCTTTTCAATCTGCCCTGAGTATATCTGATCTGAACTTCCTTGATACTTTGCCCTTTCTGCATCTGAGGTGTGCTTGATAAGCCCATGATGAAGAAAGATGGGGGGAGAATTTCTGAAATACTGGAGCTCTTCATAAAGGTTGGGGAACTTGGGAACTCTTTCCCTCTCAAAGAAAGGTCCCTCATACCTTTTGGGGGGAACTTCAGCCTCTTCATCATATTGGTGCTGAGTGTAAGGAAAGGCATAAGGATCAAATGTAGGTTTTGTGAAGAAGTCCCTACTCTTAGGTCCTAGCCTTATGTGCTCAAGCAACATGCTTCCCTTCCAGACTTTAGAGCTTTCTCCTTGCTGAAGCTCAACTGTGGAATCTTCAAACTGTGTGGATTCTGAAGATGATGAAGGTGATGATGGTGGTGATGGTGGTGATGTTTCTTCTTCTTTCTCTTCTACTGGTTTCTTCTCAGGTGATGAAGGTGGTGATGGAGTCACATTATCAAACCTCACCCTCATCCTTTTCTGAGGAAGTTTAGCTGGTTCAGATTCCTTCTCCTTCTCCCTTTCCGCTTGCTTCTCTTCTCTTCTTTTCTTGAAAAACAGATTTGCCTTGACAAAATTCTGATACTTGCTAGCCTCATCCATTGCCTCAAGTTGACTAGCAATGCTTCTTGTAACTCTAACAGCAGGTTCAGGAGCTGTCTGAAAAATCTTGCTTTTTGTTCTCCTCCTTCGCTGTGCACTTGATCTCTTTCTCTTCTTGGTTCCTTGAGCAATGGAAGTCAGCCTTTCATCTTCAGCCAAGGCTAGCTGAGAGGCTACAACAATGGCATAGTCAGTCTTTTCCTGCTCAGCCTTCTTTTCCATCTCTTCATTCTCCAAAGCAGTAGCAAGTGCTGCTACTTGAATCAGCTCAGGATCAGAGGGGCATGCAGCCAGAGGTGTTGCTGCCAAAGCTTCAGGATCAACAATCACAGCTATCTCTTCCTCATGAGCCTTTCCTTCTATTTCAGAAGTAGGCTTAGGAGTAGGAGTGTTCACATTTTCAGAACCCTGACCCATAATTTCATATGGCTTTTGCAAAGCCTTCTGAACAGGTTCAGATGTCTGAGCATGCAAATTTGTAGCTTCTAAAGATACCTTTGCTGAACTCCTGACAGGGAGCTTCTTCAATTTCAGTTGAGGGGATGGCTTGGAGGGCTTGAACTCTCCTTTTCTGATGTCCCCCTGAAGCTCTTGCTCAAGAATTTCAATGGTGCTTCCTCTTCTTGAGGCCTTCTCTATAAGAACACTCTCCTTCAGAGTAGGAGATGGAGGCCTTGGAGTGAGCTTGATGCCCATGCTTTTCAGGTTTGACTCACCAAAGAAAATAGGAGATTTATGATCACATAGTCTCTCAACAGGTACCTTAAAGTGCATGAGTACCTTCATGACGAGAGTGTTGTGAGGGAGATTTCCAGCAGAGTCTCGAATCTTCTTCTGCATATGGAACATGATGATGCTTGGAAGATTAACCTTCTTTTTCTGCAGCAAGTGAATCATACAGAATCTCTCCAACTCAGACACATGGTTTCTGCTTCCACTCTTAGGGATTATTGCACACCCTAAGATGGAATGTAGAACTCTGACCTTTTCCAGCAAATACTTAGAATCAAGGGTCTTAGGTTCTTCTGTTCCATATAGCATCTTTGTATACAACTTTTGCCCACCATTCTTCAACTCCCACCCAGGAGTGAAGGTTCCACCTTCAGCCTTAACACTGGTGATTGTGGAGAGGATTCCTTCATCAACAAACACTGGAATCCCTAGAACAGTAGCCTTAATGCTTTCATATACTCCTTTAGAGTTAGGTATTCCTCGAGCAGAAGCCCAGAAATCCACCACACTCTGTTCATGCCATTGACAGTTAATGTGGTCAAAGAAAGAAGTCCATCCAGCAGCATCAAACTCTTCAACCAAATCCATGCCAAGGTTGCGAAGCTCTTCAAGGTCCACTCCCATTGATCTAACCATATTTCCACCAGAACCAGAAGCCTTCTTTGGTGCCATTGATAAGTTGCATAGAAACTTTGAACGAAAAACGGTTGCTTGAGCAGAGAAGAAGATTAAATAGTATGTTGAGGAAAAAGAGTGTAAGGCTTCCTCGACACACTTACTCCTGCATTTATAGACCCATGATGCAATGATGGCCTGTACCGGCTGCGCAGACTTCGGGTAACGTGCGAAGTGGAAGAGACAAAATAAATGGAATTCAACCGTCTCAGATAGCCACGTCAGCCAGTCACTTTAGACAAGTGAGAAATTTCAGACACACACATAAATTTCAGATAACCTAAAATTTCAGACATGTCACTTGTTTCAGACATACTGGAATTTCAGACACACCAAAATTTCAGATAGCATGATATCATACATAATCAATTTTTAGAGAATGCATGTATGTTCAAATTATTGCGTATGAACTTAAATCTATCTTCAGCCAGGGGTTTTGTGAATATAGCTGCCCACTGATGCTCTGTGTCAATGAACTGAATATCAAAAACACATTTCTGAACATAGTCTCTAATGAAATGATGTTTGATTTCTATATGCTTTGCCCTAGAATGTTGAATAGAATTTTTAGACAAATTAATAGCACTGGTATTGTCACAAAGAACAGGTATAGCAGAGATAGGAATATTAAAATCCTCAAGCTGATACTTCACCCATAGCAGTTGTGAACAACAACTGGCTGCTGAAATATATTCTGCTTCTGCTGTTGATAAAGCAATGGTGCTTTGCTTTTTGCTTGACCAGCTGATCATGTTATTTCCAAAGAAATGACATCCTCCACTGGTGCTTTTTCTTTCTATTCTATCTCCAGCAAAGTCCGCATCACAATATCCGATTAACCTGCAATCTTTGCTCCTCTTATAGCATAGACCAAGATTAGTAGTACCTTTTAGATATCTAAAAATTCTCTTAACAACTTTGTAATGAGTAGTTCTTGGATCTGATTGAAATCTAGCACACAAACATACACTGAACATTATGTCAGGTCTGCTTGCTGTTAGATAAAATAAAGAGGCAATCATTCCTCTATACAAAGTTTGATTCACTGGTTCTTCTTTTTCATCCTTGCTCAAAGATGCAGAGGGATGCATAGGAGTTGACATGGGTTTGCAATCACTCAAGTTGAACTTCTTAAGCATTTCTTTTGTATATTTTTCTTGATGGATCCATATACAATCAGAATCTTGCTTAATTTGAAGTCCTAAGAAAAATTTTAGTTCTCCCATTAAACTCATTTCAAATTCTGATTGCATCAACTCAGAAAACTCCTTTCACAGAGAAGAATCAGTTGAACCAAATATAATATCATCAACATATATCTGGACAAGTATAAAATCTTTGTTAGACTATTTTCTGAAAAGAGTGGTATCAACTTTTCCTCTTTCAAAGCCATTTTTTATAAGAAAACTGCTCAATCTGTCATACCATGCTCTTGGAGCTTGTTTCAGACCATAAAGAGCCTTTTTCAATTTAAAAACATGATCAGGAAAAACAATGTCTTCAAAACCAGGGGGTTGTCTAACAAAAACTTCTTCTTCATTGAATCCATTGAGAAAAGCACTTTTGACATCCATTTGATATAGTTTGATGCCATTATTTACAGCATAAGAGAGAAGAATTCTAATTGCTTCTAACCTAGCAACAGGGGCAAAGGTTTCAGTGAAGTCAATACCTTCTTGTTGATTGTACCCTTGAGCCACCAATCTTGCTTTGTTTCTGACCACTTTTCCTTCTTCAGACAGCTTGTTTCTGAACACCCATTTGGTTCCAATAATTGTTTTCCCATGGGGTTTAGGAACAAGTGTCCAGACATCACTCCTAGCAAATTGGTTTAGCTCCTCTTGCATGGCTAGGATCCACCCTTCATCATGCAGAGCTTCATCAATGTTCTTTGGCTCAATTTCAGACAGGAGAGCAAGAGAATTCAGATTCTTGAATTTTGATCTTGTCTTAACTCCTTCTGAAGTGCTGCCAATAATTTGCTCTTTTGGATGATGTGATTTGTATCTCCAGTCAGGTTTCTGAGGCGATACGAGATCATTCTGAGACTCAACATTTGTCTGAAGAGGTTCAGTGACAGATGGTGCTTCAGACACATGTTCATCCTTGATGTTGTCATGATTATTCAGCTCCATTCCTGCAAAATCATCTTCTAGATCTGATAGTTCCCTATCAGTCTCTTTCTTGTCATTGAATTTAACATGAACTGATTCCTCTATAATTAAAGTTCTAGAGTTATACACTCTATAGGCTTTAGATGTTTCAGAATATCCTATGAAAAATCCTTTGTCAGATTTTGCGTCAAATTTTCCAAGATCATCCTTGGTGTTGAGTATAAAACACTCACATCCAAAGGGATGGAAATATGATATGTTGGGTTTTCTTCCTTTCCACAATTCATAAGGAGTCTTTTTCAGAATTGGTCTTACCAATATTCTGTTTTGAAGGTAGCAAGTTGTGTTAATAGCTTCTGCCCAGAAAGATCTTGGTAGATTACATGAATTGAGCATGGTTCTCCCCATTTCTTGCAAACTTCTGTTCTTTCTCTCAACAACCCCATTTTGCTGAGGTGTTCTTGCCACAGAGAAATTGTGTGAGATCCCATTCTCATCACAGAACAATTGAAAGTTTGCATTCTCAAACTCTCCACCATGATCACTTCTGATAACAGATATACAGAATCCTTTTTCATTCTGTACCTTCTTGCAGAATATTGTGAAATTCCTGAAAGTCTCATCCTTGCTTCTTAGGAATAACACCCATGTGAATCTAGAATAGTCATCAACAATGACCAAACCATATTTTTTACCACTAATGCTTTCTGTTCTAATAGGACCAAACAAGTCAATATGTAACAGTTCTAAAGGACTGCTAGTGGAAACAACATCATTACTCTTAAAAGAGTGCCTTGTTTGTTTCCCTTTCAGGCAGCTTTCACATAAAATGTCAGATTTGTAAGAAAGCTTGGGCAGTCCTTTAACAAGGTTGTATTTTGCTAACTTTGAGATTAATTTGAAGCTGGCATGCCCAAGTCTTTGTTGCCAAATCTATTTTTCATCTTCAACAGAGATAAAACATTTTACATTTTGACTTGCCAACTCCTCTAGATCAATTTTGTACACATTGCTGTGTCTCTTAGCAGTAAAAAGGATTTGATCAAGAGAGTCTTTGACTATACATCCTTCTTTAGTAAAGGAGACCACATATCCACTGTCACACAATTGACTTATGCTCAGTAGATTGTGCTAAAGTCCCTCTACTAGAAGAACATTCTTAATAAGGGATAGAGGAGATATACCTACAGTCCCTATTCCTGTGATCTTCCCTTGCTGGTTTCCACCAAAGGTGACCACACCTCCTGCTCTGGGCCTAAGGTTTTGGAACAAAGACCTTTCTCCTGTCATGTGTCGCGAGCACCCACTGTCCAGGTACCATTTGTGGGGTTTCCTTTGTCCTGTTAAACACATCTGCAACAGGAATGATCAAGTTCTTAGGTACCCATATTCTTTTGGGTCCTTTCTTGTTAGATTTGGGTTTTGCTTTTCCCTTGTGTTTGCACTGAGCCACATTGTGTCCAGGCTTGCCACAGTGAGAACACCCAATAACTTTCTTTTTGCCTTTAGTAAAATTTTTGAAAATATGAGGTTCAGAAGTATCATGATCACAAAAGCTTAATCCACTTTTGTCAAGAGAATGTCTTTGATTGCCAAGCAATCTGTTAAGGTTTTCTGTTCCTTTGACAAATTTGGCTAAGTCTTTTGTCAGTTCCTCAACTTGTTTCTGAAGTTTTTTGTTTTCTTCAGAGACAGTTTGTGAACTGCTGCTTTCAGTCCCAAGAATTTTCTCCTTGAGCATAATATTCTCTATCTCAAGAGCCTCATATTTACTGCACATTTTTGTGTGGGCCTTGGACAGGTTCTTATACTCATGGAAGAGTTCCTTGGAACTTTCCATCAGGTCATCATACATCTCTTGAAGAGTTAAGGGAAATACCTCAGACTCTGAGCTATCTGATGAGGGCAGGCTGGCCATGAGACACAGGTTGGCCTCTTCTGAAGTGTCTTCCTCTTCTTCTGAGGTAGACTCATCAAGATCCTCCCATGTTGCCATCAGACCCTTCTACTTCTTGAAGAATTTATTCCTTTTGAAGTTGTTCTTCTTAAGTCTTGGACATTCAACTTTCATATGACCTGGCTATTTACACTCATAACATATAATTTTGTCATCATGAAAATCTTTACCTGATTTACCTACTTTAGAGGTTGAGGGTTGGTTCTTTCTGAACTTTCCTCTGTTCTGCAGCATCCTCTTGATTTTCCTGCTGAGAAGAGCAAGATCATCATCTTCTGAGCTATCTTCAGAATCTTCATCTGCTTCTGAAGTTTCCTCAGCTTGCATAGCTTTCATGCTGCCATGCCTAGGTTGTTTGGCTTTAGAGTTTAGTGCTAGAGATTTCTTCTTGATGTCATCTTCCCCAAGCTCAAGCTCATGAACTTTGAGAGATCCCAACAGTTCTTCCATTCTGAGAGAGTTTAAGTCTCTTGCCTCTTGAATGGTTGTAACTTTGGGTCTCCAGGACTTTGGAAAACTTCTTAGAATCTTTCTATTGTTGTCTCCAGATTCATAAGTTCTATCTAAAGACCTGAGTCCATTAGTTATAGTCTGAAACCTCCCAAACATTTGATCTATGGTTTCAGATTCTTCCATCTTGAACATCTCATATTGATGTATAAGCATGCTGATTTTGGATTGCTTGACAGTCTCAGTCCCTTCATGGGCAGCTGCAAGAGTATCCCAAATCTCCTTGGCAGATGAACATCCATGAACCTTCTCATACTCTAATTTATTCAAAGAACATATCAGATAGAGTTTGGATTTAGCATTCATTTGAACTCTAGCCTTCTGCTCTAAGGTCCATTCAGCCTTAGGTATTGGCACTCCATTATGCATAGGCATATAGTCTCCATCAGTGACCACATCCCGAACATCAATGTTGTTGCTCTCAATGAACAACTTCATATGATCCCTCCAATAGTGGTAGTCCACTCCATTGAATGCTGGGGGTCTAGTGACAGAGGCTCCTTCAGTTATGTATTGCCTGTTGTTGGAAGCTTCCATCTGGATCTTTAGTCCTCAACACTTGTTAGGTGCTCAACCTTGAGTTGGGCTCTGATACCAACTGTAGAAACACAGGGAAACACTAGAAGGGGGGTTGAATAGTGTTTCTTAATATTTTATGGAAGCTTTTCGCAAACAGTGAGTTTTAAAACAGTTTGAGACAGGTTTAAGGGGTTGTCTGAAGTTTCTTAAGACGGCTTCTGAAAATATCTTTTAAAAGGTTTCTTGCTTTTAAAATATCAGAACAGTTTTTCAACACCCTTTGATTAGTATAAATAAATTGACAATAGATAAGGGTAAGAAAACTTAGCCAAGAGATTTATCCTGGTTCACTCACTACCACTGTGAGCTACGTCCAGTCCCAATGCCAACTAGCACTTGGATTTTCTCTTAATCTTCACCAAGATTACAAGTATTCTTTTCCAGTCAAGCCTCTTCAGGCTCTACAACCAAGTATTCTTTTACAGTCAATCCTCTTCAGGCTCTACAACCAAGTATTCTTTTACAGTCAAACCTCTTCAGGCTCTACAACCAAGTATTCTTTTACAGTCAAACCTCTCCAGGCTCAAAGACAATTTTTACAAAGAAATATGTCTAAGCTTTTAAACTACACCAGTTTGAAGCTTAAACAGAGACAATGTACAATATAACCGAGGTATGCTCAGGATATACAAATTGTGTACAATGAAAATATTATCAGTGTTTTTACAGAGTAAAAACTTGCAGCGTGATGTTCTCTTAGACTTTCTTATAAATGTAATCACTAACTCTTGATGGTCTTCATGGAGAGGTATTTATACCCAAACTTCAATCCGTTGAAACTTCAATCCGTTGAAAAACCACCGTTTAGAGATAGCATTAAATGCTATTTAATCCGTTGTGAGACATGCTTCTGAGAGCACTGATATCTCTAACACGGTACAAGGTTGGTGCTGCCATAAAGCTGCTACTATTGTTGCTGCAGAGGCTGCGTTGCAGAGATTTCCTTAGTGGTGTATGAAATTCAAATATACCAGGAAAGGTCTCTGTTTTCCTTGCCATAAATGTTGTTGAAAAGGTACGTGCATCAGAGAACGCTTGACTCAGAAGAACTTCAGAGATGTCTTCACAAACTTCAGCAACGGGTGCCACGTCATTAATGAGACTTCAGACGGCTTCAACACTCCAGACGGGTTGTGCACTTCAGACGGCTTCAACACTTCAAACAGTCTTTATATAAGTTCATAGTGGCTTGCTGAAATCATAGATAAATCATTAAACATATATGTATCTATGATAAATATTTTAACCCAAATTTGTTAAGCATTAAAACTTGGGAAGTGAGTTATCTAAAACATCATAATTTTCCTTATGATATTTTTCAGACTCATTGCCCTTAGAAAAGGAACTAGAACATACACTCAATAGCCACTTTACCCTCTATCAAAATTCCCATTCTTTGAAAAATTCTCTCCTACCCATAAAACCTTTCTCACAATCCTAAACTCTACACCCACACCTTTCTTTGTATCTACAACGTTATCTAATAGGAAATGGAAACAAGCCATGGATGGGGAAATGGAGGCGTTAAACAAGAAGAGGACCTAAGAACTTATCACCTTACCAACTGGAAAAAACCAGTAGGGTGCAAGTGGGTATATGTCATAAAGTATCGGGATGATGGGACCATTGAATGTTACAAGGCAAGGTTAGCGGCCAAAGGATTCACTCAAACCTATGGAGTGGATTACTTGGAGACATTTGCCCCGATTGCTAAGATGAACACGGTCAGAGTAATATTGTCATTAGCAGTAAATCATGATGGGGACCTGCAACAGTTCGATGTGAAGAATGCATTCCTACATGGAGACCTTGAAGAAGAAATATACATGGAGTTGCCCCCTGGTTATGATGGACAGGTTTCTGGTGGAATTGTTTGCAAGCTAAAAAAGGCTCTATATGGAATAAAACGATCCCCAAAAGCATGGTTTGGAAGACTCACCAAAGGTATGACAGGTTTGGGCTACAAATAGAGCCAAGGGGATCACACTTTATTTATTAAACATTCCGTTTCAGGGGGAGTAACAATATTGGTGTATGTAGATGATATTATAGTAACTGGGGATGACAAAAATGAGCAGCAAATGTTAAGTCAATGTTGTGCCATAGAATTCGAGATTAATACATTAGGGAGACTCAAATATTTTTTGGGGATTGAAGTGGCCCATTCCAAGAAAGGAATCTTCATATCTAAACAAAAGTATATTACTAACTTGCTTAAAGAAACAGGTAAGACAGCTCGCATACCAGCAAGTACTCTAGTTGATCCAAATATAAAGTTGGGAAGTGTGGAGGAGGATATTATCGTGGACAAGGAAATGTATCAAAGACTCGTGGGCAGGCTTATTTACTTATCTCACACTAGGCCAGACATTCTTTTTCTGTAAGTCTAGTCAGCCAATTTATGCACCAACCAAAGGATATTACAAGCTGCCCTTGGAATTGTTCAATATTTAAAAGAGACTCTGGGAAGAGGGATTTTGTTCAAATAAAACAAGAGTGTAAGTCTTGAAGTATATACGGATGTAGATTATGCGAGGTCAGTTGTGGATAGGAGATCAACTACTGGATATTGCACCTTCCTTGGTGGAAACCTAGTGACTTGGAAGAGCAAAAAATAGAGTGTAGTAGCTAGATCAAGTGCTGAAGTAGAATTTCGAGCAATGGCCTAAGGAATATGTGAACTTGTATGGTTGAAGATTATATTGGAAGACTTGAAGATAAGGTGGGACGGACCTATGAGGTTATATTGTGACAGTAAATCTGCAATTAGTATAGCCCATAACCTAATGCAGCATGATAGAACTAAACATATCGAGGTGGACAAACATTTTATCAAGGAAAAGCTATACAGTGGCTTGATTTTCACCCCATATGTGTCCACTCAGAGTCAACTTGTAGACATACTCACCAAAGGGCTGAACTGCATTAACTTTGAAAGAATTATATCCAAGCTGGGAATGGAGAACACTTACTCACCAGCTTGAGGGGGAGTGTCAAAACTGTGTTGGTCATTGTGTATTTTAGGAAGTTTTATATTTTATCCTTGCTGTAATTTTATTCTTTATCACAATCGTATCTTGCTATTAATACTAGGTTTATGTATTTAGAAACAATCCCATAATCACAAAGATTTGTTTCCCTAGAATTAGTTGTCTATATTTCCTAAAATAGCCAGCATGCTCATGTATATATAGGTCGAATGACCTCATAATTCAATAATATAAAAAAGAAGAGAATATTATTCCTTCTAAATTTGAGATACCCACCCATTCGATCTCCCTTCCCTCCCTTCGTTCTCTTTGTTGCTTCATCTCTCCCATTAAGAAACTCCTTTTTCTCTATTTTTATCTTTGTTTTGTGTGTTTCCCTCTATTCCCTTAACTAAATATATGTTGGAGTACTTAGGTGCGCTTTTGTTACCATCACTTCTATGCAACAAGGACAAGATGATGAGGACAGAGACATGAAGCAATACAATGTGGCCACATGACAGAGGCAATGGGCATACATGGCTCTCGAAGGCGAGGGGATTTTGATAGAGAGGAGCAAAGTTTTTCTGTACCCAGACCAGGGGCACATTATATGTTAATGCTTTTAAGGGTGAACCTATTGGCGCAATTTGTGTTAGGATATTGTGGGGAATGGGGATTTTGAGAGAGAGAAGCAAGGGAAAGGCTTTTCTTTGCCTATTATATAGAGGTAGTGGCCGCGCTTGGCTTTCGATGGAAAGGGGCCAAACAAATAACACTCTCTCAACCCTCCCTTTTCATATTGTCTCCCTTTATACTTTCCTTGTTTCTCTCTCTCTCTTGTTTTTAATTGGGCCCAAAATACTCATGCCTGGATGAACCCACCTGATCCGCCCATTGATCCAATCACTTGAATTACCCAATTAAAGGTGCGATCAAGATATATCATCTCATAATTTATGTGTAATTGGGTTGCAGGGATTTTGGATATTTGGGCTTTAGTCTAACTGCTGCTCACCCCTACTCTTACACATTTTTCAAACCTCTTTTTCCATCCTATCTTTCTTTTCGTTTCTAATCACATTAATTATCACATTTTTCATTTTCCCCTATTTATTTTCTTTTTTCTTTTTATCTCTCTCTTCTCTACACCTTCAGTATCTTAGTTTGGGAAGTCAAATATTATTTTCCTATATTTTATGCCTACCGTATAAATGCAAATGTATTATTTGAATAAGTAGCTTATTTTAGAAATTAATTAATGAATAATATTTAACTGATATTTTAGTCATTCGTACATTTTTTATGGAAAGACGGGTCAAAAGACAAAGAAACAAAAAAATTGAACCCTAATTACCCACCCCTCTCATGCCAAGCACTTGAGAAGTCAAACAAAAATGGCAGCAAAGCAAAGCTAGGGATTGTGTCAAAAACCCTAAGCCACAGAGAAGCATTCAACCCTTCCTTCGCGAACACATCCGCCAACGAATTGGATTCTCTAAAGACATGCTTCCAAAGAACCTGATCGAAAGCCTTAGCAGCCTCTTGGAGTTGGAGGACCAGACCGGAACAGGTATGAGAAGAACAACAACCTTCTTCCACCATTTAATCGCAAGTAAGGAGTCAGATTAAAAAATTACTTGCTTAAATCCTTTCTGTTTAGCTAAACTTGCACCTCTGATCAGGCCCCAAATCTCAGCTTCAAGGATGGAGACGTTACCCAGCGATTCACTAAAAGCAGCGATTCACTTTGGTTAGTTTTATTTACAACATCCCATAATGTTTCAACAAAACTTGACTCAACTTCATTAAGATGATGAGCTCCAGATTTATAATGGGTATGGAAAACATGAACAATAAAACAAAAAGTATCTATAATTGAAGGCACTCCACAATAATCACAAACTAACTGAAAATCACACATATACCCCCCAACCGGTAGGATGAAGTTGTCAGGACAAATATCAAAGCGGGAAAGAAGGTGCATCTCGAGGTCAAAAAAAGGGATTTTTATCACTAGAGAGGTAAGACAAAAATCATAAATAAAAATATTGTTCTTTTGAGCCTACTTCTGGCCTATGGCAAACTCTAACATCTTCACCTGAAGCACTCATCTGGATTATTGGATCTCCCTCAAGACTAGAAAGATAGGCATCTACCTCGTCTTGAGTAACTATGGAAGGGGTAGTTAAAACTTGTTCATACACCCAATCATATCTCCCAGTGTAAGACAGAGAAGGATCAAATTCAGTATTTATTATCCTAGTCGAACGATTCCTAGCCGGCTGAGTTCTAGTTGGTTGTGCCCTAGAGCCACGAACCCTCCCTTGATGTGAGCATGGATTTCTTGCCATCAAAAGTAAACCTGCATAGGTCGGCTTGATATTATTATATTCTATTAAGGAATCAATGGATAAATCAGAGTCTGAAGACTCATTTTCAATTTCAGCAACCAGGTATAATCCAAAGGCAAATACTTCCCTTAATCTAGGGTTATGAACCCTAGGTAATTCAATCAATAACCGAGAAATAGAGTTGTGACTACGGAATCTTGGCCCAAACCTCTGTTCTCCCTCATCTTCAATGGAAGATGTTGAGGGATTGGAGAAAGAGAAAAAAGTTGAACCATAAACAAAAACTCTATCTTCCTCATTTCCTAAGTCACACAGAATAACCATTTTGCAATGAAAAGAAACAAAATAATGAATAAGATAAAAACAAGTAAGATAGTTGGATGATAAGGAATAAGAAGTTTTCGGGGAAGTGCAAAAAGCAAAAGCAAAACGGAGGCATAAATGAAACAAGTTTGCAGAAATGGAGAAGATAGAACGCGAAAAGTGTTGCAAAAAAAGGTATTTGGGTATATATACTCAACAAAATTCTTTTAATTAAGCTTCAAAATTAATTTACAATAATTGAAAAGAAAATTACACAACAATCATCATCACTACACGAGTGTGTTGTGTTGAGGGAAGCGATTCGCCAATGGTTTTATGCCACGTGTTCACATTTTGAGAACGTGAAAGACGAAACTTATAACTGTCAAAATAATATGAGCAGTTCAATGGTTTTCAAATTTGAAAAAGTTAATGTAAAACTAAAATTTTCAGCGCCCTTTTTACACCTTGGTATTTGCTTTAAAGTAAATACCATGCTGAGGGTACTTGTTCTTAGGTCCAATCGGCCACTAAGTAGCTTTACCAGATGTCGGGTAACCGGTTTCAACTTATTTAACTACTAGGATATTTGGACTATCTAGATTGGCCGGATAGGTAGATATATAGCCAGGAATGCTTATTAACACTTGTACTATAATGAGGGACACGTCCTTAGTTCCATGTGATATACGTGTACTATTATTAATATAGGCACTAACTACAAGGAAATATTCTTCATACTACACTGAACACCTGGGATAACTTATAAAGATAGTTAACCCACTAAATAGCATATGGATTCGTGCCTATGCAAAGGATAAAGGCTTATAAATATTACACAACAAGAGAGGTACATAGATTACTTTGATCCCTATAAAAACTAAGACTCATACTGACTTATGGGTTGAGTGTCTTGCGGGTACACCCCAACATTCTCCCTTAACCATTGTTGGACATTGCAGCTTCCTGGACTCTATAAGATTACCCGTAACAAATATATGTATAAATAAATACATATATTTGAGGATTACACATAGATATATATTATTTTACCAATTATTATTAATTTTTGTCTTATAAACCTTATAATAAGGTTATTAATACGAATTTACAACTTTATATATTAATTTCTTATAATTTTGTGTTATTTTATTGATCAAAATATTATATAATATTAAAAAAAATATTTAATTAATATCGGTTCGATCACGATTGAACCATTAAACCGTGAACCAGTGTCTTTTGTAACATCCCTAATTTGATAAACAAATTCCATAATTCAAAATAGGAGTGGAAAATAATTTTGTAAAAGAAACTTAGTAAAAATGGGGAAGAAGCTGTTAAAAACTGTTGGTGATGGAAATTTTGAATTTCCATTCTAAAACATTTTTGCTTAAGCAAGAATCTCCTCGTTTGAGTGAAAATCTCAAGTAAAATGGGAAAACTCACTTCTGGTTTTCTCACTCAAGTGATAATGGAGCAAAATCAGGGGTGCTCTCTAGATGATTTTCGCTTAAGCGGGGATAGGTTCGCTCAAGCGAAAATCAGTCCTCGCTCAAGCGAGAAGATTCTCACTTAAGCAAGAAAAGTCCGGAGAAGGGGTGCTTGGAGTATTTTCGCTCAAGCGAGACGAGAAGGTTCTCGCTTGAGCGAGAACGCTTCAGTAGAGACTTTTTAAGAGTCTCGCTTGAGCGAGAAGGCGCGATTTCAGTTTTTTAAAGCAGAACACAAGGGTCATTTGACCCATTCTAAAATATTTCTCTCATCTTGCTCGTGCCCTAGCATAAAAGGAAGGAAAGAAAGAAGAGGAGAAAGCTTGGCTTGAAGTCCCCAAAAGAGAAGAGCTTAGGAAGTCCATTCCCCACCTTTCCAATCTCTCCATTTTGCTCTTGAGGTGAGTGTGGTTCACCCACTCATTTAATTTCGTGTGAACTCCTTTGAATGACCCCTATTCTCCCTTCCCTTGCTTATTTTCCTTGATTGTGTTTGATTTGAGGTTATCTTAGGGTTATGAATGGTATATCGTGATCAATGCTCGATGATTGTTCTAACTCTAGGGTTGAAGGTTAGGGTTTTGTATTAGACTTATATATGATGAGGTTTATGCTCTTATGGAATTGCCTAATCATGTGTATTCATGTTCATTATATATTATGTATCATGTTCTCAAACCCTAATCATGTCAAGAGAAATTTTCATGGGCCATTGGCCGAGAGCATTTTCATGGGCCTATGGCAAGAGGAAAAAAAGGTTTTTTTTCATGACAAAATAACAAGTAATTCATGTTATTTGCTAAAATCTATAAGGAATTAAGGGCAAGGTCTTTATGGCCTTTAGGAAAGACATTTCATGTTAGTCTGAGCTCATGTCTAGCCTCATGTTAAGTGGAAAGGCCTCTCAGGTGTTGGGTTAAACACTTGAGGACTAACTTTAGATTTGGTTGTTCTTTGTGAATGGAGGATACATGATGATGTTGCATTTCGTTTGCTTGAATACCCACACTTCCCGTTTTAATCACACTTACTGGGACTTTAGTCTTACCATACGTTGTGGCTTTTATTTAGATATGCAGGGTTATCAGCTAGATGCTTGACCGGAGAGCTTGGGAGCTCATGGGGGGTTGTACCACTGGCCCTTATTTTATTTTATTTCATTTTGATACCCTTTTACATAGGCAGTACTTGGGATGTAATTATTTGTGGGATATCATGGTACATGTGTAGCCCTGAGGGGTTTCTTCTATTTTGTCTAGAACACATGTATGGTAATATCCCAATTATGCCTAGGTATTTATGTATTATGATATGTTGAGCCACTTGATGGCAATTTACCTTGGTTCATAAGCATGTGCATGTATGTGGAGGCTTAAGTAACGTTGGATTACCTAAGCATTTTGATATGTATGATTGTTGTCGATATCAATAATTGCACGAAATAATTTCATAAATTTGGGAATAGTACTTTCAACGGGCATTATTCTTAAATCCAGAAATTAAGACGTTACATCTTTATTGGTTCAATTACTCATTTGTTTTTTAAAATATTTGGGCTTAATCATTTATTCTATTATTTTATATCTTTGTACTAGTCCACAAGTGTGCCTTGATAATGTTAGAAGTTAGTTGTTAGGGCACCTCATACGATGTGAGGAAGAAGGCAAAAATTAACAACGCGTTTTTTAAGGAAAATGAACAACACGTTTTTTTAAGTCAATAACGTGGCTTTAGTTCGAGCCCTGAGTATGTAACTGTGTTAAATATTTGGAGGGAGAGCTTTGCCACCCATAAAGGTCTTACCCGATTCAAACAGGATTTCCTCTTGTGGAGGATACCAGTGGTCTTGCACAAAAAAATGAAATCATGTTTTAAATGTGTATTTATATCAAAGCTACTCAGAATAGTGTAAGATCCATATTTAAATCATAGATCCAATATAAAACCAATTAAGATATCCTATATCTCTTTGTGTGAGGTAAAAAAATGTTCAAGTAAACATAAATTCAACTTGAATATTTATACAAATTAAAGAAAAAAAATAATGAAAACATAAAATCATTCTATTTTTAAATAAATTCGTTAATTAAGTGTGGGATATATAAAAGTAAAAATACTATAGCTTAGATTCAGAAAATGTTTGGTTAGGCATTTCAGTCATATGAAAGCTGAAATCAATATTTTAAATCATTTAATCCGTGTTTGCTTAGGTAACTTTTTTTTCCTACTAGTTTTTATAGAAGCTACATGAGGTAATTTTTTTAAAAAAAAATTAACTAATAGCTGAAAATTTATCACAACATTTTCCTTAAACAACCCTCACTCATTATTACGTAATAATTAATTATTTCTTTCTATGTCGTTTTACCATTTTCAGGTAGTTTTACTAATGAGTAAACCACCAATTTCGTCCGCAACGTATACCACCGACTTCAAATTCGTCCCTAATGTTACAGTAATTCATTAATAGTCCCTAAACTGTGTAAAAAATCATCAATTTGGTCCTTGTACATGGACTAAATTTTTTATTTATGTAAAGTATAAGGACTAAATTGATGATTTTTTACATATTTTATGGACTATTAATGAATTACTGTAACATTAGGGATGAATTTGAAGTCGATGTAATACGTTGGGAACCAATTTGGTGGTTTACTCTTTTACTAATCACTTTTGATTAAATCAGCTAATTATCTAGCATTCGATTAGCTTTCCAGATTTCATATAATTACTTTTTAACTTTTAACTAGCATTTAACTTTCAACTAGTTTTTCAATTAGTTTTACCAAACACACTATTAAATTAACTGGAAAATATAAATTCAAATAAAAACAAGTATATGAAGGATTTTTTTTTAAAAAATCTTTTAAGTATAGAGGCTCTTGAAACCTCTAATCCAAATCTCATACTCATCCATATACATCCCTAACACTGAGAATAGTTTTCGACCAAAAATAAAAAGAAGAATACTCTATAGTTTGGACTTTTTTGAGTCAGTAGTCAATGCTAATTATTAGTTTTGGCCTATTATATTGAGAAAACAAACTGATGACAATAATTATTTTACGATTTTAATAAATCAGTTCTTAATTAATACTGATGATAATTAAGAATTTTAAAAATATTTTTATTAAAATAAATTTTATTTACTATTTATTTATATTATAATATAATTAATATTTTTTATTTTAATAAAAACTTTTTATTTTTAAAAATGTTAAAAAAATGTTTTTATCAAAATTGTTTATCTTAATAATTTCCCAATATAGTAAAAGATGCTGTCTACTTATTTTTAATTGCTTGACTTGTTTTGGATATAAAATATTCTTTTGCCAATGTGATAATATATTGGATAAAAATGTATCAATTATGAATGAAAAGGAAAGAGAAATGCGAAATGTGCACCATTTTGCCAGCTATAACGTTTACTAGACTCTTTTACTTGTCGTATTGATGTTGACAAAAACGTCCTCCCCACAATAACTAAACGACATCATTTATTCTAAAGTGAATTATTATTTTCCTGTCCTCAAATTGAAAGAAAACAAGAATTTTCAACTTGTTTTAAAAGTGATTTATTGGGTTGAATCTAGCTAGTTTCTCAAATCATGAGTCCTGCTTAATTAAAATTAACATAACAAAATACGTTTCTCTTTTTCTTGGATTTGAATTAAAAGGTATTATGTGTAGTTTTTTTTGGTACAGGTGGAAAAGAAAAGAAAAGAAAAAACAAAAGGAAAGAAAAGAGGGTTACTCCCTAATGAAGTGAACCCCAGAAGCATATGCAAGAAGCATCAAAGACATCTCTTGTAGTGGATGCTCAAAAAGCACATGGTGAGAACTCTGTCTAGCGCCCTTCTTAGCCAAGAAATCTGCACATGCATTCTCTTCTCGCAGCGTGTGGTGGAGCTGAACCTTCCATGGACGAGAGAGCAACTCCCTAATGTCAAGGATCACGGCTGCATATTTATGGTAGGTAACATCCTCATCTTTAATCAATTTTATAGCAAGATTGGAGTCTGAATAACAAATTAGATTGTGATATTGATGATTCCAAGCATTCCTCAGGCCCATGAGAATCCCCATTAACTCCGCAAAAAGACAGTCAGAGAACCCTAGGCTCCCAAAGAACCCAAGCTTCCATTCTCCATTTCTGTTTCGAAAAATACCCTCAATCCCTGCAGTGCCTGGATTTCCAAAGGAGCTTCCATCTGTATTGAGAGCGATTTGGTCGAAATCTGGAGGGATCCAAGAGACTATGCGCTGCTCTGCGGGACTGGCACTGTGAAGATTGAACGAGTCTATGATCTGAGACGAGAGGGATCAGATATCGCAACCAATTTTGAAGGGGGATTGCTTATCACCGGCAATGGAGTATTATGTATAGTTTAAGTAATAAAAGAGAGATTATTATTATTATTATTATTATTATTATTATTATTATTATTATTATTATTATGGATTTCAAATTTAATAATTACACACTAATTGTAAATAAAATTTACATAAATATATCTTATCACATCATGATATAATTAGGGTCGGCCCAACCCCAAAACTGCTAAAACGTTTAGAAGCCTTGGTTTTAAGTCTAAAAAAAATACTCATTTTAAGGCCTCAAATTTTTTTATTTATTATTAGTATCTTTAAAAAAAAATTAATTGTTATTTAGTAAATAATATTATATTATTAAGAGTAATTAAGTATTTTTCCTAAAAAAAGCTCATTTTATTATATTTTTCTCTCTTCTCATAAATATTAGTTATATACCAAAGAAATAATAATTATTAGTGATTGATTCTTTTCACTTTTAATATTGATATATCACATCCTTTATTTCAACAATGTCTCTCAAGAAATTAAGCAAATGTTATCTAAGATCAATAATTTCTCAAAAAAGATAAAATGGAATGACTTTATTATCGATTGAAAATAAAATGTTAAATGAAATTTATTATAATAATTTAATAAATAATTTTATATCTCAAAAGGCTAAAATTAAATTTTAAATAAAATTATACTACTATTTTAATATATATTTTTATTAATTTAAAAATTTTTCATCATATATAAAATTCGCTTTACACCTAGTAAATAATTAAAAAAATATATTATGATACAAGAATATAGTCAAATATGATTAAATATGTATGCAAAACTTATTTACTTTATCACTATAATTATTAAATTCTTTTATATTTTTTAGGTGTGTTAAGAGGTGAATCCGAAGATTTTTTTATTAAATATATTTTTATTCCTAGAAGCATGACATTTTTATATAATTAATCCTTGAAATATTGGAGCTGGAAGTGGAAATGGACAAATTAAATTAAACAATAATAGGATAACGAAATACGGCCTCGTGCAGTCGTGCCTTTCCTTGTCTTCGGTTCAGCAAGATAGCAGACAACGGGCCCAACTTTTATTGGATTATTGCTGTCAACCCACGACCCTTGGTGATAATATACGAAGTCATATAATGGGCTTTTTTTTTATGGTTATCTCCCAACTTCTTGAAGATTTGGCTCATAATATGAGCCACATAGGTCGCTCCCAAGTCCCAATTGCCATCAAGAAATATCGTGCACTATATATGAAAATCACATTTAAGGACCGGAAAAAAAACAAGATGAAAATCACATTTGGATGGCCACTATTTTTCTTTGTATTGAGGGCTACGTATTGATTGTTGTTGTATGGGAAAGGAAAATGAAATTTTTGTTCCTTATTTGAAATTTTGGGTAGCAAATCAGCGCTCGAAATTAATGTCTGAATCTATGGAAAAGTGCTAACCGCTATTCTATCATTTGAAAAATGTTTATTCTCGCATGTAATATAGGGAATAATGTAACGTCCTAATTTCTAAATTCGAGAATTAAACTCATTGGAAAAAAAATTTCCAAAATTTTGAAATTATTTCGCGTTACTTTAAATATCGCAACACAATATTATATAATGTTTCAACGTCCAACAATTACTCAAACAGTATATGTAAACATAAACTGAATAAACAACGCCTCGAGGGCACATACATACATAATCTGTATACATCCACTGGGATACCCCATACATGCGCTCTAAACAAAAATAGAAGGTCAAAAGTTGCACATGTACAATCATATCCCTCAAAATAATACCAATGTAATTCTAATTCTCAAAACAAACAACTAAATACATAAGTATCTAAATACATCAAAATGCTATAGACTCCTGAGCATCTCCACGCTCACTGCCCTGGCTGGGACGGAACATGTACATCTAAAAGATAACCACAAAACGCGTGGTGAGACTAGAATCTCAGTGAGTAAAGTATGCAACAGGCAGTGTAGGCAAGCAAGCAGATGCAATGCACATTCACAAGACAAACATATAGGCACAAGCTCTAACAAACTAAATCTCAATAAACATCTATGAAAGTACGCATGTTCTGCATTTCCCGGCAGGACGAGGTCTTATCTCTATTTCTGGGGCTAGACCTGAGCTCAGAGTACAAGAAACGTCTCCATTGGGGTTATACCTTCCATTACTCTGGGGACCGAATTAAGTCCAAGTTTTACTCTAGGGACTAAAGTCCATTATCTCTTTCTTAATCTTTGGGGGGCTAAAGCCCAAGTGTCTTATTTGTTCTCAAAATACACATCATATAGACAATGAAAGTCATAAACATTATAATAAAAATCATGAGAAATTATAATCTCTAATTCAAAGCCCTAACCAAGGTTTCTAAGCATATAGCCATTAAAATCCTCATACATTGAACATAAACTAAATCAAGCACATAATCAAAACATACAAACTCTAGAAGGGGAGAGGAAGGAGTAGGGTTCATTGGGGAGTAATCACACAAGATTGGGTGAGAGTGTTTGAGCTTTACTCACCTCAAGGAGCTCAAATAGAAGAGAAAAGAGTTGGGGAAGGTTGGGGTGCAGATCTTTGGCTTCCTTTAGCTTTCTCTAAGCTCCCAAGACAAGCTTCTCTCTCTAGAACCCCTCTATCTAGAATGAAGAAGGAAAGAAGAAGAAAATAAGAAGTTTGTGCCCTAATTAATGCTTTTAAGACTGGCACGCGTATTCTCCCTTAAGCGAGGGATTCTCGCTTGAGCGAGAGGGCTGGGGAAATTTCACTTTTCGCGTTCTCGATCAAGCGAGAAGCTTCTCGCTTGAGCAAGAATACACTAGAGATTATTCCCCCTCTCTGGATGAATTTCGCTTGAGCGAGACCTTTCTTGCTTGAGCAAAATTCTTCCAGAGAGCACCCCTTCTCTGGTTGAATTTCGCTTGAGTAAGACCCTTCTTGCTCAAGCAAAATTCTTCCAGAGAGCACTCAATTTGCTCCCCTATTTCTCGCTTGAGCGAGAGCCTCCTCGCTCAAGCAAGAAAACCATAATACAAATTTGCAAATTTTATTGATATGCTCGTTCAAGCAAGCCATTCTCGCTTGAGCGAGAATATCAGAACTCAAAAATCTGATTTCTCACTTTTACTTATTCTAACTCAATTTTCCCACTCATTCCTTAATCGTTTTCACAAAACTGTTACACTACACAATTATCTCTATAAAATAGATTTAAATTCTTGGGATGTTACAAATAAAGTTTTCATCTACTAAGTATTACATCATGCAAATTATTTAAAATATCTCACAACTAACTCAACAAAACATTTGTTTTATATCTCTATTTTTACATTATATACTTCACATAATTTAAAAAGGATAAAAGAGGCACATAAGTAGAACTACAATTGGGTTAGATTAGGTTGAGCTAAGGATTTCTACAGGTTAAACCAAATAAAAATCATTGGGTTGGATTGGTTTGAATTCTTTTTTTTTCATTGATATACCCAAATCAAATTAGTCTGATTAATATTAGGTTGGTTCGGATCAGGTCATCAGATTATATAAAAATATTTTAAATAGTGAAAAAATTAGAAAAATAGAAAAAAAAATTGTATGATTGTGACATTCTTCTTTAAAACATTACTTGATTAGCTACAATCAAAACCTACAAAACCAGACAAGAATAATAAATCAAGTTAAGCTTTAAAACTAAAACTACAACTAATTCAAATAAAATTGAATGTCATGTAAAAAAAAGACTAGGACAAACTTGAGTAAAACAAGGGATTGTAACAAGAAAAATGGTGTTAATAGATAAGTGTCTCAACCTCTCGAGTAGGCAAATGGAGAGAAATATTTATAGTTTACTATTTTCACATACACACTGGTTTGGTTTAGGTTAGTCAAATTTGAAATCTCCAAACCAAAGATCACAATTGATCCCATTAGATTCCATGTTTTAAAATCGAACCAAACCAACCTGAAAAATTGTATTCGGTTTGAATGGTGTTGATTGGGTTCACGTTTCAACCCAGACCCGCATACACCCCTAATTGTAAGGGTAAATTATAAAAGTTTTCATTACTCTCTTTTTTCTTTTTTAGTTTTTACCATTAAAAAGAGAATGTAAGGGTTAGGTTGTAGTGTAAAAAATAATAACATGAGAAATAATAACTACTTTAGTTTTAAAGACTGCAATGTTGTAAAAAAATCTTATGTGATATTCATCCATGCATCTAAATCCTTGGTTGGGCCTTTGCTCTTCTTTCCCTGCTTGTTAATAAGCTTCCAACTGAAACATCATTCTCGAGATGAAAAGAATGTAGTCTAAATCTGAAGTCAAAGTCAAAATGCACTTTTTTCAAATTTTTCATGTTTTTATTGATTTTTTTAATTTAACTTTTAATTAAAATTAATGAAGATGTTAATAAATGTTTTGGTAGAAGTTGATTTTTTCATTGCAAAGTTGAAATTATTTTTTGTAAGTGTTAACTCATATCTAAGACCCATTTGGGGTACTTGTGAGTTTTTTACGTTTGTAAATGTAAATTTCAAAACAAAACATGTTTAGCTAAAATGAAGTTAAACTAATTTTGACTTAATTGCACTTTTGGTCCCCCTACTATCATCAATCTGCGATTTTGGTCCCCCTACTTTTTTTTGCGGTTTTGGTCCCCCTATTATTCCAAATTCGCGATGTAGTTTAAAATTTTGGTCCCTCTATACCCCCCAAGTATGTGTTAGAGGGACCAAAATCGCGAATTTAGAATAATAGGGGGACCAAAATCACGAAAAAAAAGTTAGGGGACCAAAATCGCGGATTGATGATAGTAAAGGGACCAAAAGTGCAATTAAGCCAATAATTTTTTATTTCAATTTCAAAATACTTTTACCTTAATATCCAAAACCAAGAAAAAAGGATTTTTTATTATGGTTTTTAGTTTTGAAAATGTCATGCATCTCCCACTATCCACTGTCCACCACCACAACCACCACCTAGCACCCTCCACCATTGTTGCCACCCAAAACCCTTCACCACATCTACCACTATTTGATACCCTCTACCATCACCATCACCGTCACCCAACACCCTCCAATGTTGTCGTTGTCTGGCACACTCCCTTACTGTCATCGTCCGACACCCATCACTATTATTGTTGCCACCACTTGGGACTTCACTATTGTTACTGCCTAAAACCTTATGCCACTGCCACTCAACATCATTCACCACCTCCATTGTGGTAATAGATACTCGTCGGGCAGTCGGGCAGAGTACTATAATGTTAGTCCTTGTACCATGCGTTTTAAAAAAAAAACTCGTACTCACATCCATATCCACACGGATAATAACTTTAATACTCATCTATCTGTATCCGTTCGACAAGGTATTATAGTGTTTGTCCCTATGCCCCGCGTTTTAAAAAACAAAAACTCCTATCACATCCATAGCCACATGAGTAATAACTTTAATACTCGTCTTCGTACCCGTTGGGCACTTATATGTTTATATCCACGCTCAATACTTGTACTTTAATTAAATGAAAAATTACTTCAAAATTATCCAAAGATAATCATTAAACAGCATCAACATAACAAAGTTCTAAAATTAATATATATTTTATTATTTATTAAATATTTTAATTAATATGTGTGAGTGTGAAGGTATGGGGCATGCTGAATATTGTAGTGCTTGTACCCGAGCACGTACCGTTTGGCGGTTTTTTTACCTTTCCCATTAGAGATACTAGGTCCAATTATCATCCTTACCTTTACTAGGAACCCTAAACCACCACCACTGTTACCTAACAATGTCAACCATCAATGCCACTACCTAACACCTAACAATTTCTTATTTGTGAGGAACAAAACCATTTTTGTTTTGTAAGGACAAAAATTGAATCGAGTGTATTTTACAGGGATCGAAAACATATTTTACCCATGATTAAATTATAATGATAAGAATTTCAATTTGAATTATAAAGAGGATTAGTAAAGTATTTCACTTCAAATAACTTGCCACACAATACAATAACTACCATAATATTCAATAGGGAAAGATATGTTTTTTGTCCCTATAGTTTCGGTCAACTTTAGTCTTCGTATTTTAAATCCTTTGTTTTTTGTCCCTGAACTTTCTAAAACCCCAATCCATAGTCTTTGACCGTTAGTAAGATCTGTTAACCTGATGAGCTGGGTAACAGAAGTTACATGTTAGCCTCAATAGTAGCCCCAAATGGCTGACTCATCTATTAATATTTTTTTATTAATTTTTTAATTATTAAAATAACTATAATTATGAAATTAGGTTTTTTATCAGGTAAATTGCTCAGGTGAAAACCCTAATTTAGTAATTAGGGTTATTTTAATAATTAAAATTAATAAAAAATTTAATTAGATGATCATTCAGTTATTTGAGACCGACTATTGAGGCTGACATGTAACTTTTGTTAGCCAGCTCATCAGTTTAACAGATCTCACTGACGGGCAGGGACCACGCTTTGGAGGTTTAAAAAGTTTAGGGACAAAAAACACAGAATTTAAAGTAAAGTGACAAAAACTAAAGTTGACCGAAATTATAGGGATGAAAAACATATTTTTCCCTATTCAATATTATTTAATTTCTCTTAACAAATCTTTTTTGATAAAAAGTAAAATTGTGGATAGACACACACGATAGTGCCTTTTTTTCACTAGTAATAATAACGGAAAGCTTTTTTCCACACCCTAACAGTGATCCACCCACGGCACAGCCGCCATTTTTTTTTGTTGACCAAAAATTTTTTTTTTTGCGTGAAAAGTAACATGTTTTCTATAAAAAATCCTTTTTTTTAAAAAAAATATTCTATCTATAATTAACCATATTGACAACATAGATAACTATCAAATTATATAGCATTAACCATAATTACAAGTGAGGCAAAAAGGTGGTTAAGTGTGAGTTAGTAGATGAAAATGGTTAAATGTGAGATAATATGTGGGTAAATGAGTTGCTCAAGTGGTTAACATTTAATCACTTCGAATAATTATAAGTGAGACAAAAGGTGGTTAACTGTGTGTTAATATATGGTTAAATAAGTTGCTCAAGTGATTAATATTGATATAAGTTCAGATAACTTCAAATGACAAACCTTTAACTTTGTTTTCAAGTGAAGAGGTAGTTAATACCATATAAGTTGACCGTTAACTGTGTTATTAATCTGATGAATAATTTGTTTTTAAGTGAACATGTGGTTAATACTTTATAAGTTGGTGGTTAACTGTGTTATTAATCTGGTTAATAAGTTGGTGGTTAACTGTGTTATTAATCTGGTGAATAATTTGTTTTCAAGTAAACATGTGGTTAATACCATATGAGTTGGTGGTTAACGGTGTTATTAAACTGGTTAATAATTATAACTGAGGCAAAAAGTGGTTAACTGTGAGTTATTATGTGGTTAAATAAGTTGCTCAAGTGGTTAATATTGATATAAGTTTAGATAACTGTTCAAAATGACAAACCTTTAACTCTGTTTTCAAGTGAACAGGTGGTTAATACCATATAAGTTAGTGGTTAACTATGTTATTAATCTGGTTAACCGACAATAATTTATTTTTTAAAAAAGTAGGTACTGGTCACATTTAAAAAAAAATATTGTTCAAGTATGTGGTTAATACCATTTAAGTTGGTGGTTAACTAGGTTATTAATTTGGTTAAACAGAAATAACTTTTTTAGGAAAAAAATCAGACTTTTTTGAAAAAAAAAATTGTAAAAAAAAAATCACTGTTCACATATAAAAAAAAGAAAAAAAAATAAAAAGTGAGTGTGTATTGTTTTACTGTTAGGGTGTGGGATTCTCGGGATTGTAATAATAATGAGTTAAACATGTTTTTATCCCTAGAATATAATTGAGATTTGTTTTTTGTCCCTGTAATTCAAAATCGGCGGTTTTAAAGTCCCTCAAAATTTGAAAATACAACAATTTATATACTCCTTTTCGTATAATTTTTCTTTAGATTTTTCTATGAATTTTCATTGGATTTTTATCGATAAAGACTTAAAAAGAGTATTTTTACTTTTTGATGAAATTTCGTAGAAAAAATTGTAAAAAAAACTATATGATAAGGACTAAATTAGTTTATTTTTTTTATGGGACTAAAACCACTAATTTTAAATTATAGGGACTAAAAGTAAATCTTAACTATATTTCACCCTAATAATAATAATTGGGGGAAATTATAACTATTTGATGATTATTGGATGATAATTTTTGTATTAGGGTCGATCAATATATCACATGCTTATTAGATATTTAAACTTCTAAACCCAAAATTCATTAACTTTTGGTCTACTTGATTTAAGAAAATATTTGTTTATCTCTTGTTTTCATATTTTTTATTTTTTATTGAATATATATTTTTATTTTCATTTTGTCTTCTAGTTCTATATATATATATGTATGAGAAATAAAAATTTATTTTCACTTTTTTGGTATAAAGCTTTAAAATTAGGGAAGAAATTTAAATAAAGTGATAATTTTATAATCAATAAGTAAACGATTTTTTTAAATTAAATTAAATTTTATTTTAAAAAATAAAATTATTAAATTAATAAGCTTATGATGAGACATTAATTGGGTGGAGGCCCGTGGAATCTTCTCACGCCCAGGGCAACAAGTTTAAGGTCCACACCATTGCTGACCTTTCCATGTATACGGATACGACATTAAGAGTCGATTTGATTAACAGTTGAGTAGAGTAGAATTGATTCTAGAAATGAATAGTTGAGATGGATCATGCACGCTTTACGAAATATGTTGGACGGAAGTGATTTAAAATCAATTCTACAAAACCATAGTTTTGTTTCGACAGAATTTAAAACAAACGGGGTATAAGCCAAGACTTCATGGTCTCTTCTCTATGTTCTCTGTTATTGGTAACGTCAATCAAATTTGTTTGTCCCTTAAATTCAACTTCAACATGTTGGGAGCACAATGATGCTATCATTAGCCAAGCAGGATTCTCTCTGCCTTTGTCTGTCTATATCATCATGCAACACTCCATCATAATGCAACAAAGACGATAGTGCCAACATGTGTGGCTAACGTGCTAAGTGGGACAAAGCAAACAAACCAATAGAGGTGAAGCGTACGTTGAAGATATCTCTGCATATGAAAAAGGAGTTCTCCATTTTATTACAAATTAGAGTGGTTAGAAATATGAATCTTGACTGTGTGTGTATATATAAAATTAAGACCATTTTACTTAAAATAAACTTTAATTATCTTTTTATTTATGTATAATAATGATAATGGAGTTTAAACATATGGTTTTATATAAAATATTCAAGTTCCTCACAACTAATTTAATTTTAGTGGCTTATCCAAATTATCTATTATAATTGTATGAACAGAAGAATACTTCTCCCCCCCCCCCCACACACACAAACACATGTCATTGATGTTGAATAGAGTAATCACGAATTAATAATATTAGGAAATACAAATTCTGCTACATTCTATTAAATTTAGTTTACACAGTTAGTTTGTTGAATAGTACTTAAGTCTAGTTTAGTCCCTATAAATACTAGTTGATTGTACTCATTTTATATCTATTCAATATTATCAAATTAAAAAGTTTTTTTTTAATACTCTCTCTGGTTACCTTTGGGATGATCCAAGGGAGAATCCATGATACTCATCTCCAATCTCCCTCTACTAACCCTTTGTTGCTCCATCTTATTTTACTAAGATGGTATTAGAGTTCTATCCAGGGAGCTTACCTCGCTTCAAGAAGAAGGTTCTCCAAGAAGCCACTGTTGTCTACTGATTTGAAGAAGCCATCGTTGTTTGATGTGAATCTTGCATAGGTGTGACACCCTTCTACCCCAAACTCTTATACGTTTAATAAATCGAAGTGTAGAAAATGTAACGTCCCACAACGGGTAAAAAGGTTCACATAACTCTTCATTAAAAACCTCATTGTTTCAAAAATAACTCAATTAAAATAAAAATATAATTCAAATGTATTCAAAATACTCAAGCAGCGGAATCTCCAAATTATCCATAATTAAAACATCCTACTTGCCATGTAAGGCATTTAAAAGTGTTTACAAAATCCTTCCTATCTAGTAACATGAAATAAAAACCCCAAATGATATGCCCTGATGTCACATGTACTACAGCAACACTCCCTCTACTCAATACTCGACACCAGTCATGTCTTCATCATCACCTGTAAAATATCCAGTGTAATGGTGAGGAAAAGAATACTACTCATACATACACATAGGAGGCTACCCTATCCTCACCCTCATGTAAACAACATCATCATTTATCATGCCACATACTCAATCATCAAATAATTTATCAGATAATATCACCTATAATTCATCATATAACTAACATCAATATCATCATGTAATTCTCCTATCCTCATTCACCAAATAATTCACCTACTCTATTCTCAACACCTATTACTCATTTCATCATTACAAAATCATGGCATCATCATATAACTCATTTTTATATAATCATATATAAGACATATTCATCCATCATCATATACACCAACAATATCATCAATATCACCATAACCATCATAATCATCATAATCATCATTCACCTCATAATCATCATACTCATCAATATCATCATAATTATCATAATCATCATTCACCTCATCAATACTCTCCCGAGTTGCACTTAGCCCCACTCTAGGCTTGTGCTCCTCGGTACAAACTCTCCCAAGTCGCACTCGCCCCTCTCAAGGCTTATGCTCCTCAGTACAAACTCTCCCAAGTTGCACTCGTCTCTCTCTAGGCTTATGCTCCTCAGTACAAACTCTCCCAAGTTGCACTCGCCTCTCTCTAGGCTTATGGCCCTTGGTACAAACTCTTCCAAGTTGCACTCGCCTCTCTCTAGGCTTATGCCCCTTGGTACAAACTCTCCCAAGTTGCACTCGCCTCTCTCTAGGCTTATGCTCCTCAATACAAACTCTCCCAAGTTGCACTCGCCTCCCTCTAGGCTTATGCCCCTTGGTACAAACTCTCCCAAGTTGCACTCGCCTCTCTCTAGGCTTATGCTCCTTGGTACAAACTCTCCCAAGTTGCACTCGCCTCTCTCTAGGCTTGTGCTCCTTGGTACAACACCTCATATGCTCAATGCATAATCGTCATCATGACTCACCTCAGATGCTTAATGCATCATTACATCATCATTTTCACATAGCTCTTATGCTCAACGCATTAATATATCATCATCATTATAACACACATCATCAATCATCGTTATCATCATCATCATTATCATCATCACATAAGCATCATTAATCATCATCATCATCATTATCATCATCACATAAGCATCAGTAATCATCATCACATAAGCACCATTAATCATCATCATCACGATCATCATCTCATACGCATCATTAATCATCATCATCATTATCATCATCACATAAGCATCATTAATCATCATCATCATTATCATCATCACATAAGCATCATTAATCATCATTATCATACCCTCATTCCTCATATGTTCATTACATCAATATATTATCATCCCACACCACATACCTCATACACTCAATACATCAATACCTCATCATTATCATCATACATCGCAGTAGTATAAACATCTATCATCAAGGATATGTCATATCATCATACTCACATCACAATCAATGTATAACAATCATTAACAAACACAAGGGTCACATTCATCACATAAACCACATTCTCATATTCAATTTGAGCTGATAATCGATTACCACACAGCTATAATCGATTACCCGAGGCGTTTCCTCAATTTTGGAGTCTTCAAGTTTTAAGCTTAATGACCTTAGTGCACTAATTTGGAATTATCTAGAGTTTTAGGTGTCCCATTAATATGATTCCACTTCTATTAGAAAGTTAAGATCCGGGCTTCAGTTTGATATGTTATATGATAGGGTTCCGAGCCCGTTTGCACAATTAACCGACACATTCCTGCTCAGGCGAGAAAGCTGTCAAAACAGAATCTGCGAGCAGCGCCCCAACCTGCGTTGCAGCGCAACCTGCGGCGCAGATTCCAGAGGCCTGCGCCTCAACTTGCACTGCAGCGCAACCTGCAACGCAAGTTACGTAGAACGCGTCTGTTCTACGTTTTTGCCCCCTTTTTGCTCCTTTTCTTCAATCCCTACTCAATCCTCATCGTTTATACTTCGATCCAACACGTTTTTATCAAACAAATTCAATGAAATAATCAATTTTTAACACGATTACACAGTTATTCAATCAAAACCCCAAATCATCAATTTCATTCAAGAACTCATCAAGATTTATCAAATCATTCATCAATCAACAATTTTCATCATCCATACTCAATATAAATATATATCAATATGAATTTAAAGTCTTGAACCACTACCCAAGCACCCCCCGCATGCACATACTAGCAGCACCCTCTCCTCCACCGTACCTTGAAGTGAATATCGAATTGTAACAATTCTTGATTCTCAATGATTACTCCTCAGCAACCTCCTCTTGAGACTTGGTTTCTCCCCTACTTGGCGTTTCGCTCTCTGACGATTATACGAATAAGGATTAGGGTGAACTGAGAACCCCTCCTTAGATAAATACTTAATTGGGCTAGGCCCACTCTCAACCCACTTATTCTATTTATTATTCTTATTATTTATTAAATAACCTTATTCATAAAATATACTAATCTTACTAATATTATTATTTATTTATTTTTCTTATTTTATTAATTTTATTTTATTTAATAAAATTTGGGATGTTACAATAGGCATCTCCATCTTCTTCTTCCAAGAAACCATTGCAAGACCTCAATATAAAGACACACTCTTCCTATCTTCCATGATAAAAATATCATGTTTGTTCATTGCTCACTCCATTCCTCCTCCTCCAGTTTCATTTTTCGAGCCACGGGTACTTTTCTCCCTCTATGAAAACTAGTTCTTCCTCTCATCTGTTCTTGGTACATGAAATCTGTAACATCCCACTAATTTGAGTTTCTAATAATTTATTAAATGAAAAGTAGAGGTTTATGTATTAGCAATTGAGGGAAGAAAGTCTAAGAAATGAGGAGTTAAAACTTAGTTTAAAAACCAGATTTTAGGTTTTTAGCTCAAGCTAAATAAATTAGCTTGAGCGAATTATGCAGAAATATGTTTAGGTTGAATTTGCTGTCAAATTAGCTTGAGCGAATAAAAATTAGCTCGAGCGAAAATAGTCCAGAGATGGTGCACTTTCTGGGTTATTTTAGCTCAAGCGAATATTGATTAGCTTGAGCGAATTTTCGTAATACTGCATGCAAAACCTCATCCGCTCAAGCTAAATAATTTAGCTTGAGTGAAATTCCACTTATAGCTCCTATACGTTCAGTTTAGAATTCATTTTCGTTCATATTTTCTCCCTTTCCTTTTACAAACCTAGAGAGAGATGGAGAGGGTTTAGAGAGAGAAAGGTTAATTGAAGATCAAGGAAGCAATTAAGCTCTCAAAGATCAAGATTTCCTTCAATTGATTATTCTCCAACACTCTTTCCTTCTCAATTCCACCAATTGTTCAAGGTGAGTGTAATCACACACTCACTTCTATGTAAAATTTCCCTTGTATGAACCCCGCTTCCTTCTTCCCTTTTCTTTTTGTATGATTGTTGATGATTTGAATATGAATTAGATGCTATACATGTAAATGTTTAGAATTTCTTTAATAATTGCTATGATTGAAATTTGAAATGGTAGAAGTTTGAATTAACCTAGAAATTTTACCCATGAAGGAATGATATATGTTAATATGACTTAATTGAGGTATGAATTATGAATGATAATATGATTGGGGTCTTTTGGCCCTTGGAAAAGGTTTGGGTCTTTATGGCCTTGGAAAAGGTTTAGGTAAGGTCTACCGGCCTTCACGGACGACGGTTCCTGTTAGCCTGAGCTCAGTCTAGCCTAAGGAAAAGGTTAAATCCATGGTACAGAGAATTAGATTATGATGATTGTAATGGTTATTGAAATTGTCATGGTTAAGTCTAATTTAGTCTTTATGATGAACTCTCTACTTGTGGCATGTATAATATTGATAATTGCTATGTGACACTTTATTACCTCACTGGGACTTTATTCTCACCCCACGTTGTGGGATTTCATATTTCAGATGTGCGGGGACCTACTCAGGGTCATCAGAACTAATAGGAGTTACATGGCTTTGCTTTTGAGTGTTTTACTTTTGTATATATTCATGTATATAGTACCCTTGTTTATAAACACTCAGATGTATTTTGAGTAGGATAGAGTAATACATGTATACTCTCAGATTGATTTTGTTATATCACGGGCATGTATTACTATATCCTAAGTCTTTCGCATTTTGAATGTAAGTTCATGTTATATGTATATATTGAGTAGTAGTCTTTAATTCCAGTGGATATATAGCTTATTTATTTTGTTGGATTATATAAGTTGTTATCTATATATATAGATTTCGATATTGAAATGAGCGAAATAATTTTTAGATTTCAGGAATAGTGCTTCCAACAGATATTCTTTCTGAAATAAAAATTAGGACGTTACAAAATCAACAAAGATTCCACCACAAAATTGGAGTGGAAATCATCACCCATATCCTTTCAAATTTGGGAACTTCAAATTTATGGATCTTTCAAAGACAATTTTACCTCCCCAAGACAACCTAGATGACTCCGTGAAGAACCCAGATTCTGGGTATGTTTCTTCCCATGAGAAAAAGGGGCTAGAAGAAAAGGCTAAACATGAGTCTTCTCCTTTAACACCTTACGACTTCATTTCTTGTTCTGCACTTGCACCACTGTTAGGATCCTAAGCAATCAAATTCCCTACCAAGCCATGCACTCAAGAAGTTGGCGCTTACCTCCTCTTCGCCAAGCGTCCCAAGCTCTACAACAACGACCTCAACACCTTCAATTGCACTGATGTGAAGGGTCAATGCTCAACACCTTTGATTTGTTCAATTTGCTCAAGACACAGTTTCCTTTTTGTTGTTACCATGTACAGGGTGCTTGCAAGTTTGGATTCTACGAGTTTTTTAAGAAGTGCTATACTATTGTTTCCCTTGTTAAAACTTTTGGGATGTAGATCCCGCGACCAGCTTGGGGAGCGAGTCCATTTTTGCGTTCGTTGTGATTTCCCAATTGCTACCTATGGACGACTGAACCTTTTATGAGCATGCTTTCTGTCTCGATTGTGCTAGAAGTAATTCATTGTGCTACCTGTGTGATGAACAAATCCAGAAAATTCAAACAATAAAAATGATGGAAGGAATCTGCATATGTGTATCTCCTCATTGTCTCAAGTCTTTCTTGAAGAAGGTTGAATTGGAATCGCATATCCAAGACGGTTGGATGATGGGAATCGTAATGGAGTATGGTGACCACATTGTTGTATAAAGTGTTGTGCATGTGCAACAGCCGTTTGACATGATGCTTGAAAGGATTGTCCAACAACTATTTGTTGTAATGACTATAAGGAATGTGTCGCGACTGTTTGATGCAATGCTAAAGAGGTATATAGTTATTTTGCTGTCATTTTCTTTTCTTTTAGTTGAATTCTTTTCTTGGTTTCAAGTTGGTATTGGTTGATGCCAAATACCAACTTGCGGGAGGGTATTAGGAAATACAAATTCTATTACATTATATTAAATTTAGTTTACACAGTTAGTTAGTTAGTTGAATAGTTAAGTCTATTTTAGTCCCTATAAATACTAGTTGATTGTACTTATTTTATATCTTTTCAATATTATCAAATGAGTTTTCTAAATACTCTCTGGTTACCTTTAGGATGATCCATGGGAGAATCATGGTACTCATCTTCAACCTCCCTCTACCATCCCTCTGTTGCTTTATATATTTAGGCCTAAAGTGAATTTTGTAGTTAAATTAATTACAATATATTTTAAAAATCATAATATATTTTTTGAATTTTTTTTTTCAAATATTTTAATGATTTTGCTAGCAGTCTATGGACCTTCAACATACCAGCCCAGATGATTTCCACACTAGATATAGTATATATGGAGAACTATGTAGTCTTGGAGTCTCCATTAGTATATATGACACTTTATGCTTAGTGGTTATTAGGTACATCCATGGTGGAGTTGAGAGCAGTATGATTATAACGTCCTAATTTGTGAGCAAGTGACTCTATTTTAGCAGTAAAAAGGTTAATAGCATCCAGTTCATGCTTTCCTGGTGTTTTTCTTGTAGAGTTGTTCCTTTCTCTTTCTCCTGACCATTCTGCTTGAGTATGTGCTAGTTCATGCATGAAGTTCATGGCTTGATTAGACAGTTTCTTTACGAAATCTCCTCATGAAGCAAAATCTAAAGCTAATTTAGTGTTGAAGTTTAACTCATGGTAAAAGGTATCAACGATTAACCACTTCTGAAGGCCATGATGGGGCCACTGTCTCATGAGATCTTTTTTTAACTATGCATTTGGAAGTGATTCACCATCAAGTTGACGAAAATTTTGAATTAGCCTTCGAAGATCAACTGTTTTGCTTGGAGGGAAATATTTCTCTAAGAATCTTTCTCCATCTCCTCCCAAGTAGTGATGGATCCTCTTGGTAAGGATTGGATCCATGATCTAGCTCCATCTCTGAGGGAGAAAGGAAATAAGCGAATATTGAAGCATCTATTGAGACACCATTTAGTTTCATCAAATCACAACACTCCTAAAAAATAGATATGTAAAGATTGGGGTCATCTGAAGGTAACCTAGAGAACTGGTTCTGTTGCACTGAGGAAAGCAAAGAGGCTTTCACATCAAAATTATTTGCCTCAACTGCTGGTCTAATGATGCTAGAACGCGGAACTTGAGAGTTGGGTGTAAGATATGATCGCATTGGGCGCGTATCATCTTCATTGTAATCCTCCATAGGAGTAATAGAAAAATTCCTTCTCTCCCTTAACAAAAATTTTCTAGCACGAAATATCCTTTCAATCTCGGGATCAAAATCTACAAGCTCCTGAGGATTTCTTGATCTTGTACTATGGATCTCTGTTTTTCTACAAAAAAAAGGAGGAAAGAAAAATTAAGTATATAAAATAATAATAAAAAATTAAAGAAAAAGTTTTAGTCTAACGAATTTGTAAATATAACTGAGATCAACGAAGATATAGTGCCCAACAACGACGTCAAAAACTTGAAAGCAATCACAAGTGCACAATTTGGTCAACTAATATAAAAGATCTCGTCTCTACATGGACTATATTGGTGAGTACCAATTATTTACAATTTTTTTATCCAAATGGACCCAAAAAAAATTGAAATCAATGAAGATATATAAAAGATATAGATAAAGAATAAAAGAAAATCTAATGGGAAATCTAATTACTAAATGAGATGAAATTAAATTTAAAAGCTTCCAGGAAATAAGATTCACCACAATGAGTACCAACATATATGTAAAAATTACCCTTTTAATTAAGTCAATTTATTTTGAATGTGAATTATCCTAAGATAATTATTGGTTCCTTTCAAAATCTCAATAACATAAATGATTATAAAAGAAAGATTTGAGACATTAGGAGGTGGAATACAATTGTACAACAAATATTTTCTAATAATGGAAAGTTTAAAATTTTGGAGGGAAAGGTCTTTCTTGCATAGACTGCTTTTGAAGGTGCAGGGAGGGGCCTTCCACCCCTCTCTAACCATTCTTAATAGTCTAATTAAAATGTTTTGTGTATTTAATTCGACTCCCTCTTATTTTATTTTAAGTTTCTCTTCTCATAAGATAATAAATTGAATTAAACATATAGTTTATTATGTTTTTTTATAAAGTCTCTGCTCATTATGTTCCCATTTGTTTTAATTTTTTAACAGTGCAGAATTAATTCTATAGAATTAATTTTAAATCACTTTCGTCCAACGTACTTTGTAAAACGTGCATCACTCATTTTTAACCATTGATTTTAAAATCAATTCTACTCAACTATAAACCAAACGGACACTATGCCTTCTGTTGCATTCCATTTTGGTTACATTCTCTGTAATTATACAAACAAATTATTTTTATTTAGCTTGATAAATATATTTTATATTATAAGTGATGTATATTATATATAAAAAGCTAGTTAAATTCTTTAAGTTAGTCATTCATAAATAATTTCGAAGACCAAGATATTGTAAACCAAAAGACTGTTGCTCGATCTTCCACTGAAGCTGAATATAGCACAATTGCTTCTACTACTGCAAAGGTCCTTTGCTTACAACAACTTCTCCAAGAATTAGGAGTTTCCTTATCCAGCCAACCCACAATCTCCTCTAAAAACATTGGTTCCACCTACTTATGCGCCAATCCCATCTTTCACTCTTGCATGAAGCACTTATCCATTGATTATCACTTTGTTCGTGAATTAGTGGCCAAAAAGGAACTCCAGGTATCTCATGTTCCATCTAGTCACCAACTAGTCGATCTTCTCACAAAGCTGTTCTCTTGGCCTCGACACCCATTTTTTATATTTTAGATCGGTGTCGTTACCCCTCCATCGACTTGTGGGGGCGTGTAAACCGGTTGAGATAATTATCCTCATCAGATAATTTTACCATCTTGTAACAACTAGATTATGTATCATCCAGTCTTGTTGTATTTAATTTTTTAAATTTTGAAATTCAAGCCTTGTATATATATTTGTATTCATGATCATGAATGAATCATTCAAGTCTTTTCCTATCACTTCTATTTCTCTATAGATATAACAATTATTAAATCCATATTTTCCCCATATTTGGAACCTTCTTCCTAAATAAAACATGATTCCTATGAATCCACACATACTAAAGAACGAAAAATCGAATAAAATCCAAAGCTTACTTCGCATAATTATTCGGAAAATCCCTTAAGACCCAACTGTTGAAGGTGAGCCATACATAGGGGTGATCATGGATCGGTTCCGGTCATGTTAGATTATTTTTTGGACCAGAACCGATCACATGTATCGGATTGGGTCGGTTGGAGTTAGGCTCATTTTACGGGTATAGACCCAAACCGAACAAGGACAGATCTGGTCGGTCCGGGTATTCCGGTATTGATTAAAAAAATTAAAAATTAATTCAACAAGAACGAGAAGAACAAAGGAAATTGGAAATTCAAAAAAGAAAATATGATAATGTTAAATATTCTATTTAAAAGATCTAAGAACACCATTCCAGTAACAACAAAGAAAATTAAACAACAATCAACATTGCTTCAGAAGCTATCACAACATCACCCCTTGACAAAAGAAGAGATAGAAAAGGACTCACCCTTAACCGCCCATACCCCTGTCATAGACGTAGTTTGTTATAAGGGAAGAAACGACATGTGTGGTGGAGCGGCATGAAGGAGACGTGATGATGGTGCGGTGACTATTTGGTCACTGATGGTTGACAGAGTGGCAATGGGTGAGGAGGAGACCTGACATGCGGTGGTAAAGGCATGGAGGAGCGGTGCGGCATGGAATCATGAGCGAGGCGACACAACATCATAATGGCGGCGAACCGGCGCAACATTACTAGGGCGGTGAAGCGGTGCAACCGGTGACTCTGCAAGGGACAACTCATGGCTGGTGGGTCATGGCCGTGCAGCTGTGAGGGTATTGTGATAGTTGATAAATCTAGGGTTTGTGCTTCTTGAGAGAGAGAATGGGTTATGGGAGGGAGGTAGAGTGATTGAATCTAATAGTAAGACCAGGCCATAATGAGGGTATTGGAATGGGCCTCAATCCATAATAGTTTTTTTTTTCAGATTTCATTTAAAGCTCAGGTCGAGTTTCGGGTTCCATACAATTAAACCAGCTACCTGAATTAATTTAATCGGGTTCAATAAAATGTAAACTGAATTGACCCGTCAAACCAAACCAGTCAAACACCTTCATGTCGAGTTGGGTTGATCGGGTTGGCCCAACTCATGATCACTCCTAGCCATGCAATTCCTAGTAACACAATTTGCACAACCAACCACGAATAGCATTTTTGCCAAATATTATAGACAAAATTGCACGAAAAAAAAATTACATGGTTGTAGTCTTCACTTGAGCTTCTACATAAAATAGGGGTGACAAATAGGATTTGACCTGACAAGTCAATTCACAAAAAATGGTGGGTGAGAGTTATCAAATCTGAATAAAATTATAATTATAATTAAGAGTAACTTACTCCAACCTCCCCTCTATTTTGCACTTTCAACACAAAACCCCTCTAATTTTAAAAGTACATTACACTTAAATCCATTTTTTATGATACATTTAATAGAAATTTTAGTCAACAGTCAACAATTAACTTTTATATTAAATTGATCAAAATACCCTTACTAATTATGGATTTTGCTTTACTACATAAAATCCCTCAATTTTTAAGATTTTACACAACTCCTTATATTTTATAAATATATTATTCTTTTCCTTTTGTGTCGGTGAATAAAAAACATTATATAATTTTTTTTCAAATGATATTATTTTAAATAACAAAAATCATAGTTTCATACCAGCAAAATAAAAATTTTTTCATATTGAAAATTTAATTAAAAACTCAGAAACTAATAAAATGAACCAAAATAATTTACTAAGATGGATCTTAATAAAAAATTTATAAATTATAAAAAAAACTTGATATGTAAAATAATAAACGTTAGGGTAATGACAAAGAAGGAGAATGAGAAGAATGAATTTTGCGCGGGAAAGAGTGAGATTTTCATGTTGGAGTTTTATTGCATTTATAATTCTGATAATTTAATTAGAAAGGAATGAGTGTCTTGAGGGTAATGTTGAGTTTTTTAAAAAATATTTTTAATAAATAATAAAAAAATTATATTAATTGGGGTTTTATGAAGGTTTTAAAAATAGAGGGGGTTTTGTGTTGGACCAAAAAATTTTAAGTTGTGAGGCAATATACACATTGATTTGTAATTGTCTCTTGCTAGTTAGGGGCAACTTCCCCCATAATGTTACAAGTGAGTCTGTCCTTGCTTGTGGTAGAAGGGCACAAACCATGTTGAACCTTGAAGATCCACTCAAATTAATCATTCATGGGGGGGTTTGATTGATTGTAATAAACTGAAGAAAACAAAGATCAAATTAATAGTAGAGATTGAATCAATTTAAAATAAGATCAATCAAAGGATTTCAGAGGCTATTTTAATGGTTAATCGTTGATTATTAAAAGCATGTATAGAAGATATTAAACCTATCGACTTCAGATCATAAGGAACCTCTACAATGATCCCCAGATTCACTAGTAAAATCAATCCTATAATTCAATTGATTGAGATTAACAAGATAAAAAACCACCAAATCTATTGTTAGATCTAAATCAATTTTATAGTCGGAACCCCCGTTGAAGTAAATAATTAAAGGAAAACCTTTAATTCAATTACTTACTCTATGATATTTAATTATTGCGTGATGATTAACTAATCAAAAGTATAACATACTTGAATAAAAAATTTCACAAGTAAAGCATGTTAACCAATCAAGCTTTGAATAAAGAAATTTGAACTTGAAGAAAGTAGAAAAGAAAAGTAGATATAACTCAATATGCATGTAAATGAAGATTAAACCTCAAAATCAAGATGAAAATAAGCTTGAATCCTTGAGTTGAATACAAACTTAGCCTTTGATGAGTTTCAGCAGTATAATAGTAAGAAGAGTATCGTATCCACAGGGAACGGTCAATTCGCGTATAGTCGTGATCTATTTATCAAGGGCAAACAACGGAATTTTGAGAGTACTATTTTGCGGAAAATCTAAATAGAAATTTAATATTCAAAAGCAATAGAATTTTGAAAGTTGGAGACACTTTACTTGGATTAGGATTGAACTTCGTATCATCACACCCTTCGTGTATGTAAAAACTATTTATTATTTTAGGTTTACTCTATAATACTGTAGACAAACTAAATTGCTAAGACCCCGAGTTACCAGCAACCTCACCACTCAAAGGTAATCCGTGCGGGCTCTCCCAAGCGACAAACTTACCCTCGGTTATTTTTCTCTATTTATTCCGTTTGTAGATGGACTCATTGACAAACCATGCTTATCCTTTAGACGCCCTTCATTAGGATACTGTCACTACCCATCAATCACTAGCAACGCTCATGTTTCAGTCACTGGGATTACAATCAACTTACCTTTGCTATCAATAATTTAATAACCATGCCTATCCTGTAGACGCCCTTCATTAGGATACTGTCACTACCCATCAATCATTAGCTACGTCCATGTTTCGGTCACTGGCTACTGAGTACTTTTATTAACTCAAAGAATGAGTTTCTTCAGTATCCGCTCTCCCATCCTCAATCCTAGTCGAAACTAGCCTATAACTTCGGCGCAAGCGCGAAAGTTAGGAATTAAGCACATAATAAGATTACCAATATTATAGATAGGGAGCTCATAAATAATAAAATAGAGTTTACATACACTTGGGGATAGAATCAATTACATTCAATCCTACTAGAGAGTTAGCTATGTAGATTAGATGCCTTAATTAAAGGTTTTGATGATGCCAATAAGAATGAAAGAAATGAGAAAGGCAATGACAAAGAAAAGAGCTAAATTCAATTCAAGCATCAAGAATGAATAGAAGATCAAGATCAATATCAAGTCAACACAAAGGTTTATTAGTTTAAGCTTGATTCAGTTAGTTGCAATATGTAAAAAGAGTTCTTAATAATTGCAAGTAACTTGGCACTGAAAAAGAAATTAAAGAAAATTTTTTAAAAGTAAAAATCAGTTCAAAGATTAAAATTTTTGAACTGGTAATCGATTACCAACATGTGTAATCGATTACCAGATGTTCTAGAATTTAAATTTCAAAATTTTTGAACTGTGTAATCGATTACCAAAACCTGTAATCGATTACCAGAGTGCAGGAAATTCAAATTTTTGAATTTCAGGCACAACTGTTCGCAAATTGAACTGTGTAATCGATTACCAAACCATTGTAATGTATTACCAGTGTTTTTGTTTTTGAAAATCTTGAAGAGACATGACTTTTAATCAAGGATTACAATGATTCATCTTCATCCTTATATATATATGTCTCAAATTCGAATTTTAGTCAGATTTCCTCATGTGAAATAATAATCACTTGAAATCATCTTGTGCCAAACATTTGCAAATCATTAAGATCTCTTATAGGCTTTCAACTTGTAAATTCTACTCTAAAGGAGAGTTCAATTGTACTCATCAATTAAATCAGTACTTGTACTTTGGGTTGAAGAGAGGGTGCCTCTCTTGTTGATTGGATTGATTCTCAACACAAGGAAGGGCTCCAAGGTGTTGGAGAATTGATCGATTGTAAAAGACTTTTACAATAGTGGAAATCTCAAGTTGATACTTGGGGACTGGACGTAGGCAAGTGGATTGGCCGAACCAGTATAAATTGAGTTTGCAATTTCTCTTCCCTTAAACTCTTGTTTACTTATTGCATTTACAATTTCGTTATATTAATTGTAAACATTCATTCTTCATCTTTGAAAAGGGCCTTTTTAAGTATAATTAAGGAAAGATAATTCATTAATCGAAAAGAATAGATAATATCGATTAACTTAATTCACCCCCCTCTTAAGTTAGTGAGGCCACTTGTCTAACAAGTGGTATCAGAGCTTGTATCTTGTTTAAGGATTAGAAGCCTCAAGATCAACTATGGCCTCATCCAACTCTCTTTTTGGTGAAGGAAACTCCTTTAATAGACCACCTGTGTTCAATGGAGAAGGATTTCACTATTGGAAATCTAGGATGCAAATCTTTATAGAATCTATTGATCTAAACATTTGGGATGCTATAGAAAATGGACCTTTTGTTCCTTCAATGCAACTAGGAGATGAAATTAAGATAACACCTAGGGATCAATGGAGTGAGGAGGATAAAAGAAAAGTACATTATAACTTAAAGGCCAAAAACATAATCACATCTGCATTAGGCATTGACGAATATTTTAGAGTCTCCAATTGTAAGAGTGCCAAAGAGATGTGGGACGCCTTGGAAGTAACTCATGAGGGAACTAGTGATGTAAAAAGATCTAGAATAAATACCATCACACATGAATATGAACTATTTAGAATGAATCAAAATGAAAGTATACAAGAAATGCAAAAGAGATTCACTCATATTATTAATCATCTTGCATCATTAGGAAAAAGTTTTCCAAATGAAGATTTAATTAACAAAGTTCTGAGATGTTTGAATAGGCAATGGCAGCCAAAAGTGACCGCGATTGCAGAATCAAAGGATCTTACAACTATGACTCTTCATTCACTCTTTGGGAAACTTCAAGAACATGAGTTAGAATTGACAAGACTAAGTCAAAATGAAGAGAATGACAGAAGTAAGAAAAGCATTGCTCTCAAAGTTTCATCATCAATAGTCCATGAAGAAGAAGATATCATCGAAGATGGGGACTTGGACGATGACGAAGAATTTAGTCTTTTTGTTAAAAGATTCAACAAGTTTCTAAGAAATAGAGGAAATAGAAGAAGACCTACACCTAACATAAAGAAGAAAGGAGAAGACTCCTAATCAATCCAAAAATGCTTCGAATGCAACCGGCCAGGACATCTCAGACTAGAATGTCCAATTTACAAGAAAAGAATGGAAAAATCAAACAAGAAGACATTCAAAGACAAGAAAACAAAGAAAGCTTACATCACATGGGATGACAATGACATAAGTTCCAGTGACTCAGAAAATGAAATTGTCAACCTAGGACTTATGGCCAAAGACTACGAAAGTGAAGAAGAGGATTCCATGAAACATACTTGGTACATCGACAGTGGATGTTCAAAGCACATGACCGAGGATATCTCAAAGCTTATGGACATCACTCCAAAGAATAGTGGACATGTTACCTATGGAGATAACAACAAGGGTAAAATCTTGGGAATCGGAAAAATAGGTACAAATCATTCAACCTCCATAGAAAATGTCTTACTTGTTGATGGCCTTAAGCATAACTTACTTAGTGTTAGTCAATTATGTGATAAAGGATTCTTAGTATCATTTGATTCACAATGTTGCTTTATTGAATCTAAACATGACAAAAACATTAAGTATATAGGATATAGAATAAATAATGTATATAAAATAAAATTGGATAATACTACAAATCACAACTAGTGCCTTATTAGTAAAAATGATGAATCTTGGTTGTGGCATAAAAGAATTGCTCATATAAACATGGATCATTTAAATAAATTGGTTTCAAAAGAATTAGTTATTGGTTTACCTAAGATAAAATTTGAAAAGGACAAACTTTGTGATGCTTGTCAAAAAGGTAAACAAGTAAGAGTCTCTTTTAAATCTAAGAACATAGTATCAACCACTAGGCCTTTACAGCTTTTACATATGGATATCTTTGGTCCATCTAGAACTATGAGTTTTGGTGGTAGTTATTATGCTCTTATAATAGTAGATGATTTTTCTAGATTCACATGGACTTTATTTCTTGCAAATAAAAGTGATGCATTTCATACCTTTAGAAACTTTGCAAAAATGATTCAAAATAAGAAAAATATTAAAATAGCTTCCATAAGAAGTGATCATGGAGGGGATTTTGAAAATAAAAACATTGATATGTTTTGTGATGAAAATGGCATAGAGCATAATTTTTCTGCCCCTAGAACTCCACAACAAAATGGAGTAGTTGAAAGGAAAAATAGATCATTAGAAGAACTAGCAAGAACAATGCTTAATGATTCTAATATTCCAAAATATTTTTGGGCAGAAGCAGTAAGCACTGCTTGTTACACAATGAATAGGGCTCTAATTAGACCAATCTTAAAGAAAACACCCTATGAACTATTCAATGGTAGAAAACCAAATATCTCTCATCTTCATATTTTTGGATGCAAATGTTTTATTCTAAATAATGGAAAAGAAGATTTAGGTAAATTTGATGCTAAATCAGATGAAGGGATATTTCTTCGATACTCATTGAATAGTAAAACATATAGAGTATATAACAAGAGAACTATGACAATAGAACAATCTATTCATGTAGCTTTTGATGAATCTAGCACATCTTATCCTAGAAAAGAAATAATTGATGATATTGTAGAAAATCTAGAAAATACCCACATAAATGAAGAAGTTCACAAAAATAAAGATATAGAAAATCTAGAAAATCCTATAATAGAAGAAAGCCAAACAAACTTGGATCTTCCAAAAGAGTGGAGAACTCTAAAAGATCATCCTATAGATAACATCATAGGAGATATATCAAAAGGAGTAACAACTAGACATTCTCTTAAAGAAATATGCAATAATATGGCTTTTGTTTCTAAAATTGAAGTTAAAAGTATTGATGAAGCCTTAAAAGATGAACATTGGATTATTGCTATGCAAGAAGAATTAAACCAATTTGAAAGAAACCAAGTTTGGGATCTAGTTGATAGACCAAGTAATCATCCTATTATAGGAACAAAATGGGTTTTTAGAAACAAGTTAGATGAACATGGTATTGTTGTAAGAAACAAAGCTAGGTTGGTGGCCAAAGGATATAATCAAGAAGAAGGAATAGATTATGAAGAAACCTATGCACCTGTAGCGAGATTAGAAGCTATAAGAATGTTGCTTGCATATGCTTCCATAATGGATTTTAAACTGTATCAAATGGATGTCAAAAGTGCATTTCTCAATGGTTTTATTAAAGAAGAAGTGTATGTAGAACAACCTCCTGGTTTTGAAAATGAAAAATTGCCTAATCATGTTTTTAAATTAAAATAGGCCCTATATGGATTGAAACAAGCACCTAGGGCTTGGTATGAAAGATTAAGCAAATTTCTTTTGGAAAAAGAATTTTCAAGAGGGAAGGTTGATACAACACTCTTTATTAAAAGAAAAATGCATGACATTTTGTTAGTTCAAATATATGTTGATGATATAATTTTTGGTGCTACTAATGAAAATTTGTGCAAGGATTTTTCTAATGACATGCAAAGTGAGTTTGAAATGTCTATGATGGGGGAGTTAAACTTCTTCCTTGGATTGCAAATTAAGCAAACCAAAAATGGTATCTTCATCAACCAAAGCAAGTATTGCAAGGAATTACTCAAGAAATTTGGGATGGAAAACGCTAAACATATGACTACACCTATGAGCACTGCTTGCTATTTGGATAAAGACGAAGATGGGAAGTCCGTAGATATAAAGCAATATCGAGGTATGATTGGATCCCTTCTTTATTTATCAGCAAGTAGATCTGATATTATGTTTAGTGTATGCTTGTGTGCTAGATATCAGTCTAACCCTAAAGAATCCCATTTGAGTGCTGTAAAAAGAATTATGCGATATTTGTTAGGATCTGTTAACTCAGGTTTATGGTATCCTAAAAATATGTCTTTTAGTCTAGTAGGATATTCTGACTCAGATTTTGCGGGATGCAAAACTGATAGAAAAAGTACCAGTGGTACTTGTCAGTTTATTGGATCTGCTTTAGTGTCTTGGCATAGTAAAAAGCAAAATAGTGTTGCCTTATCAACTGCTGAGGCAGAATACATATCTGCTGGAAGTTGTTGTGCCCAAATACTTTGGATGAAACAACAACTCTCAGACTATGGCTTAAATATAGATCACATACCAATTCGTTGTGATAATACAAGTGCCATTAACTTGTCTAAGAACCCTGTGTTACACTCTAGAACCAAGCACATAGAAATTAGACATCATTTTCTTAGAGATCATGTACAAAAAGGTGATTGTATTCTAGAATTTATAGAGTCTAAGCAACAACTTGCAGACATCTTTACCAAGCCATTACCTAAGGAAAATTTCTTCACAATTAGGAGAGAATTAGGGTTATTAGATGTTTCTAACATAGATTCATAGAAGTTTTTATGAAGAAAAATGGTTAGAACTCAAAAATAATGTTTCTGGAAAGCGTGTAATTGATTACAAACAAGGTGTAGTCGATTACCCGTCATATAAGTGTGTTCTGAGTAAGACCGTAATCGATTACGTAATTGCTGTAATTCAATTACCTGAGAGCAATTCTCAGTGTAATCGATTACGTAATTGCTGTAATTCAATTACCTGAGAGCAATTCTCAGTGTAATCGATTACGTAATTGTTGTAATTCGATTACCTGAGAGCATCTTCTCATGTAATCGATTACGTAATCGCTGGAATTAGATTACTTGAGAGCCTCAAAATTGGTAATCGATTACCATATATCCGTAATCGATTACCTGCGAGCGTTTTAACAGTTCTGGAAACATGGTAATCGATTCCCAGTCTGTGTAATCGATTACCAGTCTGTAGGGGATATAAATACGCAACTGAATTCGCAAAACAGAATGCTCTTCTTCTCTCTCACCGTACGCGAAGCCCTAACCTCTTTTTCCTTCAATTTCTCATAACTTGTTCATTTCTTAACGGAATTAAGTTCCGTTTGTTGCAAATTGATCCTCTCCTTATTCCCTACAAAACCCACTGACCAATTTCTTCATTTCTCTCCATCAATGGCAGAATCTTCAAAACGCACTAAACGCTCCGCTCCTCGCAAGTCTCGTGATGGAACTTCCGGTGATCCTCCGGCGGACTCCAATCCTTCCCCTCAACTTGCTCTGTTTTCTACCAAAAAGCAACGCCTTAGGTATCTTTCGTCTTTTTCGACTCGTAAGATTATTGAACCTAAATATTTAAATACTCAATTCTTTGAGGAAGAGCAGTTTGATTGTTATGAAACTTTTAGGAATTTTGGGCTGTTAGAATTTATGCAATTAAAAGCACCTGTTTACCCTGAGTTAGTAAAAATGTTCTATAGCAACCTGAAAATGAAGGATGGTGTTCTGCACTCTGAAGTTAAGCGTATTCCTATGGTTATAGATCAATCCCTATTTACTGTTTTCACAAATCTTAGTAGTGGTGGATCACTGTTTGAGGGCACTGTTCTGACCGAATGGGAAGCTTTCTATAACCATCATAGTATTCGTCAAATGGTATGTCATGAGGGCACTACTGATACACCTGGACGTTTGTTGGCTGGATCTCTGACTTTTGAATGTCGACTTATGCACTATATCATCGTTCGAATTCTTTTTCCTTGTTCCACTAACTTGGCTCAGGCATCAGAAGAAGACCTTCTTATCATGTGGGCGTGGCTGACCGGAAGACCAGTCAATTGGGCACACTTGGTTCGTTACCAGATGGCAAAAGCTCTTCAGGATGGTGCTTCGCTCCTATATAGTTATTTGATCACGCTGTTTTTGGAGCACTTCCATGTACCCCTGGAAAATGGGACTAAACTGGAAGTCAAGCGATCTAGTGCCATTGGTATTTCTCAGATTCACACTTTTGGCTACCGCAAGAATGCAAATGATGAATGGGTTCGCAAGCGTAATGCTATGGATATTGATGATCGCACTCCTTCACCACCACGTCAGGATGAGTCGGCTGACATCCTCACTGATATTCTGGATGAGATTCGCAGCTTCCGGCTACATGTTGATGAGTGCCTTGATTCTTTGGAGACTCGTCTTACCCGGATGGAGGATGTTTCCGGCGGTGGTCCTCGACCTTCTGATGCTCCTTAGCTATTTCTGTCTCTTGCCTTGTATTTGGCATTGCTTTCAGACTTGTTTTGTTATTTCTTTTCGCCATTTGGGTTTGGATACTTTAGACCGCTTTGGTTTCGTTACTTTAGATCGTACTTGATTTAGTATGCTTACTCTGTTTTGTATCCTCTGCTTAGTTTGGTATATTTTGTTCAGTTTACTATGTGGTATAGTTTGGCTTATTAGTGGTTTCTCTAGATTTTGGATGCCTCATATTGTTTTTGATAATGCCAAAGGGGGAGAGAATAGGGAAAATAAAAAAAAATGAAATGATGAAAATGACATTTTGGAAATAAATACATTTATAGCTCTTACAAAATTCTTTATTTGACAAGTTTTGAAATCAAGATTTTGTTGATCACAAATTTTGGAAATAAAATTGATCTTGTAAAATTTTTTCCCAGGAATCTCAAGAACTCTAAAAAGACAAACATAAAGGGGGAGAATAAGGGGAGTGATCGTTATTGACTTGCAAAATTTCTTGTTTTTCATTCTTCCCTTAAATGATGGTTGTCATCATCAAAAAGGGGGAGATTGTAGATTAGATGCCTTAATTACAGGTTTTGATGATGCCAATAAGAATGAAAGAAATGAGAAAGGCAATGACAAAGAAAAGAGCTAAATTCAATTCAAGCATCAAGAATGAATAGAAGATCAAGATCAATATCAAGTCAACACAAAGGTTTATTAGTTTAAGCTTGATTCAGTTAGTTGCAATATGTAAAAAGAGTTCTTAATAATTGCATGTAACTTGGCACTGAAAAAGAAATTAAAGAAAATTTTTTAAAAGTAAAAATCAGTTCAAAGATTAAAATTTTTGAACTGGTAATCGATTACCAACATGTGTAATCGATTACCAGATGTTCCAGAATTTAAATTTCAAAAATTTTGAACTGTGTAATCGATTACCAAAACCTGTAATCGATTACCAGAGTGCAGGAAATTCAAATTTTTAAATTTCAGGCACAACTGTTCGCAAATTGAACTGTGTAATCGATTACCAAACCCTTGTAATCGATTACCAGTGTTTTCGTTTTTGAAAATCTTGAAGAGACATGACTTTTAATCAAGGATTACAATGATTCATCTTCATCCTTATATATATATATGTCTCAAATTCGAATTTTAGTCATATTTCCTCATGTGAAATAATAATCACTTGAAATCATCTTGTGCCAAACATTTGCAAATCATTAAGATCTCTTATAGGCTTTCAACTTGTAAATTCTACTCTAAAGGAGAGTTCAATTGTACTCATCAATTAAATCAGTACTTGTACTTTGGGTTGAAGAGAGGGTGCCTCTCTTGTTGATTGGATTGATTCTCAACACAAGGAAGGGCTCCAAGGTGTTGGAGAATTGATCGATTGTAAAAGACTTTTACAATAGTGGAAATCTCAAGTTGATACTTGGGGACTGGATGTAGGCAAGTGGATTGGCCGAACCAGTATAAATTGTGTTTGCAATTTCTCTTCCTTTAAACTCTTATTTACTTATTGCATTTACAATTTCGTTATATTAATTGTAAACATTCATTCTTCATCTTTGAAAAGGGCCTTTTTAAGCATAATTAAGGAAAGATAATTCATTAATCGAAAAGAATAGATAATATTGATTAACTTAATTCACCCCCATCTTAAGTTAGTGAGGCCACTTGTCTAACAAGCTACGCAGGGTAGCCATACAAACCGCTGAAGAAGCTGTCACCTTCTTCAATCCTCGTGCATCACTCCACCTCTCCTATTAAAAGTGGTGCATTATCACTGGAATATATCTGAATTACAATAATCGTGCACACCTGATCTGCTGCAAGAAGGTCCTATTTATAGGCTAAGGAAAGACAAAGAAAATTGGGGAGAAATCTATCTAAAAACGGCAACAAGGCAAGAATCACGTATCCTGCGCTTCACCTTGCGCTACAGCGCAGCTTGCAGCGCAGAAATCAGAGAGATGCGCTTCACCCTGCGCTACAGCGCAGGTTGAAGTGCGCAATGCGTTCTGCACAGCTTCAATCTTTCTCTTTTTACTTGATTCCTCCCCGAGACTAGTTTTGTTTGATTGTCTTTCCTTGTTTCCCTTTTCTTGATGAAATCTTGCATTTATTGGGCATCTTGGATTTAATTGGGAAGGTTATCTGCAGAATCCTTGCTTAATTGGAAGTGATATCTTCATTAATTGCTCTCAAATAATCTTCAAATCTTCATTAAATGTCTTCAATTAAACTTCAAATCCTGCAGATATCTCCCTTATTTAATGTTATCTTTCCTTCATATCAAATCTTTGCAATATTATGCAAAAATCAGCACAATTTATATCAAAATAGCATCAAATTCAAATTCAAGATTAATAAATACAATTTATCTAATATTAAATAAAAAAGGGATTAATTTGGGGCAAAAATACCATTTTATCCTTGATAAGTGAACTAAAAAGTGCTCTAATTTATCATATAATTTTCACTTATCAGCCTTCCATGAAGACCTTACAAAAAAGATGAATAAAAATAAATGAAAGACTTAGCAATATTTCTACAACTTGGACAATCCATCGCTTGAGCAAGCACGCACCTTCTCAGTTTTATAAAACAGAGAGTTAGGGCTTCCAGCCCTCATTATTTCTCCCATTTTCTCTCTTTTTAGAGAGAGAAGGGGGAGATTGAAGGGAGAATCATGGATTGGAGCCACCCACACAGTTCAAGGAGCTTGGATCTTCATCCTCACCCCTCTATCGTTCCTATTTCATCCATTAGGGGTGAGTGTGGTTCTCCACTCACTTTCATTCTTGAATGGATACCCTTATATACTCCTTATTCTTACTTCCCTTACTTTTATTGTTGATTTTGACTGATTAGAGATAAACTTAGGATGGAATGTAGATTTGATTGGTTGAATGCTCATGTATCTCAAACTCTAAGATAGATGATTTGGGTATTTTTGGATTTATGACTGTATTTACCATATTTTCAAGCATTCATGGGCCATTGGCTATCACAGAGCATGTTCAGAGTCTTCGGACTATCATAGAGTCTTCGGACTATCACAGAGTCTTCGAACTATCACAGGGTCTTCGGACCACCACAGGCCTTTGGGAAATCAATTATAAAAGATGAGTTAACCCCATCAAACTCTAAGCCAAGAGGGAGTTGGGGGTCCTTAAGCTAAAACTGAAAGCATGAATTGCTCATTGATTATTAATAAAACTTAGTCATAGGTGGCCCTGGATGACGATCATTGGTCACATGGCCGAGCATTCCATCACAATCATAGATAGAGAAAAGACCCCTGGTGTCGGGTAAAAACACATCAAAGCCATGTTTGCATAATTTCATAGCAATTATATATGTATTGGGACTGCTGAGTGTGTTTGCTTACCTTCATGTATTTGTACTTTGGTTAGAATTATGGATTATGTGTGTGTGTGTGTGTGTGTTGCATCTTATTTGCTTGACTCTCAACACTGCATGCTTTTATCACACTCACGGGGCCGTAGTCTCATCCCACGACATGAATTATGTTAAGATGTACAGGGTAAATGTCTAGTTGCTTACTGGAGGGGCTGGAGCTTGGGGTTGGGCTTTTAGTCCCCAACTCTCTTTTTGGATTTCTTGATGATTTTTGTATAGGATTGGGATGATATTCTTTTAGGGGAATTAGGGATGTACATGTGGGGCCTCAGGGATGATTTTATATTTCCAGGACGTATGTATTTTCTTATCCCCTTATATCTATTTCCCTTGGTGTATGTATTATGTGCCTATATGGACAATATTGATTCTATTATATGGATGGTTGATTTCTGCTTAAGTAAGTGTTGGAATTACCTAAGCATTGTAATGTATGTGTGCCAATATCACTAATGCACGAAATAACTTCACGAATTCGGGATTAGTGCTTCTAACAGACATTATTTTCGAATTTATAAATTAGGACGTTACATTATGGTATCAGAGCAGTTCAATTCAATTGGACTGTGGTTAGGTTAGTTGCCCGTGACTTTCTATAATTCTATAGTACAATGTACGCCTTATAGGGACTGATCACCCCTATATTGTGTGTGTTGTATGCAGGATTATGGTTAGTTACTTGAGTATGATGCCTTGGTTAGAGAGAGTTTAGGGTGTCTTCTCTAACAAGGTTAGTACCAACCACTTGTAAGTGAGGAAGAATAACATAGATCTACTTCCAAGCACAAAACCCTTACCCAAGGAACCTGCTCGAATGTCTTCCCTAAATCCTAGAGAACATAATATCCACATAAAGAGCCAACTTAGGTAAACTACCTAATAGGTGACGAGGGTGTTTGTTTGACTATACTTGATTTTCTGCCATTGATTGAGTAACATGGTCAGTGATGTAAGTGCATGATTGCTTGTGAGTTTCTTGGGTCATAATGGGTTTGGTTTTGAATCTTATTAGGATTTTAACTTCATGGTTTGCATAGATGAGAGTGGGGCAATGCTCCCAATTGGCATGAGATTTGAACTTCATGATCTAGACAACATACTTGACCCTTTCAAATTAACCATTGTACAATAAGTTGTGAGGACTACTGAATTGATACTTGGTTTAAATTTGATTAGAAGGTATGGTATTATTAGAGGGGGAATGCCTCAAGTAAGATTGATATTTGGATTGATAGGAAAATGATTCTTATCATCATGTTTGAATTTAGGAAAATATGACTTACTTGTGGCATGAATTCTAGGATATAGGCTTTGAGGTTTGATCATGATTTGATCGGCTGCATGATAATGTTTCCATTATTGGTTTGTTTGTCTGTTTAGTTGTTTGTCCGTGATTGAATGGATGTAATCTAGCTGCAACCCAAAAATTCTTGGGTTGTGGCCTTGAATCTATCTTTCCATTTTCATTTTTCCCTCTCTCCCTGATTTGCATATATCTTAGATGTTACTATTTTTCCTAATACTTTAAAAATGTCACTAGGATTTTGAAAATGGTTGGGAAAAACTTGTTGTGGACGTCTCTCTCATTCTGACGAAATGATTTGAACTGTTAAGGGATGGATTTTATTTTGATTTATGGCCTTTCCATCTTGTTTTGAGATTTGGTCTTGGTGAGTTAAACTCTGGCATTAATTTAAACACTGAGTTTGCAGCCCTGGTGGCGGGCTTGATTTAACTGGATGATTTACCTTCTAAAATTTGTTCATGTACCTCCGCCAAATTGTCTTCTCAAGCTTATTACCACACTATACTAAGATAACTATTTAATCTTTCTTTAGACAACGTTATGCTTTCTTCTACCCAATGGTTTTAACATTTGAGTTTTCAGTTTTCATAGAATGTTCAAGGGGTTCATGCGTTCGGATTTTCAAGAAGGGGACTTTAGATTTGAAAAATGAATTTGAAACCTTAAAGGATCATACTAGTTAATTTGGTTTTCTATATGTCTATTATAAGGATAGTGTATTTTCTTATTCTTATGTTTCCTTACCGTTATCATGCGACTGTTTGGTTTTTCCTTATTTTAAATTCAATGATTTTTGTTTATGAATGAGTGCCTTCCTTTGGTTTTTAAATTTTCTCACCATTTCAATTCCTCCAAAGGTTACTTACACCATATGTGGTTTACCTGGATGCTTATCATTTTATCACTCTACTCTATATTTTCCTTGTTGGTGCTCTTTTAGTCTTTCCGAGAAAGGTCCCTGGTGCCAAATTGAGTTGTTTCCTTTTTCTTGTCAACTAAGTTGTCCTCCGGTAAAGGTTGATGGAGTCACGGGCCCCGTTAGGCATACCAATCCCGATTAGTCAATCTCTTTCGTTCCCCACTTTCTGTCGAGGAAGGGGACTTTCTTGTCCAAACCCTTTCACGTCTTTGTCGCATGGTTGTAGCTTCGAGCAGTGAGTGGGAAATAGAGTATAGCTCAGAATCAACTTGTAGTTAGGTACCGGGAAGTCGTCATTAATAGGATCAGAGAAACCATGAGTGGACAAGAGAGAATTCAGAATGTCAAAGATCGGGGTAAGTAATGAGGATAATTAAATATGATATTTGGTTTAGAAAACCCTTCCTATTAGATTAAGGATCTTGCAGGGCCAATTTAGGAAGACATCGAGGTTCCATAGGATGCTAAAAAGAAGGACCCCATAGGACTATGAGGCAGAAAGTATAGGGAGGGGTATAGCTGGAGATTCGAATTTGGAAGAGATAGATGACAAGGAAACCAAATAGGATATACCCAGAAGTTGAGGCATTATCGGGGCAGAGTGAAGGCGAGGAGACCCTAGTTATGTCTAGACTTCGGCAGGGAGCCAAGGGGAAGAAGAGGGGTGCTAAACCTTAGGGGATAACTACCACAGAGTCAAGAGGATCAAAGTGTGCAGCAGAAACCTCAACCAGTTTCCAATAGGTTTAGAAGCCTTAGAGGAGGCAGTGTAACTAGGGGAAGGTTGGAGTTAGTGAGGAGGGAAAGACTGAGTTCTTAGGACCCTGGTGTGAGGACTTAGCAGAGTACCTTACCATTTGTAAATTCTGTTACTCGCTAGAGAGAAGCGTTCCCTTTTGCTTCTCCACTTAGCCATGCACAGTTTCTGCCAGCACCAGTAAGGTGCAAGGAGTATCACCGATTCTGTCTGCCACTAGCCTTTTCCAGTGGTGGTTTTCTAACCCGACGACAATCCTTACAGCACACAGATTCCACAACAGTCAGCATATTGAAGAGTAGAAACCAGAGTTCGGGGTGCATGTCCTTTCAGTCTTTAAGTGGGTTGACAAGGACCGTGACCCTTCAGAGGGACTGCTCTAGATAACAGTCAGGTAGAACCCTTTAGTGTCACCGATTAGGTAGTGCTTCACACAAGAAACTAGGGTTAGGACCATTTGGGAGACTTTAGCAGGTGGAAGGTAGGAATAATATATGGATATGGAATAATAAGGGGTTTTTTATGGTGAAGTAGAGAGACTGAGGGTAAATAAAACAAATTTTGAGGACAAAATTTCTTTAAGGGGGGTAGAATTGTAATATCCCAAAAATTAGAATCTAGAAAAACTGTGGAAGCCTTAGGCTGTGAATCCAGCCAAGGAAAGGGAGGTTAGAAGTAGTAAGAGGACTTAGGGGCTTGAGTGTGAATTTTGATGAGAAGTAGGGAATGTAATAAGAGCTATGAGTTTTAATGTAAATTAGGAGTGGAACCTAGTCCTAAGGCAAGCACAACAGTAGGTCCAACTTAGAAGGAATCCCACCTTAAGACGAAGAGGGTTCTAGGTATAGAGATAAGAACGGAGGTAGAGGCATTGAACAAGGAATTGAGTATAGGAGGAAGGAATTAGGTAGAGGATTGATGGGTATGAGGGAAGAGGTTCAGATCAAAGGAGCTAAGTTAGGAGGATGTTAATACACTAGGAATAGAAGGGAAAGGGGAGTGAGAGTGAAAGGAAGGTTTTGAATTCAGGTAGGCTCTCTCTAGCGAGCAACAAGTCAGGAAGGGGGAACCTCTGAGTTGAGGCTCGTTCAAGCGAGCAAGGAGCTCGCTCGAGGGAGCAACTTTTGCACCATCAGGGACGCCCCATTAGTGAAGGCTCTCTTAAGCGAGCAATCCCTCGTTTGAGCAAGCATGTGCGTTCTCAGTTTTATAAAATAGAGAGTTAGGGCTTCCAACCCTCATTTCTCCCATTTTCTCTCTTCCTAGAGAGAGAAGGGGGAGATTGAAGGGAGAATCATGGATTGGAGCCACCCACATCGTTCAAGGGGCTTGGATCTTCATCCTCATCCCTCCATCCTTCCTATTTCCTCCATTAGAGGTGAGTGTGGTTCTCCGCTCACTTTAATTCTTGAATGGATACCCTTGTATGCTCCCTATTCTTACTTCCCTTGCTTTTATTGTTGATTGTGACTAATTAGAGATAAACTTAGGATGGATTGTAGAGTTGATTGGTTGAATGCTCATGTATCTCAAACCCTAGGATAGGTGATTTGGGGATTTTTGGATTTATGATTCAAGCATTCATGGGCCATTGGCCATCACAGAGCATGTTTAGAGTCTTCGGACTATCACAGGGTCTTTGGACCACCACAGACCTTTGGGCAATCAATTATAAAAGATGAGGTAACCACATCTAACTCTAGGCCAAGAGGGAGATGGGGGTCCTCAAGCTAAAACTGACAGCATGCATTGCTCATTGATTATTAATAAAACTTAATCATAGGTGACCCTAGATGACGGTCATTGGTCACATGGCCGAGCGCTCAATCACAATCATAGATAGAGAAAAGACCCCGAGTGTCGGGTAAAAACACATCATAGTCATGTTTGCATAATTTCATAGCAATTGTATATGTATTGGGACTACTAAGTATGTTTGCATACCTTCATGTATTTGTACTCTAGTTGGAATTATGGATTATGTGTGTGTGTGTGTTGCATCTCATTTTCCTGACTCCCCACACTGCATGCTTTTATCACACTCGCTGGGACGTAGTCTCATCCCACGACGTGGGAATTATGTTCAGATGTGCAGGGTAAATGTCTAGCTGCTTACTGGAGGGGTTGGGCTTTCAGTCCCCAACTCTCTTTTGGATTTCTAGATGATTTTTGTATAGGCTTGGAATGATATTCTTTTGGGGGAATCAGGGATGTACATGTGGGGCCTCAGGGATGATTTTATATTTCCAATACATATGTATTTTCTTATCCCCTTATGTCTATTTCCCTTGGTGTATGTATTGTGTGCCCATATGGACAATATTGATTCTATTATATGGATGATTGATTTCCACTTAAGTAAGTGTTGGAATTACCTAAGCATTGTAATGTATGTGTGCTGATATCATTAATGCACGAAATAATTTCATGGATTCGGGATTAGTGCTTCCAACAAGAATTATTTTTGAATTTTGAAATTAGGACATTACACTAGAGCTCAGGCTAATGAGGTTGTGCTTGAAATACCAAAATAGTGTAATGTTTAATTATGTTGATCATGAAAAATACAACTAGGCCTAGTATGAACTTGAATTGGAAAAATTTGCTTATGACTTGTAAACTAAACATAAATGGAGTATTAAAAGATTAAATTTGAGTGAAGGTTAATGTGTAAGAATTGTATTTTTCAGTGGAGTCGGTTTGGTTGCGCAACCCACTAACCCAACAGATTAAGGGAGGGTTGGGGTGTGATGGGTTTCTGGCAAGCGAACCAAAAATCCAGTAGTATAATAGTAAGAAGAGTATCGTATCCACAGGTAACGGTCAATTCGCGTATAGTCTTGATCTATTTATCAAGAGAAAACAACGGATTTGTGAGAATATTTTGTACGGAAAATATAGATTGCAGATTAATAATCAAATGAAATAGAAAGGAAGAGTTGGAGACACTTTACTTGGATTAGGATTGAACTTCGGGTCATCGCACCCTTCGCGTATGTGAAGACTATTTATTATTTATGGCTTTGATCTATAATACTGTAGACAAACTATATTGCTAAGACCCCGAGCTACCAGCAGCCTCACCACTCAAAGGCAATCCATGCGGGTTCTCCCAAGCGACAAATTACCCTCGACTTATTTTGCTCTTATTATTTCGTTTGTTAAAGGACTCATTGACAAACCATGCTTATCCTTTAGACGCCCTTCATTAGAATACTGTCACTACCCATCAATCACTAGCAACGCCCATGTTTCAGGCACTGGGATTACAATCAACTAACCTTTGCTATCGATTATTAAGAACCATGCTTATCCTTTAGACGCCCCTCATTAGGATACTCACACTACCCATCAATCATTAGTTGCGCCCATGTTTCAGCCACTGGTTAACCGAGTATTCTTATTCACTCAGAGTTTGAGTTTCCTATGTCTAGGCTCCCCCAAACTCAATCCTAGTCGTAACGTTAATTACAAAAACTAGCCTATAACTTCGGCGCAAGCGCGGAAGTTAGGAATTAAGCACAAAATAAGATTACCAATATTATAGATAGGGAACTCATAAATAATAAGATAGAATTCACACACACTTGGTGAAGGGAATCAAGCATGTGGTCAGGGTGCAGCGGAAATAAATGGATTCCCTCCCTTGTTATAATCATTTTGCGAAAACACGAATCAAGGCATAAAAGGTATTGAAACGAAAGGTCTTACCTTATTAGGATTATAAACGAGGCAAGTGTAGCCACGTCTCTATTGGTATCCACGCCAACAGCCGAACTAGGAAACCCTCATCAGCTCTGCTAGTAGCCTTAGAAAGTAAGAAGCGATTGCTCATGTATATGGGGTAGCGCATCTCATGCTCTATTTATAGAGTGGTGGCTAGGGTTTTATCCCTTCACTCACTTAACCCTCATACTTATGGTCCTGGCCCATTATGTTATAATAATTCTAATTAAATTAAATTAAATTAGAATTATTATCCTTTTCCTAGTGGCTTGTTGTATGCGTGTGACCCAATAGGATTTTAATATTTGGTTATGATATTAAAATAAAACCCTTTTATATTTAATATCATAAATAGTGAGCGGTATCTAGCAACACATCACTATCCAAATATTGAGATTATCAATAACTTTGATAAATCCTATTTTATGATAATAATTTATATGATCCGTCCCTTTGTCCAAATATCTAATTGAACACAAGGGCACGGATTGTGTCAACCTTGTATAGTTCAATTTATATTTTCTTGATCCCCAAGTAGACTGTACAGAAAATAAACATCTCATGTTTATCCTCCTGAGCATGGCCATGCATTTTGCAGTCTCACTTTATCAAGAGGCCTATAGATATAACTCCTGTTACATAGGAGGGACAAATCCCATCTAGGGCACTCACATTCCACCACATAATTTATTATATGTCCAAAAACCAACTTTATGATTACCCTGTTACAGGTAACGTTTGATGATAATTAAAACATATAATTCCTTATGTAGGAATCGTAGTGATTTCAGGTCGAAGGACTTCATATAACATTTATCAATTTAAGAAACGTTCATGACACTTATGTAACAACCCATGCAACGTTCTTAAGGTGGGTCTGTCCAGTACACCATTACTCTTAATGTGTACCTATGTGAGCACATGATATCTCATATCCATGATCTATGAGACATGAGACATGATCATCAATGAACTCACATACTAGTCTAAATGAATCTTTGTCCTAAGATGATACTTGACTAGGGACTATTTTAAGAATAGTTCTTCACAAGATCTCACGATCAAGTCATCTACTTGATTTCTTATTAAGTTTAAGATTACTATTCTAAGTAAAATAATTATATTCTAAAAGAATAAGTTGCCTTTATAAAATAACATGATACAACTGATGGATGTTCATAAACATATAAGTCTCTAGTGCATATTCCTAACAATCTCCCACTTGCACTAGAGACATTCAGACATAAATCTTATGCCCAATGATCAGGTGTGCCCTTCATGCTTCTGCTGCACAAGGGGTTTAATGGGTTTGTAACAGCTACTGTTTCTTGCTTCGAACTTTTCTAGCTCACAGCGCCACCATTCAAACAAAACATATAACCTGATTGCGATCTTCAATTATCTTTGTCGGTTTGGAAGCTAGCATCAGCGTAACCCTTTACAAGCAGCTCTTCCTCCCTCCATATTTCAAGAATGAATCCTTAGTTCTTCTCAAGTACTTACGGATGTTCTTGACTGTTGTCTACTGACCTTCACCAAGATCAGACTGGTATCTGCTAGTCATGCTTAATGCATATGATATTTTTTGGTTGAGTACATAACATGGCAAACATGATAGATCCTATAGTGGATGCATAAGAAATCTTATTCATGCGACCTCTCTCTTCTTCACTGGAAGGAGAATGAGCCTTAGATAGGCTTATACCATGTGACATAGGCAAAGATCCCTTCTTAGAATCTTGCATGTTAAACTGTTTTAACACTTTGTCTATGTATGTACTTTGACTTAGGCCAAGTAATCTTCGAGATTTATCTCTATAGATCCTGATACCTAACACATAGGTCGCTTTTCCCAAATCTTTCATAGAAAAACAATTTCCTAACCAAGTCTTTACAAACTGAAGGGTAGGAATGTCATTTCCTATGAGAAGTATGTCATCTACATACAAAACCAGAAAAAACACAAATGTTGTCACTAACCATTTTGCAGACACAAGGTTCATCTTCATTTTAATGAAACCAAACTGCTTTACAGCTTCATCAAAAATGAAGATTCCAGCTTCTAGAGGCTTGCTTTAATCCATAAATGGATCGTTGCAACTTATATACCTTTAGGTATAACAAAACCTTCAGGTTGTATCACATACATATATTCAAGAAGGCTTCCATTCAGGAAGGTTGTCTTGACATCCACTTGCCAGATTTCATAATCATGGTAAGTTTCAACAGCAAGCAAGATCCGAACAGATTTAAGCATGGCAACTGAGTAGAAGGTTTCATCATAGTCTACACTATGAATTTGCGTGAAACCCTTTAGCCTCCAACCGTGCTTTAAAGGTACTTACATTACCATCCATGTCAGTTTCCTTTTGAAAACCCACTTGCACCCTATGGGTTTTATCCCTTCGGGTGGCTCAATCAAGGTCCATACCTTGTTAATGTACATGGAATCCATTTCAGATCTCATGGCATCAAGCCATTTCTCAGATTATGGACTCAAAAGAGCTTCTTGGTAGATCATTGGTTCACCTTGATCCATTAGCAATACAAGGAAACCATATCTCTCAGGTTGGTAACGTACTATATCTGATCTACGCAAGTCTTGCGCTACTTGAGCAGGTGGCTCCACAACACTTTGTGATATCTGCTTTTGCTCCATCATTGGCTCATTGCTACTTTATGGTACTTGAATTTCTTCAAGTTCTACTTTCCTCCCACTGATTTTCTTAGAGACAGATTCCTTCTCTTAAGAATACAGCAGTCCTAGCGACAACCACTCTGCCTTTGCTAGGATTATGGAAGTAGTAACCTTCAGTTTCTTTTGGGTATTCCACAAATAAGCACTTATCTGATTTGGGTCCTAGCTTATCTGAAACTTGGAGTTTCATATAAGCTTCACAACCCCAAATCTTCATAAAATACATACTAGGTCGTTTCCCAGTCCATATCTCATATGGTGTCTTTATGACAGCCTTAGATGAAAAACGGTTTAGTGTGAAGGCTACTGTTAACAAAACATGACCCCAAAAGGAGTCGAGGAGATTAGTATGACTCATCATAGATTGAACCATATCTAATAGAGTTCGATTTCTCCTTTCTGAAACTCCATTCCATTGAGGTGTTTCAGGAGGAGTGAGTTGAGATGTTATCCCACGCTCTCTTAGATAGTCATTAAATTGTTGGCTTGAGTATTCTCCACCCCGATCTCATTGAAGTGTTTTAATAGTCTTGCCAAATTGGTTTTATACTTCATTCTTAAATTCCTTGAACTCTTCAAAGGATTCGGATTTGTGTTCCATCAGATACACAAATCCATATGTACTGAAATCATCAGTAAAAGTGATGAAGTATTGAAAACCTCCTCTAGCCATTGTGCCCATGGGCCCATATACATCACTATGCATGAGGCAAAGAAGACCACCAGCCCTTTTACCCTTTTCCGGTGAATGGGGTTTTGGTCATCTTCACAAATAAATAAGATTCACATGTCTCAATTGATTCAAAATCAAATGAGTCCAAATAACCATCTTGGTGGAGTTTGGATATGCATTTCTCATTTATGTGGTCTAAGCAACAATGCCAAAGATAAGTCGGGTTCAAACCATTTATTTTGACCCTTATGTTATAGATAGGCACTTCCATGTCAAGAACATATTGTTTAACTTTGCACAACCATATCATTCAAATAAATTGAATTGTTCTTTATAAAATACTCTTTTCTAAACAAGAAACGGAATTTAAAATTCCCACTAATGGTAGTCACAAAATAACAATTATTTAGTTCAATAACTAGTCTAGTTGGCAAAGTTAAATAATAGGTTCCTACGGCTAAGGCAGCAACTCTTGCTCCATTTCCACATGTAGGTTGACTTTATCCTTTATAGTCAATGACCTACTCCATTTGGATCCTACACATTCATACAAATGCGAGATCCACATCCGGTATCCAATACCCAAGATACAGAAGTAGGTAAATTGACTTCTATAACATAGATAACTGATGCGGAAGTCTCACTTCCCTTCTTCTTGATCTCCTCTAGGTACTTTACACAGTCTCTAATTTCCTGATTGGCTATAGTGGAAACATTTTCCTTCCTTAACTATCCCACCCATGGGCTTCAAAAACAAAGGTACTAGGCTTATCCTTGCCTTTGTCCTTTGGTTTGAAATAGGGCTTCTTGAACTTCTTCTTGCCCTTGCCTTTTCCAGGTTGGACCATCAACATGGCCTTCCCTTTACCTTTATTAATGTTTTGCTAAGCTGTTCTCAACATGCTTAGCAATTCTGGCAGTGATTCGTCAAATTCATTCACGTTATAGTTCATGAAGAATTGACTATAGCTGTCTAGAAACAATTGCAAGACAAGATCAGTGGCCAACTCTTGGCCTAATGGTAATACAAGCCTTTATGGGTTTTCAATGTACCCAATTGTTTTGAATACATGAGTACCAACAAGGGTTCCCTCTGCCAGTCTACATTGATAAAGTGCTTTTGAGACTTCAAATCGTTCAAGCCTAGCTTATCCTTGATAAAGTCTCTTTATGTGTACAATCATATTGTACGTCTCCATGTTCTCATGTTGTTTTCAGCATTCATGGTAGTAAGCATAAGGCAAGCTACATCGAGAGCAACATCCAGATGATTTCTAAAAGCATCATTGTCAGCTTTCGAAGCATTTGTAACGGGTGTTTCAGGAATAGGCCTTTCCAGGACATGCAGCCTTTTCTCATGCCTAAGGATAATCCTTAGGTCTCCATACCAGTCTAGAAAGTTAATTCCAGACAGTTTGTCCTTCTCAAGGACAGATCTCAATAAAAGATTATTTTGTTGTGTTCAAAAATTATGCACGTAAGTATCATATAACAAACATATTTAACAAGGTCTTTAATCAAATATGACTCCCATTATTTTGATTCAAAACAAGTACCCTCAATATAAAGAATAAAAAAATCCCATCAGTAGATTTTCTAGTGGGCCAAGATCCATATTTCACATTATTTTAAGTCAGCTTTGGCTGATTGCTTAAGAAAAGGTTATTTAGGTAGGAAAGCGCTTTCCAATTGCATCTCATACAACTCTTGGATCCGTTAGGTGAATAACTCTTATTCTAATTCATCTTATGAATTAATGCCTAACTTAGTGCCTCTAGGTTCTTCAATCCTATTGAATATACCTAGTTAAGTCAAAACTCAATGGTTGACAATGGATAAATGTACCCTGCTTTGGCAGACCCACATTTAATCGATTCAAGCCTAGACGAGTGCCATACATTGGAAGGCAAAACATGACTTAATATTAGTGCCTCTAGGTTTTTCAATCATATTGAATATACCCAATCAAAGACCAATGGTTGACAATCGGATATTACTTTTATCCTATCGTGTCTCACTAGAATAGATAAATATACCCTGCATTGGCAGACCCACACTTAATCGATTCTAGTCTTGACTAGTGTCATTTATTGGAAGGCACACAAGCATTGAGGGATTTGATCGCTTTAATTTTATTCGTTTGTTAAACCATTTAACATACAAGCATGCATCTCATACAAACACATGATATGGTTATGGCCTCCTAAAACTCCAATACAAAATTACATCACATATAATATTGAAGTTTCCATCCACATGTCTCCACATGCTCCTTTGACTCCATGCTCTTTCCGGTTACATTACATAACAAGAAGAAACCTCGTTTAACATACAAGGGGATAGAGATGAGAAGAGAATTACAAGAGGAATGTCAAGAGGTAAGACACGACACGCAGGTCGTATTTAAATTAAAACAACTAAGGCCATAACCAATCATCATGTAAATTCAACATCCATTGATTGTAAAACGAGTGATATAATAAGATGTATATATATTAAGCGAGGTTTGATTACGCGCATACAAAATAAAACATTACGCAGTGTCTCAAAACTGGATTTGATAAACACTCAACCAATCATCAATAAGTGTCTCGCATCAAACGAATACTTCACGAACCGATAAACGAGAAAGTCCCTCGTATCATTTGAATACGCTCTTGTCAGCAAATTGATAAGTGGCATGTTTATCGCAGCCAATATTTGAGTCAAGACAAGGTTTCAACAATTGAACTCTTTGATGCCCAAGACATGAACTCTTTCATGTTCCTTGGGACCCTCCAACATTAGAACATATAAACATATATATACATCGCACATAAAACAATCAATGAAGGGAACAAAATAAATTGATTCTGAAAGCTGGGCTTCACTTGTGCTTTACCTGCGCTTCACCTGCGCTACAGCGTAGGTGAAGCGCAAGTATCAGAATCAAAATACGTAAACCGCGCTTCAGTCTGCGCTTCAATCTGCGCTACAACGCAGGTTGCAGCCCAGATATCAGCGCTACGTTTTTCAGCAGAAAAACAACAAAATAATCATAATCTTCACAAGATTAAAAGCCTAAAACGTGTTTATCGCAAACCAAAGCTCTGATACCAATTGAAGGGAATCAAGCATGTGGTCAGGGTGCAGCGGAAACAAATGGATTCCCTCCATTGTTATAATAGTTTTGCGAAAACACGAATCAAGGCATAAAAGGTATTGAAACGAAAGGTCGTACCTTATTAGGATTATAAACGAGGCTAGTGTAGCCACGTCTCTATTGGTATCCACGCCAACAGCCGAACTAGGAAACCCTCCTCATCTCTGCTAGTAGCCTTAGAAAGTAAGAAGCGATTGCTCATGTATATGGGGTAGTGCATCTCATGCTCTATTTATAGAGTGGTGGCTAGGGTTTTATCCCCTCACTCACTTAACCCTCATACTTATAGGCCTGGCCCATTATGTTATAATAATTCTAATTGTTTGTTCTGAAAATTTTCAATTAAAATCGAAAACGTTCTTGATTCTCAAAGTACAATCTGGGACTAGAATCTGAATCCTCTAAAGGTTCTTTTTAAAATCAGGTTTATTTAGAAAAATGCTCTCAAAGAGTAACAGAATTTTGAATCAATTACTTCTTCAAGAAAAAATGCTTTCCTCGAAAATCAGTTTTGAAAGATTTAAACAGAATTTCAAAGAAATGAAAGTTTTTTAAAGGACAAAGTGCAAGAATTGAAATTGAAAAATGTAGATAAAAGAGAGAAAGATTTGCTGAAAAGTAAATGCAGAATTTAAACAAATCAAAAGAAAAAGTGCAGAAGTGTAAAGAACAGAATGTAAATCAAAGAACTGAAAATGACTGAATTATAAATGACATTAATTTAAAGTTGGTATGGATACACATACTGGGCACTCTCTTGAGTTAACCTCTTAGTCGTTTGAATGTTAGACGTTGGGTGTTTCAGAGAAGTTTCAGTAAATGAGAATCCAACCCCTGTTACATCGTATTTTGACCTATTTATAGACTTCTATTCTAACAGACACTTAACCAGATTTTGACACGTTTACAAGCCTAGATTACGTGTCAAGTTTCTAAGTATTGAAGTTGGCTAAACGTCTCTAGAAGGGAGGGGGGTAAAATAGAGACTTAGAAGATTTTTTCTGAAAGTGCACACTTAAATTTAAGTTGAGACGTGATCTCAAGTTGACACTTGGAGTCTCAGTTAGAAGAGACGTTGTCTCAACAATGTGATTATAATCAGATGAGGTTTGATTGATTTATAGTTAATTGCTTGGTTTAATTTGTCAACTTAATAACAGATGTGCAGTATAAGTAAGAGATGAAGGTGAAGAGATGCACACACAGATTTATACTGGTTCACCCACAACCTTGGGCTACGTCCAGTCCCCACCACCTGTGAGATTTTCACTATTGACAACCTGTCAATACAAGTATTCTTACAGCCTCTTCAGGACGCACACTCTCAATCTAAGACTAGGCTCTCTCCTATCTCAGATGAGGTACAAATACAATAATTGATGTTTTGAGTGTGTTCTAGCTTTAGCACATAAAGTGTGGGTAGACAATGATTCTTAGCTAGAGGAACACTCTTCTCACAAGGATTTACATATTAGTAAAGATAAGAGAAGAAAGACAATGATACTTCAAGAGCTCTCTGTTGAGATCTGTTCAGTTCTATAGGCTCTTGAGATGAGACGTGAGCTCTTATAAGAGATGAGATGAGATGTGATGACTAATGATTTTGCAAGCACGTCTCACTTGTGTCACTGTAGCTTTCAGCAATTTATTCTAGTGTAAAGTAGTCGTTATTTGTTGATGAGACTGTCTTGGAGTCGTTGGAAACTAGCTGTTAGAGACAAGGCTCACTTCTGGACAAGTGACAGCTTTTGGATGATGTGATTAGTTGACAGCTTGCAGTGTACTTCCTTGTCCTTGTGTTGACTTGGCTTTTGCTTTTTCATAGGTTAACTTTTCGTGGGACACATCATTGGTTCTAATCATTTGAGCCTGCACCTCTTCTTGAGCTTGTATCTCTTCTGTTGAGCTTACATCTCTTCTGTTGAGCTTACATCTCTTTGTCAAGCTTACATCTCTTCTGTTGAGCTTACATCTGTTCTATGAGCTTGCATCTCAAGCTGATCTTGAATCTCTTTAAGGGTCTTGTACCATCTTCACAGATTTTTGAATACATCATATTCTGAATCCTTTCTTAATACATGATGATGTTCTTTTGTATATTTTGATCAGATATTTTCTTTTATAGGCTTGAGCTTGCATCTGTTCATTGAGCTGTCGTCTCAAGCTGTTTTCTTGATGTTTAATGAGACTATGAGTCTTAGCTTGATTTCAAGAAAGGCTTGTGTTGTAGTCCTTCTATTCTGAGCATCATTTCTTAAATGATTCTGCAAATATTTACAAAGAATCTGCCAAGGACTTGAACAGCTTGATTAGTAAATAACAAGATGTAGTATTTTTTTTTCTTTTACCTCATGACTTCCATTAAAGGTTTGGCACATTAAAAACCTTATAGGAGTGAGTTTGTTTCAACAATCTCCCCCTTTTTTGATGATGGCAAACCATTTAAAGAAGATAACTCTAAGAGAGAATAAAGATATTTATTTTTAATATACTCCCCCTGAGTTAAATAGAACAAATGATCTCTTTTATAGATTAATAGCAAACAGAGAAGAGAGAAATGCTGAACTTCTTCATTCAAAAGATAGGATGTAAATACAAAGCAATTTAAAGCAAAAGATGCCACTGCATCTCATCATACATCAGAAAAGATACTATTACATCTATCACATAATATCACATAATAAGCCAAAATAAAATTCTAACAAAATATCAACAAAAAGTCAGCATATGATATCCTAAACTAAGACTCTCATCTAGCATCTAACCAACTCTCCCCCTTTTGCCTTTATCAAAATGGAGTTCAAGCATGCTTTGGAGAAGGAGAAGAGGATGAGTCTGAGTCTGAGGCAGGTGGACGTCTGACAGATTGAGGAAATTCAGGCATTGGAGGAAGATTAGAGAGATGAAGGTTCATCTTTCTATGAAAATCATTGGAAGAATGCAGGGCCTGAAGCACAGTGTCAAAGCCATCAAATAGGGCTTCCTGTCTCTTCTTGTGATGGTCAATTTTCTTCAGAATCTTCTGCTGAGTCTTCTCAATTCTGGTGAATTGAGTCTGCTGGGATTGCTGTTGTTCTTCATGAAGTTGATTAATGAAGGTGTTGATGGAGTCAGAGAGATGGGTTGGAATGGATGGATCAGAGGATGGAACTTGAGGACGTTCTGTTGGTGGAGCCGACTGATCATACTTGGGCTGAGGTGAGTTAAGTAGAATGTTGTTCACAAAGGACTTGCCAGGAGTGGGGAATGGAGTTGGAAATGAGTGAGAAGCAGTATACCTTAATGGGGACTGAGGCAGTGAGTGAGGAATTTCCTCTGTTCCTTTAGCAGCAGGCTCAGTCTCAATGTTTGCAGGGGGCGTCTCTTGAGCAATTTCTTGAGTGGAGGTGGAGAGATCCTTAAGGGTCTCAATAGCTATCTTAATGATAGGTGAGATGTCAGCTGGTGGAGCTTCTTGCTGTTGAGAAGGGGGTGGAGATGAAGGCTCTTTTTCAAGTTCAGTGTTTGGAGAAGGCTCTTGAAGTAGCTCAGTGGGTGGTACCACGGCTAATGCTGGTGCTTCTGGTGCAGGGGTTTCAGTGTTGATCTCTTGATGGTCAGCCTGGGTCTCTTCAGAGGGAGCTTGCTCAGACCTTGTCTGCTTCTTCTTTTTCTTTTTGAGCTCATGCTCAACAACATCTATAGATAGATTCTTTCTTTTCTTTTGTTCAACAGGTATCTCTGGCCCTTCTTGAGATTCTTCTATTTGTTTTTCAGTAACCTTCTTCTTTTTCTTTTTCTTGTGAGTCTCAGAGAGTTTTGATGATGGAGAGGCTTGAGTGGTGGCAGGAATAGGTGCAGGATTATCAAGAGGAAAAGTGGGAGAGGGAATGACTTTATCATCCAGTCCTAGAGACTTGAGGTTTGACCTTCCAATCGTTCCAGGTCTCTCAGGGGTTTGCTCACATCCACTCAGGTCAATTTTGAAGTGTTTCATAATTTTTGTGGTAAGCATAGCAAAAGGCAGGGATGAGGTGATCTTGGGATTGTGGAATGCATGTTCCATGTGCTTTAGAATTAAGAAGGAAAGGTTTAGTGGAACACCATGTTTGAGGTGATACATCACCATCAAGTCTTGGGTGTAGATTTTGTTGAAGGTGCCTGCTCTAGGCATGATACACTTTGCCACCAGATGAAATAGGAACTTGCCAAAATAGTTTAGAGGAGGAGGAGTCTGCTATCTTGGCATCTTTGAACAGAGAGGATCCCACATTTTCTTTAGTGATGCCAATCTGTTTCCACCAGTCTTCTTGATTGTAGAACCTGTTGCCAGAAACAGGGGCTTGGATAATGGAACCCAGAACTTCTTCAGTGAGTTCCATGTGAACTCCCTTGAGATTCACTATCACATGAGGTAGTCCCTGAGAGGCTCCCTTGGCTTTTGAGCAAGCAGCATAGAATGCTCTTGTCATTCTAGGAAAGACGGGCTCTTTGAGAGACAGATATTCCTCCCAACCTTGTTTCTTGATATAGGGAGAGATGTCCCAGTTTTCTTCCTTCAAACTCCTAAAGTCTATCATTCTTCCCAGAACTACCTTTTTGTCAATAAACTTTGAGACAAACTTGTCCTCAATCAGTTTGTTCTCAAAGAGGTCAGCTATGAAGGAGAGCTTCTTTCCTTTTGCTTCTTCTGGAGCAGGTCTTTTTCCCTTGTCTTGGGGAGCAGACTTGGTGAGATCAATGTGAATGGGGGATTTTGGAGCAGAGGTTTGGACGACTTTTGAGGCTATTCTCTGGGATTTTGGTCTTCTGGGCAGTGGAGTGTTTTTCTGGGAGGAGGTGGCTTTTGATGAGGGTGATGGTTTTGAAGGTTGAGAAGGCAGAGATTGAGGTTCAGAGGGTTCAGATTCAGTGCTTGGTCGACTGAGATGCTCTTGGCTTGAGGTTACTTCCATGGAGTTTGATCTCTCAGAGTTGGAAGACATGATGGCTTCAGGTGAAGAGGATGAGGACGACTTGTCAGAGTAGGGGAGTTTCAACCCAATAACCTTAATGCGCATGAGGAATAAGAGAAGAGATGAAAACGGGGGTTTTGTTTTTTTTTGTATAAATAGAGAGTGAATAGTGAGAGATGTATCAGAGAGAGAGGGAAATGGAACGTGGAGTTAGGTGAGTGGGCAGTTATTGTAACTGAAGAAGGTGGGTGGCACACTCTTTTATAGTGTAACGGCTAATGGCCCATTTAATGGGGGGTTACTAGCCGTTATTTAACGGTTATTTCTTTCCCTCCCCTTTTTTTGTGTGTTGCATATGTAAATATATGAGACTGCATCTCATGCTATCATTTGATGAGACGTTGTCTCTTCTCAAGAGACGCGTCTCTTGATCAGTTAAGAGCTGATCTCATCTCTCTACTTCACAGAATACTTTTAATGGTGATTAACTGAGAGCACCCATATTTAGCATTTTCAAATTATCACTGAATCTATCTTCTACTAATGGCTTAGTGAAAATATCAGCTATTTGTTTCTTGGTATCAACAAAGATAATCTCAATATTTCCTTTTTGCACATGATCTCTAATGAAGTGGTGCTTTATATCAATGTGTTTTGATCTGGAGTGATGAATGGGATTTTTAGCCAGATTTATTGCACTAGTGTTATCACAAAAAATAGGGATTTTGGAGTACCTTAGTGCATAATCCACCATTTGAGATTTTATCCATAAGATTTGTGTGCAACAGGCTGCAGCTGAGACATATTCAGCTTCTGTTGTGGATAGACCAATGGTGTTTTGCTTTTTGCAAGACCAAGAGACAAGGCATTTTCCCAAGAATTGATAATTTCCACTTGTGCTTTTTCTGTCCATCTTGTCTCCAGCAAAATCAGCATCACTATACCCTATCAAATCAAAACTAGAGTCTTTCTCATACCATAGGCCAAGATTAGTAGTTCCAATTAAATACCTGAAGATTCTTTTGACAGCTGTTAGATGAGACTCTTTAGGATCAGTTTGATACCTTTCAAAAATGCCTACAGCATACTGAATATCAGGCTTGCTTGCAGTTAAGTACATGAGAGACCCAATCATTCCTCTGTACAATTTTTTTGATATAGCTTTCTCAGTCTCATCCTTGTCAAGTTGAGATGAGGGATGCATAGGAGTCTTCATTGGCTTTGCCTCACTCAGGTTAAACTTGGTCAGCAGATCTTTTGCATACTTTTCTTGGTTGATAAAAATTCCATTTGCTAGTTGTTTTATTTGTAAACCAAGGAAGAACCTTAGCTCACCCATCATATTCATCTCAAATTCTCCCTGCATGAGATTTGAAAAGTTTTGACAGAGAGATTGATCAGTGGAACCAAAAATTATGTCATCTGCATAAATTTGAACAATTAATAAGTCATTGTTAAACTCCCTTTTGAACAGTGTAGTGTCAATCTTTCCTCTGATGAATCCATTTTCTGTTAGAAAGGAGCTTAGCCTATCATACCAGGCCCTTGGGGCCTGCTTGAGACCATATAGAGCTTTCTTGAGTCTGAGCACATGTTCTGGATGATGAGGGTCTTCAAAGCCAGGAGGTTGTCTCACATAAACTTCTTCTTCAATAATCCCATTAAGGAATGCACTCTTTACATCCATTTGATAGAGTTTGAAGTTCTTGTGAGCAGCAAATGCTAGAAGGATTCTGATGGCTTCAAGTCTGGCCACTGGTGCAAAGGTCTCATCATAGTCTATTCCCTCTTGTTGATTGTATCCTTGTGCTACCAGTCTTGCCTTATTTCTCATGACTTTTCCTTTCTCATTTAGTTTGTTTCTGAATACCCATCTAGTACCAATTACTGATTGATGAGATGGAGGGGGAACTAGATCCCAGACTTTGCTTTTGTCAAATTGGTTGAGCTCTTCCTCCATTGCTTTGATCCAGAATTCATCATTAAGAGCTTCATGGATGTCTTTAGGCTCTATTTCAGATAGTAGAACCATGAGATTATCAGCATCTCTAAATGATGATCTTGTCCTTACCCTTTCTGAGGTCTCTCCAATTATTTGGTCTTGAGGATGAGATCTCACCAGTCTCCAGCTCCTGGGTAGTTGAGATGCATGCTCATTATGAATTTTAGAGGTTCCATGTACAGCTCTGGTGCTCTCATTTAGTTCCTCAACCTTGTTTTCATTTTGAGGTACATTTGGGCTCTTTGGAGTGTCTTTTGATGTGAGTCTTCTGCTTGAGATGATTTCATTGTTTTTTGTTCAGAAGCAAGTTTCTCCCCAGCTTCTTGTGTAAAGATTCTTAAATCTCTCATCATTTCATCAATCTCCTCATCCAGATTTTTCTCAGAGCTGTCCTGCATCTCATTGAAAACTACATGCATGGATTCTTCAGTGGTTTTAGTTTTTAAGTTAAATACTCTAAATGCCTTAGAAGTAAGAGAGTACCCAAGAAAGATTCCTTTGTCAGATTTTGTATCAAACTTCCCAAGTTGATCTTTAGTGTTAAGGATGAAACAGTCACATCCAAAAACATGAAAGTAAGATATTGAAGGTTTTCTTCCTTTCCATAGCTCATAAGGAGTTTTATTCAAGATCTTCCTTATAGAGACTCTGTTTATTATGTAGCACGAGGTGTTCACAGCCTCTGCCCAGAAATACTTTTCAACACCAGAGTCACATAACAAAGTTCTTGCCATTTCTTGTAGAGTTCTGTTTTTCCTTTCCACTACTCCATTTTGCTGAGGAGTCCTTGGACAGGAGAAGTTGTGAGTAATGCCATTTTTATCAAAGAATTTTTTAAATTTGGCATTCTCAAATTCTCCCCCATGGTCACTTCTCACAGCACCAATTCCATATCCCTTTTCAGATTGAATCTTTTTACAAAAGGTTTTAAAGGATTCATAAGATTCACCCTTTTGGGATAGAAACAGTACCCATGTGAATCTTGAGAAGTCATCCACAATTACAAAACCATATTTTTTGCCACTAAGACTTGGAGTCTTAGTTGGGCCAAATAGATCAATGTGGAGAATCTCAAGAGGTCTGGTAGTGGATATATGAGATTTTGGTTTGAAGCTTGACTTGCTGTGTTTACTCTTTACACAAGACTCACAAATCATGTCTTTGTCAAATTTTACCTTTGGTAATCCTTTGACAAGAGATTGATTTGAAAGTTGACTAATAGTTCTCATGTTAATGTGTCCAACCCTTTTGTGCCATAACCATTTTTCTTGATCATGAGACATGAGACAGGTGGGATCAGATAGGCTCTCAAGTGTGACTGAGTAAAGATTCTTGTTTCTTTCACCAGAGAAGGCAATCTTTCCAGTCTTTGAGTCTATGATCTCACAAAAGGTAGGTTGAAAATTAACATAGAAACCATTGTCACATAATTGGCTAATACTCAGCAAGTTATGTTTCAATCCTTCAACAAAATAGACATTTTCAATTTGAGCTGAGTTTACCTTACCAATCTTACCTATGCCCTTAATTTGAGCCTTGCTGTTGTCTCCAAAGGAGACAACTCCAGCAGCTCTTTCTTCAAGTGATAGGAACTTGCTTTTGTCCCCAGTCATGTGTCTTGAACATCCACTGTCCAGCACCCACATTCTTTTTGATTTTGCTGCAGCTAGGCACACCTGTTTCATCAAGAGATTTAGTTTTAGGTATCCACTTATATTTGGGTCCTTCATGGTTATTTACCTTTCTGTTAGATGCTACTTGTCTCATGTAGCATTCTGTGGTCTTATGGCCATATTTACTACAGCAAGAGCACCTTTCTCTCTTCCTTTTCCTAGCAGGAATAAAGAAATCTTTATACCAGACCTCACTAGATGATTTTTCATAGCCTAATCCAGCTTTGTTAAAAATTCCTTTTTGAGATCCAATGAGTCTCTCAAGGTTTTTTGTTCCATTTACAAATTTTGCCAAATCATCTATGAGAATTCTATTTTGTCTTTTGAGTTTCTGGTTTTCCTCAGATTTCTCTTTCAGCTCTTGCTCATTTTGAACTTGAGTCTTAGCTTTAACCATTTCAGACAGTTTCATGTGAGACAACATGACTGCTATTTTTATGATTCAAACTTTCATTTTCTTTTTCCAGAAATTTTATTTTCTCAAGAGCTGTATTTAATTCTGACTTTAGCAATGAGCTCTTAGAGGCTAGAAGGTTTGAATCATACAAGAGGTTTTCAAAAGCAGACTTAAGTTCATCAATTGAATATTCAGAGTCAGATTCATATACCTCTTCATCAGATGAATCACCATTTGCCATGAGACATATATTTGCTGATTGATCATCTTGACTTTCTTCTTCATCAGTATCATCCCAGGTAGCCATCATTGCCTTTTTCTTTGGACTCTTCTTTATATCCTTTCTGAGTTGTGGACATTCAGATCTCATGTGTCCAGGTTTCTTGCAGTCAAAGCAGATGAACTGTCCTTTTCTATCAGACTTGATTTCTTTCCTTCTTGAAGGGAAGCTCCTTCTTCCACTTCCTCTAGCTCTCCACATGCGTCTAATCTTCCTTGAGATGTAAGCCAACTCATCATCTACTTCACTTTCATTATCATCTTCATCTTCTGATTCTGTTTCATGAGATGAGGTGAGAGAGTTTTGATGAGATGAGCTTACCTTCTTACCCTTAGTGTTACTGGATGATGCTTTCAGTGCAATTGTTTTGGGCTTTCTGATGTGATCTTCTTCCATCAACTCTTGTTCATTGCACTTTTAATGATCCAGGAAGTTCATCCAACCTGAGAATGCTCAAATCTTTGGCTTCCTGGATAGCAGTGACCTTAGGTCTCCAAGGCTTGGGTAAGCTCCTCAAGATTTTTCTGACCATGTCTTGATTTGAGTAAGTTCTTCCTAAGGATTTTAAATCATTTGTGATGATGGTGAAACGTCTCACCATGTCCTCAATGCCTTCATCCTCATTCATTTTAAAGAGCTCATATTGTCTTACCAGAATGTTGATTTTTGCTTCCTTAACTTGGTTAGTTCCTTCATGTTCTATCTCAAGTGCATCCCAAATTTCTTTTGCTGTTGTACACCCTGCTACTTTATCATATTCACTGCGGCTAAGAGCACAGGTTAAAAAATATTTAGCTCTTGAGTTTAGAATGTACCTTGCTTTTTCAGCATCAGTCCATCTGTTTCTGGGCTTGAGTATTCTTTGATCAAGCTCATCAGTGGTGTATGGTATGTAGGGACCATCTTCTATGATTTCCCATAAATCAACATGTTGAAATTCAATGAATAATCTCATCCTGTCCTTCCAGTAGTAGTAGTCAGTTCCATCAAAGGCAGGTGGTCTGTTAGTGGATGCTCCTTCAGGAATGAACAAACTAGCACTAGGTCCAGCCATGGATCTGTTCCTCTCCACACGTAGGTGTGCTCAACCCCTTGAGAGGCCGAGCTCTGATACCAATTGAAGTTGGCTAAACGTCTCTAGAAGGGGGGGTTGAATAGAGACTTAGAATATTTTTTCTGAAAGTGCACACATAAATTTAAGTTGAGACGTGATCTCAAGTTGACACTTGGAGTCTCAGTTAGAAGAGACGTTGTCTCAACAATGTGATTATAATCAGATGAGGTTTGATTGATTTATAGCTAATTGCTTGGTTTAATTTGTCAACTTAATAACAGATGTGCAGTATAAGTAAGAGATGAAGGTGAAGAGATGCACACACAGATTTATACTGGTTCACCCACAACCTTGGGCTACGTCCAGTCCCCACCACCTGTGAGATTTTCACTATTGACAACCTGTCAATACAAGTATTCTTACAGCCTCTTCAGGACGCACACTCTCAATCTAAGACTAGGCTCTCTCCTATCTCAGATGAGGTACAGATACAATAATTGATGTTTTGAGTGTGTTCTAGCTTTAGCACATAAAGTGTGGGTAGACAATGATTCTTAGCTAGAGGAACTCTCTTCTCACAAGGATTTACAGATTAGTAAAGATAAGAGAAGAAAGACAATGAGACTTCAAGAGCTCTCTGTTGAGATCTGTTCAGTTCTATAGGCTCTTGAGATGAGACGTGAGCTCTTATAAGAGATGAGATGAGATGTGATGACTAATGATTTTGCAAGCACGTCTCACTTGTGTCACTGTAGCTTTCAGCAATTTATTCTAGTGTAAAGTAGCCGTTATTTGTTGATGAGACTGTCTTGGAGCCGTTGGAAACTAGCTGTTAGAGACAAGGCTCACTTCTGGACAAGTGACAGCTTTTGGATGATGTGATTAGTTGACAGCTTGCAATGTACTTCCTTGTCCTTGTGTTGACTTGGCTTTTGCTTTTTCATAGGTTAACTTTACGTGGGACACATCATTGGTTCTAATCATTTGAGCTTGCATCTCTTCTTGAGCTTGTATCTCTTCTGTTGAGCTTACATCTCTTCTGTTGACCTTACATCTCTTTGTCAAGCTTGTATCTCTTCTGTTGAGCTTACATCTGTTCTGTGAGCTTGCATCTCAAGCTGATCTTGGATCTCTTTAAGGGTCTTGTACCATCTTCACAGATTTTTGAATACATCATATTCTGAATCCTTTTCTTAATACATGATGATGTTCTTTTGTATATTTTGATCAGATATTTTCTTTTATAGGCTTGAGCTTGCAACTGTTCATTGAGCTGTCGTCTCAAGCTGTTTTAGAAGTTGTTTTCTTGATGTTTAATGAGACTATGAGTCTTATCTTGATTTCAAGAAAGGCTTGTGTTGTAGTCCTTCTATTCTGAGCATCATTTCTTAAATGATTCTGCAAATATTAACAAAGAATCTGCCAAGGACTTGAGCAGCTTGATTAGTAAATAACAAGATGTAGTATTTTTTTTTCTTTTACCTCATGACTTCCTTTAAAGGTTTGGCACATTAAAAACCTTATAGGAGTGAGTTTGTTTCAACAAGTATGCCACGCGTTCAAATCATCAACGGTCTTCTATTTGAAAAAGAACTGACTGCTTGAGATCTTGTCATCTGTCTTCAGATAGTAACTTTCAATAACTGCTTGCTTGAGATTTTGACACCCGTCTTCAAACAGCAACGTTCACTAACTGCTCCATTTGAAATTTGAACGCTCTCTGAAAAAACTTCCAGTAATCGCTTTATTTGAAATTCAAATTTCTTTTGAATGACTTTCCAGTAACTGCCTCATTTGAAATTCAAATATCCTTTGAAACGTTTCTCAGTAACTGCTTCTGTCTTCATGAATTCTTCTAAGTTACTGGACTCCTTTCAAAATCGAACCTGATTTCTATTTTGATTAACTGTCAACCCATATCAGGAAACTTAACCAAATATTGACTGATTAATTTCCTTTAAGTTTCCTTCATATTCAAAATACCTTTCGAATTCGAATAGGTACTTAATCAAAGATCTGCATTCATTTTGAATACATATAACAGAATACCTTCTATTTCGAATTCAACATGTAAACTCCAAACTTCACTAAGTTATAGTATCTTTCAATTCATAATCCACCTTTCGAATCTTCTAGTGTATACCTCAAATTCGAAGATACCAATATTGTAATAACTTAGTAAAATTTGTAAATTTCTCCCCAACAGATGCCCCCTTAAAGTATTAGTTTCGAGGAATATATTGACTTCAGTAGAAACTAATATTTTAACAACGTGAGGAAGCATTCAAAAATATTGCCTCTTTCGATTAACTATTCATCCTCATCTCGAATAGGTGGCTAGAAAATATTATGCCCTTCGAGTGAAACATATTGCTCCTAAGAGGCTAAGGCCAAAGAAAATGTTAATACCAGAAGGCATTGAGGTGGAATCTTCGAATTCCTTCCTTAACATTATTAATTCTTTGAATGATTCTAATTCATACATCTTTTTGATTATAGGTTCAGACTATAAATTCATCTTCAAAATCAGCAGCTGAACAAACTGCTACTGATAAGTCTGATCGGGAGGAATCTTCGAAAGAAGAGAGTGCGGAAAAAGAACAAAGTGTAAGTTCTCCTCCACCAACTCAACCAGAAGATGACAATCCTCAACAAGAATCAGAATCCAAGGAAGAGAATGAAGAGGGTAATGTCCAAGGTACTGCCATGGAAGGAGTTGAACCATGTTCAAAGGATAACGTTGATAAAGAGCCTAATCCTGAGTCTTCTCAGTCGAAGTAGAAAGAAACAGAAAATCTGACTAAGGCAACCACTTTGAACAAGGATCCTCCTCAAGATCAATCAAAGGTTGACATCCCTTCAACTCCATTCAAAGAAAATCCGATCCCTCAGAATCCTTCAGAACTTCAAAGTGAGGGAGTTGTTGCCCCTCAAAGTGTTCCTTTGAACACTTCAAAATCCATGCCAAGTTCTTCCAACAGATCTCCAACACCTTCGAGTTTACAAGAATGCCTGCATGTATTGGATGAAAATCCTTTTGCTGTTCTGGATCTTTTACCAGGCGAAGGTTCAATGTTCTCTGCTCAATCTGATTCAAGATCTTATCAACCATCAACCGAGTCTCTCGAGGATTTGATTGAAGGCTTAAGGAATTTGTTATTCCTTGATGATTTTCTTGATCTCTATAAGAAGGACGTTGAATACCAGTATAAGGTGCAAAAGAAGCTCAAAGCAATTTATGCACGTCAAAATGATTTATCTGCCGCTCAATTGAAAGGACTAGATGCTTTCAAAAACATTTTCAGTAAAGTGACAGACATTTTGAGAGAGCATCAATCGAATGCTGCAAAAGCTTCTGAAATTCGTGTTGAGACTGAAGATATGTTGGATAAATTGAAGGACTCAAAGTCCAAAATGTCAAAATTTCAAGAAAGCATGGGGGCTCTAAATATTCAACTCTCTTCTGTTACAGAACGACGTAAGAAAATTGAAGAGCAAATTAAAAATTTCAAGAAGATGAGAAGGCTCTGGTCTTAGAAGAAAATACTTGCAAGACTTCGATGTCCAAACTCGAAAACAGAAAGCTCGAGCTCATTGAAGGAGTCAAGTATGTTTCAAATAAGCTGGTGAAATCAAATGAGCTTTTGACTAATATTAATCAAAGGGACAAAGTCTTGACAAAACAATATGAAGATCTGAGCCAACTTTATGAGCCCATGAAAAAGAATCCTCCTTTTTAACTTAGCATTATATATGTCTTGTAAGAACATATTTTGATTGGTGCTTTGGAGTCACCGATTAACTCAAATGCTTTCAAACAATTTTAATTTCATGCAAAGTTGGTATATATTGTTTTAAATATTTTCCATTTATGCTTATAATTCAATCATCACCTGGCAGTTCTCGAATTGAGTACGCATTATTAGAAAATACTTTTTCAACTTCGAATGGTCCTTCCCAATTCGGGGACCATTTTCCAAATCGTTTAAATTTTTTATCAACAGGTAATACCAATTTCCAAACAAGATCTCCCTCGTCAAAAGTCTTAACTTTTAATTTACGATTATAAATTCGAGAGACTTGTTCTTTATGCCTGATGATATTCTCTAAAGCTCTTAATCTAAACTCATCTAATTCATTTAATTCATCCAACATCAAGTTATAATACTCTTGAGTGGTTAAATCAAATTGTCTTTGCACTCTCATTGATTGTAAATGAATTTCAACTGGTAAAACTGAATCATGACCATAGACCAAATTATAAGGTGTAAATTTTGTTGCATCTCGAGGAGAATTTCGATATGCCCACAAAATTTGACTTAATGTCTTATGCCAATTTCGAGGTCGTTGGTCAAGATGTTTCTTAATCAAAGAAATAATTGTTTTATTTACAGCCTCAACTTTCCCATTTGCTTGTGCATAATAAGGAGTTGAAGTAAGAAGTTTGATTCCATTTTCTTGTGCAAACCTCTTAATTCTTTGGCCTGTAAACACAGTTCCTTGATTAGTTGAAATTGATTTAGGAAGTCCAAATCGAAAAACTATGTTTTCTTGAATGAACTTAATCACGTCTTCTTGAGTTACATCTTTTAATGGGATTGCTTGTACCCATTTTGTAAAATAATCTATAGCCACTATAATATACTTATGCCCCCTAGATGATGAAGGATGAATTTGACCAATCAAATCAATAGCCCATCCTATAAAAGGTCATGGCTTTATTATCGAATGTAACTCACTTGCAGGGATTTGTTGAATAAAACCATGTTTTTGACATTCTTCGCAAGCTTTCGAAAAATCGTTACAGTCCTTGGCCATTGACGGCCAATATAAATTTTGTCTTTTCAAAACCCATTCCATTTTTCGACCTGCTTGATGAGCTCCACAAATCCCTTGATGAGTATCAATCAAAGCTTGATATGCTTCTGATTCACCTAAACATCGAAGCAAGTTGCCATCAGGTGCTTTCTTATATAACTGATTAGCTAATATTACATAATGTAAAGCCCTGTATTTTAACTTTCGATCTACTTGCATACTTGGGTTTTGCAAGTATTCAACTAAAAACTTTCTCCAATCATTCATGTCTAAAGTTTCAATATCTAAAACTTCAAATTTCATAACTGGCATATTCTTTTCAAATCGAATCAATTCTTCGAATTTAGAATTGCAAGTTTTATAACCAGAAGCAATATGTGCCAATTCATTGGCAACTTCATTATCGATTCGAGATATATGTTTGAATTCAACTTCATCAAAATACCGTAATAGCTGAAAAGCTTTGAATAAATATTTTGACAATCTAGGATTCAAACATTTATACTGCTTAGCGACTTGTTTGATCACCAATTGTGAATCTCCTCGAATTAAAACTTGTTTAGCTTTGAATGATATTAAAATCTCCAATCCTAATAATAAAGCTTCATATTCAGCTTCATTATTTGAACGATCTATTCCTATTCGAAACATTACTTTTGTTGGTAATCCTTCGGGTGAAATCAAAAGAATTTCGATTCCAACACCATCTTTGTGCTTTGATCCATCGAAATAAAACTTCCAAGGTTTTAAACCTATGAAGTCTAATTCGCTAATTCGAATAGGAGGATGATCAACTAAAAAATCAGCCATAACTTGGCCTTTCACAGCTTTTAATGGAAGATACGTTAGCGAAAATTCAGTTAAAGCTAACGCCCATTTACCTACTCTACTGTGAAGAATAGGTTTCCATAACATGTGCTTTATTATATCATAATGAGAAATTACATAAAAGTCAAAAGGTTTTACATAGTACTTTAACTTAGTACAAGAAAAGTAAAGACATAAACATAATTTCTCGATAGCACAATATCGAGTTTCAGCATCATTTAGAGTTCTACTAAGATAATACACTGCTCTTTCGATTCCACTTTCATCTTCTTGAGCAAGCATACTTCCCAAAGTCTCTTCAGATGCAGATATATATAATTTCAAAGGCTTTCATTTGATTAGGGGTGTCATAATAGGAGGATTTGTAAGAATCCTCTTTATTTCTTCGAAGGCCACTTGGTGTTCTTCTTTCCATTCAAATTTCTCTTCTTTCTTGAGTTTCAACAGAGGAGAAAACACCTTAGTCTTGGCTGAAAGATTTGCAATAAATCTTCGAAGAAAATTGATTTTACCCAATAAAGACTGTAACTGTTTCTTGTTCGAAGGAGGAGAAGTTTCAAGAATTGCCTTTGCTTTATTTTTATCAATCTCAACTCCCTTCTGATGAACCAAGAAACCCAGAAAATTACCTGCAGATACACCAAAAGCACACTTAATAGGATTCATTTTTAACTTATGCAATCTCATCCTTTCAAATGCTTCTTTCAAATTTGAAAGATGATCATTCTTTGACTTGGATTTTACGACTACATCATCAATATAAACTTGTATGAACCTTCCTATTAAATCATGAAAAATTGAATTCATGGCCCTTTGATAAGTAGCACCAGCATTTTTAAGGCCAAAGGGCATCATTACCCATTCATAAGTGCCTATTGCACCAGGATATCGAAAAGCAGTTTTTGAAATATCCTCTTCTGCAATAAAAAATTGGTTGTATCTTGAATAACCATCTAACATACTCAATATTTCATTTCTTGCTGCTGAATCTATTAACATATCAGCTGCAGGCATGGGATATTCATCTTTAGGAGTTGCTTTATTCAAATCTCTAAAATCTATTCAAACTCTTAAAGCACCATTTTTCTTAATAACTGGTACTATATTAGAAATCCAGTCAACATAAATGGCAGTTCGAATGAACTTAGCTTTTAATAACCTCTCGATTTCACCTTTGATCTTCAATATGATTTCTGGTGTAAATCTTCGAGGTGCTTGCTTCACAGGTTTCTTATCAGGAAAAGTAGGTAATTTATGTTCCACAAGCTCTTTACTTAGACCAGGCATTTCATGATAATCCCATGCAAAACAGTCTTTATATTCTCTAAGTAATTTGAACAACTTACACTTAAAATCTTCCGATAAATATTTACTTACAAAAGTTTGCCTTGGGTCTTTAGTATCTCCCAAATTTATTTCTTCGAGGGGATCTTGAGCCTCCATCTTTTCAATTCCATGAGACAAAGCTCTTTCGAACCCAAGAGGAGTATCATCATATATGCAATCAAGCTTTTCAAGAGATATTTCTTCCTCTTCAAGTCTCATGCTGGAATCTTCTATGTTTTCGTGTTCAAAGTCTTGTACGGCCACTGAAGCCGTTTCAGAATTATTTTTGAACTCTTGTTCAAAATTGACTTCGGTCTCGAGGACTGTTTCACAATCTGCGGCCTCTAAGGCCGCTTCAAATTTCTTCTCAGCAACATATGCTGAGGTTCGAGCTATGAAGCTCGAAACTACTCTTCTTCTGAAATCCATCCAAAAGTAGAGGTGGTCCCTGAAGGACCAGTTGCACTTTGAATAATCAAACCATATTCAACATTGAAAAACGCCTTCTGTGGAATCTTACCAAGCATAAAACCACGCTTTTCAATTGTACAAGGTGTCAGATTCATTATCCATTTCTCACAGTTCCTTGCATTGACTGTGTCTGCTTCAACCTTGTAATATGTTTGATCAGCTTCAACATACTCTGGAATGCCATCATCATTCCATAAGCATAATTTTTTATGGACAGTTGAAGGAACTGCTCCTACACCATGTATCAATTCTCTACCAAGAAGCACATTATAATTTGCCTTCGACGGAACTACTACAAAAACAGTGGGCCTTTTGACTGAACCAACAGTCACATTGAAACACAATAATCCCTCTGATTTCGAAGTCTTTCCACTGAAATCAGTAATAATCATATTGTGTGGCATCAAATCACACTTCTTTTGTTGAATTTCTTCAACAGAGAACTTGACAATAAATTGATTGCCGCTCCTCCATCAACCAATACCTTACTTACGATAACCCCTTCAATTTGAGCCTGAATGAATAGAGGTTTCAACCTTCATTGCCATTTTTTGCTTTTCTTCGAATTTCAATCTGCTTTCTTTAATGGCCTCTTGAATGAGATTCCTGAAACGAATACAACTGTTAGTCCAATGTCCAAATGCATTGTGAAACTTACAGTATTTCTTTCCTTTTCTTTGTTCGAAAGAAGGGATTTTATAATCTTCACTAAGGACAATTTGTTTATCCTTTACTAATATATCAAAGATTTGTTCAGCTTTTGATATATCGAAACCATACGTCTTTTTGGGATATTTACTTTGTAAATTTTGATTCCCTAAACTACTATATGGTCTAAGGAGTGAACATGCATAAGGAGGTCATGGTTTTAACTCAGCAACATCAATTTCGTTTTCTTCGAAATCTGAATTTTCATCATTGAAATTTTCATTAACATCAACATAGGCAATTTTATCTCTTCTTCCTATCTTTTCGAGTTTCCTATGTTTTTCCTTTTCAAGCTTTAACTGTTCAATTTGCCTAACTCTTTCAGCCAATTGAGCCATATCTCAATTGTTGATTTACGAGTTTCTTTCGAATTGAATAGTCAAATCCTCCTGTTGCAATTTTAACTACTTCTTTTTCAGGATTTGGTACAAGACACCTAGATCTCATCTGTCTAAATCTATTCAAATAATCTTCAACAGATTCATCTGAAGTTCGTCTAACTGTAACCAAATCCATAAGACTAACTTTCGTTTCAGCTCTAAAGAATTGCTCATGAAATTTTCTTTCTAACTGGTTCCAAGAGTGAATCGAACCAGGAGCCAAGGTTGTAAACCATGTAAAAGCATTCTTAGTTAGGGAATTTGGAAAATATTTCATTTTTAATTCTTCATTATTGGCTAAATCCCCACATTCTATATGATACCTTGCAATGTGTTCAACTGTGGATTCATTAGCTTCTCCTGCAAACTTAGTAAATTTTGGGACTTTCCAACCCCTTGGTAACTCACTCTTTCCCTTCTTCATCAGCTACAACCCCTTGTTCTTTTTTTTCTAAGACTTTTTTCTGCTACAAAGTTGTCACCAATACCTTTTCCTATTTCTTTGCCGCTTCTGGTGGATATTGACTTGCAGAACTCTTGTTGTTCATCGAACTCCCTTCTGATCTTTTCCACTTGCTTTGCTAGATGCATGAATGTTTCTTGCATTGCTTTCTGATTGGCTGTCATATCTTGTGTGAGCCTGTTGAGCTTTTCTTCAATCCTGGAGTTGATATCAGGCACTGTGGTGCTGCTCCCTTGATTCTGATTTTGGTCATGGCTCCTTCTGCTGTCTAAGAAACAAACTTGTTCCATTCGGAATTCAGGGTAAGCACAATGCCCATTGGAGTGATTTTCTTTACAAAAGTCGCATACCAAGCTTGAAGTCATTTCCGCGACAGTTTGCGTCACTTGCTGTTGTTGGAGGATCATTTGCACTTGTTGGCTTAACGTCTCCATTCGTTGCTCAAGGAATTTGACACTATCTTGAAGAAGCTCTTCTTTTTGAATATCCTGTCCCCAACATAGATCCTGTTGACTGCGCAGAGCACAGTTGTCAATGACTGTAAGTGCCTTTTCTACATTTACAGATAGAATTGTTCCTCCTGATGCGGCATCTATGAAGGATTTGTACTTTGGCTTGAGTCCATTGCAAAAAATGTTGAGTTGTATAGCATCATCAAAGCCATGATTAGGGCGCTTATGCAGCAAGGATTTGTATCTCTCCCAGGCTTCATATAAGGGTTCGTTTGCTTCTTGCTTGAATAAGGAGATTTCGGTTTGGGCTTGAATGTAACGTGGTAAGGGAAAGAATTTTCCCAAGAATTTCTCTTCTACCATGTTCCAATTATTCAGACTTTGACTAGGTTGTGACTTCAACCACTCCTTAGCTTTCCCTGTAAGAGAAAAGGAAAATAAACGTAAGTGAGCAACCTCTTTGTCTTTTTCCTTGAAACCCATAGTTTCAACTAAATCAAAAAATGTAGACAGGTGGTCATTTAGATCTTCGTGTTCTAATCCTGCAAACTGATGAGCTTGAACAAGCTGGATATGCGATGCTTTTAATTCCAAGGATTTTGGGAAAGTTGGGAGGACAATATGTAGCCCTTGATGCCTCGTGTAGTCTCCCAAGACTCTTTTTGGTTTAGTGTCCTCCATATTTTTCATTTACTTCACTTGGGGTGGTTGAACAGAGAGTGTTGAGATTGTCTCCTTAAGCTTAGTCTTGCCCCTTTTTCTGTTACCTGTCTTCTCAAGAGAAATAATCAAGAAGTTCAAACAAATGTTAGATCAGGAGAGAGGAACAAAAATTATTTTTTTTAATATAATATTTTTTTTCCTTTTTTAAAAAAAAACAAAAAAAAGGTAAAAAAATAATTTTTTTATATAATAATAATAAAAAATTATAAAAATAAAATAATTAAAAATAAAATATTTTGTTTTCTTCTCGATGTCTCCCTCGTCTCCTTCTCTTGTTTCTGCTTCTATTCTTCCCTGATGTCCTTTCTATTTCCGGGTCGAATTGTAATTGATTGGGGGACACCTGGCCTCTCAAAAACATAAACAAGAAATTTTGAAAAAAGTAAGTGTGGAAGAAAAATTAATAATAATAGAAAAACTATAAATGTCCTAAAAATAATAAGAATAATAAATAAAAGAAATCCTAAGATAGATACCCTTTATAATTAGACCTCCAAGGTTTACACGAATTGGAAACCGTTCCCCGGCAACGGCGCCAAAAAATACTTGATGGGTTTCTGGCAAGCGAACCAAAAATCCAGTAGTATAATAGTAAGAAGAGCATCGTATCCACAGGGAACGGTCAATTCGCGTATAGTCGTGATCTATTTATCAAGAGAAAACAACGGATTTGTGAGAATATTTAGTGCGGAAAATATAGATTGCAGATTAATAATCAAATGAAATAGAAAGGAAGAGTTGGAGACACTTTACTTGGATTAGGATTGAACTTCGGGTCATCGCACCCTTCGCGTATGTGAAGACTATTTATTATTTATGGCTTTGATCTATAATACTGTAGACAAACTATATTGCTAAGACCCCGAGCTACCAGTAGCCTCACCACTCAAAGGCAATCCATGCGGGTTCTCCCAAGCGACAAATTACCCTCGGCTTATTTTGCTCTTATTATTCCGTTTGTTAAAGGACTCATTGACAAACCATGCTTATCCTTTAGACGCCCTTCATTAGAATAATGTCACTACCCATCAATCACTAGCAACGCCCATGTTTCAGGCACTGGGATTACAATCAACTAACCTTTGCTATCGATTATTAAGAACCATGCTTATCCTTTAGACGCCCTTCATTAGGATACTCACACTACCCATCAATCATTAGTTGCACCCATATTTCAGGCACTGGTTAACCGAGTATTCTTATTCACTCTGAGTTTGAGTTTCCTATGTCTAGGCTCCCCCAAACTCAATCTAGTCGTAACATTAATTACAGAAACTAGCCTATAACTCTGGCGCAAGCGCGAAAGTTAGGAATTAAGCACATAATAAGATTACCAATATTATAGATAGGGAACTCATAAATAATAAGATAGAATTCACATACACTTGGGGATAGAATCAACTACATTCAATCCTACTAGAGAGTTAGCTACCCATGGTAGCCATACAAACCACTGAAGAAGCTGTCACCTTCTTCAATCCTCGTGCAGCGCTCCGCCTCTCCTATTCTAAACTTAAAAGTGGTGCATTATCACTGGAATATTACTGAATTACAATAATTGTGCACACCTGATCTGGTGCAAGAGTCTCATATTTATAGGTTAAGGAAAGACAAAGAAAATTAGGAAGAAATCTATCTAAAAACGGCAACAAGGCAAGAGTTACGTGTTTTGCGCTTCACCCCGCGCTACAGCGCAGCTTGCAGCGCAGAAGTCAGATTGTTGCGCTTCACCCTGCGCTACAGCGCAGGTTGCAGCCCAGATCTGCGCTTCACCTGCGCTGCAGCCCAGCTTCCAGACAACAATTCTTTAATTGTTGCGCTTCAATCTTTCTCTTTTTAACTTGATTTCTCCCCGAGACTGGTTTTGGTTGATTGTCTTTCCTTGTTTCCCTTTTCTTGATGAAATCTTGCATTTATTGAGCATCTTGAATTTAATTGGGAAGGTTGTCTGCAGAATCCTTGTTTAATTGGCAGTGATATCTTCATTAATTGGTCTCAAATAATCTTCAAATCTTCATTAATTGTCTTCAATTAAACTTCAAATCTTGCAGATATCTCCCTCATTTAATGCTATCTTTCCTTCATATCAAATCTTTGCAATATTCTGCAAAAATCAGCACAATTTATATTAAAATAGCATCAAATTCAAATTCAAGACTAATAAATATAATTTATCTAATATTTAATAAAAAGGGATTAATTTGGGGCAAAAATACCATTTTATCCGTGATAAGTGAACTAAAAAGTACTCTAATTTATCATATAATTTTCACTTATCAGGGTGTCAACCCACCATATATTTTTTTCCCTCAAAAACTTGTCTTTTTTCTATTTTTGGTGGGTCAATCTCACAATTTTTAGACCATAATGAATATTTTTCATTTTTAGCTGGTCAACCCGCCAAACCCCCGCCCTAAAGGGTGTGGGTTATATTTTCTAACCCGCCCCACCTCATTTTGTGCAAGTTAAAAGCCAGTCGGGGCTATTTTACCCGCTTTGCCACCATTGAAGAAAACACAATGCCTCTCTTCTCCTACAATAATAAGTCCACTTCTAAGCAATTTACTTTATTAAATGTATAGATTTGATATACGTGATAATAAAGATAATTTTGCATTGTAGAAAAAGTTACTAAATGATATAAATGTTTAATTAGAGTTATCAATTCGAGCTACCTGACCCAGCCTAAAGTTGGTATCGGGATTTTGCGGGTATCAAGTCAAGTTAAAAAGCCTGAGAGTTATTCGATATTCTAAAATAAAGGTCAAAGCCCTACATTTTTTGCAGGTAACCCGAGGGTTTTTTTACGAGTTTTACAAACTTTTGTGAGTTTTTTCAGATAACAGACTTTATTGAGTTGGGCTAAAAAAATAAGAGTTATTCAAGCTTTTAAAATAAATAACTGAGCCCTACATTTTTGCGGACTTTAAGGTCGATCTATTTTTCCAGCTCTATTGTCCAACTACCCTTAGTGCCAAAAAGAGATTATGTTTTTTAATTAACGTTATCAAAACATTAAAGTAAAATAATTTTTTAGTAATAATAACAGGACACTTCATTTATGCAATAAGCATGTCATGTATGCATTTTCAAGGATTAACTCTCCTAAGACTTTAACCGCAAGAATTGATTTAGTGATACATGGATCATATTTTAAATTCTAGTTATGTTTACAAGTTGTGGCTAAGCGTATTTATACTGAAATTTGAAGTTATTTGGAAGAATGTAGTTGTGACGCATTGAAACACTCAGCACTAATTTATCTTAAATTTTTTTGTGGTTTTTGGAGAAGAAAAGGAGGGAGGAAATTCTTTTATTTCTGATTTATATTTTTTAGGTTTATTTGTATTTTTTGTTCCCTAATTTTTCCAATTTATGATTTTGATCATCAAGAATATTTTTCACAAATTTGGTCCCTTAATTTTTAAAAGTTTTATAAAAGTGGTATCAATATTAAGTCTTCATCCAAGTCAGCAATTTTTGTTGACATGAAACCCATTTTATGATGTCTCAATTTTGATGACATGACAATAATAATTTAATTTTAAATTTTTTATTATTAATGTTTTAAATTATATTTAGTCATTTTTTTAAAAAAAGTGAGCAATAATGTTAAGTGAGATTTCCAAAGTGAATAAATATAATTTAAAAATATTAATAATAAAGATTTAAATTAATAATTATTGACATGTTATCAAAATTACAATAGTAGCCACATAATCAAATGGGTTCCATGTCAACAAAAAATTATAACTTAGATGGAGAGACTTAATATTTATACCGTATTTACAAAATTTTAAAAACAAATTAAGGGACTAATTTCGTGAAAAAGTTTCTAGGGGATCAAAATCACAAATTCAAAAAATTAGGGGATAAAAAATGTAAATAAGTCCATTCTCTATTTGGATTATTTTTAAAATAAAAAAATATATTAACATAAATGTAATGTTTAGATCTTTGGTTTTTTTTTTTTATGAACATTATATTATAATTTAAAGATAAAAAATTGTCCTCCCTTTCTTTTTCCTCCAAAACTCTTAATACAAACACCTAAATCATTGAGTGAAAGTTCATATCATTGGTTTATATTCAACATAATCTTTTCTGTAATTGTCCTTTGAACTTGAAGTATATGCAATGGATAAGTCCACTTGTGTTAAAATTTAAAGTTATTTAAAAGAATGGGAAAGATAAAGATTGGATTTCTAAGCATTCTCGATTTCATCAAAGAATTGGTGGCTTCTAGGGTGGAAGACATGAGAAAGTATCAAGCAACTGGTAGTAGGAAGTTTTGTATTTTTACAATGAAGTTTTCTCTCTTCTCCTAGCTTTGTTTGTTGCATTTTCTGCTACATTCAAACTTTCCTCCATCTAACCATTGTTTTCCTTCTTCTGCCTATAAAGCTTCACTCCTACGAAACCCTCAGGGCAGTAGATCTCATTGCAGTACAGTTATTGAATAAAACAATGACACTATATGTGTTGTTCATTAGACTTCAAGCAAATCTCCTTCTGGTAATTCCCTTTTCCCAATTCGATCCAGTGACGAAACTCGTGCAAAAATGCTACCATAGATCTGTGAACATCAAGGACGATGCACTCATCCTTATCTTCCACCTAGGGGTGTAATCAGGTCGGGACGGGTCAGGTTTGAGGTAGGTAGAAGTCCAAACCAATAGATTTACTTCGGTTTGGGTTGGATCGGTTTCAACATTTTTTCCTATTCAACCCGAACCAAACCAACCCAATCTTCAACGGGTCGGGTCGGGTCGGGTCGGGTCTCGAGTTTGGAATAAAAAATATTAAATTATGAAATATGTAAAAAAATGCGAAAAAAATAAAAAAAATTGAAAGAAAAGAGCCCGCAATGTTGAAATATATATGCATAAAGAAATGAAGATAAAAACCACAGGCCAACGATGAAATTAATTATTAAACAAAGCACTGTACAGTCATCATCACAACAAGGCCTTTGTGTGAGTAGGCTCCACTCAATTAACCACCATTTTTGCTCAAAAATCAAAGACTCTGTTAGTGTTACTAACACCCCTTTTGCTTCAAAAAGTTCAAATTCAATTGCTGGTTTTTGTAGCTAGTCCGTTTTAATTGACTACTGTGCAATGAATAATATAAAAATATACTATATTCCTGGTTCTTAAGAAACTGCATAAGGCCAAACAAGAAATTGCTCCTCCTGGTTCATATTTAATTGGCGGTAATATAATAGATGAGGATATATGTTTTATTCAAGTTTAGAATAGTTCAAAATTTTGGTAGTTGTGAATTCTGTGGTAGCAACCAAACGAACATGTGAAGCAAGGTTATGTAAAGGAATCACTTGCAGAGTCATGAATCGTGTGCAGAAGGAATCGTGTGGAGAACCTGAGAAGCGGATTCAAGCAGCGAAGAAGGAATCATGTGCAAAAATGATTGGAGAGGAAGGATCAAAATCGCGTGCAGAAAGCCAAAAACTATCGGAGAAGATGGAGAGGGAAGGCAAAATGCCAAAGCGATCGGCCCTAGGGAAGACAACGAGGTCGGTGACGGTGGCGACCACAAGCAGAGACAACGAGGGGAGGGAGAGTCGCAACAGTGGCGACCACGAGCAGGGACGACGGTGGCGGCGGCGCACAATAGTGAAGTGAGTGGGTGAGGGAAGGAGAGGCTAGGGCATACGTGAAAGGGAGAAAGATAAAAGAAAATGCCTCTGAAAAAAGTGAAATAAAGCATCCCCTGGACGGCTAGACCCCTACACACACGCGTTCATGTATTCAATAGCTACCCGGTTTGGGTCGGGTAGCTCGGTTTCGCAGAAATGAAACTCGATACCCAAACCAATGAAGGTCGGTTTTCCTAAAAAAATTACCTGACCCGAGACCCAAACCGTTTTTCTGTTTGGTTTGGTTCGGGTTGGCGGGTTGACCCGAACCCGCTTACACCCCTACTTCCACCAGTGCCCTAACCTCACGTACCTCAAGCTCCGTGCGCGTCGTGAGCTCACCGACGCTGGAATGGAAGTTTTAATTTGCCTAGATTTGCAAGGGTTTGAAGAAGCTTTCTTGTTGATCTTGCACGTTTGGATATAAAGGGATGGATTCAATGCCCGATAATTATGTTGCCCTTGAAGAGCATTTCGTCAAGTGCCTCAGTGGAATCACTGACACACAATAGTGGAACCGATCACGGTTGGTGTTGCGACAACGCCCCTCAAAACCATTTGTTTGAAGGAGCTTTACAACGAAACAATGTTTTGGTTCGTTGATTCTCGGTGTTAAGAATATGAAGATGTTAAAGATTTTTCGGTGCTCCAACCATTATTATCCACAATTGTAGTGGTTCCTCTAACAGTGCCTTATCTTCGACCTCTTCTTTGACAATCACTCTTACTTTGGTTCCTCTTGATGAACCCTTACTAGTAAAATCAACAAAATCTTTCATTTCAGTTGTCCTTGAATAATAATGTCTGCTTAATTTTACATTAATATATTTAAAGGTCACAAAAACTGAGGCACCGGTGTCACACTTTTTAACTCGTGCACGTTAGAAAAAACCAAAAGAATGATGGTCACAAAGATAAAATCCTAACACTTTGTTTTAAAAAGGCTCTATTATTCCATAGTAAGAACCATTTCCCCTAAAAATTTAAGTTGAGTAAAAGCTCATGATAAGTTTCATATGGGATATAGTTTCATATATAAACGAGGTGCAAAGAAAAATTCAAAACATTGGTCCATCCTTACTTTTTTCTTAAAAAAAAATTGTGCATTCATACTAATTTAGCATATTTGTCACCTACCTCATTTATTTCAATTTTGGATTTCACTCCTTTTATTATTGTGAGGGAAAAATATTTTTTTTTAATTTTAATGAAAAAATTAACAGTTAATATTATATACATATACATAATAAATCATAAATTTATTAAAATTATGCTATTAATTCTTTTATTAACGATTGAAAATTCTTGCTCTACTCTTTAAAGAAAATATAAGATAATTATAAATTGTTGATATTATATGTATACACATAATTTCATGAATTAGTTAAAATATACTTTCTTAATTTTCTACATATATCTTATTTTTCCTTCTAAAATAAATTACTCAAACTGAAGAGTACTCAAATAAAAAATGTGAAAAGAATTTGTGGGGGGATAAAGTTCATGTAAGTATCATCACGGTTTCCTTTTTTTTATAATATCTTTCCAGGGTTCGTTGTTGTCGTTGAATATATCTAATTCAAATGGGACCGAACAAAAACACAATGCCCGTATATAGGTCAGCCTTTTCTGCTAACCCCAAAGGACCCACCGCCCCATAAGAATGCACCTTCCAGCCCCGGCAACGCGTGCTTCCACTCCACGTCCATTTCTCTCCCTCTCTCCATGTCTTCTTTTTTAGTATAATTAATTAATTAATTAATTTTCTTATATTGTATAATACTAATAATGTACATGTACATTCTTGAGACTTGAGAGAGAGAGAGAAGCGTAGCCTCACAAAGCATGTGGTCATCTTGATAAGGGAGAAGCATACATGGATGATGGATCTAATCTAATATGTATTTTAGTATTATACTTCCTACATTATTTATTACATTTTTTAACGTACACATATGACATATATGATATATATCAATGAGATTGTTTTAAGTGGTACATGTTTTATTCTCTTTAATAAAATTGAGTTCAGATCTTGTAATAGAAAAAAATTTTGCTAGGAGAGCTGGCCCCACCATGTTGTTATCTCAAACAAGATTGTCTCACGTGAACGATACATTGAAAAAATGACATATATGATATACCCGTATGTATAGAGAGAACATATATATACGCATTACATTACATTAACATAGCAGCCACCCACGTGGCCAGTTAACATGTATAATCATTGCGCTGGGTCTTCCTAGAGTGATGCTGAAAAACCCATAAAATAGCATATTGTACCTATTTTTGCACAGTACTGGTACGAAACATCCATAATTGATGATTCACTCTTTGCTCTATTAATGTTATAGAATCGAACAAAAGAATTAAGGATGAGATAAACCACATGATTTTCCCCCTATTTTTTTATGTGTGAAAACTGAAAACCTAAGATTGGTTGGATATGAGATCAGTAACTGGCTTGGACAACAATTGTGAGATAACCATTTGTACGGTCAGGATCCATCTGTCGGCGACAGAGAAGATGCCACCTTAAGCTCCTTCATATAGTCACGCTTCAATTATACAACATATAATGTGCAATTTGTTTATTATTATTACTACAACTGAGACAACTATTTTATGATATAGAAATTTTAGGTGCATGTGATTCACCTCAGCAGGCTATGCTGTTCTGTTGATGATTTGTCTTGAGCAAACCAAGGCCTTGTGATCCTCAACAATTATATAAATTTTAGTAGTGCTAATAATGCATATATTTATTAATTTCCCTTTCTTTATTGTTAATTTAATATATCTGCATTGCTGGACCTGCCTCAGGCATCTCGTCCACAAAACTTGAATCACATTGGTCAAGGCACTGGGATTTGTTTGGCATGCCTCTTACCTCATGCAATAGCACTTCGGTTTCTGTGAGAGAATCTTAAATTCTACAACAGTTCTGGTGTACTCTACTATTCTATTTAATCTCCAACAGTATATACTGGCGAGCCTGATGGGGAATGTGAGAGCAGATTAGCAGAGTCTTCATCAAATTAAACAAGGTTGTCTCTCAAGTTTGGTTGAAAGGAAAAGTTTTTTTCCTTCCCTTCAGAGATCTCCTCTTATTCTGTTGTCTTCTTGTTCACCAGAAAATTGTGGTATCATTCAAGTGTGACAGGTTAGATGCTATGTTTCATTTCCTACACAACCTTTTGCATTGGAATTATGTGGATTCCTAATTCATGATAGGAATTTTGATTCATATTCTTCTTTAAATTTACCACCTGATTTCTGAAACTCTGGCCTGCAATTTTTGTTTCATATTCTCTATTTTTCCTTTTTTTTTGGGGTTCTGTAACATAGTTTCTCTGTTTAGCGTTGAAGATGATATGTGGATATATCATATATGTTAGGAATTTAAATCATGTCATTAGTGGGATAGACTTATAGTTTAATGACAGGTTGCATATTAGATAGTAGTATGGCTAAAGAACAAATATGGAAGCTTGAAGAGAATTTTTTGAAAGGTGAAAGTTTGCTATCTCATGCATGAGGAATATGGTTTGGCATCATGTCAGGCCAATGCTGAGAACCTTCATTCATAAAAATTATACAAAAAGCATTGCCTTTAACATTTATTCCTTTAAAACTTTAGAGTAATAGAGACGGTTGTCTGCATATTGTTTAACAAAGGAAAAATTTGTTATGTACAGAAACAAAAAATTAGTTATGGTAGCAGCATGAATAAGCTAGAGAGAATGGAAAGTGAAAGGTTTAAGAAAAATCAAGTTAATGGGTTTCCTTATGGCCCTAACTATTATCTAGTGCTTCTTCAAAATTCTTTTTTAAACTGGGTACATGAAAAGAAGATAAAAAATAGTCTTGATCATGTATTTAAATATTGCAATAATTGAAAGGATAACTTGAATAATGACATCATGCGTGTGTGTATATGAGAAGTTATTATTATGGTAGGAAAATTAACACGTAAAGATGTCGGGAGATATTTTTTGATGGGGTTCATTCAAATGTGGTCCAAAGTATTGGAAGGAGAGCAGGCAAGGGAACAGACAAATTATACTAAAAGAAAGTTGATGCCATCATTTTGTACTAGTGTTTCAAGAATCAAGACCATTATAGCTATGCCTATACTTTCATCAAACCATCCTATTTTCTATATAAACAACTTTTCACTAATCAACTGCATTCTGTTAGAATTTTCCTCATTTAAGCTTAACTCTGATATAACTTACATGAAGGTGGAGTGATATCAAGAAGATACACGTCTGAACATAAATAGAAGAGTTAACTGTGTATCATTGGTTCAAAATTAGTTCACCTTCAGAGAAGCTAAATAGATATCTGATGGAGAAGCTTGTTAGGCCCTGTGACAAAGAATACATGAGGATGGCCATGTTAAAACATGAAGAAACTTTCAAAGAGCAGGTACTTCTCTTTCTATTCATTTGTGTTATTGTTCCTCAATCAGGATCAATAGATTCTGAGTGTTCTGAGAATTTATTTGGCAGGTATATGAACTGCATCGTTTGTACCGGATCCAAAAGATACTGATGCAGAATATGGAGGCAAGAAGAGGTATTGAAGTAGGTGAACGAGAATGGTACTTCAAGAATGCCATTACTTTAACTCAAAATGCTATTGCTAATCATAAAGGTCCACAAGAAAAGCCTCAAATCAAATTTGATCTTGAACAAAGGCCTGCAGAGGAGCACATTGCAGAATCAGATGATAGAGTGCTAGAGATCATAGATGAGACTGAAATTGAGCTGACATTAGGCCCCTCAAGTTTCAACCGTAGGAAGAAAGTTGAGACACCACTAACTTCAGATTCAGGACATAGCTTGTCTTCTTCTTCTACTGGATCCAGCAATATAAACAAGACAAGATGCAGGACCGGTCATAGCAGTCATACAACAAGAGAAGAATCAGGTGGAAGCATGATACGCCTTATCCAGGTGCCAGATTCAACCTCAGGATGTCAAAGTGGAATTAGAAACAGTTTTGATATTGAAGAACAATTAAGACAAGAGAGATTAAAACAGTCACCTTGGCTTTTCCAAGTATTGAATCTGAACATGACTTAAAAAAAAAAATCTAAGATCAATGTGATATATTTAAATTTCTGTTTAGGAGTTAAGGCTAACTTTGTGAATGATGTTTGTGTGGACTGTGGAATGTTCTGCAAAGTTATGTAATGTGGTGGGGTTTTGATATGTTTCGCCCAAGACCACTTTTTCCCTGGTGCCCCAACCCATTACTATTCACAAGTAACATGTCACTGATATAGTGATATTTCTTTGGTCTAGCACAGCAGCTACTTACATTCCTTATCACTAAAGCCTGACAATCATCCTTTCATTGACAGTTATATGTGAAGCTTATTCAATTTCAACAGCTTAGCACTTTGTATGAATGGCATTGAGATACTCCATTTTAATTAGTTCTCCCAATACTTCTCTCTAAAGCAATTGAATCCAGGCTAATTTAGTTTTTATTGTCTGTTTGGTTTGCATTTTCATTTTCTGTTTTCTGTTTTCTGAAATTTTACAAAGGAAAAACTGGAAATGCTGGAAACAAAAAATTTCTGTTTCTGCATTTCTAGTTTTTCCTTTGTAAAATTTCAGAAAACATGAAATAAAATGGAAACATGAAGTGAAAATGCAAACCAAATAAGTCTCGTTACTTAAGTGTATTTCCAATAATAATAATAATAAATCATGTTTTTTATGGAGTCAAACCCTTCAAACTTCTACTAGGTGTGGATGGTTCTATGCAGCTGGCATAAAGTTTTGGGTGAAAAATAATGCAAATAGGATTTATCTGATAATGCTGTTGTTTTACACTTATACTTCCCTAAACGCATTAAGTAGGTAAAACGATTTCTTTTCTCTTTTAGCCTTAATTTATTTTCAACCCATCACTCACAAATCACATATTAGCCAACAAGAAGTTGGATAACTAGTGCCTGTCTGCTATCAAATGGACAGTAGATTCTTTACCAAATATTTAAACATCTTTTAACATGTTGAAGTTAGGTCTGTCCCAAAGTATGCATAAATTACTATATTTATTGTCCTTAAGCCAAACCATGATCTCTTTCCTGGTTTGATGATTGGGCTCAGACATTTAACATGGACAATGCTAGGCTGTCACTTGAGCCATTACCTTTCTAAAAGCTTTTTATCCCAAATGACTCAATAATTTGAAGGCAGACCCCACTAAATGCTGTACCATATATATTGTATTCTTCCAGGGATCTATGGTCATTGGGAAGATACAGTGTCGCTGAGTGTACTGTTACAAGTTGACCATTGACCGGATTAATATTTATGAACTCATTCATAAATCTGATAAAAAAATTGTCTTTTCCTCATATTTACACCAATAATCTCTCTCTCTATTTTTCTTTTTCTTTTTTGTTACTGGTGTCTTCTTTAATTTGTAAGCAAAAAAGGATTATACATATTTGAATTTTCAGCAAGAAGTATGGTACTTTTTGAATATGAGAGAGTGGAATGAAAATCCCCTATCTTGCTCAATTTATGCTTTCATTTTTTGGTTGCAAAGGACTAGGATGCTGGTATTTGAGATTGTATATTGACTTACGAAACATGGTTGATAGGAAGAACAATGATTTTTCTAATGATAACCGATGTTACTGAATTCATTATTATTGTAATAGAGCATTGATGTCGCCACTCACCAGCTAGACTACAATGCAAGCAAGCAATCAGAAATTCCAAATTTTTCACCAACCATTACAAATTATATTTAAAGTTCTTGACAAAATGATCATGATAATATAATCTACACAAGTATAACACTGATGAAGTAAAACTAGGAAAGACTAGTCCTATATTTAAAGTCTCTAAACTAAGAAAGAACTTGTACCCTGCATAATCTCAGGATATGGAGTGGCGTCGATTCTTATTTGGTTTTACACGACCTTTGACAGCTGTTGTGACAGAATCAGAACGTAGAAATGGAGAAAGACGCCCAAGTTTTCTTGACACTGAGTTTATGAATGATTTTCTAGGCAAAGGAGGCTTATAAGCTGAAGGTGAAGCATTTAATAAAGGACTGCTAGCAGCTGATTCTAGTGTAGACTTTTCAATCTCTTTTAGTTTAATTTTCAGTTTCACTATCTCTAATTTCAGTTCTTCATTTTCTCTTCTTAAGCTTGAGAGCTCATGTGGAACTGGGTTAAGCTCAGCTGAGTATGCATTTATCTTGTCAGGAACTGAAGCAGAATCCCAATCTACACTGCCATTCATGGTATTGCGAAGACGCTGCTGTTCATAGTAGAGAACCTGAACCATTGTTTGAACTGGAAGCCTGTTGTTTTGAGCAGCGTGTGCACATGCCTCTCTTGATAACTTCTGGCAGTCCATCACACTGCAAACTTTCTTTCTCTCCATGTCACTTACAAAAGGATGAGCCTGAGAATTGTGAATTCCAACTTTTAGTTCATAATAAACTGTTTCAAGAATTTTTAATGAGAAGTATACTAGAATAAACCTTGAGTTCAATGACAATACTATTCTAAGTTCAATTTTTTATGTGGCAAATAAACTATGGCAACATCAAAATGTAAACCCAACTCATATGGGCTGAAACCTAAACAAATATGTTGTATAGGAAACAAAAACTTAGTGTGCATTTGGTTTCCACCAAAATCAGGTTACAAACGTAGATCTGGACCAATGCAACTGAGAGGAGCGTTGGCCTCGATCCACGTTTGTAATGTGATTTAGTGTAAACCAAGTATTATTAGTATTGGTTTGCAAAATACTAAAATGTGAGTGCCTGATCAAATAAAGAAGTTGCATCAGTAGAAGGAAATAAGCTTCATTAGCAATGAGTAGTTTGATATATAGTACAGGTACAGCCATATCAGTATAGAACCGCACCTTAAGATAGATGTCTATGGCTCTATACATCCCATCTTCAATTGTTCTTGATTGTTCAGGAATTAGTTCTGCAAAACTGGTGAACTTGGAAACTTGTAAATTTCTGTCGATGGCTATTTCAGCAAGATAGCACTCCATTAGCTTTCCAACCTGATCAACATCTCTTTGTGGAGTAGAGAAGTATTCATTATCTGCACTGTAGACTGAACGATTTTCCATTTCAGATTCTAGGTAATTCATCATGATTCTCTGCACTGTATCTACATCAAACAATGTGTTCCCAGTTAATGAATAAGAAGGAATAAGAAGATCATCTAAAACAGCCTGTTCTAACTGCATGGCTATCCTCTTCTCCAAATCAAGCCTGCAAGCAATAGTTGTCTCGAGGTATATTGCTGCCCGAAGCAACATGGAAAGAAAACTGACTGACATTGCATTCTTCTCCCTTGGCAGAAGGCTCACTAATGCCTCTAAAACAACCCTCTTCTCATGCTCTTGTTGTGGTTCAATCTCCTTCCTTCCCTTTCCAAATATCTCCTGTTCCACAAAAACAAGGTTCAAAATTCAATATATAAAACCATAGAGGAATGTCATATCCTCTTAAATCCTCCTATTAATCTTTCTATTACTTAATGAAAAAGTGAATGCATTTAATGTCTTGAAAACATAAAAAACATTCATACTTTCTTCCTATTTGGAAAAATTATTAAGAAAAATAAGTAGGAGGGTTTAGAATTATTGAAAAGGCTATTGATGTATGAGTTTTCCATCTTTGAGTAAAGGCTCTTACCAAACCTCTTAGAGATTTCTGGGCATAGAGCATTATAATAGGACCAATAGCATACTGTTTAAACCCTCTTGCCATCATGGCAATTAGAACTCTTTGGAAAATGTCAATTCTGAGAACTGTGAGATCTTCAGCCCACCAGGCAACTACTGGCCTTTGGTGAGATGCTATGGAAGACACCACTCCATCAGTGCTACTGTCACTTCTTGCAGATGAACAAAATTGGCTTTCCATTGAGGCCATATATGCAATGGCATCTACACATCTACTCACCAATTTTGCTTTCTCTGCAATTGGAAAGAGGGTTTCTGACACATGTAAGATAGACATAGCACCAGAAATGGTCTTAAGTGCCACTTCATCCAAGTAAGAATCAGTCCTTCCCACCAAATTTCCAACTGAATAATCTTCTGTCATCTCAAGATACTCTGCCACGCAGCGAAGCATAGCAATGTTTTCAACACTTATTTCAAAGTTTATCCCGTAACAGAATTTCGCTGCTAGTTCAAATGCTTCTTCTCCACCAGGGACATCACAGAGTTCAATGAATGAAGCATCATCATCCCTAGATTTCGAAACGAGCTTCCTTATGTATCCACACTTTGAAACCAATGGAAACTGAAAATTACATTAGAAGATATGAAGAAGAATTCAACAATTATATAGTATCATACCTATATATCTTGCTTCTTAATCTAAGTTCTATTTTTTTCTAGTTAAAAAGCAAAGAATTGACAGGAAAAAAGAAAATTAGCATCATAGCATGTATGATGTGTCATCAACATTTGATTGATAATTACCAAGAACTAGAATTGGTTCACTACCTTATGTAACCAAAAACAAACTTCACCAATTTGAACAGTGAGATCACTTGGGATGTCCTGAGAAAAAATCCTGTAATAAGTAGTTCAAGCCAGGTGTTTTAAGTAATTTTCCTTATATTCAAGAAAAAGGTTAGCATTAGAAAATACACATTAGATATAATATAAGAAAGTTAGGAACATGTGGCAAAAGAGCCTCCAAAGAATGAGTTCAAGAAGATCAAAAGCATACCAGTCACTCGTTTTCCTCATGGCACTAGAAATAAGGTCCTTCCTCTACAGACTACAGAGACAAGTCACCAGAAGCTGTTGTAGATTTCTCTTTATCAGTTATCACCATCCACCGTGACACAAACAGATTTCTAGCTCACTATAGTTTGTTTACCGTATAATTGATGATAAAAAATGGTTGAGGCAGTTATAATATCACACGAGGCCATCTTTTATATTTATATTTTTATCAGGGCAAAAGAGTGAGGGAGCAGAGTGCTGCTTACACTTCATATAACTGAATCTTTATTCAAGCGCTGCATGCTGAACTGATCAAGTGTTCGGGAATAACGAGTATAGAGAATAGAGTTAGAACCTGAAGCTGATCAACCTTGGTGGATTCCCAAAGTAGGGTTGCTTGCATGCAAGATAGTCAACCTTATTGGGGGTACAGCAAAGAATGTGAGTGGTAACGTTATGAAAAAGAGGAGGGGCAAAAATACAAGAGTGAATATGTACTAGTGTGTGCTAACTGCCAAGTGAGTTTGAGTGGAAAGGATGAGAAAGAGATAGTTGCGTGTTGATTGGCGTCTAACGGGTTTCCACTTCGAAAATCTAAGTTACTCCCATCCACAACCACAAAGGTGCCCTACCCCCCATGTCATGAAGCTTTGCCTATTGTAGCAATTTTCAAATGTGTTTGTTGGTTATAGAAATATATTCCTCTATAATTGATTTGTATGTAACTTTTTCACGTTTGGTATAAGTTTTAAAACAAGTAAATCCCAAGATCAGTCCTTAACTTTTTTTTATCGGACAGTTTAGTCCTTCATTTTTAGAAATTCTTTTGTTAGTCCTCAACATTATTTATTGTCCGTCAGTTTAGTCCAAACGCACACTTGTAGTTATCGAAACGCTTAGATGTCAAGTTAAGTGATATGTTGGACTCCAAGTCAGAAAAAAAACGACGTCGTTTTGAAAATATGAGGGACTAAATTGCCAGATTTTTAAAAAGTCAGGAACTGATCTGAGAGTTTACTATTCCTAAATTAAAACGGTAAAAAAATGTTGAACCCTAATTTCCTTCTTCTCTTCCCCTAATGTCACTCCACAAAATTCAAAAAAATCAAGCTCCCACCCTTGGCTGAGTTCCCATAAGAACCATAACATACTTGTGTCTAAGCTCTCGTATTTTTCAGCCAAGCGTTGGTGTTTATTGCTCCTGCTACATTTTCCAATCATGTTCTATCCTCCATGCTTTTGTTCTATTGTGTTGGATTTATTTTTAGTGTCATTCAAATTATCATGGGTTCTAACCTTTCATTCCTTTTTTACTCTCCTATTTGCGCGCCCGCTCACACACACATAGAGAAATTTTAATGATGATCAAGAGGGAGGAGAGGTGGTTCATGTGGTCGTAGGAGGAGATGACCTGGAGGAGGGTGTGGCACACGGAGGTTAGGGGTGATAGAGGTGGTGCAATTGTTGGTGGTTTGAGGGATATTAGGATATGACCAAAAGAGGGATAAGGAGGTGGCTGGTGGTGAGTGAGAAAGGGAGAGAGAGAGAGAAAGAGAGAAGGGGACTTGGTGGCTAGAGAAGATATAGAAAAAGGGAGGAAGAAATCATGGGGTGGGGTGGATCTCGCGATTGACACAATTGACAGTTGGAGAGGGAAAGAACATTGTGGTGGCGCGACGTCGGGGGAAGAGACGAAGAAAATTAGGGTTTAACATTTTTTAAGTAAACCCTCATATCAGTTAAAACGACGTCTTTTTTACTGACTTGGAGTCCAACATGTCACTTAATGTGACATCTCAACATTTTGCTAGCGGCAAGTGTGCATTTGGACTAAACTAATGGACGGTAAATAATGTTGGGTACTAATGGAGGGGTTTCTAAAAGTGGAGGACTAAATTGTTTGATCAAACAAAAGTCAGGACTGATACGAGGGTTTACTCTTTTAAAACTCATATTCTCATATATATTGATCACTGGGAAAGTAATTTACCAATTTAGTTACTTTTTATTCCCATTGAATTTATTTTTAAAATAACTTCTCACTTCAACTTCATTCTACTATGTTTTTTCTATTTTTAAATTTTTAAAATAAATAAATAAATTTTAAAATTATTCACGAGAATATTAATTATCTATCAAACATATTTATCAATTTTATCCAAAAATAACATTCCTAGTAATAGGATTCCCGAAAATATTATTCTCATGAATATTTTAAACCTTGAAATAAACTCCCCTTTAATTGTATATGACAAAAAAACAAAGAAAATTGTTACCAAAACACAAAAATATATCAAAGAAAAAATATATAAAAAAATGCTATACTTGAATGCAGAAATAAAACATGTGTGAGCAGCCTTAATTGTGACTAAGCCCCCGAATAGGATTGCCCCTGATAATAGGATACCCGTGATTATCATTAAAAAAACATGCATGCTAATCCAAAATTGTCAAAAACGGCCAAGAGAGAATGACTTCTTTTTTTTCTTTTTTTTAATTAAAGTATAGCATTTTAGTAAAATATTTTCTCTCTCCTTAGTACTGATATTTTATCTCTTGATTATTAAAATCTTTTATTGAAGTGCTATATTTTGATTGTTGGACAAGAAAAAGAGACAGGTAATTTTAATGATATTGATCTCAATTCAACAATGTTTTGGATACCATTTCATTACATTATTTTTTATCACCTTTAAGGTAACAAAACAATATAAATCATCTTGCAATACGTTTTTCTTTTTTATTTTTCGAAACAAGTTAGTTAATGAAAGAAAATTTTGAGTGTTCAATCTTACAGCAGCATTTAAAATTTATTTGCATATGATAGTTGTTGGGTGGTGTGGTTAGAGAAAACCAAAAAAGGGTACATATCATATCCACATATTTATCAATTTGGAGAACAATTTTACAAGAGCACTAAAGTTACTTGGTTTAATTAATTTCAATAAACTTCTTTACATTATTAATTATGATATTTAGTTAGTATTGGGAAAATTATTTATTTTTATCTAATTAATATCTTTAACTATTTATAATAATAAATAAATATATTAAAATATAAAGTATATGTTGGATTTAAAATGAATTTAAATTTGTTATATTGCTATTATATTATAAGAAGTTTGAATTATTAATTTATTAATTTAAATATATATAACTGATAATATTTAATGTAATTTAAAATTATCATATCTTTTTATATAGTTTAAATTTTGAGACATTGATAAACTATTGTATTATTTAAAATTTAAAATTTGACTATTTATTATTATAATGATTAATTAAGGATTATATATTATTCAATAATAATGATAAAAAAATGAATTTAAAATAACAATTAAAATAGGAAAGAGGGAAAATTAAGGATTTGAATCATAAATATTAGTCTTTTAAGAGATTAAGAGAGATTTGAGAAAATATATATCAAACTTTTGTAAGAAATATGTGTGAAAGACAATGAGAGAAGACAATGAATATGTAACAGAGTTTTTTAGTTGAGAGAGTACAAAAAATAAGTGTCCAACTTTTTAAGAATGAGAATTCAAAATTATAATATAACAATAAATATTAATTGGTTTTAATAATAAATAAATAATTAATAATATTATTTTATTATGTGGAAAGAAAGGGGTAAAAACCTAAACTACAAACTAAGAATCACATATTGTGGGAAAAATTCTCTAATTTAATCCCACTAAACATATTTTTAATGGGGTTGAAGAGTCTTAAGTAATTACAAGTCGAACAAAATTACCCTAATAATAGTGAATACCAATATTAATAAAAAAAAAATTAAGAACCACTTGATCCCTACAAAAGTCAAATCTTTTGTGTAATAAAAGAGGTACGGGTAGGACCTCTATGGGCGGCAAAACTTAAATTTTGAGACATTGATAAACTATTGTATTATTTAAAATTTAAAATTTGACTATTTATTATTATAATGATTAATTAAGGATTATATATTATTCAATAATAATGATAAAAAAATGAATTTAAAATAACAATTAAAATAGGAAAGAGGGAAAATTAAGGATTTGAATCATAAATATTAGTCTTTTAAGAGATTAAGAGAGATTTGAGAAAATATATATCAAACTTTTGTAAGAAATATGTGTGAAAGACAATGAGAGAAGACAATGAATATGTAACAGAGTTTTTTAGTTGAGAGAGTACAAAAAATAAGTGTCCAACTTTTTAAGAATGAGAATTCAAAATTATAATATAACTAAATATTAATTGGTTTTAATAATAAATAAATAATTAATAATATTATTTTATTATGTGGAAAGAAAGGGGTAAAAACCTAAACTACAAACTAAGAATCACATATTGTGGGAAAAATTCTCTAATTTAATGCCACTAAACATATTTTTAATGGGGTTGAAGAGTCTTAACTAATTACAAGTCGAACAAGATTACCCTAATAATAGTGAATACCAATATTAATAAAAAAAAATTAAGAACCACTTGACCCCTACAAAAGTCAAATCTTTTGGGTAATAAAAGAGGTACGAGTCCCTCCGAGTATTTAACACAGTTACATACCCAGGGTTCGAACTCGAGACCACTGGTTAAGTTGGAACAACCCCTTATCAGCTGATCCACGTGCTCGGTGAGGTATAACTTCATTTGATTATATTAATGGATTATAATAATTAATACTACCTTCGTTCCTATTTATAAGAACCTTTTGGAGAGTTGCTATTGATCTTTATTATAAAAACATTTTCATATCATTCATTGCATTAATTATTTTTTAACAAAAATACTTCATTAGTGGAGATAAGTGAGTAATTAATGAATAGAGAGAATGACACAATGAAGTAATTAAATGGAGAGAGAAAGATGATACTCTATCCGGCCCTATTTATAAGATAATTCAGACAAAAACACACATATTAAGAAAATTAATTAATGCGTTGATTTTCAAGAAATTCGCCTATAAGATTACAAGTTTACCCCTATTAAAAATTAAATGTCACTACCATGATAATTGTGTCACGTTGAAACTTTTAATGGTCAACAAGGGCAAATATGAGAAAAAAAACAATAAATGATTCTAGATTTGTGTACTTTGTCTTATAAATACGACCATTGAAAAGTGTCAAACTTTATCTTATAAATAGGACCGGAGGGAGTATGTCTCAATAAATTCAAGGGTAATTATGTAAAGATGATACATATTCATGACAAATTTATTATATGATCAACTAAATTAACCAATTTCTTTAATCCTTTGTGAAGTGGTTAGAAGATTCTTATAATTAGTAGCTTAAGTAGTTAAGTATTGTATTAACTCCTTAATTAATTTTGATGCTCTAAATTTTCTAAAGAATTCTTCATAGTTTGGGAAGATCATTATTCATTTATTCATTAGTCCCTACAAATATTCACCCCGTTGGCAGTCTCCAAAAGAAACATCCCCGACGCCTGGTATTGCTTCCTGTGTCATTCCGCGGTTACAGAGGTGCTGTGCCAGTGGTAGGCGTTATTGTCGGTAACAAATATTAGTGCTCCCAAATCCCAATAATAATGAACGGCACACATCAAAGCCATTTTCTGCTCCCTCATCACGTATAATAAGTTGATAATGGTCCCTTTCAGAATGCAGACTAATCATCGGACAGAGAGAACGTCTATATAAAATCCATATCAGTACCGGATGATTTAACGATGGACCTTTTTAATTTGTTGGCTTGCTTATCCAAATAATGCATCACAAATATCTTATATATATGCACCATCCATAAAATTAGAACCTACCCCACGACACCTTCATTGCTATTGTTTTCGTTTTCATGAATCAATCCGTGGCCTCTGATACTTCGTTAACCACTAAGCAACAAATCAAAATAGAAAGCATCAACGACCGGAGTATGTGTTAAAGTAGCTTGTCGGATTGTTTACATGGTGTGTGAAGCCTCCATCACTACTATTAGTTGCAATCTTCGATAACATCATATGCTCTAATTTTTAGAAAAAATATCTTGCATGAGCAATCCTCATGCAATCCTCTCTTATTTGGATCGATTTTAAAGAAAATATATTTAATTTAATAACTATAGTTTTATCATTTCATTATTCTATAAATTTTATTTTTTTAAAATACTATCCAATATGATTCAATTGGATTTCATTTTCTAAAGAGATAATAAATATTACATAAAAATGATAAAATTATAAAAGAAAAGTAAAAATACTGAAAATTAAACATTATATGAAAACATTTAAATTAACACAACTAATGAGACAATCTTAAATGATATTATTAAGGAGTATTTCCATGTAATAAGTTATTTGTTTATTTGTATTTTGTTTTATTTTGTTATTTTATTAATGATGTTTTATTTTATTTTTTTTCTCTTTTATACATTTTTATTGGAACTTGCATTTATTAGTATAAATACAATTTATATAAAAAGGATAACATAAGAAATAAAAACCAATTTAAAAAACTAGTTTAAATTTTATATATATTTATTGAGATATTAAAATCATATTAAATAATAAAACTATAAAAAAAATATTAGTATAAGTAATTTCAACCGTAGTTGGTCGCAGTGGAAGTGGATTGACACTGCAAGAAATTTCGTTTTTAGCGACGGCCATAAGTCGTCGCTACACAAGGAAAAGTCGTCTCTACATGCTGCGTAGCGACGACTTAGAGACGTCCATGTGGACGTCGCTAAGTGGCTCTTCGTAAATACAGTAGCGACGCTACCTAGAGACGGCTTAGCCGTCGCTGAAGCCGTCTCTAAAAACATGGTCGTCGCTAAGATTAATTCTTTTTCTAATTTTTTTTTATCTAGAGACGGTTGTAGTGACGGCCACGACCGTCACTACAAGTATATTTTTTTTTAAATTAAATTTATTATTATTTATTTTATTTAAATAATTTATTAAATTTGTTAACTATTTTATTATTTTAATTAAATTTATTATTATTTATTGAATTTAAAATTGTAAAAATAATTCTAAAAAAAGCATAAATATAAAGAAATCAATGGCGGCGGCGCTGGGGCTGTGGGGTGGGTTGCTCGTCCTCATCATCCACCGATTGGTCATCCATGGCGAGAAATATAATGGGGGTGCGGTTGTGCCTGAGACAGAGCTGGAGCCTGACCTGCAGCCTGAGCGTCCAAGATCTGCTGCATCTACCGTCGAAGTCGTGCTAACTGATCCTCCAAATCTGCAGTCTTCTCCATGGCCACCCGAGACTGCTCCTTTGCTACTTCAACTTCCTAGAGCAGCACCTCCTCTCTAGAATGTCGTGACCTGAACCCGTCAGTACTCTCGTCCGGGTGAGCTCGGGACTCCTGAATCAAGCTCGTCACACCAGGACGAATGTTGGAGGCCAAGTCCCTAGTACCATAACAACGGCCTCGGGTCTTGCCACCCGCAACATCTCTCCAGATCTCCAGCTTGGTGGAGGCATCAATCATAGAGGTGTCCCTCATTTGTGACTCCACCTCCCTCAGGCGCTCCTTGTAATTTGTCTGTTGAGGTAAAAGTAAAATTAGTTATTAGTTATATATTCAATTGCATAAATATGAAATTATATAAAAAAAATACTTATAAACAAACACTTACATAGGTGGTCTTCTCTCGGTCATCTACCCAGCCACCACCCTTTTTGGTATAGGTGGCAGCAAAGAACTCGTCCAGCTCGACCTCCTGCCCAAGCTGTCGTCGTTACACAGGAAAATTACACAAATTAATTAATTTAACAACAAATAGAAACATAATACAGAAGAGTGTTTGTTTATACATACCATATCCAACGCCACCTCATGGTGAGCCCGCTGGCCTGTTGTGTGAACTGCCCCTTGCGTTGAGAAGCCCGGTTGCTCTTGTTACGAGCGGACTTCCCCTTGAATTCCACAGAGTCCCAGTAGGCCAAAAGACCCTCCCAGGCCTCATCACCACACCACGTGGGCCTCTTTCCAGCCTTTCGAGCCTTGTTCATCATATCTCGAAGGCGACGAGCAACCCTTTGCTCGTACACCATCTTGATTTGGGCCTCATCAGAAGGGTCCCAAGTAACTCGGCTCTGTAAAATAAAAATATGGTAAGTCCTGCCAAATTGACATATCTTAAGAAAAAATTTAAAGTTGATAGGGTTTTTAATTACCGTTAACTCCTCCCACCACCTGTCCCTAACATCCTTTGGGGTGACCTCCCAAAGGTAGTGAGGACCTCGGAACTGCGCTCGGATCGCATGACCAATGGCTGTGATAGGTGGGGCGTTAGACACCCACCTGTAAAATAAAATATTCAATATTAATAGTTAAAACAATTAAAGATTCAATATTAATATCAATTCTAAAGAATAAAATAAAATTAAACAAACTCACCCCCGACCAAATGGTCGGATAATAACCTGTAACGTCCTAATTTCAAATTTCGGGAATAATGCCTATTGGGAGCACATTCCCGGTAGTTCACAAATCATTACGCGCATTATGAATATCAGAAATCACCACTCACGCCTTGTAGTGCAATAATATACATATAAGCTTTGACTAACCAACCATTTACAAGGTAAAGTATGCCCTCATAGGCTAAATACATAATAGCTAAGTTATTTACATCTCAAGGAAACTATTTACATAACAACATCATATCCGAAGAAACCAAAAAAACAAAGAAAAAAATGACTCCACAAGTCCTTCAGCATAAGTCCCTCACTGGTCCTGGGAAGTATCCTGCACATCTAGAAAATTCCACATATCGTGTGGTGAGAATAAATCTCAGTGAGAAGGTTGTGCAGGTGTGCAAGTGTTCAGAAAATCCAAGAACAAGAACCAAAATTTAAAGTACAATCATCAATTTCACAATATCAAATCAAGGTACAAATCATGTCTTTGTTGCAATTAATACTTTGGTGTATACCCAACATCCGTGGGGTCTCATCACTTTTACTTCTGCCTGGAAATGAGCTCAAAACCATACTAGGAACGTCTCCCTAGTGGCCACTTAACCTCTTGTTTTCATTTAACAAACAAATTTATACTTTCACAATCGATAATCAATTTGAGCATATAGCTCCCTTATTGAACCGGAGTCCCTCTTTGATACTATTTAGTACATTAAGGTGCAATTACAAGGATAATTTGGATGAAAGTTCATCATTTCGAAGTCTATCTTTTCTTGTTCACCCAAAGCCAAGGACCCAAATGTATTCCCAATAGTTCACAAGCATACAAATATTCAATCTAGCAATTATACTACAACACATGTTATTTGTCCCTCATTCAAAGTCAATCATGAACAATTGTAATCCATAGCAATTCTTATCCTAATTCAATGGTCTCAGCACCTAGGGTTTCAATGCAACAATTGAAATTCTACACAATCCAAACTTCCTATGAAATAATTATGTTTCTACACTAGAAAAGAGGGAAGATAGAATTAGGGTTCATGCAAAGAAGGACTAAGAATTTAGGGGAAGTGAGGAGGATAACCAACTCTTGTAGGTAGCAATCCTCAGCTTATTGTCGATTAGATTCTGCTTGGCCCCCTTCCACCAATCCTCAGCTTCACCTCTCAGCATGTAGATAGCAAAGCCCACCTTAGATTCTTCTGAGCACTTCATCACGTCAAAGATCCGGTTGAGATCTCGAAGCCAGTTAGATGCTACATCAGGGTCGTATGCTCCGTTGAATTGTGGAGGAAGGTGTTTCTGAAACTCCGCTAACCATTGGACGAAAGGATCCACCACAGCCGGAGGTGGAGTCCCCGTAGGTCTTCGGGCTAGTTCTTGCAAGGCAACGGTGTTGGCAGCAGCCTGCTCCCTCGTCGCCTCAGCTTATTGTCGATTAGATTCTGCTTATGCCCGATTTGATGCAACTTGTTCTCCCATCAATCCTAGTTTCCATATTTTGCTCAATCCTATCCAAAATCTTTCTCTCTCTCCCTTATCTCTTATTTAAATTACTATTGCAATCTTCCCAAACAAACATTCAAATCTGCCTTTACTTGATAAGTGTGATCACTAGGATTTATTTTTGTACTGTTCCCTGTGGATACGACAACTCTCTTACTTACTATTATACTGTTGTGATATTGGTACGCTTGCCAAGATCTCAACAGATGATCATAAAAATAATCAAAATTACCATCATATGTGTCATTTTATCTTCAATAATCATGCTATGCAATATGATGCATACATATAATATATGTTTATTGTATCCATACTCCAAGCACACACATAGCCACAAATGATCATGAACCGAGATTGGAGCACTCCAAATGCTCACTCCAAATCATTTCTTGCTACTTCTTGATGATAGACAAACAATTTTCTTTTATCTCCTTGTGGCAATGGAATGCTTTACTTGATAGTACCTGTGTCAACCCATGCAATTGCATCCTTTGAATTGTTCAATTGCTTGGAAGAGAAATGTATCCTACTTTTATGGTGAACCTTGCTTTTGATATTCTTTGAGTACTCTATTCTTCTCCTTCATCTAGAGTGATGTTTTCCAAGCCTACTTGGGTGGAATATGGTGGAACTTGAGATTGTAACATCACCTTAGGTGTTATTTCCCTTTCTTTATCATTGTATTATACACCGCTAATAATAATTGAAACCTTATGGAATATGGTGGGGTTAGTTTGTGGTTACTGAAACATTGCAACTGGATATGGAATAGGCAATGCATGAAATTGAAAATTTCTGGTGTTTGGATTATTTAATTTTTAGAATTTGGTAAAAATAAAGGATTTTGAGAATTTGGGATTGGTGGGAAGTTGAAAACTTTGCATGATATTTAGGAAAGAGTTTATATCAAATGGATTAGAATTCAGTTTGTAAAAAAGATGAAAGAGAAATTTGACACTATGAGAATTGGTAGATAAGATGAGAAAAAGATAAAGTTGGATTGTGAAAAGAAATGCAATATATAGTGGCATGGTCTTCTATTTATCTTTCATATTTATTGTTTCCAAACTAAGGTTATCTAGTCATGTAGTATATTCATGTAAATAAAGAGCATAAGTGTGTGCACGTCACATGGCCCCCTGATTTTGTATTCTTCTCTTGGAAGTGTGTTCATGTCACTCTCATAACATTGGTTCTATTTTTAACAAAAAAACTGAGTGATGCCTTACAGATTAGCACAAGAATTGAAGTTTTTGGGTTCTTATAGAGTACCTTGCTCCAATGCTACAATTTGTGTTTTATGGTAGGGGTACACATAGGTTGGGTCAACCCGACCTAACTCGAAGTCATTTCATTGGGTCAGTTCAAGTTCTCAGATATTTTTAGTTTTTTTAAAAAAGTGAGCTCGACCCCTTCTTTTTGGGTAACTTCAATATATCTAACTCAAAAGACCCTAACCTGATTCTAACACTTATTTAAAAAAACTAGACAAGTGTGAAGTTGAGTACTACACATTCAGATATTCAACAATCTCAATTTCTCTCATGATCTCACTCTCACTTCTAACCCTAGATCTCTCATCTCTCACATTTAGTCTCCCATTGTCTTGATGTCTTCCTTCTCCAATCTCATTGATGTAGTTCCGCCATGCCTCATTGTCTGTCTCTCTCAACGCATTATCATCACCCCCATTCACTGTCTCTTTTAGCAAAGTGGCATCGCCCCTCCTTGTTCTATGCTTGTTCAATGTCTCTCAATGAAACATCATCGTCCTTCACCGTTCTGCGCACCTAGATTGTTCCCATTTTGCTTGTCACTGTGCTTCACAATTTTGAAATCATTGGAAGAGGGAGCCATCGTTGCAAGCACAGTGATGGGTATGAACTTGTTACAAGATGACTAATGAACTTCTCTGCTCTAAGTTTTGAGGCCTTGTGTGTGTGCGTGGTTTTCTCTATTCTGTTTTTGTGTTAAAAGTAATGAACTTTTTACCTGATTATAGGATTTTCCATTTTCCCTTTTTTCCTATTTTTTATTCCCAATATGAATACCAATCCAACTTGACCGGTACCCATTGGGTTTGATTTGGGCCAGGTCTCAAACTGTAAAATACACTCCATCTCAATCCGACCTAACCTGGTACAATCATATTTTATTGGGTGTTTAATGGAAAAAATAGTTTAAGAAACTTCCGTCAGAGTTGCTCTAATATCATAATGGAGTTAATAACGAATTTAAGTTTATTATCATTGAATTTAAATGCCGGACAAAACCAACGTAAGTTGGTTTCGTGTAGACTGGTAAAAAAGAAGGGAAAATCCCAACTAAAACTAACTCAAACAAAAGGTAATGTAAACCCTCAATTAGATCCTTAAAAGATACACATGTCGCCAATTAAGACCCTCATAGATTTCAGTCACCATTTAGATCTCGTCCCTGAAAGTTTAAATGGTCACCACGTTAGTCCCTCAATTACTCACCATCAGTTCCTCAAAGATTTTAGACACCAATTAGGTCTTTGGAAGTTTAAAATGGTCACCACGTTAGTCCCTCAAAGATTTTAGTCACCAGTTAGGTCCATGATAATTTAAAATGGTCACCGGTTTAGTCCTTCAGTTACTCAGCGTCAGAGAAACTGTTAATTCAGGCTATTATGACACATTTTTTAAGGGAATCAAGCATGTGGTCAGGGTGCAACGAAATAAATGGATTCCCTCCCTTGTTATGATCGTTAATGTGAAAACACGAATCAAGGCATAAAAGGCATGAAACATAATGACATACCTTATTAGGATTGTAAACGAGGCAATAACAGCCACGTCTCTAGTGGTGTCCACGCCAACAGCCGAACTAGGAAATCCTCCTCAACTCTGCTAGTAGTGTTTTGAGTGTAAGAGTGACTACTCGTGTGTCTAGGGTAATGCATCTCATGCTCTATTTATAAAGTGGTGGCTAGGGTTTTACCCCCTCACTCACTTATCCCTAACACATATGGACCTGACCCATTAGGTTATAATTCTAATCAAATTAGAATTATTATCTTTTCCTAGCGGCTTGTTGTATGCGTGTGACCCAATAGGCTTTTAATATTTGGTTATGATATTAAAATAAAACCCTTTTATATTTAATATCATAAATAGTGAGCGGTATCTAGCAATACATCACTACTACCCAAATATTGAGATTATCAACAACTTTGACGAATCCCATTTTATGATAATAATTTATATGATCTGTCCCTTTGTCCAAATATCTAATTGAACACAAGGGCATGGAATGTGTCAACCTCGTATAGTTCAATTTATGTTTTCTTGATCCCCAAGTAGACTGTACAGAAAATAAACATCTCATGTTTATCCTCCTGAGCATGGCCATGCATTTTGCAGTCTCACTTTATCAAGAGGCCTACAGATATAACTCCTGTTACATAGGAGGGACAAATCCCATATAGGGTACTCACATTCCTCCACATAATTTATTATATGTCCAAATACCAACTTTATGATCAACTTGTTACAGGCAACATTTGACGATATTTAAAACACATAATTCCTTATGTAGGAATCGTAGTGATTTCAGGTCAAAGGACTTGATATGACATTTATCAATTTAAGAAACGTTCATGACACTTATGTAACAATCCATGCAACGTTCTTAAGGTGGGTCTGTCCAGTACACCATTACTCTTAATGTGTACCTATGTGAGTGCATGATATCTCATATCCATGATCCGTGAGATGTGATCATCAATGAACTCACATACTAGTCTAAATGCATCTTTGTCCTAAGATGATACTTGACCAGGGACTATTTTAAGAATAGTTCTTCATAAGATCTCACGATCAAGTCATCTACTTGATTTCTTATGAAGTTTAAGCTTGCTATTCTAAGGACAATAATTATATTCTAAAAGAATTAATAAATGAATTGCCTTTATAAAATAATAATATGATACAAGTGATGGATGTTCAAAATAAACCATATAGGTCTTTAGTGCATAGACTAACAATTTTTGTATAACTTGTCCTGTTATGTGTCAAATAAGTATCCAGTTCACTCACAAAAGAAAATAAGCATTGCGACTTGATGTTTTCTCTTCCTTCCTTTCGTTATTTTCTTCAATTTTCTAGGTATTTTATTTCCCCTTTCTTTAATGTTTTTCTGGCCTTTTTTCCATCTTTCTAGTTCATGGTGATCTGGGACGAGGAGTGCCCGTTCATTGGAAGTACTCCTTAGGCTACTACCATTGTGGTGTCCTTCCAAGGATCCTTTATTCTAAGAATTATTTGTAATGTACAAGTTGGTCATTGTTCGTTGCTCGAGATGCCACAAAGGCCAGTCTTAAGTTTTCCATTCAATTTTATAAATTTTGTTATATAAAAAATTAGAAGTTAAAAATAATAAAATTAATAATATGATGCAATAGATAAAAACTTAATCACATAGTGGTCAATTATATACGACAAGGGTGAAAAATATAATCCATCTAATCGACATGTTCTTGCATAAAATGTGAGTGAGATGCTTATTTGGCACTCAATAGGACAAGTCATACAAAAAACATCTCACATAAGTTTTTATTAATAATGTCTCTATCAATCGGTAACTTAGGGACTAACATGGTGACTATTTTGAACTTTTAGGACCTAACTGGTGACTGAAATCTTTGAGGGACTAATGTGGTGACCATTTTAAACTTTGATGGACCTAATTGGTGACTGAAATATTTAAGGGACTAAGGGTCGGTTTGGTTTACAATTTGGTAGAATTGATTTTGATAGATTTATAGAATTAATGGCAGGAAATTATGATGCACGATTTACGAAGCACGTTGAATGAAAATGATTTAAAATTAATTCCAAAAAAATTGATTCTGACAGTTCCCAACTGGGAACCAAATGGGTACTAACAATGAGTAACAAACCATTTAAACTTTCAGGACCTATCTAGCAATTGAAATTTTTGAGAGATTAGCATGTATCTTTTGGGACCTAATTGATGGTTTCTCTAAAAGCTAATCAATCGAGTTATATTTTTTATTTACTAAACTAGCACATTCATCACCGGCCTTTTTAGGGTCATGCAGTTTAGTTATTGAGAAATAGAAAAACTCAATATAATTCCTGACTTCTTGCTTCATCTATCACCATGATCTAACTGTTTGTTTCTCGTTAACTTTTTTATGAAGGGTCACATTTAGTGACACTGTGTCATGCCACCGTGGCACAAAAACAACGTCGTTGTGGCTGAGATCTTCCAATGAAGGAAGGGAAGAAAAGAGAAGAAGGGAGAACAAAGAAACACATGACTATTGGGGCTAAGACCTTCTAACATACAAATTTGGCAAAATGACGTTTTTGTGTCACAATGACAACTTCAATGATAAATAGTGTGACATAACGTCATTAAACGCATCACGTCATAAAAAACTTAACAAGAAGCAATCATAGTGACAAAAAATTTATTAAACAATAAGTCAAATATTATATTGAGTTTTCTTTTTGTTAAGAACTAAGTTGTAGGTGCTTTATTCGGTACACAAAATTGCAATTTGTGTACCTGTACACAAAATTTGGAACTGCCACGTGTCAGTGTGTGTAAAGGATTAAAAATGTTTCTCGGTTACTTCAAATGAAAGCCTTTATTTCATCCAGACCCTTGCATTTGGGATTTAGGGTTTTCTACCTTTTCAACAAAGTCCGTTGTAAGTTTTCCTGTGGCTGCCAGGGTGTCGAAGGCGATTCTGATTGTCTAATCGTCGACGGCAGAGTGCAGTACAACGGTGCCTTTGTCTTGGTTTGTACTCGGATTCGATTCTCTTTGTCTGGGTTTGTTCTCGGAGTCATTACCTCAGTTGAAGTTTTAGTTCTCTGAACCACCGCCCAAAATATACCCACCGCTCCGTTGTATAAGGGAATAAGGTGTGACCATCGATCTGTATTGTAGTTATGCTTTTGTGTGTTCCCTATAATTTTGGTTAAAATTTGCTATTATCTGTATTTATTCTCTGTGACCATCGATCTTTGATTGTTTTTATGCATTTGCGTGCTCCCTGTTAATTTTTTTTGGCTGAACAAATCGAATTGTATGTATTCCCTGGAGTTATTCCTTTGGTGATTTGAGATATGCCAACTGTGCTTTTCTTGTTGTTAATAGTGGAAGATTCTGAGAGTTATTAGAAAAGGGAATTAATTATTGATTAGAACTTTTTGCAGTGGAGGTGTAAATTATTTTAAATTCAAGTATTGATGGAGGGAACTGAATTTCATTCAATGAACACCACCACAGAACCTTATAATGTGGAGGTATGATTTCTTTATTATGTGATGATGTGTGTCCAATGAGGATTTTTTTTGGTTGGTTGATTCTGAAATTATTACTTTGATGTTTATGATTGCTTGGTAACATAAATAGGGTTCAAGTAGACTAGAGGATAATGAATGCATGGGTGAAAATGTTGAATCAATCATTCCGTCACATGAACATGAAGATCATGATTCGAATGAGAACCTTAGTGATGATGAAGATATAGATGTGTTTAAGATTGATGATGAAATTGATTTCAAGAGAATCGAGTTTGTTAGCTTATCTGAATCTGACTTGAAGTTGTATCATTTTAGTAGTCGTAAGATGGCGTTTGAATTCTACAATGCTTATGCAGAAAAGAGGGGATTTGCAGGTAGAAAGTGGAACACAGTTAAAAACATACAAGGTGTTGTTAGTCAACAGACATTTGTTTGTTACAAGCAAGGTTATAGGTTGGATAAGCATTTGAAGAGGACTGACCGCAAGAAGGAACCTAGAGCAATGACGAGGTTTGGTTGTGATGCCTTCTTTCGGGTGTGGCTCTTAACAGACACTGGTCGGTGGCATGTTAAAGCTCTTTCTAATGATCACAGTCATGAGATGTTAGCACCACAATTTGTTGGAATGTTTCCTGCACATAGGAAGATGGATGAATGTGAGCTTATGCAGATGAATACAATGAGAGATGCTGGAATTGGTGTGACACAAATTTATGGATTAGTTGTAAATCAGTCAGGGGGTTATGAGAGGTTGGCCTTTAGAAAGCGAGATATGTATAATGAAATTGACAAATAAAGGTGCTTGTTAGTGAGTGATGTGAAAGCTGCATTTGCATACCTTAGAAAACTCCAATCTCGTGATTCCAACATGTTTTGGAGGCATACTGTGGATGCAGAAGGTATACTTGAACACTTATTTGGTGTGATGGAACTAGTCAAGCTGATTATAGTGTTTTCGGTGACGTTGTAGCATTTGATGCTACCTATCGACGTAATAAGTACATGTGCCCTCTGGTTGTGTTTGCTGGAGTTAATCATCATAACCAAACAATTGTGTTTGGTAGTGGTTTAATTGCAAACGAAACTGAAGAGACGTATGTGTGGTTACTTAAGCAATTCGTTGAAGCAATGAGAGGAAAGATACCTAGCTCAGTTATAACTGACGGTGATCTGGCATTGAGGAATGCTATAAGATCTTAGTTCCCTACTGCTCATCATAGACTGTGTGCTTGGCATCTATTAAGGAATGCCACTAGCAACATTAGCAACCCACGGTTCACCTCAAAATTTAGATGGTGTATGCTTGGTGATTATGATGTAGCGAGGTTTCGTTCCAAATGGGATGAATTAGTGAGTGAGTTTGATTTGCATGGTAATCAATGGGTAAGAGATTTGTATGAAAAGAGAAAAATGTGGGCAACGACACACATTAGAGGTAACTTCTTTGCTGGTTTTCGGACAACATCACGGTGTGAGGGGATGCACTCTCAAGTTGGGAGGTATGTTCACTATCGCAATAATCTGACTGAGTTTCTGAAGCATTTCTCTCGATACCTGGCTTATATAAGGCAGCGAGATGTGGAGGCCGATTTTGAATCAATAATTGGTGATCCTGTTTTGCAAACAACCTTTGAGGCTATTGAGAGGGATGCTGCTAAGTTTTATACAGGAAAGGTGTTTTTGTTATTCCGGCCAGTGTTGGAAAGGGCTTCTGGTGTAAAGGTTGTTTCTTGTGAGCAAACACCAAATTGCTTGAGATATGTAGTGACTTCTAAGAGATCTAGGCAGGCCCGTCAATGGTTTGTTTCAGTTGAACCATCAGCGTTAGAATTCAAGTGTTCATGTCTTCAGATGGAGTCAATGGGAATTCCTTGTGAACATATAGTTGTCTTGTTGCATTATTTGGAGATTAATGAATTGCCTGGTTCGCTTGTTTTAAAAAGGTGGACAAAAAATGCAAAGCACTGTGTGGGTGACACTTCTGCCATGGGGAGATCAATGACAGGGTCAAATTGGCGTTTTGATGTTATAAGTCTTTTGTTTGATTGTTATGAAGTTTGCTAACTAGCGGGTAGAAGTGATCCTAACCTTGATCTATCAAAAGAAGTTGTGAGGGAGCTATTAAGTAAGTTAAGATATTCCTGTATACCATCCGTAGGGGAAACATTAAATGAAAATGATGGTGCCGATGAAGATGGTGGGGTGAGGGACCCAGCCCGTGTTAGGACCAAAGGTTGTGGATCACGACATACAAATGGGAGTGTTAAGGTCACTAGAAGAACAACATGTTGTAGTATCTGTCAGAGACCTGGCCATAACAAAAAGACATGTCCTCGCCGAGGAGCTGAAGGTAATGGTGGAACCTCCACCATTATGGAAGAAGGTTAGCTTATGTTCACAGGTAAGTCAGTGTTTTTAGATTATTTGTATTTAATTTTCTGTCATTATTAATCTAATAATCACTGTGTCCTCATTAACACAATAAATATATTCACTCGAACACTGCAGGTAGTAGAAGTGGAAGAGACTTACGTGATTGCTATACAAACAGTCATTAAAGTCAAATAACTGCTTTGAGTTGTAAAATGTTGCACCTTGCTGATGATGGCTTTGTATTTGTTATCGTATTAACGAAATTATGTTAGTGATAGGTTTTGGACAAATTGTATCATTTGTTTTAGCTTGCGTGCTGATTTCCAGGTTGTGTAACAACTTAATTGGTCTAATTGTCTGAACAAGCTTATATTGATTTCTGCTTGTTCCAATGTTTGATGTGTCAAATGTAGTCGGCTTCTTTACGCATATGATTGCTGTAATTAATGTTTTTTTTATGGTGTGGAAATTCCTATTTGTGCGTATGATTGTCGTAACTAATGCCCTTGGGCTGTTGACTCATTATTTGGGATGTCTTGATAATGAATCCCTCTATGCAGAATTGTTTGCAATGATGAGGCGGCCCATTTTCCGGCAGGCCAATTGTTATGCTCCATAAATATTACTTTCAATGTAGAAACGATTTGGGCTGAGGCATTTGGCAATAGGCCCATGTTATTATTGTAGTCAACATTTGTTAGTTGGGTCATTTTATTTATCCCACTGTCTCAAGTATAAGCGGTGAGTCTATTTGTTTTAATTTAAATAAATAGATTAATCCTTTGCTGCTTCTGGGCTTTATTCACGTTTGGTTCATTTGTTTGTTTGTGCAAATTTTCTCTTCCCATTATTGGGCCTATTCTTCAACAGTATATGCTATGCCATTTATATAGGCCGATGTTGGTGAATTCCATGATGGTCATGTTGAGTCTCAAAAATATCATAAAGAGGTTTATGATGTTTTAAAGACTGAAATTTCTCTAAGTTTTAATGATCAACAAATTCAACTTAAGTTGTTTCTCATAGATACAATTGTCTAATTGTTTATCTATGATTTTCAGCAAGAAGCCTATTATATAAGACTAAGTGTTGGATCCGTCTGAAGAAGCTGATGCTGTCTGAAGATGATCAACCCGTCTGAAGCATCAAAGCCGTCTGAAAGCATTTCATGACGTGGCATCTCTTTTCTGAAGCTGTGACAGTCCTTGTACCTCTGCTCGTTTTTCACGCACGTTCCCTGCTACAAACAGCTGGCACCTGTGCAATGCAATTCAAGCACGTTCTCTGTCACAACGTGTCCTCTGCTACGCAGCAATTGCAGCAGCAACAAAGAGCACCTTTTTGGCAGGAGCAAACCTTGTAAAAGTGTCAGAATTTGTCAGGGAATATCAGAATATGTCAGAGAATATTCTGTACTGCAGCAACTGTCTCACAACGGATAGCATGGATTTCACAAGCATGAGAGTCTTCAACGGGCCAATCATTTGGGTATAAATACCCCCTCATTTGAAGACCTGCAAAGAGAGAGAAGAATTGAAAAAAAACAAAAACTCTGCAAGATTTTTGCTGCAAACACTCTGATTTATTTCATACAATTTTTGTACAAACAAAGTTATTTATCCTGAGCATACCTCAGTTTTTCTTTGTACATTTGTATTTGTTTAAGTCTCAAAACTGTCATAGTTTGTGAGCTTAAGCACTTTTCATTCAACTGTAATTGTTGTTGAGCCTGGAGAGGCTTGTCTGAAAAAGAATACTTGTGTTGTTGAGCCTGGAGAGGCTTGTTTGTAAAAGAATACTTGGTTGTAGAGCCTGAAGAGGCTTGATAGAAAAGAATACTTGTAATCTTGCAAGATTAAGAGAAAATCCAAGTGCTAGTTGGCATTGGGACTGGACGTAGCTCACAAGTGGTAGTGAGTGAACCGGGATAAATTCTGTGGCTAAGTTTCTCTTTCCCTTATCTTTGTCATTTCAATTTTACGCTAATCAAGGGGACTGAATATTTAATCTAATATTTTAAAAAGGAAGAAACTTCTTTTAGAACCATTTTAAGGCCGTCTGAAACCAACTTCAGACAGCTATCTGGAAAACTTCAGACAACCCTCTAGCAACCTGTCTGAAAGTCTGTTTTGTAAATCTGTTTTCGAAAAGCTTCTTAAAATATTTAGAAACACTATTCAACCCCCCTTCTAGTATTTCCCTGTGTTCCTACAGTTGGTACCAGAGCTCTACTCAGGGTTGAAACACCTAACAAGTGTCTGAGGACTGAAAGATCCATATGGAAGCTTCAAACAGTAACAGGCAATACATCACAGAAGGAGCCTCTATCACAAGACCTCCAGCTTTCAATGGAGAAGATTATCACTACTGGAGAGATAGAATGAAGATGTTCATTGAAAGCACAAACATTGATGTTTGGGATGTGGTCACTGATGGAGACTATGTGCCTATGCTAAATGATGTGCCTATACCTAAGACTGAATGGACTTTGGAGCAAAAGGCTAGAGTCCAGATGAATGCTAAGGCCAAACTCTATCTGATATGTTCCTTGAACAAATCAGAATATGAGAAGGTTCATGGATGCACCTCTGCCAAGGAAATTTGGGATACTCTTGCAGCAGCCCATGAAGGAACTGAGACTGTCAAGCAATCCAAGATAAGTATGCTCATACATCAGTATGAGATGTTCAAGATGGAAGAATCTGAAACCATTGACCAAATGTTTGGAAGGTTTCAGACCATAACAAATGGACTCAGGTCCTTAGGCAGAACATACAACTCTGGAGATAATAACAGAAAAATTCTAAGGAGCTTGCCTAAGTCCTGGAGACCTAAAGTTACTGCCATTCAAGAGGCAAGAGATTTGAACTCTCTTAGAGTGGAAGAACTGTTGGGATCTCTTAAGGTCCATGAGCTTGAGCTTGGAGAAGATGACAACAAGAGAAAATCTCTAGCCCTAAACTCCAAGACCAAACAGTCTAGGCATGGCAACATCAAGGCTATGCAAGCTGAGGCAGCTTCAGAGGGAGATGAAGACTCTGAAGATAGCTCAGAAGATGATGATGATCTTGCTCTTCTAAGTAGGAAGATCAAGAGAATGCTGCAGAACAAAGGAAGATTCAGAAAGAATCAACCCTCAACCTCAAAAGGAGGTAAGTCAGGTAAAGACATACAAACTGATAAAATTATTTGTTTTGAGTGTAAGCAACCAGGGCACATGAAGGCTGAGTGTCCAAAACTGAAGAAAAACAACTTCAAGAAGAAGAAGTTTTTCAAGAAAAAGAAAGGTCTCATGGCAACATGGGAGGACCTGGATGAATCAACTTCAGAAGAGGAGGAAGACACCTCAGAAGAGGCAAATCTGTGCCTCATGGCAAGCCTACCATCTTCAGACAGCTCTGAAGCTGAGGTATTCCCTCTTACTTTGCAAGAAATGTATGATTATCTGGTGGAAAGTTCCAAGGAACCGTTCCTAGAGTATAAGAATCTATCCAAGGCTCACACAGAAATGTGTAACAAATATGAGTCTCTTGAAATTGAACATATTATGCTCAAGGAAAAGGTCCTTGAGACTGAAAACCATAGTTCACAAGCTGTGTCTGAAGAAAATAAAAAACTTCAGAAACACATTGTAGAACTGACAAATGACTTAGCCAAGTTTGTCAAAGGAACTAAAAATTTAAACATAATGCTTGGAAATCAAAGACATTCCTCTGACAAAAGTGGACTAGGTTTTTTTTATCACAACATGTTTGAACCTCCTACTGTCTTAAATTTTTCTAAAGGCAAAAGAAGGTTACTGGGTGTTCTCACTGTGGTAAGCCTGGACACAATGTGATTCAGTGCAAGCACAAGAGAAAAGCAAGACCCAAAGCTAACAAAACAGGACCCAAAAGAACATGGGTACCTAAAAACTTGATCATTCCTGTTGCAGACGTGTTTAACAGGACAAAGGAGACCCCACAAATGGTACCTGGACAGTGGGTGCTCGCAACACATGACAGGAGAAAGGTCTTTGTTCCAAAACCTTGGACCTAAGGAAGGAGGAATGGTCACCTTTGGTGGAAATCAGCAAGGGAAGATCACTGGCATAGGGACTATAGGTATAATTCCTTCATCCCTCATTAAAAATGTTCTTCTTGTGGAAGGACTACAACATAATTTACTGAGCATAAGTCAATTATGTGATAGTGGTTATGTAGTATCCTTTACCAAGGAAGGATGTATAGTCAAAGACTCCTCTGATCAAACACTTTTTACTGCTAAGAGACACAACAATGTGTATAAAATTGATCTAGAGGATCTAGCAAGTCAAAATGTAAAATGCTTCATTTCTGTTGAAGATGAAAAACAGATTTGGCATCAAAGACTTGGGCATGCCAGCTTGAGATTAATCTCAAGATTAGCAAAATACAACCTTGTTAAAGGATTACCCAAGCTTTCATACAAATCTGATATTTTATGTGATAGTTGTCTGAAAGGGAAACAAACAAGACACTCTTTCAAGAGTAAGGATGTTGTTTCAACCAGCAGACCACTTGAACTTTTACACATTGACTTGTTTGGTCCTATTAGAACATAAAGTCTTAGTGGAAAGAAATATGGTTTGGTCATTGTTGATGACTATTCTAGATTCTCATGGGTGATATTCCTTAGAAACAAGGATGAGACTTTTAAGAATTTCACAATATTTTGTAAGAAGGTACAGAATGAAAAGGATTATGTATTTCTGTCATAAGAAGTGATCATGGTGGGGAGTTTGAGAATGCAAATTTCCAATTGTTCTGTGATGAGAATGGGATCTCACACAATTTCTCTGTGGCAAGAACACCTCAACAGAATGGGGTTGTTGAGAGAAAGAACAGAAGTTTGCAAGAGATGGCAAGGACCATGCTCAACTCAAGCAACTTACCAAGAACCTTCTGGGCAGAAGCTGTTAGCACAACTTGTTACCTTCAAAACAGAATATTGGTAAGACCAATTCTGAAAAAGACTCCATATGAATTGTGGAAAGGAAGAAAACCCAACATATCATATTTCCACACCTTTGGATGTGAGTGTTTTATACTTAACACCAAAGATGATCTTGGAAAATTTGATGCAAAGTCTGATAATGGATTTTCATTGGATATTCTGAAACATCTAAAGCATACAGAGTGTATAACTCTAGAACTTTAACTGTTGAAGAAACTATTCATGTAAAATTCAATGATAACAAAGAGACTGATAGGGAACTATTAGATCTAGAGGATGATTTTGCAGGTATGAAGCTGAATGATCACAGCAACTTGAAGGATGAGCAACTGTCTGAAGTTCCTGCTGTTTCTGAACCTCTTCAGACAAATGTTGAGTCTCAGACGGATGTGATACCTCCTCATAAACCTGATTGGAGATACAAGTCACATCATCCTAAAGAACAAATCATTGGCAGTACTTCAGAAGGAGTTAAGACAAGATCAAAATTCAGAAATTTGAATTCTCTTGCTCTCCTGTCTGAAATTGAGCCAAAGAACATTGATGAAGCTCTGCATGATGAAGGATGGATCCTAGCCATGCAAGAGGAGCTAAATCAATTTGATAGGAGTGATGTCTGGACCCTTGTTCCTAAACCCCATGGGAAAACAATTATTGGAACCAAATGGGTGTTCAGAAACAGGTTGTCTGAAGAAGGCAAAGTTATCAGAAATAAGGCAAGGCTAGTAGCTCAAGGATATAACCAGCAAGAAGGTATTGACTTCACTGAAACCTTTGCTCCAGTGGCCAGGTTAGAAGCAATTAGAATTCTTTTATCTTATGCTGTAAATAATGGCATCAAACTATATCAAATGGATGTCAAAAGTGCCTTCCTCAATGGTTTCATTGAAGAAGAGGGTTTTGTTAGACAACCCCCTGGTTTTGAAGATGTATCTTTTCCTGAACATGTTTTTAAACTTAAGAAAGCTCTCTATGGTCTGAAACAAGCCCCAAGAGCTTGGTATGACAGACTGAGCAGTTTTCTTGCAACCAATGGTTTTGAAAGAGGAAAAGTTGACACAACTCTTTTTAGAAAACAGTCTAACAAGGATCTTATACTTGTCCAAATATATGTTGATGACATTATTTTTGGTTCAACTAATTCTTCATTGTGCAAAGAGTTTTCTGAGTTAATGCAATCTGAATTTGAAATGAGCCTAATGGGTGAACTAAAGTTTTTCCTTGGACTTCAGATTAAGCAAGATTCTGATTGTATATGGATCCATCAAGAGAAATATACAAAGGAAATGCTTAAGAAGTTCAACCTAAGTGATTGCAAACCCATGACAACTCCAATGCACCCTTCTGCATCTTTAAATAAAGATGAGAATGAAGAACCAGTGAATCAAACTTTGTATAGAGGGATGATTGGTTCATTATTGTATCTAAAAAGCAAGCAGGCCTGACATCATGTTCAGTGTGGTGCCTGTGTGCTAGATTTCAATCTGATCCAAGAATCACTCACTACAAAGCTGTAAAAAGAATTTTCAGATATCTTAAAGGTACTACTAATCTTGGTCTATGCTATAAGAAAAGTAAGGATTGCAGGTTAGTAGGATACTGTGATGCTGATTTTGCTGGAGACAGAGTTGAAAGAAAAAGCACCAGTGGTGGATGTCACTTCTTTGGAGAAAATATGATCAGCTGGTCAAGCAAAAGGCAAAGCACAATTGCATTATCAACAGCTGAAGCCAAAATACATCTCAGCAGCCAGTTGTTGCTCACAACTGTTATGGGTGAAGTATCAACTTGAAGATTTTAATATGCAATATCTATTATACCTGTGTTGTGTGATAATACCAGTGCCATTAATTTATCTAAAAATCCCATTCAACATTCTAGGGCTAAACATATAGAAATCAAACATCATTTCATTAGAGACTATGTTCAGAAAGGTGTTTTTGATATTCAATTTATTGATACAGAGCATCAATGGGCTGATATATTCACAAAATCTCTAACTGAAGATAGATTTAAGTTCATCAGAGATAAATTGAACATTCATGCATTTTGAGTGTGTATGAAAAATGATGTGTCTGAAACTTCAGCTTGTCTGAAACATGTTGACTTGTCTGAAGTTTTGGTCGTCTGAAATTAACTGGATGTCTGAAATCTATCACTTGTCTGAAATGAACAAATGACGTGGCAATAAATGGACGGTTTTAAATTTCATTTAATTTGTCTCTTCCACCTCGCACGATTCCCTATGTCTGCGTAGCCAGCTCGTGCCATCATTATCTCAGAGGTCTATAAGTACAGAAGGCAGTGAGTCCTTGATACGTTACAACTCTATATTCTCTCAGAACCTTTGCTATTCTTCATCTTCAAGAAAACATTTTTCTCTCAAGTTCTTTCCAACCTTCAACAATGGCACCTAAGAAGTCTGGAGCTGATAACATTGTGAAGACCAAGGGTGTCTTTCTGGAAGATCTTGAAGCACTGGGGATGGACCTTTATGCAGAATTTCAAGCAGCTGGGTGGCTTGAATATTTCAACAGAAATCGTTCACAGTGGCATGAGCAGAGTATTCTTGACTTCTGGGCCACAGCCAAAGGAATCCCTAACCCTCAAGGCATCTACACCACCATCAAGGCTAATGTGCTTGGTACGTCTATCTTTATTGATGAAGACATCCTGGCCATCGTCTGTGGTGTCAAGACTGAAGGTGTGTCTTCTCACCTGTCTGGGAATCAAGAAATGGAGGTCAGAAGCACTTTACAGAATTTTTGTATGGAACTTCTTCCCCTGCAAGTCTGGATGCTAAGAACATGTCAGACAAGGCTAGGGTTCTGCATGCTATCTTAGGGAACTCTGTAATCCCTAAAAATGGCAGCAGAACCATGTGTCTGAACTGGAGAGATTTTGTCTCATCCACCTTCTGAATAAGCAGAAGATCAATCTCCCAAATATCATCATGTACCACCTTCAGAAGAGGTTGAGAGACTCTGCTGGGAGTTTTCCTCACAACACCATAATCACCAAAGTGTTGTTGCACTTCAAAGTTCCAGTTCACCAGCTCTATGATGACCACTCAATCCCTATGTTTGGTGAATCAAATCTGAAGAGTATGAAGATTAAGCTGACTCCAAGGCCTCCCTCTCCCACCGTGAAAGAAAGCTTACTGATGGAGAAAGCTCAGAGGAGGAATACTACAATGCAGATTCTGGAAAATGAACTCAAGGGTGATATCAGAAGACATGAGTTCAAGCCTTCAAAGGAATCTCCTCAACCTAAGCTGAAGAAGCTTCCTGTGAGAAGCTCAGCTAAGATAGCTTCTGCATCTGTGCAGAATCAAACATCTGAACCTGTTCAGAAACCTTCTCAAAGGTTGTCTGAAATTGTGGGTCAGGTGTCTGAACCTGCACAATCTTCAAAGCCTACTTCTATAATGGAAGGACAGGCTGAAGAAGTTGTGGATACTGATGCAGTTGCTGCTCAACCACTAGCTGCATGCCCTTCTGACCCTAAATTGATTCAGGTTGCTGCTTTGGCTACTGCCATTGAGCAAAAGGAGTTAGAACAGAAGGAAGAGCAAGAGAGGACTGACAGAGCTCTTGCAATAGCTTCACAACTTGCTTATGCTGAGGATGACAAGCAAGCAGCCATTGCTGAGGCTACAAAGAAAAGAAAGAGGTCAAGTGCACCTCAAAGAAAAAGGAAGAAGGGTAAACTACTTCAGATAGTGCCTGAAGTTAGGGTTACCAGAAGTATTGCTTCTCAACTAGAAGAAGCAGATATTGCTGGAAGATATCAGAAATTTGTAAAGGCTGATCATTACTTCAAGAGAAAAAGGGCTCTTTCATCTGAGCAAAGAGAAAGGGAAGATAGGGAAGCCAAGGAAAGGGAAGAAAAGAGAAAGAGCTGCTAAGGCTCAAGAAGTTGCTGCTCCCAAACCTTACAAGAGGATCAAGGTGAGATTTGATAATGTAACTCCCTCACCTCCTTCATCACCAGAAAAGCAACCTCAACCCTTATCAAAAACCCACCTCACCAGAAAAACAACCATCTCCATCTCCTTCTCAACCATTACCAACCTTACAGATAATACATCTCCATCTGAACCTTTCATACCATCTAAACCCTCATCACCTACACCCACCATACCATCAGACAAACTGTTGTCTGAACCCCCTGCAATTCAAGAAAACCAAGTTCTTGAACCCATATCTTCACCATCCAAACCCCCCTCACCTCAGTACATACAACTATCTCAACTCCCACCTCAACCTTCACCTCAATCTTCCACACCATCATCTCCATCCTCACCATCCTCATCCCCACCTCTTACACCTTTACCACCCTCACCACCTCCATCTGTTCATCAAGTCAACCTTTCATCTGAGATAGCAGCCATTTGCAAGAAACTGACAAGAACCTCCTTTGGCTCTTGCCCTTTGCCAAAATTCCAGCATCTGTCTGAAGAGTAGCAACACTTTAGAACAGCCCCTGCTGTCTCACTACATCATGTCTCACTAAGAGGACTGTGACTGATGAAAAGAGCTTTATACTCCAATGATGCTTGATGGATTGGAGAAGATAAGGAAGGGTGTTGTCCCTCCTGGTCATACATGGGATCTTATCAACCCATTTCTGAAGACTCATGGAAGCTGAGCAATGAGGAATGGCTCATGGTAAGGAAGCTGGACACTGAAGCTGAGTTATTCCAAAGAGACTTGGCTAGAGGAATTGGAATGATGGGCTACAGGCCCCCTAGAACAAGTTCAATCAGGACTTCAACCAAAATCTTGGTGAAACCCAATAGGATTGTTCCTAGGTATCCCCTCAAGGAAGGACAAGATGAGAAATACAAGGGTCCTATGATCTACTCTGTATCAGCACCCCTGTCTAAAGCCATGACTGCTTCAGAATGGGAAGGTCTACCTGAGTTCATCATCTCAGAAGGAGGAGGCTTGAATCACTTGCTTGAAAATTGGATGTGGGATTCTTATTGGCAGATCAGAGAAGATGTTGGGTCTTCTTCTGGGTGTAGTGTCCTGATGTTGAGTCTGCAATGGGTGTTGGACATTCCACAAATGTTCAGTACCATTTCTTAAGAGATCACTTTCCCCCACCAGGCAGATTCCATTCAACAAAGCTTGGGTGCTGTCTGAAGTATGTTGGACCTTTTTCTGTCCAGTCTACAATTCTTCAGAATATGGCTTGTAGCCTGGTTTTGGAGTTTTGAGATTTTATGTCCCTACCTTCAGCTCATCTTTGTTGAGTCTGAACCTGGCCTGTATGAGAAAACAGAAGCTGAAATCCAAGGTAAGGCCCTTGAGAAGAGGTGTGAAGAATCTGAGAGGAGATGTGAAGTCTCAGAGAAGAAATCACAAAAGGTTATTCAGAATCAAGAAGAAATTCTCCATGAACAACAATTGATAAGAGTTGTCAACAAGAGTTGAAGTCATCTATTGAAGTTGCCATAGACAAGGCCAAGGAAGAACTGATCTCCTTTCTGTCTCAAGCTTTGCTGAAGAAGAAGGACTGATTATCTGCCTATGTCTTTTGTTCATGTTAATTTCTACAAGTGTCTGATTGTTATTTTCACATCCTTACATTTTTAATCCAATCAGTTTTTGGTTATCTCATGTGTTGCTCTGATAATTGTTTTATCTTCTTTCCTGTATTACCCTGTCTGCATGATTGCACTGTTGCTGTTATTGCTCTGTGGCTCCCTTTTGATTGATGACAAAAGGGGGAGTATTAAATTCTAACAAAAATCTGGAGTGATTACAGGATTCAGGGGGAGTACTGGAAAAGATCAAAGATGTCTAATCTTGTGAAAGAAAAGCAACATTTTATCCTAACCTGTATCAGTAAAAGGATACAATTGTCTTAGGGGAGCTAATCTTTATATGTCAATTTTTGCACAATTTAAGTTAAATTTGTCATCATTAAAAAGGGGGAGAATGTTGAGTCTCAAAAATATCATAAAGAGGTTTATGATGTTTTAAAGACTGAAATTTCTCTAAGTTTTAATGATCAACAAATTCAACTTAAGTTGTTTCTCATAGATACAATTGTCTAATTGTTTATCTATGATTTTCAGCAAGAAGCCTATTATATAAGACTAAGTGTTGGATCCGTCTGAAGAAGCTGATGCTGTCTGAAGATGATCAACCCGTCTGAAGCATCAAAGCCGTCTGAAAGCATTTGATGACGTGGCATCTCTTGTCTGAAGCTGTGACAATCCTTGTACCTCTGCTCGTTTTTCACGCACGTTCTCTGCTACAAACAGCTGGCACCTGTGCAATGCAATTCAAGCACGTTCTCTGTCACAACGTGTCCTCTGCTACGCAGCAATTGCAGCAGCAACAAAGAGCACCTTTTTGGCAGGAGCAAACCTTGTAAAAGTGTCAGAATTTGTCAGGGAATATCAGAATATGTCAGAGAATATTCTGTACTGCAGCAGCTGTCTCACAACGGCTAGCATGGATTTCACAAGCATGAGAGTCTTCAACGGGCCAATCATTTGGGTATAAATACCCCCTCATTTGAAGACCTGCAGAGAGAGAAGAATTGAAAAAGAACAAAAACTCTGCAAGATTTTTGCTGCAACACTCTGATTTATTTCATACATTTTTGTACAAACAAAGTTATTTATCCTGAGCATACCTCAGTTTTTCTTTGTACATTTGTATTTGTTTAAGTCTCAAAACTGTCATAGTTTGTGAGCTTAAGCACTTTCCATTCAACTGTAATTGTTGTTGAGCCTGGAGAGGCTTGTCTGAAAAAGAATACTTGTGTTGTTGAGCCTGGAGAGGCTTGTTTGTAAAAGAATACTTGGTTGTAGAGCCTGAAGAGGCTTGATAGAAAAGAATACTTGTAATCTTGCAAGATTAAGAGAAAATCCAAGTGCTAGTTGGCATTGGGACTGGACGTAGCTCACAAGTGGTAGTGAGTGAACCAGGATAAATTCTGTGGCTAAGTTTCTCTTTCCCTTATCTTTGTCATTTCAGTTTTACGCTAATCAAGGGGACTGAATATTTAATCTAATATTTTAAAAAGGAAGAAACTTCTTTTAGAACCATTTTAAGGCCGTCTGAAACCAACTTCAGACAGCTATCTGAAAACTTCAGACAGCCCTCTAGCAACCTGTCTGAAAGTCTGTTTTGTAAATCTGTTTTCGAAAAGCTTCTTAAAATATTTAGAAACACTATTCAACCCCTCTTCTAGTGTTTCCCTGTGTTCCTACGGGTCATATAGTGGGCCTTTAAGTCAACGTTTTGTGTTATTATCCCTTCATCTAATTGTTTTATGATAATGTAATTGACAATTTGATTCGCAAAGAAGCGTGGGAATTTTGCACACTAAATAAGTAGACAATCACATTGATAGTAATTAGCATAACACAAATTACATGAAAGACAACAGGCACAAATCCTAATAATAAGAAACATTTGATAAGAAAGACAACATAGTACGACACTAGAGCAGACATAATAAGATGCAGACTACAACTTGAACCGTAATAATACACGGATTAAAGTGCGATCCTACGTAAGAGAATTCATAAAAACATGATGATAAACCTTGAACAAAATGAAACACTACTAATACGACAGTAATTAGTAGATATTAATTTCTTTTTATTGTCTTCATTAGGTAGCAGCTATTGGGTCTGCTGCTTTCTCAACTTGACTTTGGTAAGCAATCTCTGCTCTTGCCTCTAAACTTTTCCGTAGCTCATTGTGTGAACCCAGCAGAAGTGTCATTGCAATTCTCATGCGAACCTTGCTTTCATTAATCTGTTAAAAACCAAAAAATTAGTAATATAAATTACGTGACATCATCACATGCAATCATAACAATATGAGTTTCTCACCACTCCATGAACATTGGGTTGAAAAGCATAATCCATCGCCATCCATTCAAGGACCCATAGTGCAGAGTCAATGTTGTCCTCATGCTTGGGAGTTACTCCCTTAATCTCCCAACTGTCGATATTGTTTGGTTTGTTCACAAATTCTATTGGCAACCAATCAGATGTCATCAAGTTCACCAGTACTTGGGCCTAATATAATAGACAAAATTTAGATCTACAATATTGGATGTTAGAACCACAGGAAACACTAGAAGGGGGGTTGAATAGTGTTTTAAAACTTTATTGAATAATTTTGGAAATATTTGATTTAATATATCAAAAAGAACAACGTTCAAAGACCAATCTTAAGATCTAGAGTTTAAATGAAGCATGCGGAAAATAAGAATGATGAAATTGATAATCTTTCAAAACGGTCTTAAGATTGTTTTAAATGAAAGTTTCTCCAAGTATCTTCTGAAGATTATTACAAGAAGTATCTTTTAGAATGGTTTCTAAAATACTTCATCAGACTGAAGATCGTCTGAAGTTGGATTCTGGTTCTGAACTGAGTTCTTTAGAGACTCACTTCAGACACCTATTTCAGAACTTCTTCAAGATACATTCTCTGTAATATCTCAAACGATATGAGAGAGATTTGAGTTTTAATTACCTTTGAAAACTTGTTTGATTGAAATTGTTATGATATGGTGAATATGAAAATACTTTTCAAGACCCAAAGTAAATGCAGAACTGGAAATAAAAGAGATCAAGGGAAAGGAAACTTAGGCACGAAATTTATCCTGGTTCACCCACATCACCGTGAGTTACATCCAGTCCCAGTGGCAAACCACCACTGGATTTTCACTATCTGAAACCACAGATACAAGTATTCTTCACAGCCTCTTCAGGCCAACCGAGTATTCCTCACGGCCTCTCCAGACCAACCGAGTATTCTTAGGCACACATGGTCTATCGAGTATTATTCACAGCCTCTCCAGACCAACCGAGTATTTCTTTGTTTTCAACTACCTCTCCAGGCAACTCATGCAGTAGTCTCTTTCTACCGAGCCTCTCCAAGCTCTAGACCAAGTGTACTTTCTTTCACCAAGCATCTCCAGGCTCTCAGACACTTATTCAAGTGTAGAGTATTACTACTCAATCTAAGTTAGATGTTCGCTAGAACCTCTCAACTCAGATTCTTCTTGTACATAGAGATTACTGAGTACATACTCAGGATACAGTCATTACAAACTAAATACAAGGATAGACAGTGATACAAGTGTTTGAATTAAATACAATCCCTGTCTTTTCTATGAGGAATACATCCTCTGAGAGTAGGCTAACTAAGATATGAAATTAAGCTCCAACCTTATCCTCTAACCATTGGTTTCCATGGGTTACATTCTCACTCGTATCATTGGAATACCAAGGTATCATCAAAGCTTCAAACCGTACCCAGTTTGATAGTCATTTGCTCAGCATGGTTGTCTTCAGACCAACAACCAACTTAATTGATCAAACAGATCAACTGAACAACATGACTAACTGACCAGCTAGTCAGTAGCCTGATTGATTCGAGAACCAACTCTCTGATCAAACTTTGTTGACATATTGATGATCCACTTTAGCTCAAGTCAACTCTTGTTAACCATTTAGCACTCAGCCTAGTTAACTCTATTTGGTTGGGCAGTTAGTCTAACTACCACAACTGGTTGGGCAATCATGCCAACTTGTTTGTGTTAACAACAACAACTGGTTGGACCGACCAACATCTTCAAATTCAATCTTGAGGCTATTATATGTTCTGCTTGAATATAGCCGTTGAAGATGATTCTTAATACCGTTGAGCTGATGATGATGTGGCTCATATAGTCGTTGTGTAATAGCTTCTCAAACGGTTGCTTCTCCTTAAGCGAATAGGTGTACAGACGATCCCGTTCTGACACTTGTTGTTGTGCTTCTTTATGAGAGATATTTTGTTATTGTTTTGCGTACTCTCTCTCTTGAATTTCACCTGCTTTTGCTTTCTCCTTCAACTTTCTTCTGCTTTCTTTTGGATTGTATCAATGAGGAAATATCCGTTGAAATACTACCATTTAGAGATAGCATTGAATTCTATTTAATCTGTTGTGAGACACGCTTCTGAGGGCTCTGACATGTCCGACATAGTACAATGTAGGTGCTGCTATAAAGCTACCACCGTTGTTTGCTGCGAATGCTGTGTTGCAGAGATTTCCTCAATGGTGTATGAAATTCAAAAGCATCAGGAAAGGTCTCTGTGTTCATTTCCATAAATATGCTTGAGAAGGAAACGTGTAGCAGAGAATGACTTTTCTCAGCAATCTTCAGAGAGAAAAAGTCTTCATACTCTTCAGCAAGTAGTGCTACGTCGGAATTCAGAAGGCTTCAATGCTTCAGACGGATTGAGACTTCAGACAGATTGAAACTTCAGACAGCTTCACCACTTCAGACGGGTTGATGCTTCAGACAGCTTCAATACTTCAGACGGGTTGCGTCCTTCAGACAACTTCAATCCTTCAGACGGGTTGCGCACTTCAGATGACGTCAACACTTCGGACTGGTTTGTAGATGCCTTGATTACAGGTTTTGATGATGCCAATAAGAATGAAAGAAAAGAGAAATGCAATGGCAAAGGAAAGAGCTCACTCAAAAATCAAGATGAATAGAAGATCAAGATCAAAGTCAAGCAACAAGGTCAATTAGATTAAGCTTGATTTAGTTAGATAAAAATGTCAAAAGAAATCTTAATATTTGCAAGGAACTTGGCACTAAAAAGAAATTCAACAAAGTATTTTTATAAAGTCAAATCAGTTCAAAGAATAAATTTTTTGAACTGGTAATCGATTACCAAATTGTGTAATCGATTACCAGAAGTTCCAGAATTTAAAATTCAAGATTTTTTGAACTGGTAATCGATTACCAAATCCTGTAATCGATTAACAGAGTGCAGGAAATTCAAATTTTGAATTCCAGGCACAATTGTTCGCAATTTTGAACTGTGTAATCGATTACCATATTCCTGTAATCGATTACCATAGTACTTTTTCTGAAAATCTTGAAGAGACATGACTTCTAATCAAGGATTACAATGTTTGATCATCATCCTTATATATATGTCTCATTTTCGAAATTTGATACAGATTTACTCATGTAGAATCATAAAAGAGTGAAATCATTACAAGAATCAATTGTGCCAAACACTTGCAAGTTTTAAGATTTCTTATAGGCTCTTCAATTTGTAATATCCACTCTAAAAGAGAGTTCATTTGTATAACAATTCAATCCGAGACTGTGGGTTGAAGAGAGGGTGCCTCTCTTATTTGTGGGTGATTCTCAACACAAGGGAAGGTTTCCAAGGTGTTGGAGATTCATCATTTGTAAGAGTTTAACAATATGGAAATCTCAAGTGGGTACTTGAGGACTGGACGTAGGCAATGGTTGGCCGAACCAGTATAACTGAGTTTGCACTTTCTTATCCCTTAACTCTTATTTAATTATCGCAATTGCATGTTCATCATCTTAAGTGTACGCATTCTTCTTCATCTTAATTAAAGGATTTTAAGTACACAAAGGCAAGATAAATTAGTAATCGAAAAGATTAGTTAAAATCGAATAACTTAATTCACCCCCCCTCTTAAGTTAGTGAGGCCACTTGTCTAACAAGTGGTATCAGAGCTTGTATCTTGTATAAGGATTAGAAGCCTCAAGATTAACTATGGCCTCATCCAAATCTCTTTTCGGTGAAGGAAACTCTTTTAATAGACCCCCTATTTTTAATGGTGAAGGATTTCATTATTGGAAATCTAGAATGCAAATTTTCATAGAGTCTATTGATCTAAATGTATGGGACTGTAGAAAATGGACCTTTTGTTCCATCTATGCAATTAGGGGATGAAGTTAAGATAACACCAAGGGATCAATGGAGTGAAGAGGATAAAAGGAAAGTTCAATACAACTTAAAGGCTAAAAATATAATCACATATGCTTTAGGCATAGACGAATACTTTAGGGTCTCAAACTGTAAAAGTGCTAAAGAGATGTGCGATACATTAGAAGTAACTCATGAGGGAACAAGTGATGTCAAAAGATCTAGAATAAACACCCTCACACATGAATATGAACTGTTTAGAATGAATCAAAATGAAAGCATACAAGACATGCAAAAGAGATTCACTCATATAGTTAATCATCTTGCATCATTAGGAAAAGTTTTCCAAAATGAAGATTTGATTAACAAAGTTCTAAGATGTTTGAGTAGGCAATGGCAGCCAAAAGTGACAACAATTGCAGAATCAAAGGATCTTACAACCATGTCTCTTCATTCACTCTTTGGAAAACTTCAAGAAAACGAATTGGAGTTGATGAGACTAAGTCAGAATGAAGAGAGTGACAGAAGTAAGAAAAGTATCGCTCTCAAAGCTTCATCATCATCTGTCCATGAAGAAGAAGATATCATTGAAGATGGGAGTTGGATGATGAAGAGTTCAGCCTGTTTGTTAAAAGATTCAACAAGTTTCTAAGAAACAGAGGGAATAGAAGAAGACCTATACCCACACAAAGAAGAAAGGAGAAGATTCTCAATCAATCCAAAAGCTTTGAATGCAACCAACCAGGGCATCTTAGACTAGACTGTCCAATCTACAAGAAGAGAATGGAAAAAAAAACAAGAAGACATTCAAAGATAAGAAAGCAAAGAAGCCTACATCACACGGGATGATAATGACATAAGCTCCAGTGACTCAGAGAATGAAACAGTAAACTTGGGACTTATGGCCAAAGACTATGAAAGTGAAGAAGAGGTAACATCTTCTAACAATAATACATCCATCTCATTTGATGTATTACAAGAAGCATTTAATGATTTACATAAAGAAGCATTTAATGATTTACATAAAGAATCATTTAGATTAGCAAAACTAGTTTCATCATATAAAAAACCACTACAAAACTTGAGAAAGAAATTTCTAAGTTAAATAAAGAACTAGATAATCTTAGAAATGAACTTAAACTAGTAATTTCTAAAAATGAGGATCTATGTTCTATTATTAATTTAGAAAATAACAAAGAAATTCATCCATGCACATCATGTCTAAAACATAAAGATGAAATTAAAAGGTTAAACACTACACTTGCAAAATTTACTCTTGGTAAGAATAATTTAGATGTTATTTTAGGAAATCAAAGATGTGTCTTTGACAAAGCAGGTTTAGGATATAATCCTCAAACTCAACAAAAGAAATAAAAATTTCTTTATAACTACACAATCTACTAGTTCTCCATTCTTAACATGTTTTTATTGTGAAAAGAAGGGTCATAGTGCATCAAACTGTTATTTTAGAAAGAATTCTACAAACCTTAAAAATATGATGTGGATCCCAAAAGGATCCTTAGTTAACACTAACACTAAGGACCCAAAGAAAATTTGGGTACCTAAATTAAATACTTCTGTGACTTATAGGAATCCATGAGACATACTTGGTACATCGATAGTGGATGCTCCAAGCACATGACAGGGGATATTTCAAATCTTATAGACATCGTTCCAAAGAATAGTGGACATGTTACCTATGGAGATAACAACAAGGGTAAGATCTTGGGAATCGGAAAAATAGGTACAAATCTTTCAACCTCCATAGAAAATGTCCTACATGTTGATGGCCTTAGGCATAATTTGCTTAGTGTTAGTCAATTGTGTGATAAAGGATTCTCCGTATCATTTGACTCACAAAATTGTGTTATTGAATCCAAACATGACAAAAACATTAAGTATATAGTATATAGAATAAATAATGTATATAAGATAAAATTAGATAATACTACAAATCATAATCAATGTCTTCTTAGTAAAAATGATGAATCTTGGTTGTGGCATAAAAGAATTGCTCATATCAATATGGATCATTTAAATAAGTTAATATCAAAAGACTTAGTAATCGGTTTGCCTAAGATAAAATTTGAAAAAGACAAACTTTGTGATGCTTGCCAAAAGGGAAAACAAGTAAAAGTATCATTTAAATCAAAGAACATAGTAACAACCTCTAGGCCATTACAACTAATACACATGGATCTTTTTGGGCCTTCTAGAACTATGAGTTTTGGGGGAAGTTATTATGCTCTAGTCTTAGTGGACGATTTCTCTAGATATACATGGACCTTATTTCTTGCAAATGAAAGTGATGCTTTTAATGCCTTTAGGAAATTTACAAAAATGATTCAAAATAAGAAAAATATTAAAATAGCATCCATTAGAAGTGACCATGGAGGGGAATTCGAAAATAAAAACTTTGACCTATTCTGTGATGAAAATGGAATAGAACATAATTTTTCTGTCCCTAGGACTCCTCAACAAAATGGAGTAGTTGAAAAGAAAAATTGGTCACTAGAAGAATTAGCAAGAACCATGCTTAATGATTCAAATACCCCTAAACATTTTGGGCAGAAGCAGTTAGCACTGCTTGTTATACTATGAATAGGGCACTAATTAGGCCAATTTTAAAGAAAACACCATATGAACTTCAATGATAGAAAACCAAACATCTCTCATCTTCATATCTTTGGATGCAAGTGTTTTTGTACTAAATAATGGAAAAGATAACTTAGGAAAATTTGATGGCAAATCAGATGAGGGAATATTTCTTGGATATTCATTGAATAATAAAACATATAGAGTATATAACAAGAGAACTATGATAATAGAAGAATCAATACATGTAGCTTTTGATGAGTCTAGTTCATTTTATCCAAGAAAAGAAATAATTGATGATATTGTAGAAACTCTAGAAAATACTCACATACATGAAGAAGCCCTCAAGGAAAAAGAGAAGGAAAACATAGAAGATTCTACAATAAAAGAAAACCAAACAAACATGGATTTTCCAAGAGAGTGGAGAACTTTAAAAGATCATCCTCTTGATAACATCATAGGAGATATTTCAAAAGGGGTAACAACTAGACACTCTCTTAAAGACATATGCAATAATATGGCATAATCTTTAATTCTTCAAATCTTCAAATAATCTTTGATTCTTCATATAGTCTTCAAGTCTTCAACTTTGTTGTGGATTACTCTTCTTAGGATTCTGCATTTTGTTCTTCTGATCCTGATCTTCTGAATGTGATTCTGATTATCTTCTTCTTCATATAATTATTCTGACCTGAAACACAATCAACAAACCAATACCTTTCTCAGTAGAATCTGTTTACATAATCTTATACAATTCTTATATAAACTCATTTGTCCTTAATATAATTTTGTTTGTTAATCATTAAAACTTAGGGATGCTAAGTCTTATAATCATGTTTAAATACTTAAACTGATTTATAGACTTAACAATCTCCCCCTTTTTAATGATGACAAATAAATTATATATTACTGACAAAATGTGTATAAAAGAAACGAGAGATAATAAGATAATTAATTTATTACTCCCCCTATCTATATTACTCCCCCTGAGACAGACATTGATTCTTTTAGATATCTTCTGAAACAATTACGTCTTTAATTAATCAATTCCAATTGTTAAATCTTTATTAACCAACTGTTACAAGTTGATTGTTAATATTTTAGATAAACGATTGTTAAATTTTTACTTGTTAATTATTCAGATACCTATTGTTATTAGAACATTAAAATCTTTACTTGTTAGTATTTTAGATACCTATTGTTAAGACTTATTGTTATTCTTACTTATTATTAGAATTCTTAGTTTGTTATCTTCTTCCTTACTGTATTTTATATTTCTTTGCTATTTATTTCTTCTTCCTATAATCTTCCTATATATTTCCCTTTTAGTTACATTATTTTTAGCATTTTTAGTAAATATTTCTCCCCTTTTTGTCATTGATTAAAAAGGTTGGGTGATTACTCCCTCTTTTGTTACTTAACTTTCCAAAGTAAAATCTTAAATTAGTTGTTATAAAGACCGAAAAAAATAACCAAAAAGAGAATTTTATTAGATTGAGACTGAAGAGAAACCAACCATGGTTACAACATCTAAAAAGAAAACATCAAATGTTACGACAGAAAGACAAAGACACATAGGCAGACAAGAGATCTTTTGACAGGGGTTGATTAAGGGATTTTTTCTCCACTTGACTTCTTTAGACTCCCAGATCACCTGTAAGATTGAACACAATCCTCCTTATCCTGTTTAACTTATGACGGAGTTCGGCATTTTCCATCCTTAGTCTTTGAACCTCAGGAATGTCATCGGTTTCCTCTGTGTTCCGATGATTTACCTTAAGAAGGCCAGGATGTCTATGATCGTACAGGTGGCTAATGAACACATTGTTTACCATAAGAATCTTCATGATCACAGTATTGTGAGGTAGGGTAGTAGAATCTCCCAGTTTTTCTTCTGCCATATCGAAAAGAATGATCCACAAAAGATTAATCTTCTTCTTTTGCAGAAGATTGATAACACAGAACCTCTCCATCTCATGGTAATGGTTATCCTCAATACGTGGGATTACACATATTTCAGAATATTGAAGAGAACTTTGGGAATGACTTTCATTCCTCGCCTATTAAAGATTAGATGGTTAAACTGTTCCTCAAACAGATCTTTCCAAGCTGTTGAGAACAATTCTCCTTCAGCTTTTACTCCAAGAGCATTCTCAAGAATATTGGTAGTTACAACCACCTTTTGATTCATTACTTGAGCTTTGAGGCAGGTCTCTGCTTCTGAGTTTTCCAGAGATAGCATGTTCCAGAATTGGTACACACTTTCTTCATGCCATTGACTATCAATGGCTTCAAAGAAGGGTAACCATCCGGTGGCTTCGAAAAGGCAATTACATTATAACTAACCTTAGAAAGATTCTGAAAGTCTACAGTTTGAGTTTGAAAGATAGAAATAGAGGAAGACATTTCGAGAGATGGAAGTGAGAAATCTTTTGGAGGTTGAGATGAAGAGCAGATAGAAATTTGAGAATAGATATATACACAAGAGCAATTAATGATGACACTGACAGCGCCTCCTTGGGAAGAGTACGTTGATTGATAGACAAGTGAAACACCGCGACCTTTTAAGATATTAGACGTTATAGTTCCAAGAGACCCCCTTATTAAAACAACACGTCTTTTCAGAAGACAATGTCATGTTTAAGCAAAATGCATTAAATATATGATCATGGAGAGATGTTACCATATAATCTGGTTATTGTTCACTAGATGAAGCGGTGTTATCTGACATTGCTTCTTGCCTTGAAGACTTTTTCTCCATCTGAGGTCGCTTGATTTCTGCACGTCCTACTTTTGTCTTTTGTCTTTTCCGCTTCCGAGAATCTTTGAACAACCATCTTAACCTTTCCTCAAGAAATTGAGATAGACTTTAATGGCTTAAATATCAGCTACCTTAGCATTCTTGACCCACAATTTCAGCAAGTCCATAAGACTTCCTGAACAGGTTCAGAGAATAGGGATGTTACTAAGTCATGATTATCTTCTCAAGATTATAGTTAGGCTTGATGTATAGAGTGTTAATCATCTGAACATTGTTTAACCCATACTTTCAGTGAGTTCATTTCGAACTTTCTGAACATGGTTCAGACAATGGAAATGTTATCACACTATCCATCCTCTTAGATGATGTTACTCGATTTATCTTTTCAGAAGCTATTTCCGTGATGATCTTCTTTAGAAAACTTTTCGTTAAAACCTGATTTCTGAAACATACAAAAGCAAATACCTTTCAGTAGCATTTGATAAAGTTTGTTAAGTATTTTAATTTACAGATATCATTTTATTAAATTTAGAAATTATTTTATTAAGATGGTTAATTTTAATTCTCTAATTAATTTTATCTTTTACGAAATCAATTTGTTAATTTGTTAGAGATAGAATTGACTTAATGATATAACTTAAACATGCACAGATATAAACATCTACATATAAATTAATCAGGAAAACTTAAGAATCATTAATTTTATAAAAGACATAGATACAAAGACTTAGAAACAAAACACAAGTGTATCATTGATCACTAGGTTGGTTTTCATTTCTACTGGCTTCACTATTCTTCATTTCATCCTTGAGCTTTTGGAGCTCTTTCTTTGCAGCTTTTAATCTCTTTGCAAGCCTATCCACCTCATCAGTTCTCCTCTTCACATTGTATGCACCAGACGTCATTCCTTTCCATTTATGAGACTTCACGTGGGTATCTTTAGTTCCTTCTTCAAAGAGAGGATGAATGTCCACTTGATTCTCAGGAGCTTCTTCTCTTTCTATTAGAGTCCGGTCTAACTCAGCGCATGCAGCCGGAGTGAAGAAGTCAGGAGACGGTTGATCAAAAAGACTTTCCATAGGAAATCCCTTATGCAACAAAATCTTCATGATTAAGGTATTGTGAAGATAGAGATTCTTATTTCCCATCTCATCTCTGAACATCATCTGATACAACAACACCCATGGGAGATTTATTCTCTTCTTTGACAGCAAGAGTCCCAATACAAACCTCTCCATCATGCTTATAACCAAATTGTTTCTTCCCCTAGGGAGAATACAACAGTTTAGTATAGAAAGGAGGGCTTTGGGTATGTTTAGAAGTTGAGAAGGTCTGAAAGGGGAAAATCTTCTTCTTCCAAAAAGATGTTGGTCAAGAACAAATGTTCCACCATGTAACGATTCCCATCTTTGGAAGTATTGTTCCCCTCTGTCAGGAACACCTATAAATTTAGCAATAAGTTTGGTGTCCACAAACAGTGATCTTCCCATTACCTTCGTTTCAATCCTAGTTCTGTTGGGTTCAGATATTATCTTGATATTGTCCCAAAACTCCATTACACTTTCCTTATGCCAGGAGGAGGAAATGTTGTTGAAGTATGGAGTCCATCCAACAGCATCAAAATACTCAGAAATCTTGTAATCTGCCTCGTCAAATTTCGAGAGATTTACCATCCTACACGGGATGATTCTCTCATTAAAAACTGAGAGAGCAAGGTTACTTGATAATACTGAAGTATTTGCTATGAGTACTATGGAACAATTGATCTTTCTGAGATGAGAATGCTTTGGCTTTTTAGAGAAAGATTTGAATGGAGTGTAATTTCCATGTTGATCATCCAATCCTTTATATAAGCAAGAGAGCGTGCTTCAGGCATTAATGAAAGGTGGTTACGTGCACTGAACGGTGTGGAAGTAGTGCATCGTGCCGATTGAGAGTAACCAGTTAATGACTCAATGATTCAAATCGTGTCGTTTCACATACCTCAAATAAAGCAAATAAAGCAGAAGTGTCATTGCAATTCTCATGCGAACCTTGCTTTCATTAATCTGTTAATAAAACCAAAAAATTAGTAATATAAATTACGTGACATCATCACATACAATCATGACAATAGTTTCTCACCACTCCATGAACATTGGGTTGAAAAGCATAATCCATCGCCATCCATTCAAGGACCCATAGTGTAGAGTCAATGTTATCCTCATGCTTGGGAGTTACTCCCTTAATCTCCCAACTGTCGATATTGTTTGGTTTGTTCACAAATTCTATTGGCAACCAATCAGATGTCATCAAGTTCACCAGCACTTGGGCCTAATATAATAAGACAAAATTTAGATCTACAATATGGATGTTAGAACCACAGGAAACACTAGAAGGGGGGTTGAATAGTGTTTTAAAACTTTATTGAATAATTTTGGAAATATTTGATTTAATATATCAAAAAAGACAACGTTCAAAGACCAATCTTAAGATCAGAGTTTAAATGAAGCATGCGGAAAATAAGAATGATGAAATTGATAATCTTTCAAAACGGTCTTAAGATTGTTTTAAATGAAAGTTTCTCCAAGTATCTTCTGAAGATTATTACAAGAAGTATCTTTTAGAATGGTTTCTAAAATACTTCATCAGACTGAAGATCGTCTGAAGTTGGATTCTGGTTCTGAACTGAGTTCTTTAGAGACTCACTTCAGACACCTATTTCAGAACTTCTTCAAGATACATTCTCTGTAATATCTCAAACGATATGAGAGAGATTTGAGTTTTAATTATCTTTGAAAACTTGTTTGATTGAAATTGTTTATATGGTGAATATGAAAATACTTTTCAATCCCCAAAGTAAATGCAGAACTGGAAATAAAAGAGTTAAGGGAAAGGAAACTTAGGCACGAAATTTATCCTGGTTCACCCACATCACCGTGAGTTACATCCAGTCCCAGTGGCAAACCACCACTGGATTTTCACTATCTGAAACCACAGATACAAGTATTCTTCACAGCCTCTTCAGGCCAACCGAGTATTCCTCACGGCCTCTCCAGACCAACCGAGTATTCTTAGGCACACATGGTCTATCGAGTATTCTTCACAGCCTCTCCAGACCAACCGAGTATTTCTTTGTTTTCAACTACCTCTCCAGGCAACCCATGCAGTAGTCTTTTCTACCGAGCCTCTCCAAGCTCTAGACCAAGTGTACTTTCTTTCACCAAGCCTCTCCAGGCTCTCAGACACTTATTCAAGTGTAGAGTATTACTACTCAATCTAAGTTAGATGTTCGCTAGAACGTCTCAACTCAGATTCTTCTTGTACATAGAGATTACTGAGTACATGCTCAGGATACAGTCATTACAAACTAAATACAAGGATAGACAGTGATACAAGTGTTTGAATTAAATACAATCCCTGTCTTTTCTATGAGGAATACATCCTCTGAGAGTAGGCTAACTAAGATATGAAATTAAGCTCCAGCCTTATCCTCTAACCATTGGTTTCCATGGGTTACATCCTCACCCGTATCATTGGAATACCAAGGTATTTTCAAAGCTTCAAACCGTACCCAGTTTAATAGTCATTTGCTCAGCATGGTTGTCTTCAGACCAATAACCAACTTAATTGATCAAACAGATCAACTGAACAACATGACTAACTGACCAGCTAGTTAGTAGCCTGATTGATTCGAGAACCAACTCTCTGATCAAACTTTGTTGACATATTGGATCCACTTTAGCTCAAGTCAACTCTTGTTAACCATTTGGAACTCAGCCTAGTTAACTCCATTTGGTTGGGCAGTTAATCTAACTCCCACAACTGGTTGGGCATTCATGCCAACTTGGTTGTGTTAACCAACAACTGGTTGGACCGACCAACATCTTCAAATTCAATCTTGAGGCTATTTATATGTTCTGCTTGAATATAGCCGTTGAAGATGATTCATAATACCGTCGAGCTGATGATGATGTGGCTCAATAGCCATTGTGTAATAGCTTCTCAAACGGTTGCTTCTCCTTAAGTGAATAGGTGTATAGACGATCCCGTTCTGACACTTGTTTTTGTGCTTCTTATGATAGATATTTTGATATTGTTTTGCGTACTCTCTCTCTTGAATTTCATCTGTTTTTACTTTCTCCTTCAGCTTTCTTGTGCTTTCTTTTGGATTGTATCAATGAGGAAATATCCGTTGAAATACTACCGCTTAGAGATAGCATTGAATTCTCTTTAATCCGTTGTGAGACACGCTTCTGAGGGCTCTGACATGTCTGACATAGTACAACGTAGGTGCTGCTATAAAGCTGCCACCGTTGTTGCTGCGAATGCTGCGTTGCAGAGATTTCCTCAGTGGTGTATGAAATTCAAAAGCACCAGGAAAGGTCTCTGTGTTCATTTCCATAAATATGCTTGAGAAGGAAACGTGTAGCAGAGAATGACTTTTCTCAGCAATCTTCAGAGAGCAAAAGTCTTCATACTCTTCAGCAAGTAGTGCTACGTCGGAATTCAGAAGGCTTCAATGCTTCAGACGAATTGAGACTTCAGACAGACGAATTGAGACTTCAGACAGATTGAAACTTCAGACAGCTCACCACTTCAGACGGTTGATGCTTCAGACAGCTTCAATACTTCATACGGGCTGCGTCCTTCAGACAACTTCAATCCTTCAGATGGTTGCGCACTTCAGATGACGTCAACACTTCGGACTGGTTGAAACTTCAGAAGGCTTCTTCCTTATGATAGAGGATTGTAGCTTCATTCTTCTTTGTATCTTCTTCTTCTTCTTTTTTCTTCTTCTTCTTCTTCTTGTATCTTCTTCTTCTGAATAAAGATGTTGAATTGTATGTACTTTATTCAACCATCTTTCTTGCTTGCTTTTGTTTTAGACTTCTAACACATTCTGGACAGCAGCAGGGTGTAGATGCAGTAGGTCTGCGCACGCAAGTTCTTTTGTTGCAGGTGCAGCAACGTTGCAGAAAGTTTTTTCTATATTTCCTTATTTGTGTAGGCTTTGATCGAGGTAGAAAGCATGTCTAGTCTTTATCTGCTGAAATGAGTGTACTCCATTTGATGAAGTGTGCTTTACCTTTTGCAACGTCCCCAAGAGATCATTTCTTGATTCTGACACGTTCAATCTTCAGATACATAGACTGCTTCATGTTGTCTTCATTTCTTCAGATGATAGTTGTACTTCGGATAGGTGCATCTTTGAGTCTTCACTTCTTCGAGTCTTTAATTCTTCAAATCTTCAAATAATCTTTGTTTGATTTTTCATATAGTCTTCAAGTCTTCAACTTTGTTGTGGATTACTCTTCTTAGGATTCTGCATTTTTTCTTCTGATCCTGATCTTCGTGAATGTGATTCTGATTATCTTCTTCTTCAGATAATTATTCTGACCTGAAACACAATCAACAAACCAATACCTTTCTCAGTAGAATCTGTTTACATAATCTTATACAATTCTTATATAAACTCATTTGTCCTTAATATAATTTTGTTTGTTAATCATTAAAACTTAGGGATGCTAAGTCTTATAATCATGTTTAAATACTTAAACTGATTTATAGACTTCACATTGGAGATTTGGCCAGGCCAATGAATCAGTAAGGAATAGTAAAAATTTATAATTTTTACCAATTTTTTAATGTTGTCCACTCGGTTGTTTCCGGTGCACAATTATGGTTGAGATTCAAGATGGTACACTATTTCATCTTCCATGGAAACTAACATCAAATACCAATGGCCACTATTTTCCCTTATAGGAATATAAATCTACATGAAAAACCGTCAATTAATGTTCTTTTTGTATTAGGGTCATAGTACTGGTTTGCAAAATATGTCTAGCTACTTACATATTTCAAACAAGTGTAATGCGGCATCCATTCCGTGACATAGGTCATGGCAATGTTTTCATGAATGCCTTTTAGAACATCAGGTTGGGATCAAATATGATTAAGTATGAAATATAAGTAGAATAAATGGTTAATGGACACTGCATATATGCAGAGAGAGAAGATAAACTGAAATCCAATAAGTGCAAGGATGGATAAATTTCTTACCGCAAATGAAGGAGGTAATGACCAAACAGTTTGAACGTTCACATTTAGTTGCCTCCATGTAATCCGCATGGCCATAAGCACAATTATCTACAATAAAGAGGGTATATAATGATGTAACGTCTTATCCTTGCTAAGCAAAAAAATTAATAATATATGTACATCTTCCACGATTGGCTTTCCAGGACACAAGCAATCAAAATCCTTTATAGTGGCTCTAATTGTTTTCATTTTAAATACCACAACACTGAAGGAACTTGCTGATTCGGCTCTGCCTCTACGCAAGATAAAAGATGGTTATTCCCTCATAGTATGAACACACCATGATATATTTTAAAAACACTTTGACTAACACCCTAATAACGTTGGCTCCGGCATGGTTTGTAGAGGAACATTGCTCTACAGTAGCAGGGCCCCGTCCACGACCATGGTGTCCACGAAAAGAACGATGACCCCTTGGGTTGAAGTTGCGGGTTTCATGCCTAGGGATGGTCTTGATAAATGAGGGTCTTCAACACTCTCATACACGACAAAGGAGGATGCTGTGTGATAGACACAACTGCATGTTGAGCGTCGATCCAAGGGGTGTACGCAGATGCAACCACGGGAACCCCAACAACGAAGAGATGGTTACTTCCACTATTGGGAGAAGTCATTTCCTACCTTAACCACTCTTATAGCTTGACGTTGTGAATGAGTTTCAACCATGCATGGTATTTATAGGCTCATGCAATGAACAAGGTGGTTGGCAATCACATTAGGAAATAAATACATTATAAATTCATCACCCAACACCAACCACCTGCATAGCTGCATTCATTACCACCCCAACGCACAGTTTGTCGTTAGCGGAGTTGCATCACATAGTCCAATTCATATGAAGTTAGCATCACATAGTCGAATTCATATAAAGTGAGCTCATACACATTGCATTCATGCCTCATGACATCGAAAGACTGTTGTTTTTCATTAATCATCCATTTCTAAAGGAAATGTAATATATTTATCTTCTTGTTGATGCGGCCGAAGTTATTTTAAAAACCTTTTAGTATATTATTTACATATTATTTGAATTACAAAAAAGGTTAAACATTAATTTACAATTAAATTGAAAGAATAAAATAACGCCCTAATAACATTGCTACGACATAGATATAACCCAAAATTAAAAATACACTAGCATAAACACCAAATAAGTGGACCAAGCCACTTCACCACATTAACCTAACCATTCTAGTTGACATAGGTCCCCCATATCAAAGCAATAATTGCAATGAATACAACCAAGGTTGAAACAACATAAACTATGCTCCAATTAAAATCTGGCCGAGCACTTACCGGGAACACCATCAACTCCATCTTCAGACGGACGTGGATCACTGCAGTTTGATCCAGGGTCATAGGGTTGCTTCCATAAGACTACTGAACACACTTGTTGATCTATCAGATAGCCAATTCAGACTTCCATCATGCATGTTTAAGACGCTCCAAAAGCGTATCCATGCCACTCTCAGCTTCCTCCCTAGAATTAAATGCCTGATGTAAACTTCCACTAAAACCATTTACTTGGACCTGACATTCAGACCATGAAGAATAAAACCAGGTCTTCTTCCAACAAACACAACATATGTCTTTTGATTAGAGGGACCTCTAGAAGCCATAGCAACTAACTTGGACTCACTCTAGCAACTTATGCGTGGAGTTAAAAAATGTGATGGGTTTCATTACTGGCACCATCCGAATTTTTTATATACAACAAGTGCTTCAACCCATTCTCCTATTTTATGACACGTGTTCATCCTTTTTTTTTTTGTTCCCATGTGACCCTCACCTACAATATTTAAACCAGCCGAAATTATCCATACGCAAACCAACACTTTATAAAGCTTCCTACGTGCTGCAGGTTCATATCATTGGAGAAAAACAAAAATTGTTACGCCTAAAAATCTGCGATTTGCATGGCTTGCAGACTCTTTCAAAGGCTCCTATCACCATCAACTCTTTCACAAAAGCCAAGACCGTGCAGCCTTTTCTGAATCTACATAAAAAAATTATAACCTTACAGGCACACATTCCAATAAAGGAAAAGACCAAACTAGTTGCAGGAGCAACATCATTTGCTTTGTCTCGAAAACTAAATCCACAAAGTTACTCTTGAATTTTACGTGACTATAAACGTGCATGACTTCAAATTATTTGAACTTTCAATCTACAATATTTATACTAATTTTAGCAAATAAACCAACTAAGTTTACCATCGATTTAAACTGAATAGCATCACCCCCACAAGGAAACACGTTATAAATAATTTAATTTCGTTGATTAAAAATAATATATTTATTTGAAAAACAATCCACAACATAGTACATATCAACACATGTTCTCTCCTAGACTGTCAGATCATCCCAAAAAAAAGGACAATTTTCCTATTCAAATGTATTTATTATTGAATTATTTTTAACTAAAAAGGAGGAAAATTAATAGAAATTACATTCTAGATAAAAAAATCTGGAAAAAATACTACAAAAATACCTACGAGCAATGCTAACATGAAATGCTCACTCAATTTGATAGGTGGAGTCAATATGTGGGTCAACTTAATGCTTTTTATCCAAAAAAATTACACACCAAAGAGAGTTGTGATCATACACCTTCTACAAGTTTTCTAAACAACATCATTCATTCCACTGATGCATCACGGTGTGTACTAGTGTCCCAAAAAAAATTTCAGAAATTTTTGAAATTATTTGTATTCATTAGAAATTAATAAAACTTAAAGTTAACAAATTTGTAGTAAATACACCTTATTAAAAAATCAGGAAAATAAATTTGGAGCACCATATTGCATCATGATCATAGGTTTGTCATTTGTTAGGTCACAGATGATCAAGAAATATGAAAACCCAATGTCCATTTAACAAGGAATATTAACCAAACTATCAAGGGTGATCACATTAACTAAATAGACAACAATTATAACCATTTCTACTTCTTTTAGTGCACTATGGATTTCTAGACCACCCCAACAATTTTCATGATTTTTAACCAACTTATTTAATTACCACTATTTTTTAAACCAATAAATTAAAATAATTATTTAAAATATAAGGCATGGTATAAAAATTATAGAAAAATAACCAAACATTGTCATTTCATGTACAATAAATAAATTCACTATCACTTGTGCTAATTAAGAACTAACCCAAGGTAGGTAGTTGCCTAACCAAAACTACAACTTACACTTTCTAAACACTTAGAAAGCACTTTGGTCAAAACATCTAAATTGGAGATCACAAGGTCTTGAAAAAACAATTCAGGCACCAATTATAGCCTAAAACGATCATATGGACTATAATGGACCATTCCAATTAAAAAGGACAATTTTCCCATTCAAATGTATTTATTATGAATTATTTTAACTAAAAAAGGAGAAAATTAATAGAAATTACATTCTAGATAAAACAAATCTGGAAAAATACTACAAAAATACCTACAAGCAATGCTAACATGAAATGGTCACTCAATTTGATAGGTGGAGTCAATATGTGGGTCAACTTAATGCTTTTTATCCAAAAAAATTACACACCAAAGAGAGTTGTGATCATACAACTTCTACAAGTTTTCTACACAGCATCATTCATTCCACTGATGCATCACGGTTTGTGTACTAGTGTCCCAAAAAAAAATTCGGGAATTTTTGAAATTATTTGTATTTATTAGAAATTAATAAAACTTAAAAGTTAACAAATTTGTAGTTAAATACACCTTATTAAAGAAAATCAGGAAAAATAAATTTGGAGCACCATATTGCATCATGATCTTAGGTTGGTCATTTGTTAGGTCATAGATGATCAAGAAATATGAAAACCCAATGTCCATTTAACAAGGAATATTAACCAAACTATTAAGGGTGATCACATGAACTAAATAGACAACAATTACAACCATTTCTACTTCTTTTAGTGCACTATGGATTCCTAGACCACCCCAACAATTTTCATGATTTTTAACCAACTTATTTAATTACCACTATTTTTTAAACCAATAAATTAAAATAATTATTTAAAAATATAAGGCATGGTATAAAAATTACAGAAAATAACCAAACATTGTCATTTCATGTACAATAAAAAAATTTCACTATCACTTGTGCTAATTAAGAACTAACCCAAGGTAGGTAGTTGCCTAACCAAAACTACAACTTACACTTTCTAAACACTTAGAAAGCACTTTGGTCAAACATCTAAATTGGAGATCACAAGGTCTTGAAAAAACAATTCAGGCACCAATTATAGCCTAAAACGATCCTATGGACTATAATGGACCATTCCCAAAAAAAAAGGACAATTTTCCCATTCAAATGTATTTATCATGAATTATTTTAACTAAAAAGGAGAAAATTAATAGAAATTACATTCTAGATAAAAAATCTGAAAAAATACTACAAAATACCTACGATGAATCAAGACAATAATTCAACGAAAAATATAATTTATCACTCTTCTAATTTCAAAACATTAAATTACCTAAAGGTTACCTATAGCTAAATTATATTATTAAAATAAGAAGTATTAGAATGGGCCAATGGACTTCAACTACGTCAGAATTTGGGCCCTTTAGAAAAAAGGCTATGATAAAAAAAACAATCACACACCACTTGCCTTAAAAAAACGTGCCTTCAACATCGTGCATGCATACATTAAAGACCACGTCAACTCCCTCATACATTAAAGACCACGTCCTAATAGCTGAAGAACTCACATACAGATAAACAAGGTTACATTACGTAAACCGACAATAATTTAATTACCTAAATAAAATATCAACTAAAATCTTGTCTTTCTCATAAAATACTTAACCATTAGGAAAATAAACATCACTATCAACATACCCTACGTTAATGATTTCGAAATGACCAAAGAAAATAAATACACATCACTTCTTCTCTTGTATTATCCTCATCTCCTCAACCAAGGTTGCGTTTACCATTATTAACTCTTCAACCTCATTTTCTAATTTGCGAATATATTCTTCCATCCACAAAACATTACAATATTATAATTTACAACTCTCAACCCAGTAGCTGTTTTCAAGCCTTTGCAATAAAACAACAGCCACATCTTCTCTTGCATCATTCTCATCCAGTGCATATCTACCTAAAGAAACAGGAGGAATCCCTATAACTTGTGTTGGTAATGAAGCCATAAATCTGTAATACGTTCTTCCCATTTATTTCCTTCACATCCTGACGAGTGAATCCAGCATCACCCATACGAAGGATATGGCATGCTTGACGAAGACATATTTGCATGTTCCACTGGGCAACACAACGGTCTGCTGCCACCCACATCACATAGTCACTTGCTGCCATCGGTAGTAGTACATGTTTATCATAAATTAAATTAGTTGCTCAATCTCAAAAAAAAAAATGAACAAAATGATAATTATTTACTTACAATATTTCTTTGAACCAACCATATTAAGCAATCTCACACTAGCCTCCTCCTTCACAATAGCACTACGAATAATGGATCTCTTACAATTAATAGATGCACTACAAAATGATTCCCATGCACTAAGGGCTTCACCATGACTGTTGAATACATCACAGACACTCCCTTTAAATCTATCAACTTGGACAAAACAATCAATCCAAGAAGAATATATACCTATCCTCCTCCCACTATAAACAACATAACTCTTGCCAAGATCAAATGAAGACATCACTGATGGTTCGAACTTCTATCGTCAAAAAATTTCATTGATTCATAGTGTTGTTTAAAACAGTCTTATCCCATTTATAATGCGTACAATGAGTACTGAAAGGGGTTGGTGCAACCACTAAATGACATTTATCATTTCCCTGACCTCACCCATCAACGATTGGCTACGTGGGACAACATAATAATATTAAATGTAATTAATGCATACAACGAATCACATGGCAAGTGCAAGGAAAGTGACTACATGGTTAATCACGTCAATCATTCAGAATAAACAAATGTTTACATTTTATTTTTCTACAACATGCGTTCAATTCACACAGAACGTGGATCAACTAGGGAGGCTACTAATAATGTATCCAAAATAAAGGAAATATCAACCTTAAAGCCCAAACAATGAACCACCTCCATAACATTTATCATGCCAAGGGTTCAGCCCATTATATGGGATACCTAGCCCAAACAATAGTATTGACACTCTACATAGACCCGATAAGCCCAGTCCACAACCGATCCATGTGCCCTTAGCAAGCCGCCGCTGCCGTCCCCAACCAATCATCACAAATCCACCGTCATCCACAACCATTCATGAAATTTGACTGCAAACATCATCAACGCTTCAAGATACTGCAAATCTCTCGCGTAGTTTGACTCGGCAAAATGAACAAATCAAATATCGTACCATTAACCACATCAAGCGATACCCCCATGGTTGTCTCCAGAATAACTCTTCTTCATGGCCGCGAAGGAGATCAAACATCCACATCAACAAAACATCGATTTTGTGGAAATAAAGTCAAAACAAATTCTTGTATTACAATACTGAAGCCATCTCTGTGAACACACACATTATTGGACGTATTCTTCATATGTACCCAGGAAGTCATTCAACGACTTGAGTACAACTTAGTCATTCAAGGATACCGTAAAAACAAAAAAAAATTACGAAAGGGTTGATTAGCAAAACAAAAAAGAAGCGTCTCCAGGGACTGCATCTAAAATATGTCTAAACTTATAACTTGCATTTCTTCTAATCACCGGTAAAGTATAGCAACCGTCGATTTCAAAACACATCAAATCAACGATCATTACATGTTGTGTACCGGTACAAGTTTACCAAATTTGTGTACCGAATAATTTTCCCTAAGTTGTATGACCAAGAGTATGTTTGGCAAAACTAGCTGATAAGCTAGCTGATAGCTGATAAGCTAGCTGATAGCTGATAAGCTAGCTTCTAGCTGATAAGCTAGCTGCTAGCTGATAAGCTCCTAGCTTATAAGCTCCGAGCTGATAAGCTAGCTTATTGAATTAGAAGTGTTTGATAAAACTAGCTGATAAGCTAGTTAGTAAATGTAAAATGACATAAAAGGGCATAACTATATAAATTTTATTATATAAATTCTATTTGTGCTTTTTAGAAAAAAAATATATTATATGCAATTATAATTTTATATTTTTTAAAAAATAATTAAATTCTTATTAAACTTTTTAGTAATAAAATATTTAACTAAAAATTAAAATAAATAATGAATTTAATAAAATAAATAGTATAATATAAAAATAATTTTATAAAATAGTGAAAAGAAAATAATAATTTAATTAATTCGTATTTTTTTAAATTACTTATTATATATGTAATAATAGGTAAAAAAATTAAAAATAATAAGGGAAATGTATTAAAATATAAGGGGTAGTGATGGAAGAAAATTAAATAAGCTACAAGCTACAAGCTAGAAGATAGGTGAACTAGCTTGTAGCTTATAAGCTAGAAGCTCCTAAAATAAGCTACTTTGATAAGGAAAATTCTCCGGTACCCTTGTTAACTGAAGGGTTTTGAAACCCTTCCTACGTGGTCCAATAGGAACGTGTATACCAGTATAGAGTCACGTGAGGTTATTGTCATGGATCTTTTCGTTTTTGCTGTTTAGTCCTCTTGCTGTACAGTCCTCTAAAATTAAAATGTTTAATTATTTTGTGTTGAAAATTCATTTTCTTTTTGAGAGTAACTAAAATTCTTCTTCTGGAAAACGTTAGGTTCTTCGACAAGGAAAGCTTGGGTTTCGAACCTCTCCGTTTTCTTTTTTCCGGTAAGAAGTACTTCTTTATTTCTTCTGTTATGGGTTTAGGGTTCTACGGTGTTTAGGTTAAGCGAAGCACAGGTTTTCGTGAGTTGATTACTTATCGTGTTCGTTCTGTACAGCTAGCCGAAAGGTGAGATCAAAGCGAAGTTGTGCGCCTTTGTCATATTAGGGCCGGTGTTGTGGCACTGTAAGTAGATTTCCCCTCTCCGCAGCTTATGGTTTACCTTTTCGTTCCTTAAATCGGTCGAAGGTGTTAATTTTTGTGTGGATAAGCTTCTTTAAGTAGGAAGGGTTAGGAAGGGTTCATAGATTCCTTTGTTCTGATTTTTGTCGTAATAATTGACTTGAATTGATTTTGTTTTCGTATTTGTAGCATGAATTTAACCGTGATTGAAATAGTGCAAAATTCTGTGGCTGGGTGATTTTTAAGTTTGAAAGTTATTTTGTATAATAGTCAATTTGAATTCTGATTCTGGGAACAAATTGTGTCCTCTCTTATGGTTTCTGTTATGAGTTGAAATTGATCCTAATTGGGTTCTGTTATGGGTACAATCTGTTGCTCTCTTATTTTGTAACTGCCAATGTTTTTTATTGTAATTGGTGTTTTATGGATTGTAATTATTTGAATGTATTGGTTGTTAAGCAGATGGAGAAATCTGAATTTGTGTCTAGCATTAAGTCTATTGATGATAAGGATGCATCATTTAATTTGTGTTCTAATGATTCTGTTATGGGTGAGGAAGGTGAATTTTTGGTTATGATGAAAAGAAGATATTGTTGTATCTCATGATGAGCCTAGTAGGTTGCTTGACTTGTCTGGGGAAGAAATAATGTCCCTTGAATTTGGCAGTGAAGAAGAGGCATATAATTTTTATCAATTATATGCTAAGTTTCATGGCTTTGTGGTTAGAAAAGATGATGTAACGAAGGATATTAGGGGTAATTAATTATGCGGCAGTTTGTTTGCAATAGGGAGGGACTAAGAAAAAAGAAGCACTTTATGAGGGTAGATAGGAAGAGAGAGCATAGGCCACTTACCCGTACAAATTGTCAAGCCAAGCTTCGTATACACTACCATGTGAAGAGTTTAAAGTGGAAAGTGGTGTCATTTGAGCAATGTCATAACCATGAGCTTACCCCTTCTAGATTTGTGCACCTACACCCTGCTTACCGGGGTTTAACGGATGCTGATAAGGCTCAGGTTGATAGTTTTGCATACATATGGTCTTAGAGGTTGTCATATTATGGGGTACCTAGTGGCTCAAAAGGGTTCTTATTGTCGTGTTGGTTTTACGAAGAAGGATATGTACAACTATCTTGACCGAAAAAATCAAGCAAAGGTGAAGAAAGGGGATGTACGTGCTGGCTTGAGTTACCTTCAAGGCAAGGCTAACAGTGACCCACTTTTATATGGGAAATACTCTACTGGATCTGATGGTAAATTAAAATGCCTTTTTTGGGCTGATGGAGTAAGTAGGTATGATTTTCATTGCTTTGGTGATGTTCTTGCGTTTGACACGACATACAAGAAGAACAAGTACAATTATCCTGTTGTAATTTTTTCTGGCTGCAATCATCATTCGCAAACAATTATTTTTGGTTGTGCTTTAGTCTCAGATGAAACAACTGAAACCTATAAGTGGGTTTTTAGAAGCTTTCTTGGAAGCAATGGGTAACAAGCAGCCGAATGCAGTAGTAACGATGGTGATAGTGCAATGCGGGAGGCTATTAAGCATGTTTTTCCAGAATCATGCCATCGCTTGTGTGCATGGCACTTGCATAATAATGCTTGTGAGAATGTCAAATGTTCTCCGTTTTTGGAAGATTTCAAGAGAGCAATGTACTCGAATTTCACCCCGGATGAATTTGAGGAGTTTTGAAGAAGAAGGTGGTTGAACATGGTCTTGTAGGGAATAAATGGGTGACCAAAACATATGAAAATAAGGGACTGTGGGCGACTGCATATCTTAGGGATAAGTTCTTTGGTCGTATAAGGACACATCTCAATGTGAATCCATTAATTCTTTTATTAGGTCATATTGTAAGAGGAAAAGTAGTATGGTTGAATTTTTGCACAAGTTTGAGCAGGCAAAGAAGGAGTACAGAAATAATGAGATGATGGCTGAATTTAGGTCTTTATTTTCGGAGCCAGTGCTAACTACATATCTTCGTAGCTTTGAGAAAGAGGCTTCAAAAATCTACACTCAAGAGATTTTCAAAGAATTTAAGCAAGAAATTGAAAAGGCCAATGCATTGATTGTTTGTGAAAGATCAGTGTTGGAGGAGAATGTGATGTTCACTCTTAAAAAGTTCTGCACTCCTGGTAAAGTTGTCATGTTATGTTTTATACTGCAAACACAAGTTTTATGTGTGACTGTAGGCATTTTGAATCTAGAGGTATTCCATGTTCCCATATTATATCTGTCATGAGAAGTGAGGATATTGATCATATTCCTAATAATTTGATATGCAAACGATGGTTGAAGAATGCTAAGATTGATTTCATGTCCCATTATCAACATGATGAAATGGATTCTGATGTGATGGAAGAAGCTTGTTTTGCTGCCAGTAAGTTCTGCTTGTAACAATTTTGCAAAGGTAGCCATCAAAAAAGAGAAATTACTTAAAAGAGATATTGGAAGACATTCGCCAGCTAACTATAAAGTATGAAAAGTTAGGGGATAAGGTTTGCACAGATGGTAACCCATCAGCTGAGCATGTTGTCGATCCCAATAGTGTGAAAACCAAAGGTGCACCCTAGGAAGAAAAGGACAACAGGAAGAGGAGAAGGCATTGTTCTAACTGTGGTAGCACAGGACACACAATAAGGAGATGCCCATTAAGATATGGCACAGATCAGAACAGTAAAAGGGATGAAAACTAGAAAAATCAGAAAGCGGTGCAAATGATAGTGTAAGTGTTTAATTTTTTTTATTTAAAGAATTTTGTTTTGTCTAATATACAAGAACTGATTGTTTACCTTTTTATGTAGGAGGAAGATGTAATGGATACTGCTGAAGCAAATGTTGAACAATCAAATACTAATGAGACTAAGGGTGGGGAATCCAATGATGTACAGGTTAAGGGACAGCAAAGGAGTTTTACCTTTGATTGTACAAGGCAGAATGGGGATGTAAGAAAGTGAAATGATTATATGATTGTCATTTAGGCCATGTGTGTTATATGCATATGAATCGTTTAATTTTTTGCTGTTATTGTAGAAAGCAAAAGACAAATGTAAAAATAAGGAAAAGACTTGCAGAGAAGATTTGAAACCAAAGCATACTAATGAACCGGTTAGAATGACTCAGAAATTTCATTTTGATATATGTTATGAATTAAAACTATTGAAGGTAATTTTTATTTTGATTAGCATTGTTTATAGTTATGTTGTATCCTTTGTTTGTAGGAAATCAAACTTGGTGGTTGTTCAGTTGGAGTTAAACCAGCAAATTGTCAAGTCCCTGGTATGGTGTCACCTATAGTCCCGCCAATGCATTTTCCTATTAATGGCTATGGCAGTTGTAGTCAAGGTTATCCAATACATCCAAACTTCAGTGGTGGTCCCATTCCAAATCCAATACTGGAGTCCCCATGTATGGTCAAAATCCCCAATTTCCTTTCTATCAGCAACATTCTCAATTTCCAATGTATCCACAGGCACCCCAGGTTTGTGTCTGTACCTGTGCATTTTGATCAAACTTAATTTAAGGGGTTTGGTATGATTAGTAAGGGTTTATATGTCAACTTGTTTTCAGTTTTATCCTGGACTGTGGAACCAACCAAATAATGGAACTTCTATGAATGCTTTGTTGCATGAAGTAATGAAAACTGGTGGTCAAACAAGTAAGTTTTAGTGCCCTAAAAAGTGCATTTCACTTTATTGAGAAGAGTCTAATTTACTTAATTTCAGGTGGAGAATGCAGAACAGGAAGCATGAAACAATGAAGATGGCATAGGAGGTTTCATGTCATATAGGGGAATGAATAAGAACTACTTTGGTTTGATTACATTTTGTGATGTACTCGTGATTCTTTAAAGATGTTGATTACATTTAAGGCACTTCTATGGAATAGTAGTTGTACCTTTTCTGTGTGAGAATGATTTTTGGACCCAGGAGGCTTATGTTTGTTCAGATTAGTGGCTGTTATAAGCTTTTTCTTTGTGAAACACTGATTATTGTTGTTTGTTAGGCCTTTTTATTTAGACCCACTAAAAGTGCTATTGGGAGGGCCCCAAAAGTTTATAATTCCGCTATTGCTGTATTTCGTAGTTTTTTTTATTTTTTTGTAGTGTAATAAATGTGTTTGTCCAAAAAAAAATAGTGTAATAATCGTGTAGTAGGTGGTAGTTCTTTACCCAACATAGTCATAAAGTCAATCTCAAGCAGATATCTTGTTGTATTTTACGGTTTTAGATGTGCTGTACCTATAGACTTTAGTAGTTGGATGTGCTGTGCCTAGGCTACAGTAGTGGTGCGTAAATAAACACACTTTTAGTGAGCCTCTTCAAATTGTAGGGAAATCATATGATGTTTAATTAAACAGGTAGAAGCTGTTCAGTATGTTTAATTTTTTTTTACTAACATTTATGTAATAAGTTCTTATATTGATATAAAAATGGGTTATATAAAAATGAGGTCCTAAAAGCATAGGTTATATGAGTTATATAAAATGAAGTCCTAAAAGTATAGGTTATATGAGTTACATAAAATGAGGTCCTAAAAGCATAGGTTATATGAGTTATATAAAAATGAGGTCCTAAAAGCATAGGTTATATGGGTTATATAAAAATGAGGTCCTAAAAGCATAGGTTATATGGGTTATATAAAAATGAGAAAAGAAAAGCATAGGTTATATGAGTTATAAAAAAATGAGGTCCTAAAACCATAGGTTATATGGGTTATATAAAAATGAGGTCCTAAAAGCATAGGTTATATGGGTTACATAAAAATGAGGTCCTAAAAGCATAGGTTATATGAGTTATAAAAAAATGAGGTCCAAAAACCATAGGTTATATGAGTTATATAAAAATGAGGTCCAAAAACCATAGGTTATATGGGTTATATAAAAATGAGAAAATAAAAGCATAGGTTATACGAGGTATATAAAAATGACGTCCTAAAAGCATAGGTTATATGGGTTATATAAAAATGAGGTCCAAAAAGCATAGGTTATATGGGTTATATAAAAATGAGAAAACAAAAGCATAGGTTATATGAGTTATATAAAAATGAGGTCCTAAAAGCATAGGTTATATGAGTTACATAAAATATGGTGCTAAAAGCATAGGTTATATGGGTTATATAAAATTGAGAAAATAAAAGCATAGGTTATATGAGGTATATAAAAATGAGGTCCAAAAACCATAGGTTATATAGGTTACATAAAATGAGGTCCTAAAAGCATAGGTTATATGAGTTATATAAAAATGAGGTCCTAAAAGCATAGGTTATATGAGTTATATAAAAATGAGGTCAAAAAACCATAGGTTATATGGGTTATATAAAAATGAGGTCGTAAAAGCATAGGTTATATGGGTTATATAAAAATGAGGTCCTAAAAGCATAGGTTATATGGGTTATATAAAAATGAGAAAAGAAAAGCATAGGTCATATGGGTTATATAAAAATGAGGTCCTAAAAGCATAGGTTATATGAGTTCTAAAAAAATGAAGTCCTAAAACCATAGGTTATATGGGTTATATAAAAATGAGGTCCTAAAAGCATAGGTTATATGGGTTACATAAAAATGTGGTCCTAAAAGCATAGGTTATATGAGTTATAAAAAAAATGAGAAAAGAAAAGCATAGGTTATATGAGTTATATAAAAATGAGGTCCTAAAAGCATAGGTTATATGAGTTATATAAAAATGAGGTCCTAAAAGCATAGGTTATATGATTATAAAAAATGAGGTCCTAAAACCATAGGTTATATGGGTTATATAAAAATGAGGTCCTAAAAGCATAGGTTATATGGGTTACATAAAATGAGGTCCTAAAAGCATAGGTTATATGAGTTATATAAAAATGAGGTCCTAAAAGCATAGGTTATGTGAGTTATATAAAAATGAGGTCCTAAAAGCATAGGTTATATGGGTTACATAAAATGAGGTCCTAAAAGCATAGGTTATATGGGTTATAAAAAAATGAGGTCCTAAAAGCATAGGTTATATGGGTTACATAAAAATGAGGGTCCTAAAAGCATAGGTTATATGAGTTATAAAAAAATGAGAAAAGAAAAGCATGGGTTATATGAGTTATATAAAAATGAGGTCCTAAAAGCATAGGTTATATGAGTTATATAAAAATGAGGTCCTAAAAGCATAGGTTATATGAGTTATAAAAAATGAGGTCCTAAAACCATAGGTTATATGGGTTACATAAAAATGAGGTCCTAAAAGCATAGGTTATATGAGTTATAAAAAAATGAGAAAAGAAAAGCATAGGTTATATGAGTTATATAAAAATGAGGTCCTAAAAGCATAGGTTATATGAGTTATATAAAATGAGGTCCTAAAAGCATAGGTTATATGAGTTATAAAAAATGAGGTCCTAAAACCATAGTTTATATGGGTTATATAAAAATGAGGTCCTAAAAGCATAGGTTATATGGGTTACATAAAATGAGGTCCTAAAAGCATAGGTTATATGAGTTATATAAAAATGAGGTCCTAAAAGCATAGGTTATGTGAGTTATATAAAAATGAGGTCCTAAAAGCATAGGTTATATGGGTTACATAAAATGAGGTCCTAAAAGCATAGGTTATATGGGTTATAAAAAAATGAGGTCCCTAAAAGCATAGGTTATATGGGTTACATAAAAATGAGGTCCTAAAAGCATAGGTTATATGAGTTATAAAAAAATGAGAAAAGAAAAGCATAGGTTATATGAGTTATATAAAAATGAGGTCCTAAAAGCATAGGTTATATGAGTTATATAAAATGAGGTCCTAAAAGCATAGGTTATATGAGTTATAAAAAAATGAGGTCCTAAAACCATAGGTTATATGGGTTATATAAAAATGAGGTCCTAAAAGCATAGGTTATATGGGTTACATAAAATGAGGTCCTAAAAGCATAGGTTATATGAGTTATATAAAAATGAGGTCCTAAAAGCATAGGTTATGTGAGTTATATAAAAATGAGGTCCTAAAGCATAGGTTATATGGGTTACATAAAATGAGGTCCTAAAGCATAGGTTATATGGGTTACATAAATTGAGGTCCTAAAAGCATAGGTTATATGAGTTATATAAAAATGAGGTCCTAAAAGCATAGGTTATGTGAGTTATATAAAAATGAGGTCCTAAAAGCATAGGTTATATGGGTTACATAAAATGAGGTCCTAAAAGCATAGGTTATATGGGTTATAAAAAATGAGGTCCTAAAAGCATAGGTTATATGGGTTACATAAAATATGGTCCTAAAAGCTTAGGTTATATGGGTTATATAAAAATGAGAAAATAAAAGCATAGGTTATGAGTTATAAAAAAATGAGGTCAAAAAACCATAAGTTATATGGGTTATATAAAAATGAGGTCCTAAAAGCATAGGTTATATGGGTTATATAAAAATGAGGTCCTAAAAAAGCATAGGTTATATGGGTTATATAAAAATGAGGTCCTAAAAGCATAGGTTATATGAGTTATATAAAAATGAAGTCCTAAAAGCATAGGTTATATGGGTTACATAAAATGAGGTCCTAAAGCATAGGTTATATGAGTTATATAAAATGAGGTCCTAAAAGCATAGGTTATATGGGTTATATAAAAATGAGGTCCTAAAAGCATAGGTTATATGGGTTATAAAAAAATGAGGTCCTAAAACCATAGGTTATATGGGTTATATAAAAATGAGGTCCTAAAAGCATAGGTTATATGGGTTACATAAAAATGAGGTCCTAAAAGCATAGGTTATATGAGTTATATAAAAATGAGGTCCAAAAAGCATAGGTTATATGGGTTACATAAAATGTGGTCCTAAAAGCATAGGTTATATGAGTTATAAAAAAATGAGGTCCTAAAAGCATAGGTTATATGAGTTATATAAAAATGAGGTCCTAAAAGCATAGGTTATATGGGTTATATAAAAATGAGGTCCTAAAAGCATAGGTTATATGGGTTATATAAAAATGAGGTCCTAAAAGCATAGGTTATATGGGTTATATAAAAATGAGAAAAGAAAAGCATAGGTTATATGGGTTATATAAAAATGAGGTCCTAAAAGCATAGGTTATATGAGTTATATAAAAATGAAGTCCTAAAAGCATAGGTTATACGGGTTACATAAATGAGGTCCTAAAAGCATAGGTTATATGAGTTATATAAAAATGAGGTCCTAAAAGCATATGTTATATGGGTTATATAAAAATGAGGTCCTAAAGCATAGGTTATATGAGTTATAAAAAAATGAGGTCCTAAACCATAGGTTATATGGGTTATATAAAAATGAGGTCCTAAAAGCATAGGTTATATGGGTTACATAAAATGAGGTCCTAAAAGCATAGGTTATATGAGTTATATAAAAATGAGGTCCTAAAAGCATAGGTTATATGGGTTACATAAAATGAGGTCCTAAAAGCATAGGTTATATGAGTTATAAAAAAATGAGGTCCAAAAAGCATAGGTTATATGGGTTACATAAAATATGGTCCTAAAAGCATAGGTTATATGGGTTATATAAAATGAGAAAATAAAAGCATAGGTTATATGAGGTATATAAAAATGAGGTCCTAAAACCATACGTTATATGGGTTACATCAAATGAGGTCCTAAAAGCATAGGTTATATGGGTTATATAAAATTGAGAAAATTAAAGCATAGGTTATATGAGTTATAAAAAAATGAGGTCCTAAAAGCATAGGTTATATGGGTTATATAAAAATGAGAAAAGAAAAGCATATACGTCATATAACCTATGGTTTTAGAACCTCATTTTTATATAACCCATATAACCTATGGTTTTAGAACGTCATTTTTATATACCTCATATAACCTATGCTTTTATTTTCTTATTTTTATATAACTCATATAACCTATGGTTTTAGAACCTCATTTTATATAACCCATATAACCTATGGTTTTAGGACCTCATTTTATATAACCTGTGCGTGTATTTTATTGTTAAGTTAAATATTCTACGTCGCTGAGAGTAGAGAAAACTTAGTAGTTCAGGACATTTCTGATATCGCCTCTTCGGTTTCCATTCTCTCCACCAACCCATTTCTCAAAAAATTGAATGCAGCATAACCACCGCAGCGGCTAGACGCTTCGGTTCCAAAACCAAAATGATGTTCTTTTCCATCCCAATGAATCCCCGAATCACGCTTGCATTTGATGGTGAGAGAGGTCAATTTTTTTTCTTTAAATATCCCTCGTACACACAGAGCCCATGTTTTCGTTCATCAATATCAGTTGGAACCCTAAAATTGATCACACTACACTGCCTCTTTGTTTTCCCTATTGTTACTTACTTTAACCAAAACCATGGTCGGTGCCAGAAAACCATTACGCCGAAAAGACCCACCAAAACCAAGCCGGAGGTCACCACGACTCCATAGTCAGAACTGCCGAAGAAGAAACACACCAAGAGTGGAGGAGATTATTGACATTTCGTCCAGGTAACCTTATTTTACCAACATAGAAGTTTATGTCTAATTAGACCTTCTTTTCACGGTGTTTTACTTATTTCTGTTCAATTTCATCTGCTGTCAGCTATGGTGGAACTGACCCACAAGTGGTAGAAAACACTTACCCTTTGTCTCAAATTTCCAGTCCGAGAGAGGATGGTCCAGATGAGCAGGTATATTTTAAAGTTTGGAATTGATATTTCACTTTAAGTTTCTTTGATAAGGATTCTTTTTTATAAACTTGAGTAATAAATTTTAGGGTTTAGAAATTTTATTTCTCTTTAAATGTATATAACAGTGTGTTGCAAAGCGGTTCAAATGTGAGAAAGATCCAGCTGCTGAAGAATTTACAGAACAGGACAAATTAAGATATCTTGTGAAGTGCTTGGCTACTATAATTGTAAACGGCAACACATTGTCCCCGTCACAACGTGCAACTGGGTTATCTGTGTTAGTCACAACTTGCCTTTCTCCTACTCCCACTACCAATCAGTCAACTGTTACGAAGATGAGTGATGAAGATGGTTTCTTGGCAAAATACTCAACTCAAAGTGAAAGATTGACAAAATCTGCACCAACAGGAAAACTTGGTACATCAGGCAATCCCGAATATGCTTGTCAAGATACTTGTCAATATGCTTTTTCCTCCTACATGATTTGTACTAAATATACCCTGTTCAGTCAAGTTTTACCCTATTGAAGTCAAAATAATTTTATTCTAATCAATTGTTCCCTTTTATCAAGCATTTTAACTTTGGTTATTTATAGATTCGGCCTTGGATTGATACAGTTAGTGATTTTAGATGTAGATAATGTCCATTGATTGGGGAAAGCAATCTGAAGTGGTTATGTATAGTTTATTTAGGCTTTTTATTGAGGCAATATGATATAGAAAAATTTACTATACAACAAAATGGGTTTGTGTTTGTCAAGTATGACCTATACAGTTAGTGGACTTATAGTTATTGTAAAATTCATTGCCTGATTATTCCTATTAAGATATCAATGATCACACCCAGAATGGACTTGTAGTTATTGTAAATGGATTGCTTGATGGTTACTGTTGAGGTATCAATGATCCCATCCTTTATGGACTTATAGTTATTGTATATGGATTGTCTAATTGTTCTTATGGAGGTCACAATAAGGGAACCCTTTATTGACATATAGTTAATGTAAATGGATTGCCTGATTGTTCCTATTTTTTTAGTGGATAAAATGTTGGTTTTTTTGGTGTACAAGGAAAGCAATGAGGCCTGATTGTTCCTATTTAGGTATCAATGATCACACCCTGAATTTAGTTGTAGTTATTATAAATGGATGGCTTGATTGTTACTGTTGAGGTATCAATGATCCCATCCTGAATGGACTTGTAGTGATTGTAAATGGATTGTCTAATTGTTCTTGTGGAAGTCACAATAAGGGATCCCTTTATGGACTTGTAGTTATTGTAAAATGGATTGCCTGATTGTTCCTACTCACTAATCAACGATCACACCATGAATGGATTAGTAGTTATTTTAAATGGATTACCTGATTGTTCTTATTTATTGAAAATGTAGAAACAACTGGCCAAATTTGGAGAACTTAGTCATCTAATGGCAAATATGGCCACAATGATGGTTAAGTATATACCCATGACTGGTTCAATAGAAGATTCAGATGGAGAAAGTACTAACACATCCAATGCAGAAAGTCCATTAACTAAAGGGAATGAAACAGAACACATTATGTCTAGGTTGTGTAATCCATGTGGGGAAGGAGGAACAAAACAGGGCAAAAAAAAAGGAATAGAAGGAATAAAAGGAGTTACTATACCAAGAGTAAGTTACATTCATATTATTTAACTAACCTATTGTAATCCATATTTTAAATTTAATATGACACACATATGTAACATGTTTCTAAATATTCTTAATCACAGTGGATGCCTGTGGTATTCAGGCCACCCAAGTGTATGTTGATTGATGAAATGGATGCAAAAATTGCAGCATACATCTTTGCTGCAGACTATGTTGCTTCCTTACCTGGGTTTGTACAATTTTTTGTCAACACTTTCTCTTATTTTTTGCATGTGAGAAAACAGATAATGATGTCTGCCTTTTAAAACTCGTAGTGATGAAGTATTGATTAAATCAAAGTGGATTATAGGAAAAAGGTCAAGCCTCAAGACACTAATGCCTACTAGACATCTACATCATGATGTAAGCCTTTTAACTATGATGTTAAAACCTAAAACCTAAAAAAAATACCTACATTGACCTAAATAAATGACATGTTACAGGTCCTGAACATGCTTGTTTGCAAGCTTACTGAGGAGGAACAAATACTTGACACAACTTCAATTGCTTGGTTCTTGCCAACTATGTTTGCGGTAATAAGTGTTTTGATTCCTACTATTTTTTAATTTTGACTACACTTTCAAAACTGCATTCAATATGCCTTCACTTTACAGGAATATGCATTGCATAGCGATTCACCTCAGGCTGTAATGGAACAATACCAAGGTCCCTTCATGGGCAAAGTGGAATTTGTGACAAAGGTGCCTGTATATTAAATAGCTCGTGTCAATAACTTTTTATTCACCAAGCTTATTAGACAATATAACTTTATTCATAAAAAATAATTGTACTCAATTTGCAGATATTTGTACCAATTCAGGATGAATCTATTCACCGGCACTTATTGGTCATTGACATTGACGAGCAGAAGCTTATATTATTGGACTCACATCCATGTCATTTGAGGACGGAATGGCGAAGGATCCAAGTTAGAAAAGTGGTAAGTTGGTCTTACTATATATCATTTCTGTGCTTATAAATATGAATTCATTAGAAATAGATATAATGTTTAAGTGCTTGCTACAGGCTATATTCTTACAAGAAATGTTGATGGACCGGTCCTTTTATGATTTCTCAGACACTGAAAAGCCAGATATTGTTGGGTATACATTGATTGAACCTAATGGAATTGGCCAAGAGCTCCTTGAATCGTAAGATAAAGGCCCTGGCATTTCTTAAATTTTGTTTTGATTTTTTATAATTAAAGATTTATCATACATTCTTTGTTTCAGAAATGACAGTGGGGTTTGGGTGGCTACCTGGATGATGGACTATGATTGGGATGATGAGTACGACAAGATTAGTGAACGGACAATACGAAAAGTAAGAACAAAATTTCCTTTCATTATTCTAAACCCAACATAACGCATTCTATGTTTTGTCAGAGTAATTAAAATTTTATTATCGTCCTTCATTATTCTAAAAACAGATTACAACAGCTTCTAGGATGCGCCTGGCAATTGATTTGGTTAATCATGACTATAACAGATTGAGGGATTATGTAATTAAAAGGGCAAAGAAGAATTGGAAGAATAGTGAAAGGCACAGGGAGACCATTATGAAGGCTATCTTCGGATGAAATTTGTGCAATATTGCAAGGTCATTTTGTGTACATAATATAATATATTTAAGTGTTTATTAATTGTTGCAATTTATTATTAAACAACTTATCAATACATCTCATTTACTAATTTTTGTAATTAACTTACAGGAAAGGGAGTGAAGATGCTATCAGCTCTTGATATCAAGGACCTCACCAACAATCATATTTAATTAGTGATAAGATTTTTTGTGTTATGCACTTTTTGGAGACATGTATTTTGTACATGGAAAAAACTTAATTTGGACTTATGTATTTCAATTTGTGTTCACTTTAAATTTGGGTGCTCTTGATATCAAGGACCTCACCAACAATCATATTTAATTAGTGATAGGATTTTTTGTGTTATGCACTTTTTGGAGACATGTTTTTTGTACATGGAAAAACTTTGTGTTCACTTTAAATTTGGGTTATTCTTTGTTTTATGTTGTCTGTTACCTACATTGACATCATTCAGAATATTAAAGAGTACAGAAAATTGATTTATAGAGCAAAACTTCAATTTATTTTATTAACCAATAATTCTTTTATAAAGAATACTTCAATCATTCTTCCCATAAAAAATTCCATATTCATCAACCAATTAGACACCAATATGGTACCTTCAGAAAGCATGAGTACCGATCAAGATCAAAATATGGTACCTTCAGAAGTTGGTCCATTGATAAAAACAAAGAAAGGAAGAAAAAGGTCCAAAATGTGCCTAAGGTCCACAAGGAATAACTGAGATGTAACCAAATCAATTAGGCTCAATCCTCCCACTACACATATAATTGCCCTTCATCAACAGGTTTGGTAGAGTACATAGATCACACATAGAGGAGTGGATTTACTTTGAACACATGCAGAGAAGCAAAACTTTCATCAACAGACTAATTCACTAAAAATTGTTGTAAAAATTGTGTACTATAGATCATAATACAATATACATCATTAAATTGGCCTTTGAATTGAATACACTTATCCTTATATAAAAGAAGAAAAATCCCAATGACATTGATCAAACACTTTCATTGTTAAAATATCATTATATAAATAAAGACAACCAAAAAACTCACAAATCTCAATGACATTGATGAAACACTTAACTACATTGCTCAATTCAAAAAACTCTCAACCACCTAAGTATAGGGCACAAAAGTAAATACAACTCAAACATTATGTGAAAAACAAACTAATACATATCGAGCCAATTTGCAACCACAAGAATGAGTATGCCACAAATCAGAAACTTTAACTTCATTGATTCCACCCTATATGCTTCAACTTTCTTGGCCAATTCATTCTTATCTCCCTTTTCTATTTCCAACTTTTGCTGCAGAACCAACAACTGTTCCTTATGTGATTTCAATTCAACAATTAAATTCTCATTCTTCCTCATCAATCCACTCATTACCTTTGAACAATGTTTGGTAGTAGGAGGATCATACCAAGAAAAAAAATCACAGTGTGATGGTGATCCATCATAATTTCCACAACCAAGGAACCGTCTCCCAGGATTTTTTTCAGTATGTGAAACCATCACCTTACAGGGAACACCACACCTGCATAATTGGCTTGAATCATTAATGGGGGATGACAAAATGCTGCTACTGCCAGATGAAGCTGAGTTTTCCATTGTATTTGATGTTAAACCTGTAAATTAAATAAAATCATAGGTATTCATTACGAATTGGTTTAACATAAAAAAATAATATTACCAATGCTTAAAAGTATTAACTCAACATACATCATGATATAGTACTGCTATGTGCCAAAAGAGTATACTTATTCATTGTCATCCTAAAAATGAAACCAATTTACAAATATGACAATCCTAAACAAAGTCACCTAACTACCCTATCTATTGGATTTCATACTAAAAGCCAAATCATTTCTTACAAGTGCATTTGCCCCCTAATCAAATATCACAATATTAAATTTCTATCAATTATAATATTAAGTTAACTACATTTGTTCAATCAAAAAACTCTAAACCACTTGGTTACAGAACAAAAACCAATTTGCTACCTACCACAAGAATGCTAATCCTTAATTAGGTCATCTAACTAGCCCATCTCTTGGATTCCATACTAAAAGCCAATTCTTTTCTCACTTGAAAGTTGATTTTAATAAGGGATAACACAATCATATTGGGTTGCTCCAGCACACATATTTTAGCATTGATCACCATGTTCAACAAACAAAATTCTTAGTCCTATGTTCAGTACTATAGTACAACAACTTTCAAGTGCTTTTGCCTCATAAGAAATTGAAAATATTGGATTCTTATGAATTCAGATGTTTGTCATCACAGATATATACAACCCCTAAACTTAATTGTTTCTTAATTGGATGCATGATTGAGTTTAGACCTAAATTAAAGTTCGGTAAATATGAATTTATAGACAAAAAATGAGGTGCTTAGGTCTTAGCACATACCTCTCAAGAAAAATCACGCCCCAAAACCACTGAGAGGGACGCGACCACCACTCACAGAAACCCTATTCTTCAAATATGGCACCTGCGGAGAAGGACCATATCCTATTAACCTACAAGTTCGATTAACAACAAAAGATTGCGAACCAATGGCAGAAACTCATAACAAAAGCATCAACTATTCAATGAGGAAAAACCCTAACATCATCAAACTCAAATGCACCATTCAAAGCCATCATGCAACCGAAAAACGTGAATGAGAAGAATGATTGAAATGACGGAAGCAAAACGATGAAAGAAAAATTAACATCACCTTCATTCACGCATCGGACGAAGAAAGGGGCTTTTTAAGCTGAGAAGGTGCTTCAGAGCTTTGAGGAAGAAAACGTTTTATTTCTAATTACTTATTTCTAATTTGTAATTCAAAAACTGATAATTAAAAAATTTAAATCTGGAAAGTTAATATAATGTAAAAAAGTTAAATCTATTTCCTAGGACTATATTGCAATAATGAAAAGATTGGTGCAGAATAAGTCACGTGACTCCCACAAAGATATACACATCCTGATTTGTCCACAGTGGCAGGGTTCCAAAACCCTCTACTTTGTCAGGGTACCGGAGCAAAGCCCCTTTGATAAACCTTACCAAACACTTTTGTGTTGGTCAAACTAGCTTATAAGCTAGTAAAATAAGCTAGTAGCTAGCTTATCGTTGAATTATAGTTTATTCAATTTTTTTTTATTTTTTGTTGAAACTAGTTCACCGTGCGCAGGTCAAGCACAAATGCCTCGCTCGGTGACTCAGGTTGTGCCACGCGGTTTCTTATCCAACCTTCAGCGACATCGTGGAAACCCAAAAACCCTGTCCAAAACCCTTCATCAATCATCCATGGCGTCGATTCTCACCTATCAACAGTCTTAATGTTCATCCCTCACCCCATCTGCGAAGCAATTCCTCCCCACACTAAATGGAGCTTCCTTCTTCCTTCGTCCTTTCCCCAAAACCACACTCATCCCCAGCACACAACTACTCTTTCTCATCCTCCTTCTCTCCCAATCCAATTCAAATCTTCATCAAAACCCCAACCCTCACTTCCCGAACCTTTCGTATTTCCGCGGTGGCCATAGACCCGCCGCAAGAACTTCCTCGTAACAGTCCCCAGCGACTTCTCAAGGAGCTCGCGGAACGCAAGAGACCATCCATTTCTCCAAAGAAAAGAGCACCCCCAAGAAGGTTCATTCTGACACCTCCATTAGACGACAAAAAGCTCGCAAACAGGTTCCTTAACAGCCCGCAATTAGCACTGAAATCTTTCCCCTTGTTGAGCTCTTGCCTACCTTACACACGGCTCAACAATGTCGACAAGGCGTGGATGGAAGAAAACTTGATGGAAGTGAAGCAAGCGTTAGGGTACCCTTTGGAGCCCTCGGAGGAGATGCCTGGGGAAGAAGATGAGAACCCCGCGAAACAGCTCGATACGTTGCTGTACTTGGCATTTCAGCACCCGTCGTGTGAGAGGGCGAGGGCGAGGCACGTGAGGTGCGGGCATTCGAGATTGTTCTTCCTGGGGCAGTTCGTGCTTGAGTTGGCGTTGGCGGAGTTCTTCTTGCAGAGGTATCCGAGGGAGTCTCCGGGTCCGATGAGGGAGCGGGTTTTCGGGTTGATAGGGAAGAGTAGCTTGCCGAAGTGGATTAAAGCAGCCAGCTTGCAGAATTTGATATTCCCCAATGATAATATGGATAAGTTGGTGAGGAAGGAAAGAGAGGCACCTGTTAAGTAAGCTCTACCTCACTACCTCTGTCTGTTGTTACTTGTTACTTTTAATGCAATTTAATTTGCGTTGTTTTTAGGGTGATAGTATTGGTAATGGTGTTTCTACAGGGAATTCTGTTTACTAAGAGAATTTGAATATTTCTAAAATCAATAACCTTTTACATCTGATGACATCTTGCTTTCAAGATCAATCTGTTATGATTCATGAATTGTAAATAATTAGATTAGATATGAGCAGCATATTGGCAGAGGGAAATTTAAATAATTAGATTAGATATGAGCAACTTGTTGGCAGAGGGAAATTTAGGAAGGAAAAGAGAAAAATTGCTAACTGAACTCCCCGGATGATATATCTTTTGTTGCTTTAGTCAATTTATTGTAGAACCATCTTGATCAATGAGGTTGGTCTCTGCCCATAATCTGTTCTGAAATGTACTGTTCACTTAATTTCTACTTTTTTTTTTTAAATTGCATTGGCAGGTCTGTATTTTGGGCTTTGTTTGGGGCAATCTATCTGTGTTTTGGTATGCCAGAAGTGTATCGTGTTCTTTTTGAAGTCTTTGGAATGGATCCAGATGCTGAGGACTGCCAGCCCAAATTGCGTAGGCAACTTGAAGATATAGATCATGTATCAGCTGAATTTGAAGGCAAGCTAAGCTGGCAAGATATTGTTGCGTATAAGGCAAGCTCTACACATCTTCTGTTATAGTATTATTTGTTTCAAGAAGTTAGCACGTAAAGATCTTAATGTTGTGTACATACTATGGTTGTCAAACTTGACCTTGCTTAATAGTAAATTCAAATTTGTTTTTCTGGTCTATTGCCAAATTTGCATGAAATATTCCTGCCATATGAAATAATTTGCGTATGTTATTATTAGGAGAACAACAATGATGTTTACTGTTCTACATTCAGCCTCCTGCAGATGCCCTGTTTGCACACCCACGGCTGTTCAGAGCTTGCATTCCCCCGGGCATGCATCGGTTTAGAGGAAATATATGGGATTATGATAGCAAACCCCAGGTTATGCAAGCTCTTGGATATCCGTTAGAAATGACAGATAGAATTCCAAAAATGACTGAAGCCAGGAACATAGAGCTTGGACTTGGGTTGCAGGTAGCTCTAATATTGCCTTTCATTCTACTTTTCCTTTTGCCCTATCATGGTATTGCACACAAACAATTGACTTGACTTACTAGGGTTAGGTGTGGGTATACCGATGATGCATCTCTGAGCAAAAAATATCCTGCTCTCTTCTTGGGAGTATTCACAAAAAATGGCTTTAAAGCTGTTTAATGAGGTTAAAGTTTGTCAGAAGTGCAGCTTTTATTAAACCTGTAATTATACTTTTTGGGTACATACCTGTAATTATACTTTGTTACTTACTAGTGATTCTTTGGAAACATGGTAAGCTATATATATATAAAGAATGAAATTACTGAGGCATCTGTACAACACAAGTGATAATGAATTATTACTGCTATGAGGATCATTTTGTTTTTTGTACCTGTTTTAGGTGTTGCTATACTGTATTTGGTTTATCTAAGCAGAATTCACCCCATTACAACAAAGACACACCTTAAAACCACCCAAATATTAAGCATGTTGATAGTTTACAACTATAAAAGCAAAAGCCTTTTGTGCTAAGTGGTGTCAGTTATATGGATCAAATGACACAATAATGTCAACCTATTTAAATTAAAATATCAAAAAGGAAATAAAACTTCATAAACCTTAAAATTCATAAGATAGAATTCTTTTTCTTTGAGATCCCTATACTCATTTTGCCCACCATTGAATAGATCGGGACTTCACCTTATCAATATCTCAAATCAGTGATGGATTTTATTTGACAGCTAAACCCTTTATTATGCTATTGTTTTCTTGTCACATTCCCTAACATGGAGTAAGACATCAATTTCTCAATCTTGTAAATTGTGTCTAACAACAAACCATTGAAATCTAAATCGTTTTTAATGGTTTGACCAATTCTAGATCTTCCTTTACCTCTAACTATGGGACTACCTTGCATTTGATCTAAACTACCTAAGATGAGATTTTTATCATTTTTTCCACAAAAGGTGCTACCCTGACTTACTTTCTTTCATTCCTAATTCTATCGTGTTTTGTGTGTCCACTTATCCATTATAACATTCTCATTTTTGCAATATTGAGCTTATTTCCTTGTCAATTCAGTCCCATATAACAAGCATGTAAATAGTTAATTTAGGAAGTATTCATTGTTCTTGAATCTCCCTTGAACATTTCATGGAAGATGTGACATGAGTTGATCAGATTGAAGGTTACTAGCTTCTGTTCCAAGGTCTGATGTTATTGAATTTCTTGTGGAATTGCAGCTGTGTTTCTTGCATCCATCAAATTACAAGTTTGATCATCCTCGATTTTGCTATGAGAGGTTAGAATACCTTGGCCAAAAGATACAGGTAGTCACTTTCTGTTATCAATATTACTATTAGATTGCATTTATGGAATCACACACTTGTTTCATTAAAGAAATATATCATATACTCCCTCCGTTCCTTTTTATCTGTCGTTTAAGGTTTTTGCACATGGATTAAGAAATGCAATAAGTGTGTCTTTTTAGATCCATTGTTTACAAATATACCCTTTCTCTCTCTCATTAAAGCATTTAAAGTTCTCCACCACTTCTAGTCATATGCAATAAATACTTCACTATTTAATAATTTTGGAAGAGGGTAAAGTTGGAAAATTAGCATTTATTGTTGCCTTGGTATGTGAAAACGACAGTTATTTAAAAACAAATTTTAGATTCTAAAATGACAGATAAAAAGGAACGGAGGGAGTACTAAAATTTGCTCCTCTTCTCTATGCATACTGTATTTTGTTTATTTATTTATTTTTGGGTATTTTGTATAGGATTTAGTGATGGCTGAAAGATCATTAATGAAGCATTTAGATGCTCCGGGATTTTGGTTACAAGAAAAGCACCGCCGCATTCTTATGAACAAGTATTGTGGAAAATATTTGAGGGCCAAACGACTCCAGCGCTTTATAATATATTCCGAAAAGGTTAAAGGCGCTTATGAGCGCAATCATAGACTGAGAAACCCGGCCACAACATCTGTTCAACAAGCCATTCATGGGCTTTCATATGCTGTTTATGGGAAACATGACGTGAGACGTCTAATGTTTGAGGTTTTTGACTTCGAGCAAATCAAGCCTAAAGCAATTTAAATATGAAGAGACAGCAGTGACACAATGATACAAGAACTTCCTTTTCTTCATATCCTTTCTTGATTCTTCACTTCCTTTTCCTTCTGCCTTTACATCTTTCATTTTTTTAACTTTAGGATTTTCCACATTATGATTTGATCCACTTAGTTTTAGTTGATTTGCAAGTTCTTTTGAAGTTGCTCTTGTATATATTCATTGTATTTGATCAATTCTGAGACTGCGCCACTGCACTCCTGAAAGTGCATGGAGAGGAGGATGCATATGTGACTGCTTGTTCTTCTCCAATCTCCAAGGCCCAAGTGTCTAGTTGGTCGATTAGGTGATTTTAGAATGAAAAATATCTTATACTTGCCTATTATTATAAGAAAAAAAAAATGAGGTGAAAAATAAAACTTAACTCTTTTCTCAGCTCAGCTAGCACCTCCTTTCCTTGTTACTGTGAACCAGGGCTAATGATCTTGCCTGTGGTGGAGGGTTTTGTTTGGCTCCTCCAATAACAATATTGCTTCCGTTGACCCCTTGATAACACCCCCCTCCCAACAATTTTTTTACTGTTTCAGAATCATTTTCATGTTGTAGTCTATAGTTTACCCTCGTCAAGGTACGAATTTAACGTGGAGCATGTTTGGATTAACGTTAAAATGTGATAAATTCACGTTTTGAAATGATAGTTATGTGAGAGTTTGAGAAGCAACGATCATCTACAGAATTTTTTCTTTCTGGTTGACAAACAATTCCGCAGGTTGTTTCGATTGATTGAAAAGCTCGCCTTTGTTGTGATGAATCCAGGTCCACCGATAGTCTTTCTTGTACGTATGACTTTATTGACATACGTTTTCCCGAGCTTATTGCTGCTTACCTATCTCTACTTATTGTTATTTTTGTAATATAATATTCGTATTATTGCAACGTAAAATACACTGAGAAAATGTCATGGTATGGTGTGTGGGACAGATCGAGGGGAAAGGGTTGTGCACTTGCGCGGCAAAACTGGCTGCAGCCAGGCTGGAACCTACTGAAACCATTCATTGAATGACAAATGTTAATCAAGTCCAAAACTGATTTGGCTTTCCAGCTCGCGTTTATTCTCATAGTCACTATTGAGGAAGCTGTGAAATTCTATTCTGACATGCAGGTGTGATATCTGCCGCAGCCAATTAGTTAAGAGAACTCAACAATTTTAAGTTTTATTTCGAAATTAATTAATATGATCAATCATATAAATATTTCTATGGACATAATATGGATTTATAAATTTATTATGTGTTACATGTTATACTCATGAAACAAATATGATTAGTTGGATGGAAAAAAATGAAGAAAAGTAAATTGAAATGAAATAATATTAGATTATATATGTAAAGTAAGGTGGAATAAAATAAATATTAAGAAATATATATTTATTTTTTATGTACTTTTATTTTTGAGATCCTTGATGAAATCATGAAAGCAGTTTTCTTTTTCTAATTTTATAAAAAAATATTTTAATAACAATAATAATTTAAACTTATTCTACTTTATTATATGTTTTTTAAATTTAATTCAAATATCTAAAATATCATCTAGTTCCTACACAAAGAAGTGAAAGAACCCCAAGTTGGGAATTAGGATACATGTATTTTACGCACCCATAGACCATATACGCAGCTTTATTGTGCTTCGAAACGGAGGGAGAGGATAATGACATGGGCGATTTGCGCTGCGCAGGATGAAAATTGATTCTTGCCTCAAAAAGTTACTCTAAACCCAGAGAGATTATTATTCTTTTGTTGACTTATAAAATAAAGAGAGAGAATGTTAAAAGTACGTGTAAATGTGTAATTATCGCTGCACACGCCTTAAATATGCGCACGAGCCACCAGCACTACTCCTCCGCTTCTTGCTAGTGTGCACCCTTGTCGCCTTGCGTGCGCCGGTTGCGCAACCCCCTAACCTGCGCATCCCTACCCACCCAAGCGAAACCAACACCACCACTATCCTCCACCATACTCACAGAGCCCAGATCTCAAGCTCCAATCGCCAAGGCATGTCGAAGGCGCGTGTCTACACCGATGTCAACGTTCTTCGCCCCAAAGAGTACTGGGACTACGAGGCTCTCACCGTTCAATGGGGGTAATATCCCCAACCCTAATATATCTGTTATTAATTTCTTTTTTTTTTATTTCTCATTCTTATTTGTTTTGCGAGCTTTCTTGATTTGGGCTTTTCAAATTTCCATATCAACGACAAATGAGTGATGCGGGATTATGCTATTTCTGCTATAATTATATGCTTTTGATTGGATCTATTGCCCTTCCTCTTATTTGTCTGTGGTATGAACCCTGAGAAGCTGATCGACTATTGACAATTTCGAAGTTAATTGATGACATTTGTTCTCTGGATCCCAAAGTTAACTACTGATAAACATTTGTTCTTTGACTGAGCAAGGTTGCTTGCTGGAGCTGTATTAGGTCTAATTTTTATGAGGCTAATGCCAAAGCTCCCTAAATTCCCTTGTTTTTTTTACATTTTTCATTCCAATGATATTATTCATTAGTGTGCCGCATGCCCATTTCAGTGATCAAGATGATTATGAGGTTGTGCGCAAAGTGGGAAGGGGAAAGTATAGTGAGGTTTTTGAAGGCATAAATGTCAATAGCAATGAGCGCTGTATAATCAAGATTCTCAAGCCTGTCAAGAAAAAGAAGGTGAGCTTTTGTTTTTAAATTAATGTTGCTTTCTACTCTTTCTTTGGGACCTGAAGACTATGAGTATGAATAAGGCTAGTCAAGGGTGCTATGTTGGAACTATTCTCCTAAAATTTGCTTCACAAAGGACAATGCTATTTACTCAAAAAGTTTCTCACACACTCTTCACGATCTTCTTTTTATTGGATAATCACTGCACTTTGCAAAATCTCCCTAACACAGTTGTGCAACAATTATTTCCAAAATAAAAAAAAAAGTTTAATTCATCACTAGAAGACATAGTATAATCATCTTTTAACATAAAGATATTAAAAGAATATCACTACAAGGCATAAAAGTTCTATCAATAAATAAATAGTATGCATATCACATGATTAGCAACACTGATATCATAATTCATAATCTAAATATAACATGGTTGTGGTATCACCATATTAGACTATACTTGAAGATAAAAGATCTTTGAAGGTTAAGGTTTCACATGAGAAGAGGAGCTTCAAAGTTCAAACCAGATGAACTTTATAAAAAAAGGTGTGTAGTTTCTAGTTTGGTATCACCCTAAAATATCGGATGATTGGTTGAAGCATGTTTGAACCTTTTCCTCTTGAAACAATATGCAAAAGGGGGAAGAAAACAATTTTCACATTCAGTTGAGCAGGACATGGTGTGGTTCTGGTGTTCTGTAGCAACCTGATTCTTCACATCCCATTTTGGAAATTGTTAGTGGAAATGTTCATATCATATTGTTCTAGCAAAACTACCATTCCATCTGGTTCCTATATTTGAATAGGAAAGGTCCTCAATTTTCTGGACTCAGTATATATCTTCTCTTTTTCAAGAAGCCCTTGTAAGTGCATTAAAATGTAGTTCAAGTCTTTTGTTAACCTTAATATTTTTTTTTTTGTTATATGGTGTTTATTGTTTATGCCGCTTTAGTTATTCTGAGATTTTTGTCTTACCTTCCGAGATCTTTAACATTATTTTGCAGATTAAAAGAGAGATAAAAATACTTCAGAACCTTTGTGGGGGCCCAAATATTGTCAAGCTTCTTGATATTGTCAGAGATCAACATTCTAAAACTCCAAGCTTAATATTTGAGTATGTCAACAGTACAGATTTTAAAGTTTTGTATCCAACCTTGACTGATTATGACATACGCTATTACATATATGAGCTTCTTAAGGTAATGTGATCCTTCAATCTCTTGTGCTATACTTGGTTTGCTGCTGTGTCCTCTATATAATGAATATATTTTTCCTTAAAAGTAATTGAAGTATCTTTGTCTCGGATAAGGCTTATATGAATTTTGTATCTGGTTCATGTGTATAGGCTTTTGCTTATGCATTTTCATGACAATTATTACTGCATATTTGTGCTGAGATGTGTTGAGAACCTTTTCTTGTCACATGAATGCTTTTGGTTTTGAATTGCAGGCCTTAGATTACTGCCATTCTCAAGGCATAATGCATAGAGATGTCAAGCCCCATAATGTTATGATAGATCATGAATTACGGAAACTTCGCTTGATAGATTGGGGTCTTGCTGAATTTTACCATCCTGGAAAGGAGTATAATGTTCGTGTGGCTTCAAGGTAATGTTCTCTGACTAATTGGCTATGGTCTCAACTCTTTCTTAAAAGCCAAGAAAGATATATAAAATGAGTGAACCTGAATATATTAATTTATAGCATAAATCAAAATTAGTAAGGCATCATTATCATGCTTAAGCATGAATTTTTCAAAATGAATAGTTTATTGGAATTTTTCCATGCCAAGTATCTCAATTCCTTAGGACTTTTCATTTCTAGTTTCATGCAAGGGACTCCAAAAATGGTTTGCCTAGCTATTACATTTTCAACTAAATTTTTGGTTTAATCTTACAGTCTAAAATGTTATAAACAACAATTAGACTTTTTTTTTCTGAAGCTTATAATACATTTTGATTATTTACACCTAACCGTATGTTATAGAATACTTTTAAAAGATTGGTGTGCAACAGTGTTGTTAAAAAGCCACTGGCAGAGTAGTTCTTCAGGCCTATTTTAGTATTTTTCACTGACACCGAAGCAGTTTGACCTTTATGATGCAGACCTGATGCAGTAGACAAATGCACAATGTGCTAAGAGTGACCACATTTTTTAGAGTTTTTTAAATCACCCTGATTTCCTCATTTAATCACACTTCCCACTTAGCAATTCAAAGGGATATTTGAGTCTATTAGGCCTAGCTGAAGATTAAAGGCACAAAAATCAGTCATCTGTTGCCATGTGCAAGGTCTGTTAAACAGAAGGGATGCCCAAGAGAAACTGGGGTTCCAAGAACTAATGTTTTGGTACTAGTGTAGTGGTATTCTGGTTTATAATTTCAGACGAGCCTCGCTCTTTTCTGTTTTTGCCAGCTGAAACAGACTCAAGTACTTTTGTCTGGTCACCTAAATTTCTATCAACTCTTGTTTGTAGCATGTTTCAGGTCCCTAGTCTACCACTTGTTTATAATCACATTCTTAGCTTCTTTCTGGCCATCATTAATTTACTGTCTCAATTTTTTTATTTTGTTTTCATTTTGCTTATATTTGTTAGTTAGTTAGTTATAAACTTTACAACAGAAAAACGATTATTTAAATTTTCCTAGACTTCTATGCTATTGCTATGTGAGGAAAAGGTTTGGTTTTTCAAGTTCTTGAATGACTCTAACGAAAAAAACATCATGTGCTATGCTTTTCTTTCTCAGATACTTCAAGGGCCCTGAACTTCTAGTTGATTTGCAAGACTATGACTACTCATTAGACATGTGGAGCCTGGGCTGCATGTTTGCTGGAATGGTGAGAATTATAGCATATGTTACAATTACAACTTACTGGTTATATGTGGCATTTTCTTGGCGTTATTTTATATGAAATCTAATTTTGCCTATACATGTGCAAAATCATGTAATTCTGGATTATGATCATTTTACTTCATGTAGATATTTCGCAAGGAACCTTTCTTTTATGGTCACGACAACCACGATCAGCTTGTAAAAATAGCTAAGGTAACATTCTTGTTTGTTTGCAATAATGTATAAAATTTACAAAATTATCATGTTGATGGTATGCAAGTTAATGTCATGTTTTAGTTTTAGGCTATAATATATACAACCTTGTGTGGTCTGAGTTAGACACAGAATTTCAAATTCAACATGGTATCATTCACACACAGAATTTCAAATTCAACATGGTATCATCCACAGTGACCTGTGCTGGACCTATCCCGCTGTTGAGTTCCAAAATTTAGAACTTTTATTGTATGTCACTCACCCGACAAGTCCTAACATTTGTGTTCCATTTTGTTTTCAATCTCCTCCGTCGTGCATCTTTCGGTGCGCTTTCAAAATATCCACCGTGTATTTCACTAGTGTGCTCTACCTCTGTCTCCTCCCTGTCATGCATTTTCTAGCCCTTTTCCCATATTTTCCTCTGCTGCCGTCTGCCGCCTGCCGCCGGCGGCAGCTATTCTGACTAGTGATCACACCATTGGATTCGCATTTCCGAGCCGACTCCAGCGCCGCCTGAACCGCCTCAAACGGTGCTCTGACGCGCCCGCACGACCCCTATCTTTGTCGGTGCGCTTTCCTGCTTTCCGCTGCTGTCCGCCGCGCGTGGCAGCACGTCCGACGTTGTATGTCGTGCGTCGTCGCAACAGCCATCGTCGGACTTCCCCCCGACATGCTCTACCCCAATCTGGCCTCGGTTCCTCCATATGTCACTACGAGACTACTCTCTTGGATTGTTTGGTGTGTTTCTCTCACCTCTCACGGTTGTTTTCTCTCTTTTGCCTACTGTTCCAAAGACCCATGATTTTCAAAGCCTATAGATGTATCTTGCGACTATCCTAGTGTAATCTACCTGGCCCCATGGCACTCCCGGTGTAATCTACCCGGTTCCACAACTTCCCGGTGTACTTTACCTGGTTCCACAACTTTCCCATTGTACTCAATCTGGGCCCGTGATTATTATCTTCAATCTTGTTAATTTGGGTATATTTGCAACAAGCTTAAAGCTTAGTAAGCTTTAGCTTGAGGGGGAGTGTTAGAATCAGTCACATGTTTTTAATTGGTAACAACTAGATAATAATTATCAGTACAATCCCTAATTAGTTGCTAATTAGGATTAGCTTTAGTAATCATAATCATTTGTATTTATTGCATACATATTATAAATACAGCCTTGTGTGGTCTTAGTTAGACACACAATTTCAACTTCAACAATATCCTTTATTAAATGTGGATAATTAAGGGTTTCATTGGTTTGAAAAATGTTTTCTATTTTCATTTCCCATGTTCATTGATAATTAGGTAAGTGCCACTTTATTTTGACTGTTCTCTATGCAAATCTCTGAAAGTAAAAAAAATACAGTGAAATTTTTGTAATTATTAGTAAAAATAGGAAGTGAAAACACAGAACATTTCTTAAACCAAACAGACCCCTAAGTATGCCTAAATTATTTCCTGTGTTTTGCATGCCAAAAAATTAAATTCTAAACTAGTTGCTCCCACCTAATAATCTCTTATAGGAATGCTTTCTTTCCAGATCTTAAAGGTTTCATTTCTTTTTTATATGTGATCTGCAGGTGCTTGGGACTGATGAACTGAATGCGTATCTGAATAAGTATCACCTGGAGCTTGATCCACAACTTGATGCACTAGTTGGAAGGTATCATCTTCCATTTGATTTTTGCATATTTCATAGTGGATTTGATTTAGTGAATTAGCATTTTGTCATAATATCTTCCATGGCTATGCAATACTACCTCTCTGAGCTCTGTCCTTGTTGACTCTCTTTCCTCACGATAGGCATGGCAAATTATTACTGCATTCGAACAACTTTTATTATGTTATGTTATTTCTTTTTGCAGGCACAGTCGCAAGCCTTGGTCTAAATTTATCAATCCAGATAATCAGCATCTTGTGTCTCCAGAGGTCATTTAGTTCGTTTCCATTATGGCATTGGGATCTAACAATTGGTTTATACTGCAATTTAACAACTTTTATTTATGGATTTTAATTATTTCAGTGTATTCGACATGCAGGCAATTGACTTTCTTGATAAGCTCCTGCGATATGACCACCAGGACAGGCTAACGGCAAGAGAAGCAATGGTAATAATAAAGAGCTCATTTATTGACTGTGACATGGTTCTTCTGGTGTTTAGTACCCAATTTACATAATACTTCATGATTTTCTGCTATAACATTTTTTCCCTTGATGTATATCTCGTAGGCGCATCCATATTTCTCTCAGGTAAGGGCAGCAGAAAGTAGCAGAATGAGGACACAGTAACTTCATGCGTGGATCCATAAACCTGAGTTCATATATGTGGTATTGTTTTATAATATACCCTAACATGCGGCATGGTTGCCTTCTGTTAATTATAGTGGGTTAGTTTTGTTGTGGAATGTAACAATATCATTATCTTGTTTAGTTGAATAATTTGTCAATCTGTCGTTGAAAATTAAAATTTTATCTTAAAAGTTGTTTATACTTTATAAGCTCTAAAAACTTTAAGAGCATAATTGGTTGTCTAACTTTTAGTAATTGTTTTAACAAAAACTCTTTCAGCAAAATTTTGATTATGGGTTATTTTAAACACAAAATAAACTAATTTAAATACAAAAAATGAAAAATTCTGCCCTCCCCCCTTGGGATGATAATGGGTAATGTACTCAATTGATACTTGAAAAATTATCCATAATTGATAAAGTAATTACTTGCTAGATGCATGGGTCATTATTCGCAAAAAAATTGTGGGGATAGGTGTGGTGGGTATGGGTACTATAGTATTGTTAATTAGCTAATTAAAATATCATACATAGACTTAGTATGAACGGATACGATAAGGATATGAGGATACAAAAGAATCTTAAAAATTCAAGATATGATTATGCTAACACAAACTTATAATTTTTTTTTATATTTTATATAAATGGACAATAAGTTTAGTGTATCAAGTGATAATTCTGCCAATTTAAGAAGTCCACCACAACCATTAAGTTGTTCATGTACATCTCCACTAATGTTACACAACCTTGTCCCCCTTTATCTTTTCCAAACAAAAGTTAGAGGATAAAATGCAAATAAACAAATTTCTTTACCCTTTTGGAATCCATTTTGTTTCTCTTCAAAGAATGAATATAAGTCATCACATTATATAGAACAAGGCTATACAAGAAGCTTTAAGACAAGTTTTCAAAGATGTACCGTACGCATATCAGTATCGGATACAGGTATAGGTACAGGTACGACACAAATACGTTAACAATTTTGAAGTATATGACCTTCATAGGTGGATCCATAAACCTGAATTCATATATGTGGGATTGTTTTATAATACCCTAACAACATGTTGCATGGTTGCCTTCTGTTAATTAATGGTGGGTTAGTTTTCTTGTTCAATGAAACAATTTCATTATCTTGTTTAGTTGAATAATTTGTTAATCTGTCATATAAAATTAAAATTTTATCTTAAAAGTTGTTTATACTTTATATTCTCTAAAAAAGTTTAAGAGCATAGGCTTTATCTAATTTTGAGCAATTGTTTTAACAAATACTCTTTCAGTAAGATTTTTATAATGGGTTATTTTAAATACAAAATAAACTAATTTAAATTAAAACAATGAAAAATTTTGTCCTCCATCTTAGGGATGATAATGGGTAATGGACTCAATTGGTACTTGAAAAATTATCCATATATTGTTAATTAACTAATTAGAATATCATACATACATATTATGTATTACTGTAATATTTCCTTAATTTTTAATTGCATATTATGTTTTATTTAATAAAATTATTATGTTGTATTTTAATTTAGTTAATTTATTTTCTTTGTAATTTTTTTAATTAGGTTGGGATGATCTTTGAATAATTTTTAATTAAGTTACAATTGTTTTTCTAATGAATGTTGTATTGATTTATTAATTTTACATAATTAAGTAAATAGGGATGGACCTATGTACAAGCTTTTTGAGGCAATTTTCCAACATTAATTTATTTTTTTAATATTATATGTAGTAATTGATCCCCCTCAAAAATTATATTTTTAATGTTGCGTGTGCAAACGCACACACTAAAGAGCTGAGTAATGAATACATGTATAAGTACATAGGTACCCAACAGGTAAGGAAATGTGTATTAAAGTTACTATCCATGCGTGTATGGAAGTGTATACAAGTATACAAATATTTTTTAAAAATGTGGATATGGGGATGAGAACTATAGCTCCCTATTCATTGTCATCCCAATTCCACCCCATCGTTTTCCATAAATATCACATGTAGGAGATCTTGGTGTGGTAATCCTTTTTATAAAGATTTCTTTGGTCGCTAAATTCAAAAGGTATCCGTTAATCGCTGGCATTTATCTCCGTTATTCATTTTAGTCCAAAATGGTTGACAACGTTAAATGAGTGTTGACGTGTCACGTTAAGTGACACTTTGGATTCAAATTAGTCCCTGTAATATTAAGAATCATTCACTTTAGTCCCTAAAATGGTTTTGTATATGGAATGACAAGTTCTTAGTAACATTATGGAGAATAGAAAGTTTTGACTCTTATTAATTGTATCCAACCTATATTTATATTAGATCTAATTAGTTCTTAACCAATTTTTCCCTTAAAAAATAGTCAGTTTTTTTTTTTCTAATGATGTTCCATACTGAACAAATTGAATTCTAACTTGTTCTATTATCTTCTTTGTGATTAAATATGAATGTAGAAATATTTAGTTCTAAGTTGGTTATTTATCAATATTCCTTAACAACTAGTTGATACCGTCTGTACCAAATTCAATGCCTTAAGTGATATATGTGCTCATCTAGAAAATGAAGATATACAATTTCTACATCTCTCAATAAATAGCAGATTTAACCTCGAAACAAGGTAAAACTTAGCTCTAGTTTCTTTTCTCTAAGTGCACTTTCTCAAATGTGATTGTCATTCAAATTTTCTAATTAGATGCTCATTGTCACATTTGAGAAATTTCACTCAGAGAAAAGGAACTAGATCCAAGTTTTATAATCTTTAAGTTCTTTTGGTGTTAAATTTGCTGCATATAGAGAGATATAGAAATTATGTAATTTCGTTTTCTAGATGAACATATATATCTTATGGATTTGGTACAGATGGTGTCAACTAGTTGTCAAGGAATATTGATAAATAACCAACTACGAACTAACCATTTTTATGTTCATATTTAATAAAAAAGATAATACAACAAGTGAGAATTCAATTTGTTCAGTCCGGAACATCATTAGAAAAAAATGACTATTTATGAAAGAAAAAATTGGTTATGAGAGTCAAGAACTTTTTATCTCCATAATGTTATTAAGAATTTGTCATTCCATACACAACCATTTTAGGGACTAAAGTGAATGATTTTTAATATTACAGGGACTAATTTAAATCCAAAGTGTCACTTAATGTGACACATCAGCACTCATTTAACGTCGTCATCCATTTTGGATGAAAGTGAATGATAGAGATAAATGTCAGAAATTAACTGAGACGTTTTGAAATCTCAAGAACAAAGAACATGATGCTAAAAAAGTCAAGGACTAGCATGAAGATTTACTCGTTTCATAACGGACGGGATGGATTGGATTTTAACATGGATGAATAGTGGACGAATTTACCATCCCTGCGGACAACCGATAAACCATTTTACCATCCTCCCCATCACATTTTTAATTATATCATTGAGTTGTAAAATAAAGGTGTAACTTACAACCCAAAAAATATGGTATATAATAAATGGCACCCTAACTTTACATTTAAAATCTCTTATCATTAACTTTAGCTTTCAAGTAGCTTTAAAGCCAAAAAAAAAGAGCTAAATGCAACCTTAATGTTATTCTCAGTCAAAACGAGAATTGTGGAGCTACTGCTTTGGATGATATCTTGACATCCAAATTTTGGGATTTCTATCAACTTAATGACTTGGGCTTTTCTGGTTCCATATTCATTTGGTGAAAATAATAGAGGAGACAGATTTAGTTCAAGGCTCAAGCATGACTTCCGAGCTCTTGCCAATCCATCTTCGTCTGAGTTATAACCACCTTTACCCATGTTCCTCGCTAGCAGTAGGTCCATGCACCAATCATAGTAGCCTTCCGAGCTACAGGAAAAGAATTAAATGCAGGTATGTAGTATTCAGGTTTGAGTAATTTAGGATGACAGAGGAAGGTTGCTCCTCCATAACAGCGTCTTCATGGTTAAAAATATAATGTAGCCTATAAGATCAAGTACTGTGCGCAAAGTTGGGAACATGGGGAAATACTCAATTTGATGACTAGGAGGGTATTCAAATTAAACAACAGCTCCTGAAGGAAGTCCAATTTTACCGCCACAAGGAATTTTTTTGCCAGAGAATGAGTTGGCTGGGGAATTTGATTAGTCTACTGGCTAAGGAAGAAAATTCAGTGGTGTCTTAGGTTTAGATCATCCCAACTTATGCAAGCTATAAGTATTGATATAAGAGTCAACGCTTCATGTAATACCATAATTAATACCATGCTTTTGTAAGACGCTTAATATTAACACTAATGATCATTAAACAGTTACACTTTGACAATAAAGAGAAAATTAACACAGTTTCTCACACTTTAACAAGGGAAAAACGTACTAATTATCCCCCTCTCGTCTCTCCCTAGGCCCCACGACACAAACACACAGACAGACACATTTGATATAAAAGAAACTGAAGATCTCTGTGATAGAATATAGAAGAGGCCATGATTAATTCATGCCTCAACATGGCCCTTCATGTTCACTTTTTAAGATGAGGAAAACAAGTATAGACATCAGATTTAGGGTGTTTGGCTTCAGCATGCTCCCTGCACTTCACTTCGGATGTGGTGCATATAAATGTTTGCATGCACACCTTGCACTGCAATCATCAATACAACATTATAATCAGCAAAAAGCTCCATTCTGCTGTAGTCACTACAGTAATGCAGTAAGAGAGAAAGAACTCTCCAGCTAGTCTCCAAAATGTGCAAAGATTTAACATTATTGTGATGGAACATCATTCATAAAGTGTATATTTCAATAATCTCACTAGAAAATCTGTTTAAGACATTGAAAGATAATTCTTAGGTTGAAAATATCATTTTAAGAAAATTATATATACAAATTACGCATTGGATCAATAGAAACAATTAGGCCAATCAGAGAAATTTGCAAACCAGCTGCAAGTTGTTAACTGAATATACACTATGTCTAGCAAAGAATCAACCACCAAGTAATTAGCATACTGGAGTAGGAAAATAAAGTATCAAATAAACTGTAATGAATTTCAAAAGATACTGACTGCTGAATAACTGCTTAGTGTGTTTGGATGGAAGACATTGATGTGACTCTGTTTAAGATATTTTTCTAAGAAAGGAAAAGAAATGAAGAGACTTTCAGCTATCCCTCCAAAATCTTCAATGAACCATGACTTATTTCAAAAAAGGAGTTATATCCATGTTAAAACAGTAATTTTTTTCCATTAAGTTACAGTATTACACCTTTATTGATTTTAATTAAATATAGTTGATATTGCACAATTTCATTATAGCAGTTAATTAAATATTAACAAAAGATCAATTATTTTGTAAAAATGTATTATAATCAAACATTTTTTCTTAACCTTCCATTTCCTTCTTCTTCTTGTTCATTTAAAAATATAACATAATCCCTTTGATCCCTTCCCTTTCCTTTCTCTCCTAACTTCCAAACACATGGAATTTCAGCAAGTGTGCACACATGACATGCCTCCATAAAGAGCTCATATAGCACAGATCTGTGAAATCAGAATGAAATTCAATAACTTCCCTAAGCATTAACAATGACCAAAGTTTCTGAGGCCTGATCAAATTTTGCTCATGTTTGAATTTACAACAGTTTTCAAGCTCTAAAATCTATGATAGCGGTCTAATTTATTTTTCCACCGTTGTTATCAAGAGGGGATTGTAAATGCAGAAGAAAGAACACAAACAGTGAAAATAAACAATCCTGAGCCCAAAGGAAGGGGAACCAAGCACAAAACATAAAACCCCTGTTTAGCTGTAAATAAATTGCTAAAATTAGCAGATCATTCTCAGTTACAAAAAAAGCATCTAGTAAAAGTTATTGAGACATTTAGACTACATATAATGCAAATATTCTCAGCAATCTTAATCCACAGAAATAATAAATAAAAAACCCATGTCTTAAATTCAGCTTATACAGAGGGAAAAAAAATCAAAGGAACGAGGTTATAAACAGCATAATTTTACCTGGATCGACATCGCTTTCTTGTTTGATTCCAGCTGGCTTCCTGCACATACCAAAAAATTGTTAAAATCAATAACTATACCACCAGATCTAACACATACAGTCCCGATTATTTTTCAGAAAATTATTTTTCAAATATTTTTGGTTTAATCCTAAAACCTAAGGAATCCGAAGGCAGAAACGCGGTTTCTAATCTTCAGTCGAGAACTATCGGAAGGTAAAAGAGAAGACGAACAGAAAATTATACGGTGAGAGAAGAGAGAGAATACCTTTCGCACCAGCCTTCTGCTTCTCGAGGTTCCTCTCACGAGCCATCTTTGCTTTTTGGCCATTGCCTCCTCCCATGTTTGATAGGGCAGGATGAGAGAACCACGAAACCCTAACTTCTTTTTTATTTTTTTCTCTCAAAGAGGAGTGAGTTGTGTGCTGAGCGAGGAAGTGAGAATGAGCGATAGATATAGATATATGGCACTTGTTGGAACGATGGTTCGTTCGCTCATTAATTGTGAATTTTAGTGCGCCTTTAAAGCATTATGACTTTAACGCCCTATTTTATTTCTTGTTCTTCTTCCTTACCTAACAGGTGTTAGGATCCTCACGTCACGTGGCATCTGTGTCAGCACATGGATAAGTGGCCACGTAATATTGCAGCTGGATGCCAATTCTGATGGCTATCCGCGTATAATGGTTTCTTTTTTTTTCCCCTTTTACAAGCTCTTCCCTTTCGAATTGAATCGATGGGAATGGGATGATGCTTCATTGCTTCATAAATGTTGTTGAATAAGTTTATTAATAAGAGTGTATTTGGTAAAATTAGCTAAAAAATTAACTAAAAGCTGAAAAATTAGTTGAAAGCTTAAAGTTAGTTGAAAGTTGAAAAATTATTGAATGTGTTTGATAAAATTAGTTGAAAATGGTAAAATGACGTTTAAGGACAACATTAATTATTAAATAATGATAAGTGGAGGTAGTTGATGGTTAAACTTGTAATTAGAGTGTGTTTGGTAAAACTAAAAAGTTAGCTGAAAGCTGAAAAATTAGCTGAAAGCTGAAAAACTAGTTGGAAGTGTTTGGTAAAACTAGCTTATCAACTAGCTGAAAGTTGTAAAATGACAAATAAGGGCATCACTAATTATTGGATCAAATCTTAATATTTTGTTATTTCATATTTTCAAATAATTATAAATTTATATGTTTTAGTTTATTTAAAATTATTTATAAGGCATCACTAATTATTGGATCAAATCTTAATATTTTGTTATTACATATTTTAAAATAATTATAAATTTATATATTTTAATTTATTTAGTAATTTATGATTCATGTAAATAATATGTTAGTGTTTATTAAAATGTAAATAATATGTGATTCATGTAAATCTTAATATTTTGTTGGTTCACCGTTAGGGATGGTAATTGAGCCCAAGCCCTATGGGCACCCGCAAAAATTACCCGCAATGGGCAGGGTAAAAACCCGCAAAGCGGGTATGAGCGCAGGTACGGGCAAAAGCCCGCATTTTTTCACGGGGATGGGCGCGAGTACGGGCACTTTGATGCCCAGCCCGCCCCATACCCGCATCATATATATGAGCATTTAATAAAAAATATTATATATAATTATATATAGAGATATATTATTTTAATTAAAATATCTAATATATTTATACATATTTTTAAAAATTAATGTGTATAATATATTACAAATTAAAAATATATTTTTATAACTATCTATTTGTGTTTTTTTTTACTTTATAATATATGACTAACTAGTGTTAATAATAATTTTTTATGTATCTTGAAGAATTCTAACACATGATATCTAAAGTTATAAAATAGTGACGTGAAAGTATATTATAATATTTAATAAAAATTTTGAACTTTAGATAATTTGTTGTGTTTTAGAACATTAACATATTGTGTTTCAATATAATTAAATTGTTGTATCACTGATATTTAAAAATTATGTTTAGACGATCTTCGAGTAACTTTTTCAATTGAGATATAGTTTTCTTAAATTGATATTTTTTTAGTAAGTTGTTAATTTTTTACTTAATAAAAGTGCGAGTAACGAGCGCGGGTACGGGCATATAGGTGCCCAGCGGGTATGGGGACGGGCACTAAAATTACTGCTCATGCGGGTACGGGCGCGGGTACCGGCATTTTTTGAAAACGCGGGGACGAGGACGGGCACTGTGGTACCCTGCCCAGCGGGTACCCATTGCCATCCCTATTCACCGTTCCTTTTATCATTCGTTTATAATTTCTATAATAGTTTTTTTAAATGGACTATATTAATTGCTAGGCAAGTTGGAGTGTAAAGATTAAATGAGAAAAGTCATGAAAGAATAGAGAAGCCAGGGGAGCATATTCACTGAGAAAAATTGTGGCCATACAATTTTAAAAGTTCAATTGTTGTAGTCAAAATAAAAGCCGCAAAATTAAATCGGGCCTTGAAAGAAATTCATTGTCTAAGAGGATAAATACATAGCAAGAAGCAAGATTTGTTGAACAACACTTTTGCTACATGCATATTGCTTAAAAAACCAGTAGGTTGATTCGGGACCAACATATTGAAAACCAATACAACCTACATGCATTCAACGACAACAGGAAATATTCAACTGCGAAAAATTAGAAGAAACAAAACAGAAGGGTTTCACAAAGTCTCATCATCCACCAACAATAGCGGAAAATTATATTATAAATTTCTAATAAACCAAAAAAACACAGATAAAAGCCATAAGAACGAACACTATAAACTAGAAAATACAAAACGGGACCAAAGTGAGGCAAATTAACAAGAACCTGTATGTAGGAGACGATTGGAGTAGGAAGTTGAATAGAGAGAATGAGAGTTGTCAGAGACGAGAAAAACCCTCTCAGCAATGGCAGGGTGTGGGAGGAATGTGAAGTGAACGAGAGATAGGGAAGGGGATAATAACCCAGAGAGAAAAAGAGAGTGAGATATTAATGAGGGGTAAATTTATAAAAAAATTCAGCTGGTAGCTGAAAATAGGAGCTTTTTTGGAAAAGTTAATTCAAGTAGCTTTTCTAAAAAAACATGTAGCTACCCAAAAAAGCTACTTTCCCAAACACAATTTTTTTGTAGCTTTTTTGGTTTCAGCTACTATTTTCAACTTTCAGCTAGCTGAAATGGCTAGCCAAACACACTCTTAATTTTCAGCTAGTAGTTGAAAATTGGAGCTTTTTTAAAAAAGCTACCCCAAATAGCTTTTTAAGAAAAGTTTGTAGCTACCAAAAAAGCTACCTTTCCAAACACTGCTTAAATTGTTTCAGCTACTATTTTCAACTTTCAGTTAGCTGAAATGGCAAGCCAAACACACTATAAAAGTTAACCATGGCGAGTTGAACAAGTTTATTACTCAAAAGCTAATCTATCTATATCTATCTATCTATATTGTATATATAAAATTAGCTTGAACCCAAAATTAAATACATATCATAATTACCGAGAATTAAGTTTAACAATTTTAATTATAACCATTATGCTTTAACATAAATGTCAAATGCATTTCATAATAATCACGAATTCATTTCAATAATTTTAATTTAAATCTCATTTTAATTTCATAATAATAATAATAATTGTTTAAACAAATTTAATATTTAAATTTTATGTATAATAAAATTTATATTCAATATTATTAACTATATTTACAAATAATGGAAAGAGACACTGCATCACAAAATCACATGTAACGATTAGATAATTAAAATCATTTTTATTTTGATTTATATATTGAAAAGATAAAATAACGAGAACAATTAATAAAGATTATAGTAATTTATTTTTGTTAGTAACATACTACATTAAAGAGACACAATGATGATGATGATGATGATGATGATGATGATGATGATGATGAGGAGGCGGAGGAGGAGGAGGAGGAGGAGGAGGAGGAGGAGTTATTTCATTTCATATTCATAGTTGTTACTTATTAATGCACATTGTACACTAGCTATTATAATTAAGACCCACTAAAATAATTTAGCATATTTAAATGTTTTTTATGATTGAAGAGCCCAAAAAGGGCTAAAAAGAACTTACAAAAACACTATAGACCCCTATATAATATAGTGCCAAAACTATCAAATACAAAAGGTAAAATAGCAAAAGGAGGAATGGACTAAAAAAGTCTGAACTGATTTAGTGCTTGTAACAAAAGCTATCTGCCAATCCATTAGCTTCTCGAAGTGTATGCATCCAAGTGATCTCAGAGAACCACTTGGAAATAGCTCGAATTTTCTCCACTAGAGAAAAAGCAATATGAGTGGCTGGGCAACCTTTATTCAAAAGATTTATAGCAAGAAGAGAATCAGATTCAAGGACAATCCTATGATACCCTTGATTATTCGCGATCCTTAAACCATGATAGATACCTTCTAGCTCTGTCTGGAGGACAGAGGTTTGGCCAAGGAATTCTGAGAACCCATCATGAATCTACCCCAACAATCCTGGATAACCCCTCCACAAGCCGCGCTCTGACGAATGGGAGAATAAGCTCCGTCAGTATTCACCTTAACCCAATCAGCAAAAGGAGGAGACCATCGCATTGGACGGACATTTCCACAGGTAATTTGTAATTGCTCATACGGTTTATCTCTTAGGGTTTTTGTAGCAGCATCAATTTTGGATTTGACTCTAAATATTATAGCAGTGGTAGATAACCTAATTCCATTGAATACTACATCATTGTGGTGTTTCTAGATGCTTTCTAAAGTTAACCCAAATGTTAGGTCTCTCCTCAAAACATCATGGTCTGGAAACTGATTGTTCAAAACTGAGAGAATCCATTGTTGAACATTTTGAGCTTTGAAGAATTCTTGATAATACTCAACAGGAAGAAGGTTGAGCCAAATTTGTGATGCCTCCCTGCAATCACGAAATAAATGGAGCAAAGGTTCTGAGTTGTCAAGACAGAGAGGGCAAGAGTCATCTGATGGGTTTCTGGCAAGCGAACCACAAATCCAGTAGTATAATAGTAAGAAGAGTATCGTATCCACAGGGAATGGTCAATTTATGGAGACTGTGATCTAATTATCAAGGAGAAACAATGGTTTAGAGTATATTGTTGCGGAATTGTAAATAACAGATTAATATCAATAGAGTTAGAAAGAAAGAGTTAGAGACACTTTACTTGGATTAGGATTGGACTTCATATCATCACACCCTTTGTGCTTGTAAAAACTATTTATTATTTTAGGTTTACTCTATAATATCCTAGACAAACTTTATTGTTAAGACCCCGAGTTACCAGCGGCCTCACACACTCAAAGAAAATCCATGCGGGCTCTCCCAGGCGACAGACTTATCCTCGACTTATTTTGCTCTTTTTTTAGTCAGTTTGTAAAGGAACTTAGTTGATAAACGAGGCCTATAGCTGTAGACGCACCTTCGCTCAAGTACTGTCACTACCCTCACTCATCAGGATACGCCTATGTTCGAATCCTGGATTCACAATCAACTAACTCATTGCTATCGGTTTATCAATACCAAGCCTAATGGTTGGATGCCCTTCATTATGGTACTCACACTACCGATCAATCATTAGTAAACACCCATTTTCGGTCAGTGGTTAACCGAGTATTCTTATTCAATCAGAGAGTGAGTCTCTTTAGAAGCCACTCCCCCACTCTCAGTCCTAATCAAAACTAACCTAGTTAGTTGAGACTAGCCTATAACTCCAGGCGCAAGCGCGGGAATTAGGAATTAAGTACAGAATAAGATTACCAATATTATAGACAGAGAGCACATAAATAATAATATAGAGTTTACATACACTTGGGGATAGAATCAATTACATCCAATCCTAATGGAGAGTTAACTACACGAGGTAGCCATACAAACCACCGAAGATGTTGTCACCATCTTCAATCCTTGTGATGCGCTCCTCCTCTCCTACTCTAAACTTAACTTTGGTACATTATCACTGAAATATAGACTGGATTACAATGATCGTGCACACGGAATTGAAACAAGAGGTTCCTATTTATAGACTAAGGAAAGACACAACAATTTGGGAAGAGATCTATCTAAAAACGGCAACAGGGACCAAATCAGCGTAACCTGCGCTCCAGGCTGCGCTACAGCGCAGAATGAGGCGCAACTTCCAGAGAGTCTGCGCTTCACCTGCGCTATAGCGCGGGGTGAAGTGCAGGTAGCGTCCTGCAACTCCAACTTTCTCTTTTTAATCTTGATCTCTCCCCGAGACTGGTTTTAGTAGATTTGTCTTTCCTTATTTCCCTTTTCTTGATGATATCTTTGTATTTATTGAGCAATCTTTGATTTAATTGGGAAACTTGTCTGCAGAATCCTTGATTGATTGACAGTGATCTCCTCATTAATGGCTTCAAATCTTCTTTAAATCTTCATTAAATATCTTCAATCAATCTCAAATCTTGCAGACATCTCCCTCATTTAATGCTATCTATCCTTTAAATCAAATCTTTGCAATATCCTGCAAAAATCAGCAATATTTCCATCAAAATAGCATCAAATTCAAATCTTAGATTAATAAATACAATTTATCTAATATTTAATAAAAAGGGATTAAATTGGGGCAAAATTATCATTTTATCCTTGATAAGTGAAATAAAAAGTGCTCTGATTTATCAACTAATTTTCACTTATCATCATCTTAGCACATCCTCCTTTGTTTCCGTTGAACATTTGTGAGGAGACCCTGGGATGAAATCTTCCACAATAGAACTCTAATGCGCTGAGGGCCCTAACAAGACCATAATTTCTTCATCAATCTATTGGGCGAAGTCATTCTAATCGAGGTAATTTGCTCGTATATGTTGAACTGATGGTAAACCAACCATCATAAGTATGCTGCCAAGCTATTTTATCATTGTCTAAACTTCTGCTGGGAGGGTGAATTCCTTTAATTTTGTTACAAATATTGCCAGGTAAAACAGTGGAGATTTGATCAATATCCCAATCACCATATCAGTGGTGAAGTCAATAACATTCTTTTGGGGAGCCTCAATTGAAATGGGACTAGAAGCATGTTGATCAAGAGTCCCAGCCTTCGGGATCCAGATGTCATACCGGAATTTTATAGAGGAACCATTGTGTAACCACCAGGTACAATTAGCTATAAAATCTTCCCATATATTACAAATTCCCTGCCAAAGATTAGATGTACTTGATTTCATCTTTACCTCAGGCAGAATATCATTACCACAACAGTATTTAGCTCTTAGAAACCAAGCCCATAGATCCTGAGCTTGAGTAATTAAACCCCACTCAATCTTCATCATGTATGCTCTGTTAAGATCACTGGTTTTCTTCAATCCTAGACCTCCAACCATCTTTGGGCTGCAGACTTTGTCCCATCCAATGAGGTGAATTTTCCTTTTATCTTTTGAATCACCCCACAGAAAATCTCTTCAAATCTTATCCAGCTCCTCACAAGTAGATTTAGGAAGAAAAGTTGTTTGTAATAGATATGAAGGAATGGCATTCAAAACTTACTAAGAAAGTGTTAAACGACCAATAAATGACAGAGTTCTAGCTTTCCAATTTGAGAGACGATTTTTAGCCCTGATAGATACATATTTAAATGTAGATCTAGTTACTCTACCTTGTAGAATTTGAGCACCAAGGTATTTACCCAAATTTGATGTGCGCTGAAAACCTAACCCTGTGGCAATTTCTTCCCTAACCTGCGAGCAAACATTGTTAGAAAAAAAGACTATAGTTTTTTCCATACTTAACTTTTGGCCTAAGCTGGAGCAAAACAATTCAAGAATAATATTAATAATTTCAAATTGATCCATTCTAGCTCCAACAAGTAGAATCAAGTCATCCGCAAAGGCTAAATGAGATAATTTGGGTCCATTCCTGCCAATCTTAATAGGTCTCCAGAACTTATGGTTAACCACAATATTTATAAGATGGAATAAACGTTCAATACATAAAACAAAAAGATAGGGAGGAATTGGGTCACCTTGTCTAATACCTCTAGTTGGAGAAAATGGATCAAGAGCTTCCCCATTCAAAAGTATGTGAATATTAGTGGTTGAGATACAATATCTAATAACCTCACTAATCTAAGTAGGAATCCCAATTTCTTGAAGAGTATCACAAATAAAGTCCCAATTTAGTCTATCATAGGCTTTTTCAAGGTCAATTTTTATAGCCATCTAGCCAACCTTTCCTTTCTTCTTTCGCCTTGAATGAAAAACCTCTTGAGTAATGATAATGCTATCCCTACATTGTCTTCCCGGTATGAAGCTACTCTAATAAGGGCCCACTAATTGATCATAACCCCTCTTAGTCTCTGATAAATAATCTTTGTGATGATTTTGTAAACATATTACATAGGCTTATAGGTCGATATTGACTCAGATTTGAGCATGTTTCAACCTTGGTAATTAATGTTATTAGAGTATCATTCAGAAGAGCCACCTCTTGAGGATGATTAAACACCTTTTTAACCATGTTGCAAATGTCTAGACCCACTGAATTCCAATGATATTGATAGAAGATAGCATGTAGACCATCAAATCCTGGGGCTTTTAATCCTCCCATAGCAAATAGAGCTTTTCTGATTTCTTCATCTGTTATAAGCTTATGCAACAACTCAATATGTTCAGGAGGTAAGGTTGGAAAACAACCCTTAAGGCAGAAAGGAACATAGCTACCTTCATCATGAAATAAATTTTTGTAGAAAATTTGAAACCATGGCTTCAATATCATGAATGTCAGTAATCTGGTCCCCATTGTTACTTTGTAGACTCTCAATCTCATTCCTTTTTCTTCTAGCAATAGTTGAACCATGGAAGTATTTAGTGTTCCTATCACCAAATTTAATCTTGTTACAACGTGATTTTTGAAACCACATAAGTTCCTATTGGTAAGCTACATCCTCATACTCTCTCCACGGCTTCTTTTGTAAATTCTCCAAGTCGGCATCAGATTGATTTGCTAATTTTTGAGCTATTACATCCAATCTTCTAAGGATAGATCTTTTTCTCTGAGTAATATGCCCAAATGTTTCCTTATTCCAGATTTGAACCTCCTTTTTAAAACTATAAATGATAGAATTCCACTCCCTATTACCATTCCAATTCTCTTCAACAAAGCTTTTGAAAGAAGGGTGTGTTAACCAACCTGCTAAGAAACGAAAAGGTCTTCTATGTTGGTTAGGTACAACTTGACTATTAAATTTCATTAGAATAGGACAATGGTCTGATTTAAAGAAAGGCAGATGAACCAAAGAAGTTGTAGGAAATTTTAGCCTCCAATCCATATTAATTAGAGCTCTATCAAGTCTTTCCATTAAAGATCCTCTTCTCCGTGTGAAAGGAATACCCACATAGCCCGCATCCATCAAATTGCAATCAGAGATCATATTCTAAAATTGAATTCTATTTCTTTGAGAGGGGTTATTTGATCCCCCTTTTCTTTCAGTAGGACAGAAAATAGAATTAAAATCACCTATTAAACACCAAGCATCAATAATAGAAGAAGACATATTCATGAACTCATCCCAAAGAGAAATGCGGTTAATAGCCCGAGGATTAGCATAAACAACAGTTAAGAACCAAGGATACAAAATATCGTGTTTTACCCTTATGTGTTTAAACTGATTTGAAATAGAAATAAAGTCAAGAGACCAAAAAGAGCCATCCCATAGAATGATAAATCTCCCTGCTTGCCTAAATGAATCAATTACTTGGAAAGAATCAAAGCCCATCCTTTGTGCAACTCTTCTAGCTCTCTCTCCACTAGCATGAATTTCCATAAGAATGACAATATTCATTGTATAAACACTTCTCAGATCCTTGATAAGACTGATAAATCCTTTCCCAAAAATCCCTCTACAAATCCATGATAGAAAATTCATTGGGGGTAATGTTGTATTTTTTAGGACAGGTACCTTTGAGTTATCTTGCAAACTATTGCATTCTTTCATGATCAAATCCTGGTCACAGTCGCCTGAAATATGAGTAGAATCAAGCATTTCAGAGTCTAGACACTTACCTTCAGATACTGAATTGTTGTTGTATCTAATGTCAGGTGGATTAGGTTCAATTGAACTGCTAGATAGGGATGCCAGATAAGCTTTTTGCAGATCCAATGTGCTTCCTTTTTCAGAAACCATTTTCCCCATTATACGCAGGAGGAGTAAGTGATCTAGTTCTTTTTGCCTTTGATCAATATCTAATTCATGCTTTGTCTGGCTTGATGACAAAACATCTCTAACTATTGTTTTAACCTCTGATTTTGATGTTGGTTGGATAGTTGTTGGCTTAGGTTGTTTCTTTTTTGTTGGTATCAACACCTTTAGAGGCTCCCATCACTTCTTTTTTGGATGCTTGTCTTTTTACCTAGTCTTTCTGGAAATTCTTCCCTGCATTACGATCTCTAATCCGAGTAACCTTAGGAAGAGATGTCTCAGGTTGGGATGGTGTTTCCAGATTATTATTTTCTTCCTAGATATCATTCTTTAACAGTAAAAATCGCGAGCCTAATTTTTTCACGGGAGCAACTTGAGTAGATTTCCTTGAAAAAATATCATTTTCCTCCTTGGTTGACGTTTAACCATCATCCAAGGCCCATAAGGCCCTTTCTCTCTTGGATCATTGTTTCCTTCAACCTCAACTTGATTATTCAAACTGGTTGAATTTTCTTTTATAGAGAACTGACTTGAGGGAAAGGATCATTATCTTTTCCCTGCTTAGGATTTCCTCCTTCTTGACCTGGAATTTGATTGTTCTGGCTTACATCCACACTAGTCTCAAGAAAAACCTCAGATTTATGCACATACTTACCGCACCAAAAGCATATCTGGTGCAGCCCTTCGTATTCAATTCTTAAAACAACTCCACAGCTTTAATCTCCGGAATTAACCTTTTTGTCAAATATCTATTTCAACACATATCCTAGCAAACCTCCCCCTTGAATGAATTGACGTTAAACGATCTACTTTTAATATTGTTCCAAGAATATTTCCCACTCTGTGGAGAAAACTGGAATTATACAATTCTAAAGGTAGATCTGGAATTCTTACCCATACAACCACTTTCTTGATTCTTTTTGCTTCTTCTAAAAATAATGGTCTCCAATGTTGGACAATCAGATAATGGTTTGCAACCATCCAAGGGCCATCATAAAGAACACGAAGATAGTCCTCTTTTTCTGTAAAATAAACCAAGTGATAATCCTGAGACATGTCAATAAATTTCACTAGATTTTTGTAGGCCCACAAGCGCCTAAGCCAATTCTCAAGGAACTGTTTTTTTACTCTTTTGCCCAGAACATTAACAACCAGGGTGTTTATCCAGGGAGAACACCAACTATTGTATTCTTCCTCTGTAATTGGAACAACTGGCCGAAGAGGATTAAGATGTTGTTGTTCAATTTCAGCTTCATAATTTATCATCTTTGACATATCATCATCATCATTGGACTCTTCACATGGGAGCTCCACATCATCAATGTCAAACAAAGGTTGAGTTTGCATTCCTATTTGTTGTGGTAAAGACTCTTTGTATGAAATTGACTGGATTGCTTTGAGAGCTTCCTCCAGATTGATTCCTTCTTCTTGTAAAGCCATTTTAACTTTCTTTGTACTTCGATGTATTAAATCTTCCTCCTCAGTGGTCTTGCCTTTCTCAGTTGCAAGATTCATCTTCAAACTCGATAAACAGTTTCTTGATAATCTTGGAGAGAACTTATATTTAAATGTTATTTAATAACTTACTAAAACAAACATGGCCACCTACAACATTTCACCTTCCATCATGTCATTTCACTTCCTTCCATTTTGTGTGTATATATAAAGAACACTCATACTCAAACCTTCACACTGAGGGGAAAAAATAGCTTGGTCAAATCATGTTAACTCTCACTATGTATCTTAATAAGTATACAAATGTCTTTATCATAAAAACTATTTCTATAAACTTACATATTAATGGTATTTATTTTAGGAGGAAGATGTCTACTAATGATGATGAATTTAGATTTCCTTTTCTTTTGTGAAAATGAATTTATATTTCTAAACAATCTATATTTCACAAGATATAATTGAAAAATTTTACCAATGTAGGACACTCAACATATGACGGAGAAAATAATTAATTAGTAAATATTATATATATATGTATATTTAAAATTTACTCATATATCTTATTATAATTATCAATTACAAATAAACTCATACAATATATCTCTAGTTATAATGATAATATCATTTTATATGAGTCATTAAAATGTAATGAATGGGGGCATTGGTTAAAAATTAATATAAAAAATTTTATCCAAATATGTAATATATATAAAGGAGAAATCAAATTACATAATTTTTCGTAAAAATAATTATATAAAGTTAACTTACATTAATTATTAAACCATTTAATAATCTTTTAAACGATGATTATAATTATTTATTAAAATATAAGGCCAAAGGTTTAATTTAACCTATAATTAATATATTTATCTAGGAATATTTAACGTTTAAAATTTAATTAACTCTAATTAATATTTCTTAGAATATTTATAATATTACATTCAATAAATATATCATTTAATATTAATAATTACATACATTGAATGAATTATAATTAATATTTCTTAAAACATTTCACATATTATAATCAATAGATATAATATTTAATGTTAAGGTCTAGTTAATTTTACAAAATAGATAGATAGATAATAAAAAATTTAATAAATGTTGAATAACTCATTCTAAACATTAATATTCATAAAGAATATTATAAATATAAAAAATTCCCTCACATCACACTGAATGATCAAAAAGATAATAAATTATGATTGAGATTCATTAAATTTAAATAGTTGAAACACTAGTTTCTTTTTAACAATGTCAAATGAGAACTCAAATACAACAAATTTGTTTTTAAATGATGGTGTTGCTCAATTAACAAAAACAAAAGCGTATTTTCCTAGCTATAATTAACATGCAACGCATGTCCCATTCAACTCTACAATACATAGCTTATCTGCTTTTTACATTTGGACGTGGTTTTATAATATTATTCCAAACATAAGTTTCATATACGAAAGTAGGGGTGATCATAGGTCGGGTTGGGTTGGGTTTAAGGCACTTACGGACCCAATCCAATGAAGAGATATTGGGTTGGGTTGAATTTTTTCATTTTTAGGGACGTATCCAACCCAATCATGACTTGTGTTTTAAAATACTTGTGTTTTGTAAATAAAATAAAAAATGAAAAATACTTAATGACAAAAATAAAAACCTATAATTTGATAATAAGAAAATCAATTTATACAATATTAAATATTAAAATGTGTAACTTATTAATACAAAAAATTATAAAATTTAATTGTTTATTAATGGTTGGGTTGGGTTGGGTTGATCGGGTTGGAAGTATGAAAACCCAATACCCAACCCAATTTAATTGGGCTCGTCTATATAGAACTCAATCCGACCCGACTACCCAACCCGTATTTTTTAATTGGGTTGGGTTGATCGGGTTCATTGGATCTATCAAACCCATGATCACCCATAGACCAAAGACGTATTATGACTCTTTCTATTGAGTTTTTAATTTTTAAAAACAACAATTTTGTTTTTATTAAGTTAAAACCTTGAATTAAAGAGAGGAAACAAGTACATTAGGTAACGTGAGATCCCTAATATCAACAATTATTTGAGCAAAATAAGAGTTATCTATTTGCATTGATGTCCAAGCCTGTGCACATTATTGTTTATCAGCCTTGAAGTTGACTTCTTGGAAACTAAGCTTTGCCACTATGTTCATCGCCCATTTTAAAGCTTTTATTTCAGCTAAGAGTGAGTCTTCAATTTTAAGAACCATCTTTGTTGCAGATGCAATGACTTATCGAGATGCATTTTGAAATATTGCTCCGGATCCTGCATCCTAGGATTTACATGATGCATCTACATTCACTTTTATCATAGGCTTCAGTGGTGACCATGTAGTTTGTCGTGTAGGTGTTTTTTCTCTCTCGCTCTGGATTAATGGGATCATTGATTATGCTTTTGAGATTATTTGTTGTATAGTCATTCTCTTTCCCTGAGAAACATACATGTTTCTATTGTTCCAAAGAGTCGTAAGGTGCTAAAAAATTACCCTTGTAAAAAGCTTATTGTTCCAAAGAGCCCATTAATAAGACACACATCTCCATGTAGGAACCATAAACCTTATTTAACGAACATTTTGCAAATACTTAACCACTTACATACTTAATCACAATTCTTGCTATGAATACTTTTTAAATTAATGGTTCATAATAGGTCTACTCGTCGACAAATCTATTTGATTATTGTTTATGAAAGTGATGTAAGGTGATGTAGACTTGAGTATTAATACTTCTCAATATTCTCATACCCTAACTTGATGTATTGGTAAGTATTGATTTTACTGTTAACACATTCCTCTTTATAAACTCCACACAATACCAGATCACTCAATAATTGGGGTGGTAACCTGAGTACCTAAGTCTTTAATCTTTTGTTTCTTTAACTCTACAAATACTAGCACCCTAAGAACAAAATAAACAAACAAATAAACCAAATTGAACCGAATTAAACTAAAAACCAAACCAAGTAACTAAAATGAACTAGACCGGATCGAACCAAACCAAACCACATCAAACCAAGCCAAACCAAACCAGTCCATGTCAAATGCATGTCTTTAGTCTTTAAGGTGTACCATTCACACTGATGCTAGACGTGGCCTCACAAGACACATTTTAGATGAAGCTTTTAAAAGTTATATCTTCAATTTTAAACTTAAGATAAACATTAATAATGATTAATATGGTCAAATTCGTTGCTATGTGACTTACCAGACAAGACAAGACCAGACCAGACCGAACCAAATCAAAACGAACGAACCAAACCAGATCGAATTAAACCGAACCAAACCAGATCGAATTAAACCGAACCAAACCAAAATGAACTGAATTGAATCAATTCAAATGAAACCAAACCAAACCGACCCACTTCAGACTCCTGTCTTCAATCCCTAAGATGTACCCTTTCACACTAATGCTGGAAATGGCGTCTTAAAACACATTTCAGACAGCTTTTAAAACTTATATTTTCAACTTTAAATTTCAAACAGACATTAAATATGATTAATATGATCAAGTTCATTGTTATGTGGCTTACCTTTACCATTTTTGCCTTCTTTGATGCAATGATCTTGACAAAATGGTTAGGTATGTACGACTTTTTGTTAAGACCAATACCATTAGTTATTAATTTGAATTTATAATGAAATTTCCACTACGAGTTATTTTTTTATTGAATTCTTTTCTTTAAACCAATAGGATAAGCATCATTTGTTTTTTTTATGATAAGGTGAAATCCATATCCAATTGCATTTGATTCTCATAAGGTTTATGGAACCCCGAGCCCTTTGCTACTTAAGTTGTTCAAGGACTTAAGTGAAGCCATATTTCAAAATTCAACCTTTCAAACAGAATCCCTTCGACTTATTGCATCTACAATTTCCTGGAAATGTTCTTTAGATAATAAATCATTTTTAGAATAAAGGTAAAGGGGTTTCTTTTGTGTTGTTCATAGAAGCTTCCAAGTCATTTTGTCTTGTATATATACACTTATATAAGTTCAATTTCTCAATTTATGATTCTGCCTATCAAAATTTGGTGAGATGGTTTCTTTAATATAAGGATGAAAATTTGGAAATTCCTACTAAATTTTTGTCCAATAATGACACTTAAGGAATGTTTGTATGAACAAAATAGTGTAGCTTATTAATTTGTGGCGGGTAAAATATGTTTTTCGTCCCTATAGTTTCAGGAAACTTTAGTCTCTGTCCCTATAGTTTAAAAACTATGTTTTTTGTCCCTTAAGTTTTGAAACCCCCTAACTGTGGTCGCTGACGTTAGTGTACTTTGTTAAGTTGCTGACGTGGCCAACAGAAGTTTCTGGTCGACCGATCTTGTAGCCTCCTTGTTAGATGGCCTTCCAGCCTCCTGGTCGGCCAACCTTCTTGACTTCCTGGTCAGTTGTCCTTCCAGTCCTCCTGACCGGCCAACCTTCTTGCCCTCTGTTTGTGGTGATAAAATTCAATTTTGAAAATTAAACTTTAACACTTTGATTCTACGAGCAATCTGGGGATTAGAATCAAATCCTCTTACGGGACTCTTTTAAAAAAGTAGGTTTATGGTGTTTATGATTTCTTAAAAGATTTATTTGATATTCAATCTTTCTGGAAAAATGAATTATTTGGTACAGAATTTCACCAAGTTATTTTCTAAACATTAGAAATCCAGAAAACACTAAGTTCTAAAGATTTGATCCGGAATTTTTTATCAAAGAACTTGACTTTTAGAAAATTACTTGATTCAGAAATTTATCAAGTTTTCAAACTTTAAATTTTCAGAAACTGATTTTGAGAAACTTCAGTAAAAGTTTAAATGAGAATTTGTACAAAGAAAAGTAAATTACAGAATAGTAAATTTGCAGAATGTAAACAAAGAAAAGAAAAATTGAATTGTAAGAACAATTTGCATTGAAAAGAAAAGTGGATGGGTTCATCACATACTTGCTTCTCTTAGTAACCTGTTTGTCACAGTGTGATCGGACGTATAAGGTGTTTCAGAGAGTATGAGTATGAGTGATTTGCCAACCTTTATTACATTGTGGGTTCAATATTTATAGATTCCTAATCCTAACGGTTAACTAATGCATGTTTGACACATCAGCAACCTTATGTGTTGGCAGCGTATATGCTTGCCACGTTTTCTGCTATCCAGAAAACTGTTTACAATCTTTGAAATCCACCACTAACTAGATGACACCTGTCTTGGTCTTTTATAACTTCTAATAACTGTTGTCTTGGTGTCTTCTGTCTTTTCGAAAATGAATCTTCTGCTTTCTTCAAAATTCTTCTAAGTCTTTAAAGATATGTCTTCGAATGTCTGCTTCTGTTTCTCGAAATCTTCTTCTTGATTGTTCGAAATCTTCTTTTAGAATTCTGACTTCTGATTTCTCGAATTCTGCTGCTGCATTCTCGAAAACCTCTAATCTTGATACTATATCTTCAAATTTCTCGAATTCAAAGAAACTGCTTCGAGATTTGACCTTACTTTTCTTTATGCCATGTGGCATATCTTAATTGGTCATTCCAAAGGTTGTGAAGACCACCGGCCACCGTCCTTTCAATTTGCATATGTGACTTTTCTCATTGGACGTTAGCAATGGTACATTAATTGGCTTTTACTCTTTTTACCTCCTATAAATAGGAGTTCACATACAAAGTTTCTTTCATCCAAGTTCTTCATTCTTCCTTCTTTTCTTCTTCCTTTCCCGAATTCTCTTAAAAATTTCTTCAAAAAATATGAAGAAGTTAATTCCTTTGGCTATTGCGTACAATCTAATCTGGAATGATTTCATTTTCGATGAGATTGACGAAATAGCCAAAGCTATTGGCTTTTCTAACCTTTCTTTTCGAAAAGTTTTCTTTTGGATTGTATGTGATAGCCAAATATGAGGTCACTTTAAACAGTAAATGAACCTATTTATTGTCTCCTATGCTGATCATGATCTTCCTCCTCAGGTCAAAAGTGTTTTAGCAAATTGGAAGCATTATTTTCCTTTGCCTAGGCTCAATCGAAGTTTATGAGGATGAAAGAAGAAGAAAAGGCATGAAAGACACAAGTCAAGAACTCTTTCAGTTTAGGACAGTTTTCTTTCTAATACTTTAGGTACTTAGGACAGTTTTCTTGCTAATGCATTTCCTTTGTATTCGAACTAATGTAATTCGAATTAGGAATGATAAATACAAGAACTACCTTGTACCTTTTGAAATACCTCTAATGTATTCATTTTTCGAATTTACTCTTATCTTTCTTTCGAATCTCTAAAGTCTTTTGCATTGATTTCAATCAAAGATCCTCGAAATTAATAGACTACTTATCCAAATTCGAAATAAGGTAATTTGATCTTTTCCGTAAATTCGAAATAGCATCAAACTTTCGTCATTTTTTGGAATTCGAAACAATTAAAATTCAAATCCCAACAGATGCCCCCCCAAAATAGTCTCTTTCAAAAAATAATCTTTTTTGTTGTGCAGAAAGAGATATTTTTGGAACAAACCTTTGGTATTCCTTATAACAACTTATTTAAAATTTAAAAAGAAAATCTAAGATTTTGTTCAGATAAAAATCTTTTATTTCCCAATTAAACTGAAATAGCTCAGTTATTTTTAAAAGTTAACTGACTTTCCCACGTTTTTGGGAGATTAACTCATATCCCAAGAAAAATTTAACCCTGGTTAATCTTGTAATCTTCTTGGTAACCATGGTGTCTTTTCTCTTTCAAGTATAAATACTAAATGAAACTTTTTATTTTTCACTGTTTCATCTTCAACCTTGAATTCACAACTTTCTCTCTCAATCGGCGTCATTTCTTTCCCTCCAAGGTATGATCTTTCTTTTTTCTTTTTATCACATTTTGTTGTTTTAACTTGATTTTCACCGATTAAATTCTTCCAAGGTTCTAATTCAAGTCTTCTTGATACATTTTCAGCTTGTTCAAGATATTTGTGTTCTTCATTCTCTCTCTCCTCAACCTTTACAATCTCCATTAATTCCCTTTATCCCTTGAGCCTATCTCTTTCGAGCCTTCTTTCTATTGTACCTTGTCCTTCGAAGATTGGTGGTCTAAATACTATGATAGTATTAAAGTTGATGAAGCAACATGTTTATCAAGACTAACTAAAGAAGTCGCTCCTTCGCAGAAATCTTCGAAGAAAACCAAAGGTATGCACATAAAAGAAATTGAAGCATTCGAGAAATATTTTCATGTATTCTATATCCCGAATAATATTCATAGAACTATTTCCGAAGCAGCCCTTAGCTTGAAAGAAAAAATTTCTTCAAATCAACAGAATTTTAAGCTTATTAATCCAAAGGGCGAAACTATTTTCGAAAAATATTGTCCAAAGTTTCCTTCTTTACCAACAGCAAAATTTGGTTTGGCAAAGAGTTTATATGGTCCTGAATGGACTAGACCTTTGAGTCTTGATATTTTCTTTAATAGCCTTAAACTTCTTTCAAAAAGAGTTACTTTAACAAAATACACTTTGGACAATTATCCTTTTATCCACCATGTGGATATAGAAGATGTGAGAATAATTTCTAAGAACTTCATAATTCAAGGTAATTTAATAAAAATATTTCTTTTCTTCATTAACTTGTGTTGTCTTTCTGCTTACAAATTTCTTTTGTTTTTTTTATCTCAAGAATGTAAACTCTTGAAGGGTACTGAAGAAAACTGGGAAGATGACAAGGAAGAAGAAGAAAAGAAATCGAAGAAAAGGAAAAATACAACTTCTTCTCAGAAACTTTCTGTTAGTTTCATTCCGAAATCTTCAAGTTACTTACTTTTTATTTTCAATCTCGAAATCTTACTTCTTTCTTTATTCTCTTTTTAGGCTTCTGTTTCGAAAACGCAAAAGAAGGCTACGTCTGACAAGGTCGAGAAGAATGACGAACCTTTAGACAAAAGCCGATCTGCTTCTGTTAACAAGAAGAGAAAAGCGGATGATTCTGATACTTCGAAGAAACAGAAAGCTAAGGGTTCTGAGAAGAATCAATCTGATAAAACACAACAATCTGCACAACCATCTCCTTCAGAGGTAAATATATATTTATTATTTTTTTTAAGATATATTCATTTCGAAATTATTGCTTTAACTTTGAATAAATTAACTCATTCTTTTACTTCAGGAAAACACCCCTGAAAAACCAATTATCCCTCTGAGAAAGAAGGAATCAAAGAAAGATAAGAAGGAGAAAAAAGAAAAGAAAACTCCCAAGCCAAAAGTCTTATCAGTCATTCCTCTAGGAAAAACTATTGGAGCAGTAAGTTTTACTTTTCTTGTATTTCGAGTAATTCTTGAAACTTCTTTTTCTCTTCTCGATTTTTTTTTTAGGATTGTCTATTTTATGTAAAATAACAGAGAGTTGGCCAAAGGTTTAGGCTTAAAGTCTATAAGGAACAAATCCCAAGTGGAGTTGTTGAACAAGTAAACCTTTAACTCTCTCATTTAAAAGAAAAGAAGAAAAAATGCAAAAATTAATTTCTTCATTCTGTTCAAGATTTTAACTTATGCATTTTCATATTTTCAGGTTATCATCTCTTCGAGTTCCCAAACTGGAAGTGGCAGTAATGAAGAGAAAACAATAGAAAGCCCACTTCAAACCACTCCTTTGAAGAAAGACAAAAAGCCTTTAGGTGACATCAAGGAAAGTGATGAGGAACAAGAAGAAAAATCAGGAGAAGAAGAGGAAGTGCAATCCCCTTCCAATTCATCAAATAAAGATGCGTCAACTGAAGAGAAAGATGATCCTTCGGATTCTCAGGGTCCTGATTCCCAAAAGGCTAAAGATTCGGTTTCGAAAGAAACCCAAACTAAACAAACAGAATCGGGAACCCCTGAAAAGCCTCCTGGTTTCTCGAGAGATTCATCTACATCAACACCAATTTTCAGCACGAAAAACTTAGATGATTGTCTCAATGACTTGGATGACAACCCCTTCCTAATCTTAGAAGTGCTTTCAGGAGAAACCTCTTTATCTTCTGCTCAATCTGAGGCAACCGTTCAGAAACCTCTAAATGAAGAAGATGCTCCTGATCAAGTGCTTCAAAGTTTCAAGAAGTTAGTTTTCGAGAAACCCATGATGAGAGAAATCCCGAAGGATCGTCTTTATAGAGAAGAAATTGAAAGCTATATCATTTACTTCGACAAGAAGATTTCTCTATTTTCTAAGTCCCAACAGAAATGGATCAAGAGCTTCTCTGAGCTTTATCATAGTAGCATTGGGACTGTGGATCAAATTGAACAAACCACATCTAAGTTGGCTACACAGAAAAATGAGAGAACTGAGTTGATTGACAAAATGCAAGACAGCAAGGTGAAGGTGAATAAGTATGAACGATCAATTCAGCAAAATTCTTCGAAGGTCGAAGAATTAGACAAGGAAAATCTAAGGCTTGAAGGCCTTATCAAGCAATATCAAGAAGAGGTGGAACAAAATAAGAAGGCTAAGAGTGAGCTTGAGACTACTATTTCGAAGCAAAGGTCTACTCGAATGGATATCTTAAATTCTATTCGAAGTATTTCGAGAGATGCTGTTCGAGTTACCAAAGATGTTGAGAATCTCGAAAGGAACAACCAAAGTCTCAAGATCTACTACGAAGACCTTATGCATAACTTTGCCAAATTGAAGAATGAAGCTCCTTTCTAGCTTAATCTTAATCTCCTTCTTGATTACTGGCAATTTTTTTTTCGAGCATGTTCTCGGATTTTAATTGTTTCTTGAACAATTTATTTCTCCTTATGCACAATTTTTACCTCTTGCAAGTTTGGTTTATATTCTTTTAAGTATTTTCCGTTTATTGATAATATGCGCAAATCACCAACCAATTCTCGAATTGAATATGCATTACTGGAAAACATTTTTTCAATCTCGAAAGGTCCTTCCCAATTAGGTGACCATTTACCAAACTTCTTAGACTTTTTATCAATGGGTAGAATCAATTTCCAAACATAATCACCAACTTGGAATTCTTTTTTCTTAACTCTTCTATTATAACAACGAGTAATTTGCTCTTTTTGTCTAATTATATTTTCAAGAGCAATCAACCTTTCTTCATCAAGTTGATTTAATTCATCAAACATTAAATCCTAATAATCTTGAGAAGGTAATTCAAACTGCCTTTGAACCCTTATTGATTGTAGATTAATTTCAACTGGTAAAATAGCATTATGACCATATACCAACTTGTAAGGGGTAGTTCGAGTAGCTTCCCTTGGTGAATTTCTATATGCCCAAAGAATCTGACTTAATGTCTCATGCCAATTTCTGGGTTTTTGCTTAATATGTCTTTTAATTAAAGCAATAATAATTTTATTAATTGCTTCAACTTGACCATTGGCTTGAGCATAATAAGGAGTTGAAGAAAGTAATCTTATCCCTTTTGATTCAGTAAACTTAACCATTTTTCTGCTAGTGAACATAGTTCCTTGATCTGTAGTAATGGTTTCTGGTAATCCAAATCGAAATATGATATTTTCTTCAATGAAACGAATAATATCTTCTTAAGAAACTTCTCTTAAAGGAATTGCTTCTACCCATTTGGTAAAATAATCAACTCCAACTAAAATGAATTTATGGTTTCTCGAAGAAGCTGGATGTATCATCCCAATCAAATCTAAAGCCCATCCTCGAAAAGGCCAAGGCTTTATGATTGAATGCAATTCACTTGCTGGAACCTTTTGTACATTTCCATGTCTTTGACATTCTTCACAAGCTTTTGCAAAATTGTGGCAATCTTTGGCCATAGAAGGCCAAAAGAATAATTTTCTTTTCAAAATCGATTCCATCTTCTTTCCTGCTTGGTGCTCCACAAGCACCTTCATGTACTTCGACCAAAGCCAAATATGCTTCAGTTTCTCCTAAACATCGAAGTAAGTTTCCATCAACAGATTTTTTATAAAGGTCTTCACCTAAAATACAATAATTCAGAATCTTGTACTTTAAGTGCTTTTTATTTATCAAGGAAGGATTTTGAATAAGATTCACAATTTCACTTCTCCAATCATTCCGATCTAAAAGATTTATATTGTGAATTTCGAGATCTTTCATTGGAAATATCCTTTGAATGTCACTAATCTTTCTAAGAGTTCCGATTGAAATTCTATATCCTGAAGCTATTTGAGCTAACTCATTGGCTTCGAAATTTTGACTTCTAGGAATATGTTCAATTTTTATTTCATCAAACATTTCCAAACGTTTATTGGATTGCACTAAGTACTTGGCCAATTTTGGATCTAAACATTTGTATTCTTTAGTTATTTGTTTGATAACTAATTGAGAATCTCCTTTAATATGAACATTTCTCGAATTCATAGAAACTAGAATTTCGAGACCAGCAATAAGAGCTTCATACTCTACTGCATTATTCGAACAAGGATGTTTTATTTCAAACATCATTCGAGTTGGAAATCCTTTAGGTGAAATTAGCAGAATTCCAATCCCAAATCCATTCTTATGTTTGGATCCATCAAAATATAATTTCCAAGGCTCTAAGCCTATATATATTGATTCTTCAATGGGAATTGGTGGATGTTCAACTAAGAAATCAGCAACTACTTGTCCTTTCATAGATTTCAAAGGAACAAATTTTAAAGAAAACTCAGTTAATGCCAAAGCCCATTTTCCAACTCTACTGTGCAATATAGGTTTTAACAACATGTGCTTTATTACATCAAAGTGTGAAATTACAAATACATCTTGAGGTTTCACATAGTGTTTAAGTTTAGTACAAGAGAAATACAAACATAAACACAACTTTTCTATAGCACAATATCTAGTTTCTGCATCATTAAGGACTCTACTCAAATAATAAATAGCTCTTTCAACACCATTTTCGTCCTCTTGAGCCAACATACTTCCTATTGTGGCTTCTGAAGCAGAAATATATAATTTTAAAGATTTCCCTGGCAAAGGAAGAGTCATAATCAGAGGAGCTGTTAAATATTTCTTGATTTCCTCAAAGACTTGTTGGTGTTCATCTTCCCATTTGAAGTTTTCTTCTTTCTTCAATTTCAACAAAGGGGAAAATACTCTTGTCTTTCCTGATAAATTCGAAATGAATCTTCGAAAGAAATTAACTTTTCCCAGAAAAGACTGTAACTGTTTCTTGGTTGTAGGTGGAGATGCTTTGAGAATAGCTTTAGCCTTATTCTTGTCAATCTCAACACCTTTCTTATGGACAAGAAATCCTAAGAAATTGCCTGCAGATACACCAAAAGCACATTTAATAGGATTCATTTTCAAACCATGCTTTCCCATTTTCTCGAAAGCTTGTCTTAAATGATTCAAATGCAAGTCTTTTGATTCAGACTTAACTACAACATCATCAATATAAATTTGCATAAAATTTCCTATTAAATCATGAAAAATTGAATTCATGGCTCTTTGATAAGTTGCACCAGCATTTTTCAAGCCAAAGGGCATCATTACCCATTCATAAGTACCTATTGCACCAGGACATCGAAAAGCTGTCTTCGAAATATCCTCTTCGGCAATAAAAATCTGATTATATCTTGAATACCCATCTAACATACTTAATAATTCATTTCCTGCTGCCGAATCAATTAACATATCAGCAACTGGCATTGGGTATTCATCTTTAGGAGTTGCATTATTAAGATCTCGAAAATCAATACATACTCTTAAAGATCCATTTTTCTTAATAACAGGCACTATATTAGAAATCCAATCAACATACCTGGCAGTTCGAATGAACTTGGCCTTTAGAAGACGCTCAATTTCTTCTTTGATTTTCGAAACAATTTCTGGAGCAAATCTTCTTGGGGCCTGTTTCACTGGTTTCTTTTCTGGAAAGGTTGGAAGCTTATGTTCTACCAATTCTCGACTCAAACCAGGCATTTCATGATAATCCCAAGCGAAACAATCTTTATATTCCCTCAACGAATCAATGATTTTTTCCTTAAATTTACCTTCGAGATTCTGACTAATAAACGTGGGTTTCTTTTCAGCTTCAGCAGTGTGCAATATAAGTCCTTGATGCATGTAGATGAGGGGTGTATCCTTGAAAAACATCAGCTCTTCATAAAGGTTAGGGAATTTTGGCACTCTTTCCCTTTCAAAGAAGGGTCCCTCATACCTTTTGTGGGGCACTTCAGCTTCTTCTGCATACTGAGAGTCAGTAAGAGGATAGGCATAAGGATCAAAAGTGGGTTCTGTGAAGAAATCCCTACTTTTGGGTCCAAGCCTAAGATGTGCAAGTAGCATGCTTCCTTTCCACACACATTGCTGGGTCTCCTGAGCAGAGTTTTCAGATCTGTATGATTCTGATGATGATGAGGAGGATGATGAAGATGGTGATGGTGATGGTGATGGTTCTTCCTTTTCTTCAAACAAGATAGGTTGTTCATCAACCTTGTCTGAAACTCCCTCTTCTGAAACAACCTCTCTATGAACTTGTTCAAACTTTTCTTCTTCTTCCTTCTCTTCTGGCAACCCCTTTTCTGGTGATGAAGGTGGTGAAGGTGTAACATTGTCAAACCTCACCCTTATTGGTTTGTAGGGTTCCTTTGGAGGTTCCTCTTTCTGAATTTTGATTTTCTTGACTTCCCTTTCTGCCTCCTCCCTTTCAGCTTGCTTTTCTTCTCTTCTCCTTTTGAAATAAAGATTGGCTTTGACAAACTTCTGATATTTATCTGCCATGTCTATAGCATCTTGTTTACTAGAAATACTCCTAGTGATTCTTGTGGTAATTTCAGGAGCACTAGTAAGGAACTTGCATATTCTTTTCTTCCTCATGGCAGCACTGGATTTCTTTCTTTTCTTGGTTCCTTCAGCCAAGGCAGCTAGCCTTTCTTTTTCAGCTAAGGCAATCTGTGTAGATACTGCATAAGCATGATCAGCCTTCTCTTGTTCTAACTTCTTTTCCAATTCTTGATTTTCAATAATAGTAGCAATTGCAGCTACCTTGATCAATTCAGGATCAGAGGGACAGGCAGCAACAGGTGGTGCAGCAATAGCATCAGCATCAGCAACAGGTTCCTCATGTGCCTTTCCTTCTAGATTAGAAGTAGGCTCAAGAGGTTTTGCTCTTTCAGACTTTTGACCCACAATTTCAGACGACTTTGTTAAAGTCTTCTGAACAGGTTCAGCAGTCTTTAAGGTGCAACTTAGGGTTTGCTGGTGCCACCTTTGCAGCACTCCTAACTGGTAGCTTTGGCAGCTTAGGTTGAGGGGAGGGCTTGGATGCAACAAACTCATCCTTCCTTATGTCCCCTTGAAGTTCAAGCTCCAGAACTTCAAAAGCAGCTCCACTTCTAGATGCCTTCTCTAACAGTAAACTCTCCTTCATAGTAGGAGAAGAATGTCTTGGAATGAGAGGGTTCTTCAGCTTCATACTGGTAATATTGGCCTCACCAAAAAGAGCAGGTGCTTTGTGATCAAACTTAAGAGGTACTCTGAAATGCATCAGTACCTTGGTGATAAGTAAATTGTGAGTAAGGCTTCCAGCAGAATCCCTAATCTTCTTCTGAATGTGGAATATAAGCATCTTTGGGAGATTCATCTTCTTCTTCAGCAATAGGTTGATCAAGCAGAATCTCTCAAGTTCAGAGACATGGTTTCTGCTTCCACTCTTAGGGAAAATGCATTGCCCTAGAATGGCATGAAGAACTCTGACTTTATCCAGCATGTTCTTTGAGTCAGCGCTCTGAGGCTTCGCTGTTCCATACAGCATCTTGGTGAACTTCTCAGAACCACCATTTCTTCCTTCCTATCCTGGAGAGAAGACCTCTCCTTCAGCTTGTACACCAGTCACCTTGGAAAGAATATCAGCATCTATGAAGATGGACTCTCCAAGAACTTCAGCTCCGATGCTTTCATATTCACCTTTGTTGTTTGGAATTCCTCTTGCTGAAAACCAGAAATCAATGATGCTCTGTTCATTCCAAGAGCAATCAGTTTTCTCAAAGAATGAAGTCCAACCAGCAGCATCAAATTCCCCAATAAGGTCCATGCCCAGATCACTGAGACCCTGAAGATCAACACCTTTGGACTTGACAATCTTCCCTCCATAGCTTGTCTTCTTTGGTGCCATTGCAGTTGCAGACAAAAGCTTCGAGCAGAAAACTGTTGTGAGAGAGAGAAGATGAAGTTGAAGAGTGAGCAGAGAGAAAATGGGAGCCTTCTTCAATATGCAACCTCCTTTATTATATAGACACCCACGATGCAATGATGGCATGTACTGGCTGCGCAGACATTGGGTAACGTGCAGAGTGGAAGAGACAAAATAAATGGCATTCAACCGTCTCAGATAGCCACGTCATCATTTTATTTCAGACAAGTGAATAATTTCAGACAACTAATGAAATTTCAGAAACCCTAAAATTTCAGACATGTCACAATTTCAGACATACTGAGATTTCAGATGTTCATTTTAGACAACATACAAAGTTAGTTAGAAAATGCATGTATGTTCAGATTATTACATATGAACTTAAATCTGACTTCAGTCAGAGGTTTTGTGAATATATATGCCCATTAAAGCTCTGTTTCAATGAACTTTATATCAAAAACACCTCTCTGAACATAGTCTCTAATGAAATGATGCTTGATTTCTATATGCTTTGCTCTAGAATGTTGAATGGGGTTTATAGACAGATTAATGGCACTTGTATTATCACACAAAACAGGTATAACAGATATAGGAATATTAAAATCCTCAAGCTGATACTTCACCCAAAGGAGTTGTGAACAACAACTTGCTGCTGAGATATATTCAGCTTCAGCTGTTGATAATGCAATGGTGCTTTGCCTTTTACTTGACCAGCTGATCATGTTGCCTCCAAAGAAGTGACAACCTCCACTGATGTTTTTTCTTTCAATTCTATCTCCAGCAAAGTCAGCATCACAGTATCCTATTATCCTGCATTCTTTGTCTTTCTTATAGCAAAGACCAAGATTAGTAGTACCTTTAAGATATCTAAAAATCCTCTTAACAACTTTATAATGAGTAATTCTTGGATCTGATTGAAATCTAGCACAAAGACACACACTGAACATAATGTCAGGTCTGCTTGCTGTTAGATACAATAAAGAACCAATCATTCCTCTATACAAAGTCTGATTCACTGGTTCTTCATTCTCATCTTTGCTTAAATATGCAGAAGGATGCATAGGAGTTGACATGGGCTTGCAATCATTTAAATTAAACTTCTTAAGCACTTCTTTTGTATATTTCTCTTGATGAATCCATATACAATTAGAATCTTGCTTAATTTGAAGTCCTAAGAAAAATTTTAATTCACCCATTAGGCTCATTTCAAATTCAGATTGCATTAACTCAGAAAACTCCTTGCAAAGAGAAGAATCAGTGGAACCAAATATAATGTCATCAACATATATCTGGACTAGCATGAGACCTTTCTTAGACTGTTTTCTAAAAAGAGTTGTGTCAACTTTTCCTCTTTCAAAACCATTTTTGATAAGAAAATTGCTCAATCTGTCATACCAAGATCTTGGGGCTTGTTTTAGACCATAGAGAGCCTTTTTCAATTTGAAAACATAATCTGGGAAAGTGACATCCTCAAAACCAGGGGGTTGTCTAACAAAGACTTCTTCTTCAATGAAACCATTGAGAAAAGCACTTTTAACGTCCATTTGATATAGCTTGATGCCATTATTTATAGCATAAGACAATAAAATTCTAATTGCTTCTAACCTGGCCACTGGGGCAAAGGTTTCTGTGAAATCAATTCCTTCTTGTTGATTGTATCCTTGAGCCACAAGCCTTGCCTTGTTTCTGACTACTTTGCCTTCTTCAGACAGCTTGTTTCTGAACACCCATTTGGTTCCAATAATAGTTTTCCCATGGGGTTTAGGAACAAGGGTCCAGACATCACTCCTAGCAAATTGATTTAACTCTTCTTGCATGGCTAGGATCCACCCTTCATCATGCAGAGCTTCATCAATATCTTTGGGTTCAACTTCAGACAGGAGAGCCAGTGAATTCAGATTCCTGAACTTTGATCTTGTCTTCACTCCTTCTGAAGTGCTCCCAATAATTTGCTCTTTAGGGTGATGTGACTTGTATCTCCAATCAGTTCTGTGAATGGGTACAGCATCTGTCTGAGACTCAACATCTGTCTGAAGAGGTTCAGTAACAGTAGGCACTTCAGACAACTGCTCATCTTTCAAGTTGCTGTTGTCATTTAGCTCCATTCCTGCAAAATCATCCTCTAGATCTGATAGTTCCCTATCAGTCTCTTTCTTGTCATTGAATTTAACATGGATTGATTCTTCTACAACTAGAGTTCTAGAGTTATAAACTTTGTAAGCCTTAGATGTTTCAGAATAACCTATGAAAAATCCTTTGTCAGATTTTGCATCAAACTTTCCAAGATCATCCTTTGTGTTAAGTATAAAACACTCACAGCCAAAGGGATGAAAGTAAGATATGTTGGGTTTTCTTCCTTTCCACAATTCATAAGGAGTTCTTTTAAGAATTGGTCTTACCAATATTCTGTTTTGAAGGTAGCAAGCTGTGTTAATAGCTTCTGCCCAGAAGGATCTTGGTAGATTGCATGAGTTGAGCATGGTTCTTCCCATCTCTTGCAGACTTCTGTTCTTTCTCTCAACAACCCCATTTTGTTGAGGTGTTCTAGCCACAGAGAAATTGTGTGAGATCTCATTCTCATCACAGAACATTTCAAAGTTTGCATTTTCAAACTCTCCACCATGATCACTTCTGATGACAGATATACAGAATCCTTTTTCATTCTGTACCTTCTTACAAAATATTGTGAAATTCTTAAAAGTTTCATCTTTGCTTCTAAGGAATATAACCCATGTAAATCTAGAATAGTCATCAACAATGACCAAACCATATTTCTTACCACTAATGCTTTCTGTTCTAATAGGACCAAACAAGTCAATATGCAATAGTTCTAGAGGTCTGCTAGTAGAAACAACATCTTTACTCTTAAATGAGTGTCTTGTTTGTTTCCCTTTCAGACAGCTTTCACATAAAATGTCAGATTTGTATGAAAGCTTGGGTAAGCCTTTAACCAGATTGTATTTTGCTAATCTTGAGATTAATCTCAAGCTGGCATGCCCAAGTCTTTGATGCCAAATCTGTTTTTCATCTTCAACAGAAATAAAACATTTAACATTTTGACTTGCTAGTTCCTCTAGATCAATTTTGTACACATTGCTGTGCCTTTTAGCAGTAAAAAGGATTTGATCAGAAGAGTCTTTGACTATACAACCTTCCTTAGTGAAAGAGACCACATATCCACTGTCACATAATTGACTTATGCTCAGTAGGTTGTGTTGAAGTCCTTCCACTAGGAGAACATTTTTAATAAGGGATAAAGGTGACATACCTACAGTCCCTATTCCTGTGATCTTCCCTTGCTGGTTTCCACCAAAGGTGACCACACCTCCATTTCTTGGTCTAAGGTTTTGGAACAAAGACCTTTCTCCTGTCATGTGTCGCGAGCATCCACTGTCCAGGTACCATTTGTGGTGTCTCTTTTGTCCTGTTAAACACAGCTGCAACAGGAATAATCAAGTTTTTAGGTACCCATATTCTTTTGGGTCCTCTTTTGTTAGACCTGGGTGTTGGTCTCTTTTTGTGTTTACACTGAGTCACATTGTGTCCAGCTTTTCCACAGTTAGAACACCTAGTAACCTTTCCCTTGCCTTTTTCAACATTAAAAATATGAGGTTCAGGCATGTTATGATCCCAAAAGCCTAAGCCACTTTTGTCAATGGAATGTCTTTGATCACCAAGTAATCTGTTCAAATTATCAGTTCCTTTGACAAACTTAGCTAAGTCTTTTGTCAGTTGCTCAACTTGCTTCTGAAGTTTTATATTTTCTTCAGACACATGTTGAGAACTACTGATTTCAGACACAAGGATCTTTTCCTTGAGCATAATATTTTCTATTTCAAGGGCTTCATATTTATTACACATTTTTGTGTGAGCCTTGGATAGATTCTTATACTCTTGAAATAGTTCCTTGGAGCTTTCCATCAGATCATCATACATTTCTTGAAGGGTTCAAGGAAATACCTCTTCTTCAGAGCTGTCTGATGATGGCAGACTGGCCATAAGACATAAGTTGGCCTCTTCTGAAGTATCTTATTCTTCTTCAGAAGTAGATTCATCAAGGTCTTCCCATGTTGCCATTAGTCCCTTCTTCTTTTTGAAGAACTTCTTCTTTTTGAATGTGTTTTTCTTCAGCTTAGGACACTCAGCCTTCATATGACCTGGTTGTTTGCATTCAAAACAAATAATTTTGTCATTTTGAAAATCTTTACCTGTCTTACCTCCTTTAGAAGTTGAAGGTTGATTCCTTCTGAACTTTCCTCTGTTTTGGAGCATTCTTTTGATCTTCCTACTTAAAAGAGCAAGATCATCATCTCCTGAGCTATCTTCAGAATTCTCATCTGTTTCTGAAGTTTCCTCAGCTTGCATAGCCTTCATCTTGCCATGCCTAGATTGGCTGGTCTTGGAGTTTAGAGCCAGAGTTTTCTTCTTGTTGTCATCTTCTCCAAGCTCAAGCTCATGAACCTTGAGAGATCCCAGAAGTTCCTCCATTCTAAGAGAGTTTAAGTCTCTTGCCTCTTGAATGGCAGTAACTTTGGGTCTCCAGGTCTTAGGCAAGCTTCTTAGAATCTTTATGTTATTATCTCCAGATTCATAAGTTCTGCCCAAGGACCTGAGTCCATTTGTAATGGTCTGAAACCTCCCAAACATCTGATCAATGGTTTATGTTTCTTCCATTTTGAACATCTCATATTGATGTATGAGCATACTAATCTTGGATTGCTTGACAGTTTCAGTCCCTTCATGGGCTGCTGCAAGAGTATCCCAGATTTCCTTGGCAGATGTACAACCATGCACCTTCTCATATTCTGATTTGTTCAATGAGCATATCAGATAGAGTTTGGCTTTGGCATTCATCTGAACTCTAGCCTTCTGCTCCAAGGTCCAATCAGCCTTAGGTATAGGCACATTGTTTTGCATGGGCACATAGTCTCCATCAGTAACTACATCCCAGACATCGATGTTGTTGCTTTCAATGAACAGCTTCATACGATCTCTCCAGTAGTGATAGTCTACTCCATTGAATGCTGGGGGTCTTGTGATAGATGCACCCTCAGAGATGTATTGCCTGTTGTTGTTTGCAGCTTCCATCTGGATCTTTTAGTCCTCAACACTTGTTAGGTGCTCAACCCTGAGTTAAGCTCTGATACCAACTGTAGAAACACAGGGAAACACTAGAAGGGGGGTTGAATAGTGTTTCTTTATATTTAAAAGCTTTTTGAAAACAACAAGTTACAAACAGTTTCAGAAAGGTTTATGGGGGCTGTCTGAAGTTTTTGGATGGCTCCTGAAAATATATTTTAAAAGGTTTCTTTGCTTTTAAAATATTTAGAATAGCTTTTCAACACCCTTGATATTAATATAAACGAATTGACAAGAGATAAGGGATAGAAAACTTAGCCAAGGATTTATCCTGGTTCACTCACTACCACTGTGAGCTACCTCCAGTCCCAATGCCAACAAGCACTTGGATTTTCTCTTAATCTTTCACAAAGATTACAAGTATTCTTTTACAGTCAAGCCTCTTCAGGCTCTACAACCAAGTATTGTTTTACAGACAAGCCTCTCCAGGCTCAAACATAGATTACAATGAAAAAGAGTTTAAGCTTTTAAACTACACAAGTTTGAAGCTCAAACCTATTACAATGTACAGCTAAAAACTGAGGTATACTCAGGATATGAAAATACAAAGTGTACAAAGAATTTTATCAGAGTGATTTTCTTGAAGAAAAAATTGCAGCGTTTTGATTCTCTTTTTCTATATGTTCTTCTCTAACAGGATGATGGTCTTCATAAGGGGTATTTATACCCAGACTTTAATCCGTTGAAAAACCACCGTTTAGAGATAGCATTAAATGCTATACAATCCGTTGTGAGACATACTTCTGAGCATCCTGACATTTCTGACACAGTACAAGGTTGCATCTGCCAAAAGGCTGCTTCAGGAATTGCCGCGTTGCTGCTTTTGCAGAGATTTCCTCAGTGGTGTATGAAATTCAAATGCATCAGGAAAGGCCTCTCTGTTTGTTGCCATAAATGTGTTCCAAAACGTACGAGCAGCAGAGACTCAGAAAAGTCTTCACGCAAGGTTTCAGCAAAGATGCCACGTCATTACTAAAGCTTCAGACGACTTCCAGTCTTCAGACGGGTTCCAGTCTTCAGACGGGCTCGGCTCTTCAGACAGCTTCAACACTTAAGACAGGTTGACCACTTCAGAAGGCCTGTTTCCCTCAGATGACTTGAAGCACTTCTTAAAGACTTATAAAGCGTATTGTGGCTTGCTGAAATCACAGATAAATAATTAAACACTTAAGAGTATCTGTGAAAATAAATAATGTAAATTTGTTAATCATTAAAACTTGGAAATATTGCTGTCTTAAAACATCATAAAATCTCTTATGATATTTTTGAGACTCAACAGCCATTTCTGTGGCCTGACCCACAGAGTTCGAGTCTTCAACTTCAACCATGTTAATGCTCACTGGTTCAGCATAATTAGCATTCACTTGAAGAGGATCGGAATCAATCTTCATTGCCATTGGTGCTTTTTCCTCAAACTTCAATCTTCCTTGCTTAATCGCCTCTTGGATAATATCCCTGAATCGAACACAACTATTAGTCCAATGTCCATAAGTATGATGATATTTACAATATTTTCTACCTCTTCTCTGTTCTTGAGAAGGGATTATATGATCATCACTTAGAGTTATTTGTTTGTCTTTCACTAAAATATCAAAGATTTGATCTGCTTTCGAAATATCGAAACCATAATTTTTTCGGGGAAATCTATCTTTATTATCATTACCAGTATTTCCACTGGGTTTCAAAGATTGACAAACGTAAGGAGGTCCAGGCTTAAGTTCTGCTACATGAACATCGTTATCTTCCATATCATATTCGAAATCACTATCATCAGATACTTCCAAATATGCTACTTTGTCTTTTCGAAAGATTTTATCAGGTTTTCGAAATCTCTCTTTTTCTTTTTTCAAGTGTTCAATTTGCCTAACCTTATCAGCCAACTGGGCCATGTCTCTAAGTTGTTGGTTTATCAATTTCTTTCGAATTGAATAATCTAGTCCTCCTGCAGCCATTTGGACTAACTCATATTCAGGAATTTGAATAAAGCATCTAGCTTTCATTTGCCTGAATCTATTCAAATAATCATCAATGGATTCATTTGAAAATCTTTTAATGTTCACTAGATCCATTAACGTAACTTTGGTTTCCCCTTGAAAGAACTGTTCGTGAAAACTTCTCTCTAATTGATTCCATGTATGAATCGAATTTGGGGGAAGAGTTGTAAACCAAGTAAAAGCATTCTTGGTTAAAGAACTAGGAAAATACTTCATTTTAAGTTCTTCATTATTTGCCAAATCACCTGCTTCGATTTGATATCGAGCAATGTGTTCGACAGTGGATTCTCCTACTTCTCCAGCAAACTTGGTAAATTTGGGAACCTTCCATCCCCTTGGTAACTCAGTTTGCAATACCATTTGGGTAAAAGGAGAAACTACATAAGGATGATTCGCAAATCCTACATTAAATCCATGTCTATTCAGGATTTGTTCAACTATTCCAACAACATTTTGTTGCCCCCCTAAGTTATTTGCTCTTATCCTTTAGAGAATTTCATCAGCATTCTGATTTCTATTCAGGATAACTCTAGGAGCATTGTTTTCCCTATTTTCAACAGATTAACAGGATTAGGTATTTGGTTATTCTGATCCCCTTGATTTACAGGAGGATTCATATTAGCCACTTGTCTTACTATAGGATCTGTGGGTGCTCCAAACACATCCGCAATCCTTTCCATTTGCCTAGCCAACAAATTATAATTTGTATTCGTTGTTTGTACTAGGGGATCGAACACTGTGGCCATTTGAGTTGTCAACATGTTCACCATTTCATGGTTACTTTCATCCATTTGTTGCCTTAGAGTTTGCAACGTAGAATTTGTGATAGATGAAGAAGAATTTCCCACAAAGGGATTAAACATGGGTCCTCTAACAACTGAAGGACCCACTGTTGATATGATTTGTAGGGCTGTTCCAGAACTTGGAACAAATCCATATGGTAAACCATACTGTGGTTGTCCATTTTGAGACATATACATAAAACTGGACATAGGGATTGTAGAACCAATTTGACTTACTACAGGGTCTGTCACAGCAGTAGTGGTTGTAGTAATATTCGTTGATGGTTCCCTTGTAACACTATTATTTCCATTAGCCCCATTATCATTTTATTTACAGACTCATTCCTTGGGGGAGACGAATTCTCAGAATTCGTAACATTGGTGTTATCCCTATTGTTATTTCCACTTGCATTTTGCCTAGAATTGTTAGCCATTTGAACAGAAATTGTTCTCCCACTTCTCAAATGCATACAAGAACAAATCTATTCATAAAATCATAACACACTACTTTTTGGCAATTTGTCCCACCGGGCGTGCCAATTTGTTTGTGGTGATAAAATTCAATTTCGAAAATTAAACTTTAACACTTTGATTCTACGAGCAATCTGGGGATTAGAATCAAATCCTCTTACGAGACTCTTTTAAAAAAGTAGGTTTATGGTGTTTATGATTTCTTAAAAGATTTATTTGATATTCAATCTTTCTAGAAAAATGAATTATTTGGTACAGAATTTCACCAAGTTATTTTCTAAACATTAGAAATCCAGAAAACACTAAGTTCTAAAGATTTGATCCGGAATTTTTTATCAAAGAACTTGACTTTTAGAAAATTACTTGATTCAGAAATTTATCAAGTTTTCAAACTTTAAATTTTCAGAAACTGATTTTGAGAAACTTCAGTAAAAGTTTAAATGAGAATTTGTACAAAGAAAAGTAAATTACAGAATAGTAAATTTGCAGAATGTAAACAAAGAAAAGAAAAATTGAATTGTAAGAACAATTTGCATTGAAAAGAAAAGTGGATGGGTTCATCACATACTTGCTTCTCTTAGTAACCTGTTTGTTGCAGTGTGATCGGACGTATAAGGTGTTTCAGAGAGTATGAGTATGAGTGATTTGCCAACCTTTATTACATTGTGGGTTCAACTATTTATAGATTCCTAATCCTAACGGTTAACTAATGCATGTTTGACACATCAGCAACCTTATGTGTTGGCAGCGTATATGCTTGCCACGTTATCTGCTATCCAGAAAACTGTTTACAATCTTTGAAATCCACCACTAACTAGATGACACCTGTCTTGGTCTTTTATAACTTCTAATAACTGTTGTCTTGGTGTCTTCTGTCTTTTCGAAAATGAATCTTCTGCTTTCTTCAAAATTCTTCTAAGTCTTTAAAGATATGTCTTCGAATGTCTGCTTCTGTTTCTCGAAATCTTCTTCTTGATTGTTCGAAATCTTCTTTTAGAATTCTGACTTCTGATTTCTCGAATTTTGCTGCTGCATTCTCAAAAACCTCTAATCTTGATACTATATCTTCAAATTTCTCGAATTCAAAGAAACTGCTTCGAGATTTGACCTTACTTTTCTTTATGCCATGTGGCATATCTTAATTGGTCATTCCAAAGGTTGTGAAGACCACCGGCCACCGTCCTTTCAATTTGCATATGTGACTTTTCTCATTGGACGTTAGCAATGGTACATTAATTGGCTTTTACTCTTTTTACCTCCTATAAATAGGAGTTCACATACAAAGTTTCTTTCATCCAAGTTCTTCATTCTTCCTTCTTTTCTTCTTCCTTTCCCGAATTCTCTTAAAAATTTCTTCAAAAAATATGAAGAAGTTAATTCCTTTGGCTATTGCATACAATCTAATCTGGAATAATTTCATTTTCGATGAGATTGACGAAATAGCCAAAGCTATTGGCTTTTCTAACCTTTCTTTTCGAAAAGTTTTATTTTGGATTGTATGTGATAGCCAAATATGAGGTCACTTTAAACAATAAATGAACCTATTTATTGTCTCCTATGCTGATCATGATCTTCCTCCTCAGGTCAAAAGTGTTTTAGCAAATTGGAAGCATTATTTTCCTTTGCCTAGGCTCAATCGAAGTTTATGAGGATGAAAGAAGAAGAAAAGGCATGAAAGACACAAGTCAAGAACTCTTTCAGTTTAGGACAGTTTTCTTTCTAATACTTTAGGTACTTAGGACAGTTTTCTTTCTAATGCATTTCCTTTGTATTCGAACTAATGTAATTCGAATTAGGAATGATAAATACAAGAACTACCTTGTACCTTTTGAAATACCTCTAATGTATTCATTTTTCGAATTTACTCTTATCTTTCTTTCGAATCTCTAAAGTCTTTTGCATTGATTTCAATCAAGGATCCTCAAAATTAATAGACTACTTATCCAAATTCGAAATAAGGTAATTTGATCTTTTCCGTAAATTCGAAATAGCATCAAACTTTCGTCATTTTTTGGAATTCGAAACAATTAAAATTCAAATCCCAACACCCTCCTAATCAGCTGACCTACCAAGCCTTCCTGCCCAGCTTGCCTTCTAGTCTTCCTAGTCGGCCAACCTTCTTGTCCTCCCAGTCGACTAGAAGGTCAGCCGCCCAGGAAGGCTGGAATAGCAGCCGACCAAGAAGGCTGGTCGGTCAGAAGGGATGGAAGGTGAGCTGACAACGAGGCTACAAGGTCTGTTGAACAAGAAGGTTGGCCGGCCAGAGAACTTCTATTAGCCACATCAACAACTTAACAAAGCACACTAACGTTAGGGACCACAGTTAGGGGATTTCAAAACTACAGGGACAAAAAACACAAGTTTTAAAATATAGGGACGAAGACTAAAGTTGCTGAAACTATAGGGATGAAAAACATATTTTACCCATTTTTGGCCTTAAATAAGTTATTGAATTTGTCTTTTTTCTATTATAGGTGTTTTTACTAGTATTCTCATCATAATGGAATTAATGACTTATGTTAATTGTTAATTTAACTAGCAAAGCAATGAATCTTAATATTTCTTTTGAAGGGTTGGACCCAAGGGTGCATATGTCCCGGTGAACAAATAAAATGAAGTTAAGCACTCTTCGTTCCTTTCAAATAATAAGGCCAAGCCTAACTACCCGTATGCGGCAGACATATAAGTTGATCATCCAAAAAGGCATTCCAACTAGAAGTAGGAAATTTTAAATACTAATTGAGCTCAATAAATATTTTAATGACAAGAATAGTACAAAAAAAACTTATATCCAAATGGAACTAAAATTCAAAAGCCTTATGTTTCAAATATGCTATGACTCACTAGAGAATAAGGTTATGATAATAGTAAATTTATTAAATCCTTCAAAAGTATATATGACCCTTGCATAATAGAGAAAAAGAACTACTCCACAATTGGAGGGAAGGAAGTAGAAGGAGTATGGTTGGAAATTTACATATGGCAAGGTACAACACAGAACTACAATTGTATAACCAATGTTATCTTCAAAAAGTACATTATACAAGCACGCAACAAATATCGTATGATCCAATATGCTATATGCTACTTGGAACCAACAATGAGAAAAATAAAAAACAATAAAAACATTAGAATTAGAATTGGAATGCTACAAATAAGAAATTCTCCTTGCAAATATCAATCTTTGTATAACTTTGAATATAATTTTGTAAGAGCAACTAGCATCTTAATCATAATAGAATTAAAATTGATATCAAAGAATTAAGCAAAGTGTAAGATTCAACTTACCTATATAATTGCCCAAGTTGTTGTTGAACCCAAACTGAGAAGCTTCCCTCATTTGATTGAAATCCTTTTGTCATTACCCAAACCGCGAAGCGTCATCCTTCCTCTTCGATTTGAACACTAGGTCGTTGTTGTCCCCAAGTTGCAAAGCATCGTTTCCTCGTTCAATTCGAAGCATTGTTAACCCAAGAAGCCAATGTTGTGCTTCGTCCCCCAGTTGATTTGCACTTCACCGTAAACAAGTGTTTCAATTGCTCCTCCTTCGTCTCCTTCACTGTCCCTAGTTTGATTTGAGAAGTTTCATATTCGTGATTCATCATCCTCCGTTGTCCCTTGTTCCCTAGTTCGCCTTTCATCACAAAGCCGCGAAGCTCCATATTTCAATCGCTCACAGTGTTTGCATTGGCAGAATCACATGGTAGGATGCAAGCATGGGAGAGATCACAATTACAGGATTAGGTTGTTTGCGAATTTTGGTTTTGGATTGTAAATAAAAGATAATATTAACAAATTTGGTACAAAGGGGCTTATAAGATTGAATTACAAAATTTAAAAATATTTTAATTTCCCTTCCTAGTCGGATGTTGTGATTGGTTGATACATGTATCACAAGTTCATTAATCCAGTTGATAGAGGCATCAAAGCCCTTCTCAAAAAAAATAGTATCACAACAATTGTTAGATAAACAATTAATTTTACTAAACACTTTTAATTCAATAAATTAATTTCTAAACTTTTAATTTCCAACTAATAACTTATCAATTGCTAGCTAACTTATCAACTAACGGTTAATTTATCATATAGTTTGGTAACGTAATCTAAATCAGAGGAGTCGAAAGGTGGGAGCCCAAAATTTTGCACTCTTGTTAATTGTTATACAGGTTCAGCAACTGATCGAAATTTTCTCTTGATTATTCATCTGACCATAAATTAAACTGTACGGCAGATAATGACACTATATGGGAGACAGAATCTCGATTGCAGGTTCCAATTATCTAATCATCCTGTTCTTGATCCCTTATCCACTTTGTAGCCACCCACTTCTCTCCTTTTATCACGGGGCAACTCCCATGCAGTGATGTCTGCCAAAGAATACATAAGATAGGTCAAACAACCGTAACTTAGTTTGCACCAACACAAGTCTATCAAATAAGGAACTGACACAGTATATTCACTCGTTTCTGCACAGCTCATCTAAAACCTTGTTAGCACGCGTTGTCTATTAACTTAAGTTGCAAAAACAAAACAAAAACAAATTTTTGTCCGACACAAGTTCTCTTAAAAAATGCTATACATGAAATACGATGAAACCATTTTTTATTTACCTGTTTATGGACGTTAATATTTTTGGAAAATTATATAGCACCGCAATTCCGCATTGGTTATTGGTTATTCGTTATTACCCTATTTAGTGAATAGTGTTATTTTAACCGAATGATGAGATCTCAGGTAATTCAATGAGGAAAAAAAAAGGTGTTTATAAAACTTGCTTTTTATCTCCAAATCAAAGTGTATATAAATTCGACGGTCGGAAATAAAGAAACTACATTATTAGATAGCTTCAAACCACTTGTAATAGAATTGATTAAATCTTTTTCTATGATGTAAAAGGCAAGCCCTCCAAAGATGAAGTTAATTAAAAAGGAGGATAAATAGACATGTTAACTCACAACAATTGACCCCAAGAAAATTGTTTTTTACGTGCCAAAAGCCTATATAATCATTTCCGAATATTAATTTCAAATGTTTTCCTTCATCTCAGCACATCTACAAATTAATTTGACATATCAAAGTCTAATTATAAACCATAAATAATACGGTTAAAGTTGTACAAAAGCTTTTTGTCATGGTTACCTCAGCAAAAAATAGATTCCCCGGATAAGAAAATTTTGGACTGAAGTGATGTGATTTATGTTTGAAAACTTTTCCTTTCAAAATAACTTTGTGATCAAATTTAGTATAAATTTTTCAACTCAACCCAAAATCTACAATTTATCACATGAGGCAATAAGTTTGATTCAAAAGAACCAAACATGAAAATTTTTCCCATAATATGCATCCAAACATACACAATCTATATCCGCGTTGAGGGGCGAGTTGCCAGGCTTCACATTTCAGGGATATTAATTTAGCCTTACCAAAAAAAAAACCAAAACCTGATAATGATATAGAACAATATACTAACCTGATCAATTGTACCGTTAGGGAGCAATGAATAAAATAGAAGTCCATCCCCCTGTCGTGGCCTTACTCTTAAACCAACGCAGTCTTTGTACCCATAGCTACCATCCATGTTCAAGCCATTCTGCAAAATAATAACGCGTTAACTACGTAGGAAATTGTTGAGGAGTGTGTGAAACAAGATACAAAGACAAACTTTTTACCTCAAATGGGAACATAGTCTCGCCACCTTCCTGAACATCAGTTAAATACAGCAAAAATGAAGCCATCTGCATTCATAACCGAAACTGAAGTTAAGAAATGAACTTATTAAGATGTGTTTGGTGTAAAGATATTGTGTTAAAAACTGCTTATGATCAAAATGCTATTGAAGTTATGTTTGTTTAAAAAGTTGTCTTTGTATAATAATTAAGCAAAACCAAAGGTGCTACAAGACTAGTTACCTAAAAAAGTGTAAATGTATAGAACTGGATCCGAAAAGACAGCAAAAAATAGCATACACTATTGAAATGAATCCTGTCCCTAACTCCTCTGTACCAGAGTACCAGCAGGGGTACCCGGACAGGGATAATGAGAAAGAATACAACAGTTACCCAGGTGTACAAGAGATTTGGAGCTTTCTCTCAACTAATTCCAAAATATCTGATAAAACCCCTAATACCTAATTCCCTCCCTAGTATACTACTCTCCCCCGCACCTGCTAACTGTACTTACTATCTAAGTTAGCTATGTTAACCCTATTGCCCTGCCTATTTCTTCTAACGTAAACCTTCTTTATTAGAGGTATACTATTAAAATACTTAGTTTGGTCTTCAGAAAATAAACTCAAAATCACATTAGTCCTTTAATTATAAGCGACATCAAATTGGTAATTGATGTTTTCCCGCATCAAACTGTCATTTAATGACATCAGTTTAATTCTTTAAGGGCCAATTTGAGGGCACGTTAAATGGCACAAATTGACATTGAAGGGTGAGTTTGATGTATGTATAATTGAATGGAACTATAAAGACCAATTCTTTTATATGTTTGAATCTCTAATGATGAGTGGAATAGATAATAGGATGGAGCAAAATGGAGTGAAATGGAATTAAGTAATGTATATTTTTAATTATAAAACCCAAAAAGTAAAAAAAGACTAGTTTTATCTCATAACCCCCCCCCCCCCCCAAATTAGAGGGAAAGATAAAGAGGAATATTGGATGGAATGGAATGGAATGCGTTCCATCATATTCCGTTCCATTCCATTTTAAACAATCTAAGCAATAGAACATAAATACCATTCATTCCATTTCACTCCATTCCATCCTTTTCCATCCATCCCAGCATAGAGAACCAAAATGAAGATTTATTCTTAAACAAATAAACCATCAAGAGCTAAAAATGTAAAGAAAGCAATCTACTAGGAACAATAAAATATGATGATGAGATAAGTACAAGCAATTTAATATGAATTAGGGCATTAATAGAGACAGTATTATGCCACATTTCAAGAACACACGTTAAAAACTTCATTGGTTTTTAATCTTATGAGACTGTAGACATTCCTTCATTGCTCATCAGTGTTGTATAAAACACATAATAATGTCAAGGTTTTTTTGTCAATGTAATGTCAAGGTTTTAAATAGATCCATAAAAACTTTAATTGGACCCAGACCCATGTGATAACACCGTTTGACTCTTCTTCCACTACAGTATAATGATACACATTTAGATCATTTGTGACAGAATCCTACACATTTTAGGTGTGTCTCTCTCTCTATATATATAACAAAAAACCTCTCATTCACTCAACAACAGCATCTATTCTATTACACCCAAGCCACACCAAGTAGCCTCTAAATGACTATCGAACTTGTACTCCATCTTCATTACAACGTGTATGAGTTTTACAAATTTCATTGTTAAAATGACTTGCAAATCAGCATGTATGAGTTTTAGTTCAGACGTACCCTTTGGCTCTTTTGTGGGCCATATTCAGCAGGATTGAATGCATCATAATGGGAATTATATCTTTGACCAACCTCATAGCGTAGGATATTAAATGCCTGAAACATGGTGATTCCTCACAATTTAAAATCACCCTGAAAATGAGAAAGGTTTACAAATTCAACAAAATCATAAAGCACCTTATTTGAAGATTACATAGAGCTCAGGGTCAGGGAACCTAATACATTCAAAAGTTTAAGCGCACAAAACATTGCTTTTAATTGTGATTAGACTTGTTTTCCCCTTTCTTCTGTTTAAAAATATATGATGATTATGGTTTAATTAAAGATGAAAACAATGGCTCCAAATGATACTTTTAGACTAGACGTTTCACTTGCACTTGTCAAAAGAAAAGTCAAAGATTGGAAATTTCAAAAATATAGTCGATGATGTAATTATTATCTTAATGCCATCAATTACCCTATTCCTGCCATATCATTGTCATTGGTAGTTTCGGTCCTGAAAATATGGAAGACAACCTATAAAACTTAGTCTGGATTCACCAGCAGCATAAGGACTATTACACTGTCTCAATAACAACGGATTTAGAATAAGCTCTGATACTCTTAATTAGCCTTATCTCTAGTGAATGTGGGACTTTAACAGATACAATCTAGTGCCAGTGGCAAAACGCGCTTGGAAAGTGAGCCATTGAACATCTGTATGTATAAAATGAGAGGTGGGACAGCCAGCTCCACAGGCCCTTACATGCAACTGCAAATTATATCAGTCCCCATTTCCACTATGAACCTAATTTTAGAGATGATGATGTTGGGGTTAAACAAGAGCTATACAATTGTATGAGAAGGTTGGTGGATGACTTGATAGAGAGGAACAGAATTAGTTTGCAGCTTGCTGAATTTCATTATGCTAGTGGGCTTCTTGGTCTTGATACTGCAAAGATTAGTAGGAAGATTATGCTTCCTGCAGAATGGTAGGACTGGAACTTTTTATGGGGACGGATGTCCAAAGCTAAAGAGGTTTTCCATTCATATTCTAAGCTTGACTAGTAGCTTTTCTAGGTGTAAGCGTAATTGGAGTTCATTTAAAATGATAATTGAATTGATGGATTTGTCTAGTTTTAAATTTTCTGTTTAGAATTAGCAGTGTTAAGCTTGGTGATTGTGAAATTTTGGTTTTTATGTTTTATTTTCTAGGTTCATACAAACAGAAGAAACTGCTTGCATCAAGAAAAGATGAATGACTTGGTTTACGTGATGTACAACTTGAAGTTAGAAAGTAAACAAATAAGAAGAAATTTTGTTCTCCCTTTTGATGAAACTCATTATGATGATGAGTGGATAACTGAAGAGGGAGATGTTGCTAATGTTAATGAAAAGAATGTACAACAAGCCCTTGGGGATGAAAATGAAAATGTGGATCAAGGTGGCTATGTTGAACTAGTTGGAAGTTCAAGCAATCCAACATTAGATGACCTTGAGAATTTGGTCCTTGATATGAATATTGAAGAACTTTTATCATCTGAGGAGGAAGAACATGATGAAGACGATGAAAATGGTACAATTGAAGATGTTAGGGTTGGACGTTTGAAGATGTTTGTGGACTTATGATTTGGTTGTTTATGTATGATTAAAATTTGTATTATGACATTTTATTGCTGTTGTTTGCTTTGTTTTGGACTTAAGAGTGTTGAATTAATGGTATTATATTAGGTAGACTCTTACGAGTCTATAAGTTGAATTTATGGAAGCTCCATGAGTTTACATAGACTCTCAAGTTTGACAACCTTGACAGAAACACAATAGACATCATAGACATTAAAATTTCTCACCAACCATGAGGAACAAATTTACCATTCAAAATTTATCACAAACATGAAATTTATACAATGATTCTCTGAATTTCAATTAGCCCACCCTCACTAATGTGAGTAATGTATTAAATTTTTAATGCATCGATAAAAATTGCATCATTTCCATCAACAAACTAGTCCCAGAACTAATGTTTAAGGTTATGTAAAGGTACTATCCTGCACTTATTAAGCAACTGTTAGGGACCAACCAATGAGGCAGGGGATTGGAAGGTGTACACTTTGTAGGAATAGGAGGCAACTGAGTTAGTTACTATCTGTTGGGCAGTTAAATAGGGAGCCCAATGTGCAATTGGAATTCATTCTGATAGTTGAATAATAATTATAACAGAACCAACCTTGGTTGTAAAGGGAAACCCTGGGGGGAGGGGCAGTTGTAGGATATAATCATGGGTGGATATCCTTGACTGATCACAAATTAAGGTCATGTTTGGTTTAACGTTGAAATGTGGTAAACTCACGTTTCCAACGCTAGAAATAGTTGCGTTGAGGATTCCAAACTTGAGCTTGGTCAATTTCAACGCTAAACCAAACACACACTAAGAACAATTTCTTTCAATTTGGCCTTGGAGGGGTGGATATAATTATGGGTGTGGCTGGCTTGGTTACGGACATTAGGTGACTTGAAGACTAATTGGGATACTCTAACCATACATTTCATTCATCAGGGTAAGGCTGTCAGCTGTCAGCATTAAGGGGGATCCTAGCCTTTCTAAAGGATGGTTTCTTCCAATCCCCTGCCTCACTGGGTTGGGCCCTAACAAGAACCTTTTCCCTTGTTCCAAAAACCTTTTCTCTTCCCTTAGAGTAAGTATATTTACACTGCAAAAGTAGTAGTGGACAAGATGCTAGTAATGAACACCTTATTTTGAGCAAGACACTTACAAAATTAAAAAATAAAACAAATATACATAAAAAAATAAAAAAGCGGGGGGGGGGGTGTAAAGGGATGATATGTCTCATTGTGTCAATGAATAGGAAGAGGTAAGTCTCATCCAATTTAATTTCATCAAAGATGAGAAGTTGTCAAAATTTCACATAAGGATAGGATATGAGAAGGATATTTGAGTGAACAAAAAGGAGAAAGCAGGTTTAAAAAACAGGGCAGACTAAAAAACTAAAGAGACAGACTTGAAAGATCGGAAAAAGAGAGCCTCGAAGGATTTGAAAAAGGGACCATTTTCATTTATTCATAAGAGGTAAAAAGGAGAGAAGGAAACTAAAAAGTAAGAGAGGAAGGTAGAGAGCATTTGAGAGAAGTATTTTCTGGAAAATCGTTGGATTATAGGTTTGGTTTCTTGATCTTTCTATCCAAGATGGTTTGAATGCAAGTTTTGTCATTATAATTATGATTTGGTTTGATGTTCAAGTCCAACATTCTTTCTCTAATCCATTATACACACAACCATAAAATTACACTCAATAACAAAATAAAGACTATAGTTAAATTAATAATGGAGAAATTGAATGCTTGTGAAAGAGAAAGAGGGATCCCCCAATAGCTAAGAAGCTCATGGAGGTCCATTTTCCCACTACTTTGCTCAACATTGGAGCTTTCAACATTGTAGTTACACATGAAACAGACTTGGTGGCCAGGTGTTACCATACAAAGTGATAACTTATATGGGAGATATTGGATAAAGGTAATTTGATCAAGCACAAAATTGAAGTACCATTGCAGAATGTTTTGGTCATGCAAGCTGTTGTAAAAAAATGTTTAAAATAGATAATTGGAAGGGGTTGTATTTGTTCTTTGTTAGAATAAAACCATTCATGTGACTTCACCCAACAGCTTAAGCTTTTGGGGTGATTGGTTCATGACATGGTACCAGAACCTCTATGACCAAGTGTGTTCAAGAGTTCGATCTTTATACTCCATTGTTCCAATAAAAATAGGTTTAATTTCGGCCCAAGGTAGGAGGGTCTATGCATTGTCTACGCTTCAAGCCCAATGACTCTAGTGTGAAGGGGCGTGTTAGAATAAAACCATTCATGTGACGTCACTCAACAACTTAAGTTTTTGGGATAGTTGGTTCATGACATTCTCCTATTTTTTATTTTAAGAGTTTGTTTGAATTTGGCTAGGTAAGTTTCTTTTTGAAGAGTAAGTCTTTTTAGGATTGGGCTAGAAAAACAGGTGGGTTGGAATAGGCAAATAACAAAAAAAAAAAAAATCTGAAAATAAAAATATAAGAAAAAACTATAACATTTTTTTAAAAAAAATAAATCAATTCAAATAAATCCACAAAAAATATAGGAAACAAACTTTAATTTTCTTTTTTGGTTAAGTTGGTTAGAATTTTTTTTTGGGGGTGATGTTTCCAATGTTTAATATGTCTTGGCATGATGCTTTGTTTGAATATATTCAATCTTAAATATTTTTATCATTTTTTAAAATCAACCAACAAATAAATATTTTTGTAAAAAAATATGTGGCTTTGATTCCCATTGGGATGCATAAGACCATAATCGCCAAAATTAATTTATGATTTTATTAAAAGGGGAAATATAAGTATTTTTAAGGTTGTTTAATTTGCACAATTAGCCTAGGATAATAGCTCTAGGATGTGTATATAAGTATATTAGAGTACTGTACTGTAGGATTAAGTTAATGCCCTTCTATGTCCATAAACTCTCAAATTCAGTCATGGTTTTCATAGTTCTTTTTTTTAAAACTTCTTTTTTAATTTTTCTTAGGTTAAAAAAGACAACAATTCTATAATTTTTATTTTCAATTCCCAACTTGTCATGATTCCAGTCATGACATTACCAATTTTGCGAGAAAAAATAAAAACAGTATTACAAGTTACAACACAGCCTCATCATAGATTTCAAAAAGTCAATTAAATAAACATGAGAGAAATATTTTCAGTAAATCAGATTGACAAGGTTTTTCAAAATGCCTTTTCTGCACAGAGAGAGAGTAAGCTTAATAGTGATGTTACCTCTCCATGACTCCTGGGAATCATCGTTGCTCTAGCAATTTTCTCTTCAATTACTTCTAAAGTCCCTGTTTTATCCTCAGAAGCACTAATAAACACACCTGAGCTGTTTAAATAAAAAGAAAACACAAAGTTATAATGAAATTAAGGAAATGTTACATAATGTCCATCTAGAATTTTAGTAGAAGGTCTTCATAACCAACATCATCTATTTTCCCATGGACCAAACCTTTTGTCTAAGGTTACCCTTGTACTATATAAAAGCATATAATATACCATGTGTTAATATCTTGATCAAAAAGTTCATGGTCCGAGTTAGAGGCGAGGAATGAGCCAGTATTAGAGAATCAAATTTATTGACCATAATTTCAGATATGCTGAAACTCTCAGTCAGATTCACCATAATTCCAATCAGAATATATCATAGATTTTAGACAAGCCAAGAATCTTTCAACTTGGTTGGCCTATTATGATACTATGCATTTCATATAAATTTGCCTTAGCCATTTCAATAACAAAATCTTTCTAGAGATTTTGGCTTGAATAAGAATGTAAAACTGGCTGAAAATTTAGTTGAAAACTGAAAAACTAGAAGAAATCTGAAAAGCTAATTGGAAGCTTAAAGCTAAAAAGCTAGCTGATTTGATTGAAAGTGTTTGGTAAAACTAGTTGAAATGATAAAAATGACATATAAGGACATCATTAATTACTAAATAATGATGAGTGAGAGTTGTTGAAGGGTAAAATTGTAATAAATTTTCAGATAGTAGCTGAAAAGGAGAGTTTTTTTTTTTAAAAAATGACCTCGCGTAAGTTCTCAAAAAAAAAAAACTAGTAGCTACCTAAAAATGTTAGCCTACCAAAACACTAATGAAATAATTTCAGCTACTAATTTCAGCTACTAATTTTAGCTTTCATCTAGGTGAAATATCTTATTAAACGTACGGGCCTTTTTGTCTAGTTTGTGATAAAGAAATAAAGTTCACCATTCTATTTTGTCCAGTTTGCAATAAAGCCATACAGTTAACTAATTTACTTAGTCCAATTCGTAACACACACACAATACCTTGTTCTAATTCCCTTGGTATTCTCCTCTGTTTCTCCCTTGCGTAATGCCAAGGCTGATGGTTTAAGGCCTGCCTTTGCTACATCAACTATGCTTTCACATTGTTCAGCAGTTGCAAAATTAGGAAAATATAGAGCTCGAGGTTTCCAGCTCAAAACCTAAGGAACACGACCAACAGATACTTTTATTCGAGGGTCAACGCACAAGAACTAATTCCATATGAATAAGGTGAGGAAAGAAATCATAAATAAACTGCAGCGATAATCTCAACCGATGAAACTCTGATTTCAAATAAGCTATCATTACTAAATATGAACTAAAATTCACCTAAATCAGCGCAATACTGCACTATCCAAGACATAAATCTAAACAGACAAGGATCAATAAAAAACGCCGCGACAATTGCAACCAATGAAATTCCAATTTCAACTAAGCTATCATCATTCACAAGTCAATACGACATTCCAGCAAGAAATTCTAGAGCGGATGAAGAAACAAAATCGCGCACCTGGAAAGGAATCGATGTAATGGAATCGTCCCCAAACTCTCCTGCAGGCATCAAATTGTACTCCGCCTCCTTCGTCGATTCAAGCAGCCTCGGTCTCGGCCTCAATCCACGTCCATCGTCCTGCGAAGACTCAGTGATCGGTTACTTCTATATTTTCCAGCAAAAAAAAATAAAATAAAAAGAAAATTGCTCAAATCCTGGAAGAACATGATTAGGATTTAGAAGGAAGACCTGAGAGTGAGAAAAGAGAGCAGAACCGAAGAATCCAGCAAGGAAGAAGAAGATGCATATGAGGAAGACGTAAGGGAAGCCGAGCTTGTTCGTCCTCAAGCTCCAATTTCCTTTCACTGTTTTGGCTTTCATTTGGATTCTGTAGAGTTTTGTCTTTTTCTTCCTCCCGAGAATGGTAAGAGGCAAATGCCGAGCACCTCGTTTCTTGTTCTTTTGAAGAAGAAGTTTAACAAGTGTTTGGTGTTCTCTCAGTCTCAGTGGCTTGATTTAAATGATTTTATAATAATGGATTTACAGATGGATCATCTTGTCCGTGTACGCCCGGTCAATTGAAGAAAACTTTCTAATATTTCCTTTTAAAGGCTACTTAATTAATTATTCATTGGATTACGAATTAATTTAGTCAAATTATTTTAAAAATATTTTTCAAAGTAACTTTTATGATTTTTTTACAGAACTTTTTTATGATTTTTTTAAAAAAGTATGAGAATGAGAATGAGAAGATTAAAATTGTTCTTTAATTTTCTTTTAACAATTTATAGACAAAATGATGGATTTTAATAACTCAGGACTTGTTTTATTTTTTTGGTAAACATAACTCAGGACTGGGAAGGATGGCTTAGGTGGGATACTGGCTGGAGCCCATTGAAAATCTTTTACTCGAACACCATTTTTGGGTGAAATTCTACTTTTTGGGTGAATCATTTTTTGGGTGAAATTCTCCTCGAACAACATTTTTGTGTGAGAAGAAGTGACACTGTAATACAGCTAAAATGCTAAATAATGATTGTAACATTAAAAGATGTAATAACCTTTTTAAAAATGAAAATATTATAATGTCTATGTGTCGGGATAAGTCATCATAGAGAGAAAAATTGTTTGAGATAAATTATTTATACAATAACTTATACAACACATTTTTTTTATTTCTCTCTATCATTTCACATATCACATCTTACACTACTCTTTTTTTTATTTTTATCTCTTTCATAATTGTACAAGATTGTTGTACATTGATGTTGTATAATTAGTTTTAGGGAGAGTGAATAAAATTCTATAATGGGTAGACAAGTATTGTATGGTACAAAGAATAATTCTACCATATTATATAATAATATAATAATGAATGGTTCAAATTAACCATTATCTTTATATTTTTTTATTTACACATTATGTCTTTACTAATGAGTGAATCTACCTTATAATATCTAAATAGGTCTTGTAAAATAAAATATTTTTATTGTCAATATATTATTGGAGGGTTAAGATGAATCGGTCAACAAGTTTAATAATTTGGCAACATTGTTATTTATCATTTGTTATTTAATCCCACTATAACATGAACATGATGTGAGGTAGATTAGTTAGTAACATTACTCTATCGATGACCTTATGACTCCACCGGCAACCCCGTGATACTACCGGCCACTCTGTAGATTTTATTGCAACCAACGACTACATAGCACCCCCTTTTGACCATGGTGTCAATGAAGATTGATGTGACTTGAAACAAAGATAAGTCTGAGGCTTGAATTTGATGGCACCATTTGAAAGAGAGTTGCAGCCTATTACCTAATAAAATAGTTGTTGCACAACATAGCATGCATAGTCTTTCGGTGGAAGTCAAATATGATGGGTTAGTATAGTATAGCCTTTCGATGCAACTCAAATCAGTATAAATGAACTTTTCTTCTTTCCCAAGCTTCAATCTCTGATGTTATATGGTTGAAATTTACATGTTGATCTTAATCATTGGTTGCTCGCATCCAACACTTAACTTTTCTTTTGTAACGCCTGAATTTATTACTCTGTTTCACATGCCTAAGTTCACCCGCCCTTTTGAATAATGACAAAAGGGGGAGTAATATCACTAACAAATCTTTGAAGATAAGTTTCTCAGAAAAAGGAACTTACTGATTCAGAAAAAGCTTCATCAATATCAGAAAGAACAAATTCAGGGGAGCACTTCATTCTGTTCAAATATATGAAATATGGGGAGAATATTTACTTAACATAAAATTCTGAATCTTTCCCTATGATATTTGTCAGTGATATACAAATTTGTCATCATTAAAAAAAGGGAGAATGTTGAGTCTCGGAATGATCTAAGTATTCAAATTAAATTAAAGACTCATTATCCTTGGTTTTAATGATTATCAAATTTGTTGATCACTTTATCAGAATGAGAAATAGATTATGCTCAAAGGTATTTGTTCTATGTGTTGCAGGAAAATACTATCATGAACATACTAAAACTGCTTGTGCCAAACGATATGAAGATAGCTTACACTGAACTGGCTGAAACAAGCTTGAAGTAACCTTCTGAAAGAAGCATACTTTGAACCTGCTGATCTAGAGCAACATGTTGAAGTTATGCAACCATCTGAAAAATAGGAACCTGTTGAAAGTATGTGCATACTGAATTTGTACCTGTTGAACACATACTCTCTGAACTCAATGACGTGGCAATTCAAGCTCACTAAAATGAAGAACTCTCTGAAATGCTTGGAACTGCTGAAGACTCTCTCAACCTTCTGATGACGTGTACCACTCTTTAAGCTGAGAAGTCTTACTAAACTCATGCAACAAAATATCTTTCAAAATCAGAAGACTATCTGCGCAAAGACTTAAAGGTCTCTAAACGTCTTCTGCCATCACGAAAAAGGAACCTCTGAACCTGCTGTGTGACAGAGCAGTGATATCTCTGCACACCTACTCTACTCAAGACAAAGACTTTCACAAGTTCATCTCTCAACGTCTACTTTCTCAACGACTATTTTTCTGATGCTATATATAGCTCAATGAAAAGCCTTAAAAAAGAGAGAGAGCGAGCAATATAGAAAAATCTCACAGAAAGGTGAACCGCTCAAGAAAAGAGGATCAAGAAAGCATGATGAGTTAAAGAATCTCTCCATAAAAGAAGAGAAGAAAAGTCCAAACAAAAAGAGTGAATCGGCCATACTAAGAGAAAATCCTTTCAAGCAAAAAAAACTCTGTAGTATCTCATTTCCTTGTACTTAGATTTATTCTTTGTATCCTGAGTTATACTCAGTTATCCCTTTGTACAAGAGTGAAGGGAATCAAGCATGTGGTCAGGGTGCAGCGGAAATAAATGGATTCCCTCCCTTGTTATAATCGTTTTGCAAAAACACGAATCAAGGCATAAAAGGTATTGAAACGAAAGGTCGTATCTTATTAGGATTATAAACGAGGCAAGTGTAGCCACGTCTCTCTTGGTATCCACGCCAACAGCCAAACTAGGATACCCTCCTCAGCTCTGCTAGTAGCCTTAGAAAGTAAGAAGCGATTGATTATGTGTATCTGGGGTAGTGCATCTTATGCTCTATTTATAGAGTGGTGGCTAGGGTTTTACCCCCTCACTCACTTAACCCTCACACTTATGGGTCTGACCCATTATGTTATAATTCTAATTAAATTAAATTAGAATTATTATCCTTTCCTAGTGGCTTGTTGTATGCGTGTGATCCAATAGGCTTTTAATATTTGGTTATAATATTAAAATAAAACCCTTTTATATTTAATATCATAAATAATGAGCGGTATCTAGCAACACATCACTATCCAAATATTGAGATTATCAATAACTTTGATAAATCCTATTTTATGATAATAATTTATATGATGTCCCTTTGTCCAAATATCTAATTGAACACAAGGGCATGGATTGTGTCAACCTTGTATAGTTCAATTTATATTTTCTTGATCCCCAAGTAGACTGTATAGAAAATAAACATCTCATGTTCATCCTCCTGAGAATGGCCATGCATTTTGCAGTCTCACTTTATTAAGAGGCCTACAGATATAACTCCTATTACATAGGAGGGACAAATCCCATCTAGGGCACTCACATTCCATCACATAATTTATTATAGGGAAAAATATGTTTTCGTCCCTATAGTTTTGGTCAACTTTGGTCTTCGTCCCTGTACTTTAAATCCTTTGTTTTTTGTCCCTGAACTTTCTAAACCCCCAAACCATGGTCCCTGGACGTTAGTGAGATCTGTTAACCTAATGAGCCGGGTAACAAAAGTTACATGTTAACCTTAATAATGGACCCCAAATAGCTGAATCATCTAATTAATATTTTTTTATTAATTTTTAAATTATTAAAATAACCATAATTATGAAATTAGGTTTTTTATCGGGTAAAATTGCTCAGGTGAAAACCCTAATTTAGAAACTAGGATTATTATAATAATTAAAAATTAATAAAAAAAATTAATTACATGATCATTCGGTTATTTGGGACTCACTATTGAGGCTGACATGTAACTTTTGTTAGCCAGCTCATCAGGTTAACAGATCTCATTGACGGGGAGGGACCACGATTTAGGGGTTTAGAAAGTTTAGGGACAAAAAACAAAGGATTTAAAGTACAAGGACGAAGACTAAAGTTGACCGAAACTATAGGGACGAAAAACATATTTTTCCCTTTATTATATGTTCAAATACCAACTTTATGATCACCCTGTTACAGGCAACATTTGATGATATTCAAAACACATAATTCCTTATGTAGGAATCATAGTGATTTCAGGTCAAAGGACTTTATATAACATTTATCAATTTAAGAAACGTTCATGACACTTATGTAACAACCCATGCAACGTTCTTAAGGTGGGCCTGTCCAGTACACCATTACTCTTAATGTGTACCTATGTGAGCACATGATATCTCATATCCATGATCTGTGAGATGTGATCATCAATGAACTCACATACTAGTCTAAATGCATCTTTGTCCTAAGGTGATACTTGACTAGGGACTATTTAAGAATAGTTCTTCATAAGATCTCATGATCAAGTCATCTACTTGATTCCTTATGAAGTTTAAGCTTACTATTCTAAGGACAATAATTATATTCTAAAAGAATAAGTTTGCCTTTATAAAATAACATGATACAAGTGATGGATATTCATAAATATATAAGTCTCTAGTGCATATTCCTAACAATCTCCCACTTGCACTAGAGACATTCAGACATAACCATTATGCCTAATGATCTAGTGTACCCTTCATGCTTCTGCTGCACAAGGGGTTTAATGGGTTTGTAACAGCGACTGTTTCTTGCTTCGAACTTTTCTAGCTCACAGCGCCACCATTCAAACAATTCACATAACCTGATTGCGATCTTCAATCATCTTTGTCGGTTTGGAAGCTAGCATCAGTGTAACCCTTTACAAGTAGCTCTTCCTCACCTCCATATATCAAGAATGAATCATCAGTTCTTCTCAAGTACTTAATGATGTTCTTGACTGTTTTCTAGTGATCTTCACCAAGATCAGACTGGTATCTGCTAGTCATGCTTAAAGCATATGATATTTCTAGTCGAGCACATAACATGGTAAACATGATAGACCCTATAGCGGATGCATAAGGAATCTTACTCATGCGACCTCTCTCTTCTTCATTGGAAAGAGAATGAGCCTTAGATAGGCTTATACCATGTGACATAGGTAAAGATCCCTTCTTAAAATCTTGCATGTTAAACCATTTTAACACTTTGTCTATGTATGTACTTTGACTTAGGCCCAGTAATCTTCGAGATCTATCTCTATAGATCCCGATACCTAACACATAGGTCGCTTTGCCCAAATCTTTCGTAGAAAAACAATTTCCTAACCAAGTCTTTACAAACTGAAGGGTAGGAATGTCATTTCTTATGAGGAGTATGTCATCTACATACAAAACCAGAAAAGTCACAAAATGTTGTCACTAACCATTTTGTAGACACAAGGTTCATCTTCATTTTTAATGAAACCAAACTGCTTTACACCTTCATCAAAAATGAAGATTCAATCTTCTAGAGGCTTGCTTTAATCCATAAATGGATCGTTGCAACTTATATACCTTTAGGTATAACAAAACCTTCAGGTTGTATCACATACATATATTCAAGAAGGCTTCCAATTAGGAAGGCTGTCTTGACATCCACTTGCCAGATTTCGTAATCATGGTAAGTTGCAATAGCAAGCAAGATCTGAACAGATTTAAGCATGGCAACTGGGGAAAAAGCGTTTCATCATAGTCTATACTATGAATTTGCGTGAAAACCTTTATCCACTAACCGTGCTTCAAAGGTACTTACATTACCACCCATGCCAGTTTTCCTCTTTGAAAACCCACTTGCACCCTATGGGTTTTATCCCTTCGGGTGACTCAATCAAGGTCCATACCTTGTTAGTGTACATGGAATCCATTTCAGATCTCATGGCATCAAGCCATTTCTCAGATTCTAGACTCAAAAGAGCTTCTTGGTAGATCACTGGTTCACCTTGATCCATTAGCAATACATTCCCTTCCTGAGACACAAGGAAACCATATTTCTCAGGTTGGTGACGTATTCTATCTGATCTACGCAAGTCTTGCGCTACTTGAGCAGGTGGCTCCACAACACTTTGTGGTATCTGCTCTTGTTCCATTACAGGTTCATTGCTACTCTGTGTTTCTTGAATTTCTTCAAGTTCTACTCTCCTCCCACTCATTTCCTTAGAGACAGATTCCTTCTCTAAGAATACAACAGTCCTAGCAACAAACACTTTGCCTTCGCTAGGATTATGGAAGTAGTAACCCTTAGTTTCTTTTGGGTATACCACAAAATAAGCACTTATCTGATTTGGGTCCTAGCTTATCTAAGACTTAGCGTTTCACATAAGCTTCACAACACCAAATCTTCATAAAAGACATACTAGGTCGCTTCCCAGTTCATATCTCATATGGTGTCTTTATGATAGCCTTAGATGGAACATGGTTTAGTGTGAAGGCTATTGTTAACAAAACATGACCCCAAAAGGAGTCGGGGAGATCGGTATGACTCATCATAGATTGAACCATATCTAATAGAGTTCGATTTCTCCTTTCTGAAACTCTATTCCATTGAGGTTTTCCAGGAGGATTGAGTTGAGATGTTATCCCACACTCTCTTAAATAGTTATCAAATTGTTGGCTTGAGTATTCTCCACCTCGATCTCATTGAAGTGTTTTAATAGTCTTGCCAAGTTGGTTTTATACTTCATTCTTAAATCCCTTGAACTCTTCAATGGATTCAGATTTGTGTTCCATCAAATACACAAATCCATATGTACTGAAATCATCAGTAAAAGTGATGAAGTATTAAAAACCTCCTCTAGCCATTGTGCCCATGGACCCGCATACATCACTATGTATGAGACCAAGAAGATCACCAGCCCTTTCACCCTTTCCAGTGAATGGGTTTTTGGTCATCTTCCCTAATAGACAAGATTCACATGTCTCAATTGATTCAAAATCAAAAGATTCCAAATAGGCATCTTGATGGAGTTTGGATATGTGTTTCTCATCTATGTAGCCCAGTGACAATGCCAAAGATAAGTTGGGTTCAAATCATTTGTTTTGACCCTCTTAGAACTTATGTTATAGATAGGCACTTCCATGTCAAGAACATATTTTTCAACTTTGCACAACCATATCATTCAAATAAATTGAATTATTCTTTATAAAACACTCTTTTCTAAACAAGAAACGGAATTTAAAATTCCCACTAATCGTAGGCATAAAATAATAATTATTTAGTTCAATAACTAGTCCAGTTGGCAAAATTAAATAATAGGTTCCTACGGCTAAGGCAGCAACTCTTGCTCCATTTTCACACGTAGGTCGACTTCTCCTTTAGCTAATGACCTACTTCATTTAAATCCTTCACATTCACACTAATGTGAGATTCACATCCGGTATCCAATACCCAAGATGCAGAAATAGGTAAATTGACTTCTATAACATATATATTCCGGAAGCGGAAGTCTCACTTCCCTTCTTCTTGATCTCCTCCAGATACTTTACACAGTTTCTAATGTCCTGATTGGCCACAGTGGAAATATTTTCCTTCCTTAGCTATCCCGCCCATTGGTTTCAAGAATTTCTTTCTTGCCCTTGCCTTTTCACGGTTGGACCATCAATATGGCCTTCCCTTTACCTTTATTAATGTTTTGCTCAGCTATTCTTAACATGCTTAGCAATTCTAGCAGCGATTTGTCAAATTTATTCATGTTATAGTTCATGATGAATTGACTATAGCTGTCCAACAACGATTGCAGGACAAGAGCAGTGGCCAACTCTTGGCCTAATGGGAATCCAAGCCTTTCTGGGTTTTCAATGTACCCAATTGCTTTGAGTACATGAGCACCAACAAGGGTTCCCTCTGCCAGTCTACATTGATAAAGTGCTTTTGAGATTTCAAATCGTTCAAGCCTAGCTTGTCATTGATAAAGTCTCTTTAAGTGTACAATCATATTGTATGTCTCCATGTTCTCATGTTGTTTTCAGCATTCATGGTAGTAACCATAAGGCAAGCTACATCGAGAACAACATCCAGATGCTTTCTAAAAGCATCCTTGTCAGGTTTCGAAGCATTTGTAACGGGTGTTTCAGGAATAGGTTCTTCCAGGACATACAACCTTTTCTCATGCCTAAGGACAATCCTTAGGTCTCTATACCAGTCGAGAAAGTTAATTCTAGACAGTTTGTCCTTCCCATGGACTCATCGCAGTAAAAGATTATTTGTTGTGTTCAAAATTATGCACGTAAGTATCATATAACAAACATATTTAATAAGGTCTTTAGATAAATATGTCTCCCACTATTTTGATTCAAAATAAGTACCCTCAATATAAAGAATCAGAAAATATCATCACTAGATTTTCTTAGTGGGCCAAGATCCATATTTCACCTAATTTTAAGTCAACTTTAGTTGATCGCTTAAGAAAAGGTTATTTAGGTAGGAACACGCTTTCCAATTGTATCTCATACAACTCTTGGATAGTTAGGTGAATGACTCTTATTCTAATTCATCTTATGAATTAATGCCTAACTTAGTGCCTCTAGGTTTTTCAATCCTATTGAATATACCTAGTTAAGTCAAAACCCAATGGTGACAGTTGGATATTACTTTTATCCCATCGCGCCTCACTAAAGTAGATAAATGCACCCTGCTTTAGCAGACCCACATTTAATCAATTCTAGCCTTGACGAGTGCCATACATTGGAAGGCAAAACATGACTTAATATCGGTGCCTTTAGGTTTTTCAATCTTATTGAGTATACCCAATCAAAACCCAAGGGTTTGACAATTGGATATCACTTTTATCCTATCACACCTCACTAAAATAGATAAAAGTACCCTGCTTTAGCAGACCCACTCTTCATTGATTCTAGCCTTGACGAGTGTCATTCAATGGAAGGCATAATAAGCATTGAGGGATTTGATCGCTTTATTTTTCATTCCTTTGTTAAACCATTTAACAAAAACATAATCGCCCCTCACTAAAATAGATAAATGTACCATGCTTTAGCAGACCCACACTTAATCCATTCACGCCTTGACGAGTGTTATTCATTGCAATGAAAAACATAACTTAACATTCCCTTCAAGGGATTTGATCACTTTAATTTTATTCCTTTGTTAAACCATTTAACAAACAAGCATGCATCTCATACAAAACACATGATATGGTTATGGCCTCCTAAAATTCCAATACAAAATTACATCAACTATATAATCTTGAGTTCTCCAAATCTCCCACTGAATCCATGCTCCATGTCCTCCAGGTTACATTACATAACAAGAAGAAACCTCATTTAACATACGAGGGGATAGAGATGAGAAAAGAATTACAAGAGGAATGTTTAGAGGTAAGGCACGACACGCAGGTCGTATTTAAATTAAAATAACTAAGGCCAAAACCAACCATCATGCAAAACAAAATTAGCATCCATTGATTGTAAAACGAGTGATATAATGAGATGTATATATTAAGCGAGGTTTGATTACGCGCAAACAAAATAACACGCTACGCAGTGTCTCGAAACAAAATTTGATTTGATAAACATTTAACCAATCATCAATAAGTGTCTCGCATCAAACGAATACTTCACGAACCGATAAACGAGTAAGTCCCTCGTATCATTTGAATACGCTCTTGTCAGCAAATTGATAAGAGTCATGTTTATCACAGCCAATATTTGAGTCGAGACAAGGTTTCAACAATTGAACCCTTTGACGCCCAAGACATGAACTCTTTCATGTTCCATGGGACCCTCCAACATTAAAACATACAAACATATATACATCGCACATAAAACAATCAATAAAGGGAACAAAATAAATTGATTCTGAAAGTTTCGCTTTACCTACGCTTCACCTGCGCTACAGCGTAGGTGAAGCGCAAGTATCAGAATTGAAAATACGTAAATTGCGCTTTAGTCTGCGCTGCAGCGCAGATCTGCGCTTCAGTCTGCGCTGCAGGTTAGATCTGCGCTGCAGCGCAGGTTGCAGCCCAGATATCAGCGCTTACGTTTTTCAGCAGAAAAACAACAAAAAAATCATAATCTTCACAAGATTAAAAGCCTAAAACGTGTTTATCGCAAACCAAAGCTCTGATACCAATTGAAGGGAATCAAGCATGTGGTCAGGGCGCAACGGAAATAAATGGATTCCCTCCTTGTTATAATCGTTTTGCGAAAACACGAATAAATGCATAAAAGGTATTGAAACGAAAGGTCGTACCTTATTAGGATTATAAACGAGGCAAGTGTAGCCACGTCTCTATTGGTATCCACGCCAACAGCCGAACTAGGATACCCTCCTCAGCTCTGCTAGTAGCCTTAGAAAGTAAGAAGCGATTGATCATGTGTATCTGGGGTAGTGCATCTTATGCTCTATTTATAGAGTGGTGGCTAGAGTTTTACCCCCTCACTCACTTAACCCTCACACTTATGGGCCTGGCCTATTATGTTATAATTCTAATTAAATTAAATTAGAACTATTATCCTTTCCTAGTGGCTTGTTGTATGTGTGTGACCCAATAGGCTTTTAATATTTGGTTATAATATTAAAATAAAACCCTTTTATATTTAATATCATAAATAGTGAGCGGTATCTAGCAACACATCACTATCCAAATATTGAGATTATCAATAACTTTGATAAATCCTATTTTATGATAATAATTTATATGATTTGTCCCTTTGTCCAAATATCTAATTGAACACAAGGGCATGAATTGTGTCAACCTTGTATAGTTCAATTTATATTTTCTTGATCCCCAAGTAGACCATATAGAAAATAAACATCTCATGTTCATCCTCCTGAGCATGGCCATGCATTTTGCAGTCTCACTTTATCAAGAGGCCTACAGATATAACTCATGTTACATAGGAGGGACAAATCTCATCTAGGGCACTCACATTCCATCACATAATTTATTATATGTCCAAATACCAACTTTATGATCACCCTGTTACAGGCAACGTTTGATGATATTCAAAACACATAATTCCTTATGTAGGAATCATAGTGATTTCAGGTCAAAGGACTTTATATAACATTTATCAATTTAAGAAACGTTCATGACACTTATGTAACAACCCATGCAACGTTCTTAAGGTGAGTTTGTCCAGTACACCATTACTCTTAATGTGTACCTATGTGAGCACATGATATCTCATATTCATGATCTGTGAGATGTGATCATCAATGAAATCACATACTAGTCTAAATGCATCTTTGTCCTAAGATGATATTTGACTAGGGACTATTTAAGAATAGTTCTTCATAAGATCTCACGACCAAGTCATCTACTTGATTCCTTATGAAGTTTAAGCTTACTATTCTAAGGACAATAATTATATTCTAAAAGAATAGGTTTGCCTTTATAAAATAACATGATACAAGTGATGGATATTCATAAATATATAAGTCTCTAGTGCATATTCCTAACAAAGAGAACCCGAGTTTAAGTTTCTCAGAAACTTAAACTAATCCTTATTGTAAACACTGTTAAGTGTCTGAGAGCCTGGAGAGGCTTGGAGGAACAAAGAATACTTGTTTCCAGCCTGGAGAGGCTGTGTTTACAAAGAATACTTGGTTTTCAGCCTTGAGAGGCTGTGTGTACAAAGAATACTTGTTTTCAGCCTGGAGAGGCTGGGTTTACAAAGAATACTTGGGTTTCAGCCTGGAGAGGCTGGGTTTACAAAGAATACTCGTTGTTGAGCCCGGAGAGGCTAAGTGTGCAAACAATACTCGGTGTTGAGCCTAGAGAGGCTAGGTGTGCAAATAATATGTGTATCTGTGTTCAGATAGTGGAAAATCCAGTGGACTTTTGCCTTGGGACTGGACGTAGCTCACTGGATTAGTGGGTGAACCAGGATAAATTTCTGTTGTTAAGTTCTCTCTACCCTTAACTCTTTACTTTCTGTTTAAACTAACCAAGGATGGTTTTAGAAAAGTTGTTTTATTAATCTACGCAGAAAACAATCTTTTCTTCTTTGGAAAAACGTTTCAAAAGCTTTTATCCAACCTTCTGAGTTGCATCAGCAAGTTGCTGAACTCCCAGTTTCGGAAGGTTGCTCAAATATTTTCAAATCAGTTTTGCTTGTTCAATGGTTTTCAAAAAAATCTGTAAAGGTTTATAAAACACTATTCAACCCCCCTTCTAGTGTTTCCCATGGTTCTAACAGGAAATACATAAGACGACTTTATGGGGAACTTTCAAAAGTGAAGCACAAAATAAGAAGTATGCGTTGAAACTTTGCAAATGTTCAGAACAACGTTGCTTCTTCGTACCCAGTTGTTAGAATGTCTTACAACGGTTTCAACGCATTTAATGTTATCTCTAAACGAACAAATCCGGAGAGAGAAGATACCTGAAGCCTATAAATAGATGAGCTCGTTCAAGATGCAAATACAAATAACTTACACAAAGATTCAAAGAGCTCAAACGCTGCTAAAATCACTCTGTGATTAATATTTGATTTCATTTGTACAAAAACTTTCATATCTTATTTACAGTTAGCTTTATTCATTCAAGAACTAAAACTTATCTGAAGTTTAGAGTTCAATTTTTTTTCATTCAAACACTCGATTAGTTATTGAGCCAGAAAAGGCTAGGTAGAAAATAATACTTGTATTTGGCTGTTGAGCCTGAAGAGGCTTGGAGAAAAAAATACTTGTAATCTTGCAAGATTAGTGGAAAATCCAGAAGCGAGTTTTTGCTAACCAAAGAGGATAAAATTGTGGTTATAGAACTTGTGCTAAGCTAGTGAAAAAGTATTTTATCCAGAAAACCTTTTGCTTGAAATTTCAGATAAGAGAGCAGATTTGAGACAGTCTTTGAAAACCTATCTGCAAGCTTTCTGAAAACTAGTTTTTGTGAAAAATTTCATCCTAAAATGAAAATTTTTCCTAAACACAATTCAACATCTCTTCTTGTGTTTACCTTTGTTCCTACATGGTCATGGTTAACCTATTATAAAATTAGAGCTGTCAAAGTGAGCCAACCCGGCTCACTCGGGTTGGCTCACCACGGGTTAGGCTAAAAGTGAGTCGAGCCGGGTTGGCTCACTTTTCTGGTGAGCTGAAAAAATATCAACCCGGCTCGACCCACCGCGGGTTGGTGGGTTAAGCGAGCTGGCTCACCTAACTTAAAATATTATAAAAATATTAAAAAAATAATAAAAAAGATCAAAAAAGTAGAAAAAAGTATATAATTATAAAAATGATTTAAAAAATATATAAATTAAATAAAAATTAAAAAGTGAGTCAACTCACCTTAACCCACCTCAACTCGCCCCAAACCCACTTTGGCTCGCGAGTTAAGTGGGTTGACCCACTTTTGACCCGTGAAAATATGAGCCTATATTTTATCAACCCAACCCACCGGTGAGCCAGATTGGCTCACCGAACTCAACCCAAATTGACAGCTCTATATAAAATCCCTAGTAACTGCCACGTTGATATATAGGCCTTTAACCCCAGGCCTATAAATACCTCCCTATGCAGATTTCACCTTCATTTCATCTTCAACCTTAGTACCTCATGCACTTCTCTCCATCCAAACTCCATAACTCACCCTTCAAAAGCTCCAAGCTTTTACACAATACCCTCAGTTTGTCATTTGAAGCCTCTTTTCACCGTTTAATTACCATTGGTGCTTCGTGGCAAAGCTCTTTACATTGATTCAATGACATTGCTCTACTGCATTCTCAATCAAGCTTCTACCAAAATCCATTAATGGTTGCCGAAGGAATTGACACCAATTCCATTGGTTGTAACAAAGGGAAAATCATTTGTTTACAATTTTAAAAATTGTTTTTTTAAATAGAAAATTGAAAATTTCATCTGACAGACAAATTTTAAAAATAGTTTTAAAAGTGACTGTTTTTTAGTTTTGAAAAACTAAATTTCTAAAATTACTTTTAGATATTTTGGAATTTTTTAATTTTTCTGTTTTTATGTTCGAAATATTGTAATTAAATCATTTTATTTTTAAAAAATTGAAAAACAAAACTGATTCAAACCGTGCTCTCTTCTCTCTCCTCTTTTTTTTTTTTGCTTTTTTTTTCTGACCAAAAAAAAAATATTGTTACGTTTAAAGTTTATTTAATAAGAAGTTTTTTGGTTCTAGGTAAGATGAATGGGAAATGTTGATAAAGGCCAAGCCACATAAAAGATTATGATATGATAATGATCATGATCATTATAATTTTGAAAAAAATTGATTAAAGATCGTGTCGCAATCAGAGGCAGAGAAAAATAAATGCACAGTATCAAGTAGCTTTTAATCATTGAAATTTCGAAGAAAATATTGTATGTACCAGTACCAATGCAATTATGGGTTTGGGAAATTATTCCTCTACACTAAAATATTTTAACGTACATTTATCATTCGGTTCAAGTGGTATATGTTTGGTTTGCTTTAAATAAGATCTTGAGTTTAAGTTTTGTGAATGAAAAAAAAAATCTCAGCTAGGAAAACTAGCCTCACCATGATGTGGATGTTCCCTCCGGCTCAAGCAGCATTAATTACCTCCCATAGAGGATACGTGTGGTTTAAACCAATTTTTATTAATATAGGTGTGTAAAGAAGAGAAAACTAAAAGATCACAAAAAGAAAATGAAAAATGTGATAATTGATATGATAAGAGATAAAAAAAGACATAAAAGAAAAAAGGCTAAAATATCTTTTTCATCTATGTAATATTAGCGAGTTTTGTTTTTCACCCCTCCAAATTTTTTTTTTATCAAAACACCCCTACGAAATAAGAAATTGCTGAAAAGCATCCCTGCCGTTCACTTCCGTTAGGGAAACGTTAAAAAATCAAGATTTACCTGGGGTTTAGAAACCGCGGGTAAAAACAGAGAATTTAACGGGGGTTTAAATTCCCGATAAATACAACAGTGACCCAACCAAAAAAAAAACAGGTACTTGCCTGGGGTTTAGAAACCGCGGTTAATGTTTTCCTTTGTTTTTTTAAATTATAAATTGAAAAATTGCAGGGTAAATTCATAACAAAATTGATATTTAAAATTCTATAACAGAAATTCATGCTGAGTTATACCCCTTGATAGTTTCCTTTAAACCCAACACAAAAACTATGTTCATACGTTGTTGATTGACTTCCATCCCTTCTTTGTCTAGGAACAACAGCCGGAAGGTTATCCAAAATCCTGCATGTTCAATTCAAAGCTTTAAAGGGTCAAGGGAATACAGAGTAGAAACATACAGAAAAGCAGGCAATTGCCTAACAAATCTTACAAAAGTAATTTAATGAATTCATATTACATATCTAAGTATTGGCTTCAACATATTTATAACTTACATGTTTACCCGATATTTTTCATCAATTTGTTTTTTTAAATTAAAAATTGAAAAATTGCAGGGTGATGAGAGTTGCTATCACACTATCTAAGCAATGGAGTTAGGCCAGGAGCCCTGTGTTCTTATCCCCACTCTACGAAAGGACGAGAATGAACAGGCTCAGACTATTATTATTACCTTCAACAAGGCATGTAGTTTCGGATTTTAAAATTCAATGATCATCGCCAATTAGTGAGTAACTGAGGAGCAAAGGTCTTTTGTTTGATCCTAGTTACTTGCATAGGTAGGTGCCATGCCAGCCAAGTCAAGAGCGTTCACAAGCTGCCAGGCCACATAACGATCATGATTGGTTATTGAAGGAAGTGGGTACGTCACCAAAATTTTGGGTTATAACTAATAATTAATTGTTCAATCATTTTCCCTTATACTGAAGCTGCAAAGAATTTTAAAGAAAAAATTGATGATGAATATCGGGTAAATATCAATTTTATTATGAATTTACCCTGCAATTTTTCAATTTCTAATTTAAAAAAATAAAGAAAAACATTAACCGCGGTTTCTAAACCTCAGGCAAGTATCTGTTTTTTTGGTTGGGTCACTGTTGTATTTACCGGGAATTTAAACCCCCGTTAAATTCTCTGTTTTTACCCGCGGTTTCTAAACCCCAGGTAAATCTTGATTTTCCAACGTTTCCCTAACGGAAGTGAACGGCATAGATGCTTTTCAGCAATTTCTTATTTCGTAGGGGCGTTTTGATAAAAAAAAATTGGAGGGGTGAAAAACAAAACTCGCTAATATTACAGAGATGAAAAAAATATTTAAGCCAAGAAAAAAAAATATAAGTATAATGGGGAGTGTATAAAATTTAAATGTGAAATTTATAAATAAGATAAGAAAAAATTGTATTGTTCCTATAATATTTTTTCTAGAAATTTAATGATTATTACGTGCCTCAATTGTCATAGTTAAAGAAATCATTTTATGTTGAATCCAACCCCTTCCCTCCCCTCCCTTTTGTCAAAAAAAAAAACCCTCCCCTCCCCAAAAAAAGTAGGTAGGAAAGTTGGAAGGAAAAGTTAAGAAATTTTCTAACCAACCCTACCGGAGATCTGGACACAGAATTAATTAAAGTGGAGCCCATCAATATCACAACTGTGAAGAACGTAGTTTTAAAATATTATCATGCATGTCTACCAAAAAAAATATTATCATGCATTAAAAACAAAAAAAAATATATTATCATGCACAATTCATCAAAAAAAATATATTATCATGCACAATTATGTGGTCAATGTCCCAATCGATTTAGGATTTAGTATTTATGATTTAAGGTGGGAATCTACTCATTTAAGGAATTAGTATTGTGAAAAATTTATTTAATATTATTTTACAAACACCCCTACGAAATAAGAAATTGTTGAAAAGCATCCCTGCCGTTCACTTCTGTTAGGGAAACGTTAAAAAATCAAGATTTATCTGGGGTTTAGAAACCGCGGGTAAAAACACAGAATTTAACGGGGGTTTAAATTTCCGGTAAATACAACAGTGATCTTACCAAAAAACCTGGTACTTACCTGAGGTTTAGAAACCGCGGTTAATGTTTTCCTTTGTTTTTTAAAATTAGAAATTGAAAAATAAAAAATTGGTAAATTAATTAATTAATTGATTAATCGGTTAATTTAATTAATTATATCAAAAAAAATAAAAAACAAACATACAAAATAAAAATAACAAACAATGATCATAGTGTGAAGATGTCGGGGATGATTGATAAAATTATTGGGAAAGAATATGCTAAGAGATGAGGGACGTGACGGAACCATGGGGAGCAATCTTGGAGGATAAGATGATTGTGGTGGGAGGAGTTTTGTGGAGATGATAAAAGGATAAGTAAACGTGAGTAGAAGGGGGCTCAGAAAAATAGAGAGGGAGCTAAAGGGGAGGGAAGATAAATCAGAAAAAACAGAGGAGCGTACAGGGAGGGCTCGAAAAAAAAAGGAGAAAAGAAAGGGGAAAATCTGGGGCTTTTCATCAAACAGACAGCAAGTAGAGGAAGAATGATATAGCCCAACAAGGGAGGGGCATACAGAGGCGATGTGAAGTGGTAAGGGAGAGAGAGAATGAGTTAGCCAATAGAGGAAGAAAAGAGAAGAGTATTCGGGGAGGGGATACATCAAAGCCACCAGAAGAGAAAGGGAGTTGGAAAAGCATTAAAGGGGTACTAAAAAAAATAAGAACGGTAAAATTCAGAAGAAAGGGAGCTCCTCCATCAGCCTCTGCCCAGCCTCGATTTCTCAGCCATCTTCTTCAACAAAACATTCCGTCACTTGCGGCCAACAACGATATCACTACCGCATCAGTCCCAGCCACCGTCACAGCCCCATCTCGCTGTTGCTTCCAGTCGCTGCCATGCCGGAGCTCACTCTACCAGCCACGCTATAAGGCTTAAATATCAATTTTGTTATGAATTTACCCTGTAATTTTTCAATTTCTTATTTTAAAAAACAAAGGAAAACATTAAGCGCGGTTTCTAAACCACAGGCAAGTACCAGTTTTTTTGGTTGGGTCACTGTTGTATTTACCGGACATTTAAACCCCCGTTAAATTTTGTATTTTTACCCGCGGATTCTAAACCCCAGGTAAATCTTGATTTTCCAACGTTTCCCTAACGGAAGTGAACGACATGGATGCTTTTCAATAATTTCTTATTTCGTAGGGGTGTTTTGATAAAAAAAAAATTGGAGGGATGAAAAACAAAACTCGCTAATATTACAGGGATGAAAAAGATATTTAAGCCAAAAATATATTATCATGCACAATTATGTGGTCAATGTCCCAATCGATTTAGGATTTAGTATTTATGATTTAAGGTGAGAATCTACTTATTTAAGGAATAAGTATTGTAGAAAAATTTATTTAATATTATTTTACAAACATTAAATTTTATCAATTTAAATATTGAATTAAAATTTTTTATTAAGTAGATTAAATCTTTAAAATCTCATATAATTTGAAATTAATAAAGATTTCATTAGATAACTTCATTTTAATATATAATATTTTAAAGTATAAATAATATCAACTATGTAAAATTATGAATGTCTAATTTATTTAAAAATTGGTATGTGTGATTGCTTTTAATATCATATTATTTAAAAATTGGATTTATATATTAAATTTCTATTCTAGCTATAATAATTTAATTATTAAACGGAATAAATGTCCAAGAGTATTCCTAAAGTAAATGGATCTCCATCTTATATGTGTGTACGAGAGAAAGAGATGGTTATCTTTACCGAGAGGAGTAAATATTAACCATATATGGAAGGTTAGTACAAAAAAGGCCTTTTAAATCAGGTAAAAAGACTTTTTAGATTGGTTGTACGGTTGATGTAGAAACAGGCAGTATAGAAAGTCGGGATTTTTTAAATCGATTATATATCATTTCCGATCTAGAAAATTCAGAAACCCCGATTTAAAAATACACTTTCCAGATCGGTTCCTAGTCATAATCGATCTAGAAAGTAATTTTTAAATCGGTTGTTTCACTAGTGACTGATCTAGGAAGGCAATTATTAGAGACGAAATTTATCCGTCTCTATCTCGTTATAAAACCCACCAATTCCATAACGTTAATAATAAAAAACCCAGAACACACTTTGACATACATTGTTACCTTGCAAGCAAGCATATGCGTAATTTATAGAATTTTAGAGATGACAGTAAGAATTAAAAAATTTAGAAAACAAACTAATATACTATATATACAAAAGGAAATTGCATGATAAATATAACTTAATAGAGCATGATCTTATCATGAACTGCAACCAGCAATAAGGAACTTATTGATGCTCAAGGAATATAACTTATAGTCATACACCTAATATATATATATATATATATATATATATATATATAATGTGCCACTCTTAAGATCAGTTTTTTTGTCTTTCACTGGCAAATATATCTTAAAATAAAAAAATTAAATGCATCATTTCCTGTCAAAACTGTACAAGCTTTTACTATTCTAATATACTCATATAATCACGTAACAATATGCAATTATATTAAACATAGAGAAGCTACTACATATCCATTTCAATGTATGTTTTCTTGGGATATGAAAATTAAATAGAATAAAAGGCAAAAAAACAAACTTTATCTTTTGTTTGTTTGGTATTTTAAAAATGAAGTACTACAAGTAATATTAAAACATAATATATTAAAAAGGTAGATATGAAACTAGAAAATCGTTCCTTTTGCTGCTATAACAAGCAAATTGAAGAATGAATGTAAAATAAGTGGCACTGCAAGAAAACGCCATACTAAATATTACATTAAACATTACTAGCTAATAATTATCAAACCATATTAATATCAGATAATATTTGGTTGGTATTCACTTTCTTAATTCATTTACAAACTGCATATTAACTAGTAAGTTTATTAAACTATGTAACAATTAAGAAAGTTTATGTTCTATAAATATGTACCACTTGTAAATCACAATTTTAGTTCCTGGCCACAGCTTATTGACAGCACATCCCATAGTCATGACTCTTGAGACTACGGCAGAGAACACCGTGGTCTATTGGCCATTTATTCTGAAAAGTACAAAGGAATCAAATGTCAAAGTTTAGAAAATAGACTAAAGATCGTACACTAATTTCAGAAGGGCAAACTAACATAGTAATGTTTTTTTAAAGGCATCATACTAATGAAACAAGTCTGGATCTGTGTATGTTGAGCTCCTCAGTCAGATAATTTTCAGCAAATGAACCCCTCAGGTAACCAATGCGGTCGTTGCTTATTACTAAGCTTTCAATTCCCTTAACTGGGTAAGAGAGTTGTTCCACAGTAAGGATGGATGTCAGGCTTACAATATAGCTTGAGTTGAGTGTCAAAACCACAAACAGCCATATGATTAGCACTAAACGACCAATGGTGCTCACAGTTTTCTCTCCTGCAAATTAAGAAGGGGTTTTCTGAGATGTTAGAATTATATCTATAAACGCCATTCCTCACCCTAAACCTCACATCTTTCAGTTTTTAGGATGATTAGTTATTGATATGCTATTAAAAGGCATTTATGAACAAGAACTAATCATGAATTGGATCCTTGCAGTCCATGTTCATAATTAATAGAATTTATTCACAAGAGAAAATGATTTTGTATTGTCCAATCTTAAAGGTGGAAAAGACTCATGTCAGAAAATGTATTAGGTGTAAAACCATTCATTAAGAAAATCATTCATTGTAAAGTCATTAATTAATTACAATCTCACAACTAATCTCAAAATGTATTAGGTATATATATAATTAAGAATGCTTTATGATATTATATAAGTAAGAATGTTGATCTTATATAGGTAAGAATGTTAACCTTATTGGACTTTGTTACTTGACCGGAAATGAAGTGCTTCTTCTTTTTGAGATCTGGTTGAGAAAATTAAGCAATAGAGTTTAAGAAAAATATATTCATGAAAAATTCAGCCATGGTCAACAAAAAGCAATTAAGATGCATAGTATCATGAATCAACAAACCAAAAAGTATATGAGATGATCAAGTATCAACACGTTATATTGTCATAGAAATTATATGTATCTTACAAGAAAAAGCTGTTACAAGAGGCATTTTTTATGGGTTATTATAACTAAAGGCCTTTTTTATAACCACAGAAAGAAAAGTGAAGGTAATTTAGAGCCTTACTGCCCTCTGATAAAGGCCTAATTAGTTCTAGGATTCCTTGTTTGTGGAAATAATATCAAATGGCTCTGCATATTCAAATTTGACATGTGCACTGGCTAGAGACTCTCACAAGACACGTTGCAGGGATTTTAACAACACATGGTTCTTATTGTTTCAATAACACTTGATATTTTCAAATACAGAGAAGTGGGAGAGGTGGCCGACATAGAGCAATCAAGAAGAGATCATTGTGTGGAGTTAGAACATGGAGAAAGAAGCAAAAAAAAAAAGGGAACCAAATCAAAATAGAAGAATGAGAAGTAGAATCTTGATTGAAGTAGTCAAACTTTTAAACCCAGGGAGCATATAATTCAACCTTATACTGAAACCTTGAAGGCAGAGAAAACCAGTCTAGGCTCCATTTATGATTGAAAAATAAAAAAAGCATATTTTGGTATGCTCTGTAAATGGTCTATAATACTATGTTATTTACTATCTCTTTATAGGACTGCTTTTTTTTTTCATTTTCCCCTCTCTCTCTCACAATAAAAAGTAAAAACAGAAGATTCCCAATCATCCTCTCCACTCTATAGGAAATAGCCATAATTGCACCCAATAGTAACTTTCACCATAAAAAGTTAGAAACCTCTATGCTACCCACTCGTTTGATTGTTGCACCTATTTTTTTTTCTAAATCTTCCAATTATATAAACCCATCAATCAAATGTCAATCCAATTCATCTCAGAGGTGCTCTCATCTCTCCAATCCTTTCATTCCCAGCTAACCATTATAGTCCAAAAGCTTTGCTTGCCAGTTGGAGGAAAATGTCTATATGAATACATGGATATATGAAAATCGCACACAATCAATGCCCCTTAATTGATGAATAGCATTCAAATTTTCACATAATACAATATCAATTTTGAATGCTTCATACTCTTTTAAGTGAAGCTTGCAGAAACAATAACAAGGAGCCACAAATACACCACAATTAAAGAAGGTGGGTTCATGAAGACAAATGCCACCTCTTGAAAAGCCAAAGCTAAGCATCACAGACAACAACTACTCGACTTGATGGATAATTTAATATCAATGTAGATAAAGCAATATTCGCTATTACTTGTCTCCTTTAATTTATGTAATCAATGTTAAACTACCCAAAACCCTTAGCAGTAGCTCATTCTCAGTGGATAGTAGCTCCACTTGCCTAAATCTTACCACATCCCTCCTTATATCAAAGAGATCAACCAACAATTGAAACTGAAACACATTTTTCTACAAGAATCAAACCCAGTGCTTGGATCTCAAACAATGTCCAATGCAGACATGAGCAAATATTTAAAAGAGAAATGAAAAAAAAAAACAGAAATAAGAAGATACGCAAAAGTTCATGCTCCTCAAAGGTTAGAAACCAAAGTCAAAGAGGATCCACGGCAAAACAAGTGAGAAATTGAAGCTCGATTGCATCAGGTATAGATAAAATAGCTATAAAAAAAGCAATAAACGACATAATAAAAGTTAAGCTTACAAGACAAAGAGAAAATGAACAGAGAAGGAAACCCTAACCCTCGCAGCAGAGAAACTGTGAGCAGAAATCTGCGGTGCGTTGTGAGCAACGGAGGGGCTACGCCGGCGCATTGTGAGCAGGGGGTCGCGATGGCGCTATCAGTAACGACAGCAAGAAGAAACAGACAGAGACACGATAAAAGTGAAGCTTACAAGACAAAGAGGAAAATAAACAGAGAAGGAAACCCTAACCCTCGCAGTAGAGAAACTATGAGCAGAAATCCGCGATGGTGCTGTGGGCAACGGAGGGGCTGCGCCGGCGCGCTATGAGCAGGGGAGGGGCCGCGACGGCGCTATCAGTGACGGCAATAGGAAGAAACCGACAGAGAACGAAGTGAACATAAGGAGAACAGAGAGAATGGAGAGGATACATAGAGCAAGGGAAGCCAATTTATTGAAGTTAATTTTTTTAGCTAGGCTTTCTGATTCGGGTAGCATTACACCAAATCTAAATTGTTTGATTCTAAATCGAATTAATTTGAACCAATCTAAAACGTCCAATAAAATAATTTTTGTCTTTCTTTAATCGAGGTTTCTAAATCGGAGAACTAGAAACCTGATATAAAACATTTTCTAAATTGACTTTCTAAAGAACCGATTTAGATTAGGATCACATAATTTGAAATATGCGCCCGCGTTCTTGTTTAAATCGGCTACTTAATAACCGATTTAAAAATCTATCTAAAATCCTTTTTTAAAAGTTACTTAATGATTGCATGACCATTTAAAAATGCAAAATATCTATATGTTTTTAATATTAATTATTCAAATTAATTAAGATTTAACAATTAATATTTACTCCTCTCATTCTCATATGAAATCTCTTGCTCTCTTTCTCTTTTTATATAGGGATCAAGAAAAAATTAAGTTATACCAATTGCTACACCATTAAATAATTTTTTTATGAAATAATTGTATTCTAAAATTAACCATTGAATTGAAAGTTATTGTCATATAGTGTTAAACAAATGGTTGCTAACATAAGAAAAGGTGAATTAGGTTTGGGTAGTCCTAATGAAATCTTAACATATTTTTTCCTTTGGTAGTGAGTTAAAAACTACTCCCTTCAAGAATCTTTTCCTTTAAGGCAAGATGATGTAAATGTAATGTATGTGCAATAAATTCAATATGCAAATCACAAATGTTATGGAAATGTGATAGAAAAGCAATATAGCAATCAAGATAATTATGAATGCAAAAACTTAAAATAGAATATGATGCAAGAGATTTATATTGATTCACTCTCTACCACTGAGAGTTATATCCAATCCTGGAACAACCTCGAGAATTCCACTATACAATCACAAATACAATTGTATACTTACAACCCTTCAACATTCCTCACTTGAAGAAACAACTCTCTCTAGCAAAGATCCCCCACTTTGTTTCAACAAGACTCAAAGAGATGCCTCACTCCTTGATCTCACCGGTGTTATTAAATAGCGGTTATGACGGCGCCATAACGGCGCCATAACGGCGTGGCGGTGCCGGCCGCAATACGTTTTGGCCGTTTGGCCTATGAATGGCGCGCGTCCGCCATTTTGAAGATCGCGACTGTTATGGCGGTAACGGCGTGGCGCTGGATGGCGGCCGTGGCGGTCATGGCGGCTTGTTGGGTATTTTTTCCCCATTTTTTCGAGTTTGGGCCCGGGTCGACCCGGTTTCTTCTCTTTTCTTCCCCATTTTCAGACACGAACCCTAATCTGTTGCGGCTCCCATTTCTTTCTTCTTCACCCAAACTCCTGCGACCGGTCCGTTCTTCTTCTCCGACGACATCTATCAACGCCGCCGCCGCCTCCGACGCGGCCAACCACCGTTTGCGACGGGTTATGCACGTTCTGTTTCAGCTTCTCCGCGCGATCTGCACGTTCTGTTTCAGCTCCTCCGCGCGTTCTGTTTCAGCTTCTCTTCTGCACACGTATTGCTCTCTGCAGCAGCCCCTAAGGTACTTCTTTTTCTCTTCTGCGCACGTTTTGCTTTCTGCAGCAGCCCCTAAGGTCATTGTTCTTCTATTCTGCAGCTTTTGCACTCTGCACTCTGCCATTCACAATGTCAGAGGAGGGAGAATCAAACACCCAACCATTAACAGGAACCTCCTCCAATTCCATTCATTCTAAGAGGACTGATGTTGCTTGGAAGCACTGTACACCAGTGAGAGAGAATGATACAAACGAGATTTTTTGTAATTATTGCCGGAAGGTTATGAAAGGAGGTATTACAAGGGGGAAACAACATTTGATTGGAAAGGCGGGTAATGTTACAACTTGTTTGATGGCTCCTGAAGCTGTCAAGGTTGAGATAAGGGCAACTATAGATGGTAAGAAGCTGAAGCAGAATGAAGCATTCAAGAAGGCAATACAAGACATTGAAGCTTTGAATGAAGAAGGATGTATGGAAATTGGAAGTTCTGGTGATTTCAGTTTGAAGGATACTAGGAAGGGACCTATGGACCTTTACACTCAACCTCAATCTACAGTTGCAAAAAATAAGAAAGCCAAGGTGGTGCAAGCGGGCATAAGAGAGCTTTGTGATAAAAAAGCTACAGAAAGGGTGTACCAATCTATAGCCCGGTTTTGGTACCAAGCCGGCATACCTTTCAACTTAATAAAGTTAGAAAGTTTTCATGACATGCTTCGTGATGTTGGACATTTTGGGAAGCAACTGAAACCTCCTTCCTTCCATGACATTAGAGTACCACTCCTTCAAAAAGAGGTGGAGTACACTAATGAATTAATGAAGCCATTAAAGGATCAGTGGGCAAGTTTTGGGTGTTCCCTAATGTCAGATGGTTGGACTGATAGGAAACAAAGAAGCATAATCAACTTTTTGGTGAACTCCTCTTCCGGGACAATGTTCTTAAAGTCGGTTGATGCATCTGACTATGTAAAGACCGGTGAGAAGATATTTGAGTTGCTGGATTCTGTTGTGGAGGAGATTGGAGAGGAAAAGGTTGTCCAAGTTATAACGGACAACGGAAGTAACTTTGTTCTTGCTGGTAGGTTGCTAGAGGAAAAAAGACCAAAAATTTATTGGACCCCTTGTGCTGCACATTGTATAGACTTGATGCTAGAAGACATTGGTAAGATGCCCAATATAAAGAAGACCATTCAACGAGCTATCTCTCTTGTTGGCTTCATTTATAACCATTCAAGCACTTTGAGCATGTTGAGGTTCTTTACCGGTGGGAGGGAGTTAGTGAGGCATGCAATCACTCGATTTGCAGCATCTTATCTTTCCTTGGAGAGGATTCATCAAGAGAAAACTAATCTTCGAAAGATGTTTGTGTTAGAAGAGTGGAATGAAAACAAGCTATCAAAGGAGGCCAAGGGTAAGGAAGCCACTAAAACTGTCTTGATGCCTAGTTTCTGGAAGAATGTAGTATTCATTTTGAAAGTGATGGCTCCTCTTGTGAAAGTGCTTAGGCTTGTGGATAGTGAGAAAAAACCAGCCATGGGCTACATATATGAGGCAATGGACAAGGCGAAGGAAACCATTATGAAATCTTTTAAAAATGAAAGCAAATACAAGGATGTGTTTGCAATCATTGATAAAAGATGGGATATTCAACTTCATCGCCCTTTACATGCTGCTGGTCACTTTTTGAACCCAGAGTTCTTTTATGCCAACCCACAGATGGAGTTTAGTGGTGAGATTATTAGGGGTTTGTATGATTGTATCAATAAATTGCTGGGAGATTCGGAGATGGAGAAGATTGTTCATAAGGAGTTGGCTTAGTACAAAGCTGCGAGTGGTATGTTTGGGTCCACAACTGCTAAGGCAATGAGGGGTGAAGTTGCACCGGGTAAGAGACAAAACATTTCAACAATTGAACTTTTATTCTTCTAGTCATTTGCTTAAGTGTTTGTGTTTAACATATTTTGTTTGCATTTGTAGCTCAATGGTGGTGGATGTATGGTTCAGATACTCCCTATTTGCAACAACTTGCAATAAGGATCCTTAGCTTGACATGTAGTGCTTCGGGTTGTGAACGTAATTGGAGCGTCTTTGAGCAAGTAATTAATTTCCTATTTAAAGTCAACAATCAATGTCTTGCTTATAATTATTCCTTAAGTAATAGTATTTATTTGATTGTTTTAGGTTCATACTAAGAAAAGGAATAGACTCGAGCATAAAAGACTACATGACTTGGTATTTGTCAAGTATAATCAAACACTCCATCGAAGGTATAACCTTAAGGATGAAATTGATCCAATTAGTCTCAATGGGATTGATGATTGCAATGAGTGGCTAATTGGAGAGATGGATGGGGATGAGGAAGAAGGTGAAGATGAGAGGGTTCATGAAGGAGGTGATGACCTTACTTGGAGAACAGTTTATCAAGCTTCGGGACTTGATGAGCCTAGACAATACACTAGGCGTAACAAAAGGAAACAAGTTGGAAGTGGAGAGGGGCAAGTAGGAACATATACTAATCTTTCTAAAAGAGCCAAAGGAGTAGCTGCAAAGAACAAGGGGAAAAGGGTTGGAGTAGTTGAAGAAGCTGAGGCATCAGAAGATTCTAGCAGTGAGGAGGATGAATTAGTGCCAAATGCTGATTTCACACATTCAGATGGAGAAGAAGCTGAAGGATTTTTAAATGAGCAGAATCACCATGTGGAAATTAATTATGCAGACATTGATGATGAAGAGGAGGATTAAACAAAACAGTTTTAGGACTTGTCTTTGTGTTTTGCTGTTTTTTAACATTGTTTCTTTGTTTGGATGGCAATTTAATCCTTTTGTTGGTTAGGAATTTATGACTTTTTATGATGACAATCACTAGATTATGAATGCCATGAATTTTAGATTATTATATTGTTGGTTTTCATATATCTGTTTATTATTTTGCTGTTTTTGCATCATATTTTATATAAATATGTATATTTTTTTTGTCCGCCATGATGTCCGCCATAGACCGCCATGGCATCCGCCATGGCAGTATGGCGCTTAAAGGTCCTGTCCGCCATCCGCCATATAACCTTACTGATAACACTGGATCTCACCACAAAAAGACTCCTCACTTTCTGTACATGCATGTCTCCAGAGAGAGGAATAGCAGAAGATTACACAAATGGTGGATGCCTATCAAAGCTAACAAGTTGCAAGCATGGAACTCATACCTTTTTCTTGAATCACTCTCAGAAGAATTTTGAAAACTCTTCAAAGCAATGTGATTTGTAATCTCTCTTATGATCTCACTATTATTCTCTTGTTTAAAATTCATTGGAGTGGTCTTTATATAGCTAGTGCCAGGCCATCTTGAGTTAGTTACGTTTTAACAACTTGTTGTAACAAAAACACTATCAAGACTAACTTTAAAGAATCTCATTCTTTAACTGAAGTAATCGATTATACTAACCTTGGTAATCATTTACTAAACCATTCTAACGTGATTTAATTAAATTATATCAGCATGTAATCATTGACAACTTGTCTTTGACTTGTTTTGATTTAATTATTCTTCTTTGTAATCAATTATAGGGTAACTGGAGCTTATGTAATTCAATTACAACTTAAGATAAACAATTACTAAACTTATAAACTTGTTTACAAAGTTTTAAAGAGTTTTTATTTGATTTTAAACTAATTTTCCTTTCAAAACTCGTGTTAGATTTTTAGAAAATCATTTTAGGGCTAAGCTCATGATTTAAACTATATGCTTTATGTACATCAAAACAAAAGATTCAAAACTATCCAAGTATTATTGAATTTTGATTCCTTTTTGGTCGATGTCTTCATCAAAACCATATTGTCGGTTGAATAGAAGATCTCTTCTCACATATAGATTATAGTTATATATATTAATCCAAAATTGATTATTTAATTTAATACACCACTGTGATGTAAGTACCTTTAAAGCACAGTTGGTGGCTAAGGGTTTCAAGAAAATTCATGGTGTAGACTATGATGAAACTTTTTCCCCAGTTGCCATGCTTAAATCTGTTCGGATCTTGCTTGCTATTGCAACTTACCATGATTATGAAAACTGGAAAGTGGATGTCAACACAACCTTCCTAAATGGAAGCCTTCTTAAATATATGTATGTGATACAACCTGAAGGTTTTGTTATACCTAAAGGTATGTAAGTTGCAACGATCTATTTATGGATTAAAGTAAGCTTCTAGAAACTGGAATCTTCATTTTGATGAAGCTGTAAAGCAATTTGGTTTCATTGAAAGTGAAGACGAACCTTGTGTCTACAAAGTGGTTAGTGACAACATTTGTGATTTTTCTGGTTTTGTATGTAGATGACATACTCCTCATTGGAAATGACATTCCTACCCTTCAGTCTGTAAAGACTTGGTTAGGAAATTGTTTTCTATGAAAGATTTGGGCGAAGCAACCTATGTGATGGGTATTTGGATCTATAGAGATAGATCTCAAAGATTGCTTGGCCTAAGTCAAGGTACATACATAGACAAGGTGTTAAAACGGTTTAACATGCAAGATCCTAGGAAGGGAATTTTGCCTATGTAACATGATATACGCCTATCTAAGGCTCAATCTCCTTCTAGAAAAGAAGAGAGAGATCGCATGAGTGAGATTCCTTATGCATCTGCTATAGGGTCTATCATGTTTGCCATGTTATGTACTCGACTAGAAATATCATATGCTTTAAGCATAACTAGCAGATACCAGTCTAATCCTGGTGAAGGTCACTAGACAACAGTCAAGAACATCCTTAAGTACTTAAGAAGAACTAAGGATTCATTCTTGATATATGGAGGTGAGGAAGAGCTACTTGTAAAGGGTTACACTGATGCTAGCTTCCAAACCGACAAAGATGATTTAAGATCGCAATCAGATTATGTGTTTTGTTTGAATGGTGGCGCTGTGAGCTGGAAAGGTTCCAAGCAGGAAACAGTCGCTGATTCTACCACACTAACAAAATCCCTTGTGCAGCAGAAGCATGAAGGGCACACTAGATCATTAGGCATAATAGTTATGTCTGAATGTCTCTAGTGCAAGTGGGAGATTGTTAGGAATATGCACTAGAGACTTATATATTTATGAACATCCATCACTTGTATCATGTTATTTTATAAAGGCATACTTATTCTTTTAGAATATAATTATTGTCCTTAGAATAGTAAGCTTAAACTTCATAAGAAATCAAGTAGATGACTTGATCGTGAGATCTTATGAAGAATTATTCTTAAAATAGTCCCTAGTCAAGTATCATCTTAGGACAAAGATGCATTTAGACTAGTATGTGAGTTCATTGATGATCACATCTCACGGATCATGGATATGAGATATCATGCACTCACATAGGTACACATTAAGAGTAATGATGTACTGGACAGACCCACCTTAAGAACGTTGCATGGATTGTTACATAAGTGTCATGAACTTTTCTTATATTGATAAATATTATATGAAGTCCTTCGACCTGAAATCACTACGATTCCTACATAAGGAGTTATTGTAAGGTTCAAATATCCCCTCAAAATGGTTTTAATCATGACAACCAAATCAAATGGAACTCAGTATAATTCTGATTTCAAAGAAGACTAATCATTTTCATTTGAGTATGTATCCAGAAGCAACAGGTCTAATCTTGAAGAAGGAGAAACATGAGAAACATGAGAAGCATGAGATACATGAGAGATTTCATTCCAATAACTAACAGAAGCAGCAAACTAAATAGGAATGACAAATCTGTGAAGGACAACTTGAAATTAAAATGAGTAAATTCAAGATAACTCATTCAAAGTAATCAGAAGCTGTTAAGCACTTCTCATATCTTCTAGAAGCATGAAGAAGCTTCCAAAGAACATCAAATGAAGACATATTAGAAGGAAGATTCACTTTAAGAGAAGATTTCAAGAACAAAGCAATAATAGTACTTTATGCTCAAGACATATCAACTGTGGAACCTCAAATAGTTCACAGAAGCATGAGAAACATCTGCAGTTCATCAGAAGCAGAATTCTGCAGAAGCAGCATGTACACAGAATTCTGCAGAAGCAGCATATATACATGAACTCTGCAGAAGCAGCAGATTAAGGCAAAAATACGAAAATGATTCTTCTAATGATTTAGCTAAGTTACAGAAGTCAACATAAACTTGAAATAATCCAGAAATCTTCCTCAGCCTATCCACAGAAGCATGGGTGAAGAAATGAGCCAGTTTTGCTGTCTGCAGAAGCAAGTTCTGCAGAAGCATGAAGACCAGTCAACAAGACAGCTATACCAGTCAGCTTTTACAGCTGTACCTGAAAGGGACTTGTCAAAGCATCACAGCTGGGTCATTTTGACTGCATTCCAACGGCTACAAAGCTCCTCACCTATAAAAGGAGGTGTTCTCTTCACATTGAGACACACCTCTCTCTCCAGAAGCATAAAACAATATCTGGTCTTACATTGCCAGCTTCTGGAACATTTTTTCTCTCTCCTCAGTTTTTCTCTCATTGTCCAATATACATTGTTGAGGGGGAGTTTTGCTCACTAGAAGCTGCTGCTGCTGTTCTGATTGTAATCTAGTGAGCTTTGTGAGATTTGTGTACTTTACCTTTGTAGCTTTGTGCTTCTACTGAGTCAGAGAGATTGGTTGGCTGTAAAATCTCTTGTGACTGATCAGGTGAAGTATTTGAGAGGTTGTAAAGGCTCAAGTGTGAGCCTGTGAGAGATTGGGATCTGCAGAAGCAAGTTCTGCAGATTTCAGGTTCTGTGCTTCTGCAGAAAGTACTGTAAGAAGACAGAACTTGTTTCTAAGTGTTTGGTGTTTCTGAAAGAAGCCTGAAGAGGCTGTGGGAAAAGAATACTAGTGGTAGTGTATACCCAAGGTTGTAATTGAGTTTGGTTAGTGAGAAAATCCTACTTGAGGTAGGGACTGGATGTAGCCTTTGGTTGGAAAAGGTGAACCAGTATAAATCCTTTGTGTTCTCTTCTTTTCCTTACACTCTTAGTTATTGCATGATCATAAAAAGATTTTAAAAGCTACCTAATACCTAAGTAAGTGTTAACTTATTGATTCCATCAAAGGAATCCTATTTTCAGCATAATAAGCATTATACTTAAAATTAACCTTTTGGGAATCCATCTTCTAATAAAAGCCAAGAACTTATCTTGAGCAGAATTTTATTAGAAGATAACTTGCAGAATTTTAAAGGAATCACAATTCAACCCCCCTTCTTGTGATCCAACCATTTACTTCAATTGGTACCAGAGCTTGCCTCTTGGGTTGAACTCACTTAACAGTGAAAAAGGAAAAAGATCAAGGGAATGGCAAACCATGGAGCTGCAATGTTTATTCCAGAAGGATCATCAACAAACAGACCACCAGCATTTAATGGAAAAGACTATTACTATTGGAAAGACAGAATGAAACTGTTTTTGGAATCTCAAGATATTGATTTGTGGGATATCATAGAAACTGGAAATTACATTCCTACTGCAAGAAGAACCAGAGTTCTGGGTCCTCTCACAGAAGGTGACTTCGAAGTGGTTGAAGAAGCACCAAAGCCAAAACCTAGAGAAGAATGGACACAAGATGACAAACAAAGGTATCTTCTAAACTCCAAAGCTAAATTCTTTCTTCTTTGTGCATTAAGTAGAAGTGAGTATGATAAGGTTGCTGGCTGCAATACAGCAAAAGAAATATGGGATACCTTAAGAATTACTCATGAAGGAACAGACCAAGTAAAAGAATCTAAAATCAACATTCTAATTCATCAATATGAAATGTTTAATATGATTGAACATGAATCTATAGATGAAATGTTCAGTAGGTTTACTATCATTATAAATGATTTGAAATCTCTTGGAAAAAGCTATTCTAACCAAGAACAAGTAAGAAAAATACTAAGGAGTCTCCCAAGAATATGGAGACCAAAAGTCACAGCAATTCAGGAAGCAAAAGATCTAGCAGTACTCAAGCTAGATGAGCTTCTTGGCTCTCTAAAAGTTCATGAACAGGAGCTCATGGATGAATTGCCAAGGAAGGACAAATCAATAGCTCTAAAAGCAAATACATCCAGAAGAAGTGTTTCTGCAGAAGATAAACCTTCAGAAACAGAATCATCATCTTCTGAAAATGATGATGAACTAGCCTTCATATCTAAAAGAATACAAAGGCTAATTAGAAGAAAAGGCAAAACCAAGAAATTCTTCAATTTCAAGAAGGAAGGATCTAAAGGAGAAAACAGTAAAGGTCCTATCATCTGCTATGAATGCAACAAACCATGACATATAAAGGCGGAATGTCCACAGCTGAAAGAATCAAGGCCATTCCAGAAAAAGAAGGCTATGATGGCTACATGGGATGATTCTGAAAGCTCTGCAGAAGAAGAAGATAAAGTAGAAACTGCACATCTATGCTTCATGGCTGGAGAAGCTGAAGAAGAAGAGGTAATTACCTATACTCCTTCTGCATATAAAGAACTTGAAGATGCTTTTGAAAATCTGTTGTCTGACTCACACACACTTGCACAAAAATGTGCTTCTCTTAAAGAACAATTAGTAAAATCAAAAGAAGAAAATGACAAGCTTAGAGAAGATAATAATAGGTTAATTAAAACCAATTATTGTCTTCAACAATCTCATTCTAAGTTATCTGAACAAATCAAGAATGTAAGAAGCAACTCTGCAGAAGCAGAGAAAACTGCAGAACTACAGAAGGAAAATATGCTTCTGCAGAAGAAGATTGATGAACTTCAAAATGATTTATGCAAGTTTGTTAACAGCACTCATAACCTAAATCAATTGATAGGAAGCAGTAGGGAAACTACTGATAAAAGAGGATTAGGATTTACTTTAGACAAAAACACAAAAACACATAAAACAGTTTTTGTCCCAGCCAAAAGGAAACCTCCTCATTGCTCTTGGTGTAACAGATTTGGACACTATGATCAAAACTGTTACAAAAGAAATAGGAGTACCAGAAGAAAGGTATCTAACATCCAAGGACCCAAGAAAATTTGGGTACCTAAATCATTATTGTTTTCTGATGTAGGGACAAGCAAAAGGATACAAAAAGAAAGAGCTATGGTTCTTGGACAGTGGCTGCTCCAGACACATGACTGGAAACAAGAGCAAATTCACTCAACTCCACATGATAGAAGGAGGAACAGTAACATTTGGAGACAACAACAAAGCTCAAATCAAAGGTATTGGAAAGATAGGTATGCAAGGTTCTACCCAAATTAATAATGTATACTATGTGAAAGGGTTAAAACATAATCTTCTTAGCATAAGTCAGTTATGTGATAGTGGCTATGAAGTTATGTTTCAACCTACATTCTGTGAGATTAGAGAATCATCTACTAAAAGGATATTGTTTTCAGGCACTAGAAGCAAAAATCTATATAGCATAAGTCTAGAAGAACTCCCAAATCAAACCTGCCTTGCTTCTTTTGAAAATGAAAAATGGATTTGGCATAGAAGAGTAGGTCACTTAAACATGAAAACCATTTCTAAGTTATCCAAACTAGAACTTGTCAAAGGATTGCCAAAACTAAGATTTGATAAAGATAAAATGTGTGAAGCATGTGTAAAAGGAAAACATACCAAATCCAGCTTTCATCCTAAAAATATAATAACCACCAAAAGAACACTAGAATTACTACATATTGATCTTTTTGGTCCTACTAAAACACCTAGCTTGGGAGGAAAGAAATATGGGCTTGTGATAGTAGATGATTACTCTAGATTCACATGGGTTTTGTTTTTAGCTACTAAGGATGAAACTTTTGAGTCTTTCAAGATCTTTCTCAAGAAAGTTCAAAATGAAAGAAACCAAAAGGTAGCTTCTGTAAGAAGTGACCATGGAGGGGAATTTGAAAACTACCTTTTCAAGAACTATTTTGATGAAAATGGAATCTCTCACAACTTCTCCTGTCCTAGAACTCCACAACAAAATGGAGTTGTAGAAAGGAAAAATAGAACCCTTCAAGAAATGGCAAGGACTATGTTAAGTGATAGTGGTATTCAAAAATACTTTTGGGGAGAGGCTGTCTCCACTGCATGCTACATACTTAACAGAGTTTCTATCAGAAGCATCCTTAATAAAACTCCTTATGAACTGTGGAAAGGAAGAAAACCCAACATTGCTTATTTTCACATATTTGGAAGTGAATGTTACATATTAAACAATAAGGATAACCTTGAAAAATTTGATGCTAAATCTGAAAAGGGAATATTTCTTGGGTATTCTATCACTTCCAAAGCATATAGAATCTATAACCTCAAGAATCAGACAATAGAAGAAAGCATGCATATTATTTTCAATGATGCTAATTCTCCTTCTCAAGCATGTGACAAGCAAGATTCTGATGATGAAAGTCAGCCAAAGAATATGCCCTCTGAAAATCAAAGCTCTACAGAAAAGGATGCTGAATCTGCAGAAGCTGCAGATCCTACAGAAGCTGTGGGTGCTTCTAGAGAAGATTCTGACTGTCAGAAGCAGAATTTGCCCAGAAGCTGGAAATCTGTAACTTACCATCCTCATAACCAAGTAATTGGAAATGTTGAGGAAGGAGTAAGAACAAGAAGACAATTAACAGGAACAAATGACACTGCTTTTCTCTCTCAAGTTGAGCCAAAAAATGTACAAGAAGCACTTGATGAAGAATCATGGGTTGATGCCATGAAAGAAGAACTTGATCAGTTTGAGAAAAACAAGGTCTGGACTCTTGTGCCTCAACCAAACAATCACACCATAATTGGCACTAAATGGGTATTCAGAAACAAAATGAATGAAGAAGGTAAAGTGATCAGAAACAAAGCAAGGTTAGTAGCTCAAGGTTACAACCAACAAGAAGGTATTGATTTTGATGAAACTTTTGCTCCAGTAGCTAGGTTAGAAGCTATTAGAATCCTTCTTGCTTTTGCTGCATTTAAAAACTTTAATCTCTATCAAATGGATGTGAAAAGTGCCTTTTTAAATGGTTTCATAAATGAGGAGGTCTATGTACATCAACCTCCTGGTTTTGAAAGCAAAAAGTATCCTAACCATGTTTTCAAACTAACCAAAGCTTTATATGGTTTGAAACAAGCCCCTAGAGCTTGGTATGAAAGGCTAAGCACTTTTCTTTTGCAAAATCAATTTTCAAGAGGTCAAATTGACACCACTCTTTTCAGAAAAACATTCAAGAAGGATCTTCTCATAGTTCAAATCTATGTTGATGGTATTATATTTGGATCCACTAATTTAAAAATGTGTGAAGAGTTTTCTGATCTTATGAAAGGTGAATTTGAAATGAGTCTCATGGGTGAATTGAAGTTCTTCCTAGGACTTCAAATCAGACAAGAGAAGCATGGTATCTTCATAAATCAAGAAAAATACACTAAAGATCTATTAAAGAAATATAAAATGGAAAGTTCAAAATCCATGGGGACACCTATGCATCCCTCTGCTGTCTTAAACCTAGATGAAAATGGTAAACATGTTTCTGAAAAAGAATACAGAGGAATGATAGGATCCTTGCTATACTTACCTGCCAGTAGACCTGACATTCTTTACTCTGTAAGTCTATGTGCAAGATTTCAATCTTGTCCCAGAGAATCACATGTTGCAGCTGTGAAAAGAATTCTTAGATATCTTGCTGGAACTACAAGTCTTGGATTATGGTACAAGAAAGGCACAGATTTTGAGCTCACAGGTTATTGTGATGCTGATTATGCTGGAGACAAATTGGACAGAAAAAGTACTAGTGGAAGCTGCCAATTTCTTGGAAAATCATTGATCTCTTGGTCTTGCAAGAAGCAGCCCACAATAGCCTTGTCCACTACAGAAGCAGAATATATATCAGCAGCAAGCTGCTGTTCTCAAATGTTGTGGATTAAACATCAAATGGAGGACTATTGCTTAAGGTACACCAATATCCCTATATTCTGTGATAATACTAGTACAATTAACTTGTCTAAAAATCCAATCCAGCATTCTAGATCTAAGCACATTGACATTAAACATCACTTCATTAGAGATCATGTCCAGAAGCATGACATTGAATTGAAATTTATTGAAACTAAGCTTCAATTTGCTGATATATTCACAAAACCTCTTGTGGAAGATAGATTTGTATTTCTTAGAAATAAAATTAATATGAAGAACCTTGATGATTAATGTCTGTGTTTTTTGATTAACAAAAGAACATCTATAAGATCCATTAGCTGCAGAAGCACTAAACTGTAAGGATCGCAGTTGCATGTACTGCTTCTGGAAAGTGAAACTATCACTTCTCCTTCTGCAGAAGCAAAGCTAAGAGAGCTTTACAGAAACATCCCTCCTTCTGCAGAATCTGCATGAAAAGATGCTTTTGCAAGAGATAAATTCTCAGCTTCTGATATCATCATTCTTCAAGGATCTAAGGCAAAAATGCTTCTGTTAAACCACTTAGCTAGAAAAACGTGAAACAGTGATTGTTGACTAACTAAAGAGTGGATAGTCACATCACATATGCTGGGAAATGTCCTTGTCTGGGTACAACATTGTTTATCCCTTCTATGCAAAGTCAAACTACATCCACAGCCTTTTTCAAGAGCTACAAAAGGAATATGGAAAGCTAACTTTTGTCTCTAGCTGAAAGAGTACAAAGCAGTTGTTGCATAATTAGGGAAATTTAAAGCAAATGACCGTTGGTCATTAACCAACCCCTAAAAAGCTGCGCACACATCTCTCTCTCTCTCTTCCTCTCAAAAGGAACAACGGCTAGTTAGCTTCCCTTTTAAAATACCTCTTAGCTGAGAAAGACATCCTTATTCTCCTCCACGATAAACTCTCCTCAACTCTGTCACATTCTTCTTCCTCTGTTTCTAAGCTCCTCGCCCCCATGAGAATTAAGCAAGTTGCAATGGAAAAGAAAGACCACTCCTCTTCAGAATCTGAAGACTTCATCGTAATGGGAAATGAGATTATGCCCTATGAAGATCCAAAAACAGCTGAATCCCCTGCACTCAGTCAATCCACAGAGCAAGTCTCTGTTTCTGCTGAACCTCAATCTCAAACAAAACCCCAAGACTCTGAACCTCATATCATATCCCAAACTGAACTAGAAGCCACTAAACCTCAACCAGAACCACAACCTAAGCCTTCACCCTCAAAGCTTCCTACTACACCAAAGCCTTCTGTGAAAACCATCTCTAAAGAACCAGCTCTCTCTGTAGTCTATGTTAGAAGGTCAGATAGGAACAAGGCTAGCTTCAAAACCATAGGAAATGACCCCAATAAACCCATAGAAATAGACCCTCATTCAGCTACTCCTCCATCTCCCACGGCTGCTTCTCCTCTAAAAAATGAAAGCCCCAAAGCTGACAAAGAAAAGAAGAAGGAAAGCTCAAATGAGGAAAGTGATCCTTCAGAAGCATCACAAGACTCCAACTGTGATCTTTTTGAAGATGAAAAGATGCTGAAAATCTTCAATGAAAAATGGGAATGGAAGGCTATCATTCCTGGGAAGATATTTCTCCTTAAAGAAATCAGAAAATGTGGATGGGACATTGGACACTTTGTCCAGAAGCAGGATTGGGGAGATTACCTGCTTCTAAGGGAACCTGTTTATGAAAGACTTGTAAAAGCATTTTATGCTTCTGCAAGTCAATATAGAAGTGATGGCAACTCTTTGGTTGTAGAAGTCAAAGAAGCAACCATGGTAATCACTGCTGAGACCATTGCAGAAGCTTTGGGATGTGAAGATAATCATCCTCATCTCTATGATGATTGGTTTTCTGCAGTTGGAGTGACCAAAGAAGAAGTTAAGAGAAGAGTCTCTAACCAATCCTCCTCCCAACTTCAGTCCAGCAAGCTCATCCCCATATGCAGATTGTTTCATAAACTCTGCTGCTATTCACTCTTACCTAGAGCTGGGACTCTAGAAAGAGTCACTGATCAAGACCTAATGGTTATTTACCATCTCTTCATTGGAAAACCTCTATCCCTGCCATATCTCATCCTCAGAAGCATGATCTCATCAGCAAATCCTCAGAGGGCATACGCAAGTCTGCCTTATGGGATGCTTCTTACAAGAATTTTTAGGCTAAACAACATTCCCCTAGAAGATGAAGCTTCTAGTGATAATTGTAGCTTCTTTGGAAAGATCAATGTGCAAAGAATGCTGATTAAGAAGCCTGAGCCTTCTCTTGACTATTCCAGTCCAAGTGAGGAAGAGGAGAGTACAGCACCTAGAACAAAGAAGAAAAAATTCCAAACCTTCTCCAGAAAAAGGAAAGGTGTCACTATCAGTGCTTCTGGAGAACCCTCAACCAAGAACCTAAGGATTTCCTCTCCTTCTCCTACTCCAAAGATGTCTGCCAAAACTTCATCCTCCACTTCACTGTCTTTAGATCCCATCTCAGATGGAGAAGCTGTTTCTCAGCCCAAATCACCACCAACAGAAGCATCCTTGCAAGAAGACTCCCAAGAAACTATCAGTGCTTCTGCAGAGGGTCTGGCAGTTGACACATTGGCTAACCTTGCCCGAAGTACTCCATATTCTCCTCACATTGCATCACCTGAACAAATTCAATCCCCCACAAGAACAATTCCAGCTGCTGATACTCCAGAAGTTGAGAAGAAAGGGAAGGAAGTAGTGCAGAAGGAAGCTACTGCTTCAGCTCCCTCAGCAGGTACATTTGGAACTGATATGGTTAATCAGTTCCTTGCTACTCCAATAATGGATTCAGTGTTACCTGTTGCTGCACCAATTATGGATAATTTTCCTGCTATCTGTAACATCCCAACTTTTGATAAGTTAATTGTGAGGTTTATAGGTTTTAATGTGGTTTGAATCTTAGGAACTAAGTGTAAGGGGTAGGGATGGGTAAGGTAAGTCAAGTAACTCATTTTGAACTAAACCCTTGAGTTTGGGCCACTGGTAATCGATTACAGAGAGCTGGTAATCGATTACCAGAGAGTTTGAAAAATGGTAATCGATTACAGAGAGTTAGTAATCGATTACCAGAGAGTTTGAAAAATGGTAATCGATTACATAACCCTTGTAATCGATTACCAGCAGCCTGGGAAACTCAGTAATCGATTACAAGAGATGGTAATCGATTACCAGGTTCCCAGAATGGGTTCTTAGGCTAATTTTGCCTTCAGTAATCGATTACCAGGATTTGGTAATCGATTACTGAGCGAAAATATAAATACCCAGGACGCGAAATTCATCAGAATTTTGGGGAAAAACTCAGTTTTAGAGAGAGAGAGTGTGAGTCTAGAGAGAGAAAGTGCCAGAACGAGGTAGGAACGCCGGAACGGAGCTAGGAATCTCAATCCTTCCATCTAATTACTTGAATTGCTACATTTGGTGAGTAAATTCTCACTTAAATTGTTAGACTTAGGACATTGGTCTCTAAACCCTTGAACCCACTTCTCTCTCTCTCCCATTCTCTGATTATACTTGATTATTGATGTTGATTGTGGTTGTGTTTGATGATTGATTACTGGGGAACGATTTTAATCGGTTAGAACGGATCGATTCTTGATAATCGTTAGTTTCGAAACTTTCGAAACTCTCGAAAGTTTCGAAACTCTCGAAAAGTCGAAACGTTCCGTTTTCTCCAATTAATCTTGTTCCGAAAGATAGACTAAGGTTGAGAACTTATTTCGAAATTAGGAATTGATGAATATGTAGACTTGGTGAACAATTGAGTGTCGAATTGCGTTCGTTTCGAAAGGTTCGAATTATCGAAAGTGTCGAAACTGACGAAATTCGTGATATTTATCAATTCTTGATTGTCGAATTAGTTATTCAAGTTAGTTCTGAACGATTACTGGACTTCGGTCAAATACTGTAGGGTGGGATTCGTCCCCTGGGGAGATATCCCCTGTAGTCTGAGCTCAGGTCTAACTCTAGACTGTGATTGTACATGGCCTAGTGGCAAGCATTTTAAGCATACCATTGCATAAGTTAAATGGAGACTGTTATAGTAAGTTAAAGCTTGAATTGCCATGAGATATATGTTTTGCATACATGCATGAGATTTGCTCACTGAGATTGTATCTCACCACAAGTTATGTGGGTTTTGTTTAGATGTTCAGGTTCCTCCTCCTCATTATAATGAGCCTCGGAGATGATTTTGGGAAGCTGAAGATTTAATGTTCGATTGTATATATATTTAGTGGATGGCCTACTTTTATCTATGTCTTTTGTAATAGTTAGACTCGTTGTATTTTCGGGATTTCATTCTGAACGTGTAGTAACTCTTTGGATTAGAAATGTAAAATGGACTGTATGACTTTTCATGGTTGGGTAAATTACTTGATGTAGTTAAAAGAATGAGATTAGAAAGAATGGGTATTATAACTTGTGTTGAACCAAACTCTTAAGTTTAGGTCACTGGTAATCGATTACAGAAGGCCTGTAATCGATTACCAGAGAACCTTTCCACTGGTAATCGATTACAGAAGGTCTGTAATCGATTACCAGAGAACCTTGCCAATTGTAATCGATTACAGACTTAATTCTCTATGGTTTGATGTAAATTATCCTTTTGTGTTGGGATTGCGATAATTTATAGAACAGGTCGATATTTAAAGTATAATATTCTAAATTCTGGGTTAGGAATTTGGTTTCCAACGGACTAAATTCCTGCTTGAGAATTTAGGGTGTTACATTTTGGTATCAGAGCAGTTCAATCCAATTGGACTGTGAGATTAGGATTTCTGTGGTTTGTTAATAATTTTATATGTATTATTTTGTGAATTGAGAGACTGATCACCTCGATATTTGCTTTATGATATGTAGAGAATTATGGCAGGCAACAGGAAGGGTAGGTCAAGGGTAGATCGTTCTTCTCCACCTTCTTCATCTTCTCCTGAAACGATCCCAGATCCGATGGTGGCAGCCCTCCAGGCACTCACTCAGATGATGGGGAATCAAGCAGCTACCAACACGGCAATCTTGCAAGAGTTGGCTAGGCAACGACCGGAGCAACCACCACCCACCTTGGACGTATTCTCGGTTGGATTGTCGGAGTTCAGGAAACACAATCCTCCACAATTCAATGGAGAGTATGATCCCGATGTGGCGGCAAGGTGGCTCAAGGACCTGAATAGAATTTTTGAGGCCATGAAGTGTGTTGATGAAGTCAAGGTGAGCTTGGCGGTGTATATGATGAGAGGAGAGGCTGAGGATTGGTGGAGGACGGCTAGACTACAAACGGCGGGGGCGGAGGCTCCTTTAACTTGGGAGGCTTTTCAAAATTTGTTCTTAGAGAAGTACTTCCCGGCGACCATCAAGAGGCAGAAAGAAGCAGAGTTTCTACAACTTCAACAAGGGGAGATGTCAGTTGGGCAGTATGTATCAAGGTTCGAAGAATTGTCAAAATTCTCTCGGTACCTTCAGGCGGTAAATGACGAGGAGTGGAGATGCACCCAGTTTGAAGGAGGCTTGAGGCCGGAAATAATCGATCGAGTAGCGGCCCTGGAAATCAGAAATTTTTCTACCTTAGTGAGCAAATGCTACATTGTTGAGAAGAATTGTAAGGGAGTAACATCTTCTGTGGCACCACAAGATAACAAGGGGAAGAGGAAAGTGGAACTTGGGATTTCAAACCGGAACTTCAAACCTAAGTGGCAAGGAAAACAAACTGTGGCTGTACAACCTCCGCAACACAAAGATGCTAGAGTATGTTCAAAATGTGGGAAGGAGCATGGGGGAGAGTGCTTAGTGGGAAGGAAAGTATGTTATTTTTGCAAGCAACCCGGTCACTATCAAAGGGACTGCCCCAAGATCAAAGGACCCCAGAAACCTCAATCAACTGGAAGGGTTTTTACCCTCAGTGGTCAAGTGGCAGCTTCCTCAGATAATTTGTTAAAAGGTAATTGCACCTTAGGAGAGGAGACTTTAATTGTATTGTATGATTCAGGAGCATCCCATTCCTTTGTTTCTTTTGAATGTGTAAATAATTTGAATTTGTCTACCGTTTCCTTACCTTATATTCTAAATGTTGTTACCCCAGCTAAGGAAACAATATCCACTTCTCTTGTGTGTATGGACTGTCCCTTGATCATACAGGATAGAACTTTTGTTGTTGATTTGATTTGCTTGCCTTTGATTGGTATTGACGTTATTCTGGGAATGAACTGGTTATCTTTCAATCAGGTGTTGTTAGACTGTTTTAATAGAAAGGTTGTTTTTCCTGATTTTTCTGTTCCTTCTAAGGAAAGGTTACCCATTCTATTGTCTAGTGTTTCGCAAGTTTCCCAGTGTATCAATGACGGGGGTGAATGTTTTCTGTTGTTACTTTCCTCAATTTTAGAAACAAAATTTGATTTGAGTAGTGTGGCTACGGTTCGGGAGTTCCAAGATGTTTTTCCTAATGAAATTCTTACCTTACCACCTGAGCGAGAAATAGAGTTCACCATAGATTTGATGCCCGGTTCAGGACCCATTTCTAAGGCACCCTATAGGATGTCCCCCTTAGAACTTAGTGAACTCAAGAGGCAATTAGAAGAGTTGTTAAAAAAGGGGTTTATTAGGCCTAGTGTCTCTCCGTGGGGGGCTCCAGTGTTGTTAGTAAAGAAAAAGGATGGGAGCATGAGGTTATGTGTGGATTTTAGGCAATTGAATAAAATAACAATTAAGAATAGGTATCCATTGCCTAGGATAGATGACCTACTAGATCAACTTAGAGGTGCTTCTGTGTTTTCCAAAATAGATTTGAAATCAGGATATCATCAAATCAGGATAAGGAAGGAAGATATTCATAAAACTGCTTTTCGAACTAGATATGGACACTACGAATACTTAGTAATGCCATTTGGTGTTACTAATGCTCCGGCAGTGTTCATGGATTACATGAATCGAATCTTCCGACCTTTTCTAGATAAATTTGTGGTTGTATTCATTGATGATATTTTGATTTACTCTTCTAGTATGGAAGATCATGAGAAACACTTGAGGTTGGTGTTGGAAGTTTTGAGGGAAAGGAAATTGTTTGCCAATCCGAACAAATGTGAGTTTTGGCTAAACAAAGTCCATTTCTTAGGTCATGTAATTTCAGGGGAAGGGGTCTCAGTTGACCCTAACAAGGTAGAGTCTGTTCTTGAGTGGGAAAGGCCTAGAACTGTTACAGAAATTAGAAGCTTTCTAGGATTAGCTGGCTATTACAGGAGATTCATTAAGGGTTTCTCCCGTTTGGCATTGCCTCTTACCAAGCTAACCAGAAAAGGTCAAGCCTTTGTGTGGGATAGTGATTGTGAGCATAGTTTTTTGGAGCTAAAACATAGATTGACCAGTGCCCCGGTGTTAGCATTACCTGATGTGTCTAGAACCTTTGAGGTATTTTGTGATGCCTCGGGGAAGGGGTTAGGAGGTGTTCTAATGCAGGATAGAAAGGTTGTAGCTTATGCATCTAGGCAGTTAAGGCCTCATGAGGAGAATTATCCTACCCATGACTTAGAATTAGCTGCTGTGGTTTTTGCCTTAAAAATTTGGAGGCATTACTTGTTTGGTGTAAGGTTTGAGGTCTTTAGTGATCATAAGAGCTTGAAGTATCTTTTTGATCAAAAAGAACTCAACATGAGGCAAAGAAGATGGATGGAGTTTTTGAAGGATTTCGACTTTGAGTTGAAATACCACCCAGGTAAGGCCAATGTAGTGGCTGATGCTCTTAGCAGGAAATCCCTGCATGTGTCATCATTGATGATACAAGAGATGAATCTCCTAGAGAAGTTTAGAGATTTGAACTTAGGTGTGGAGATTGGGGTAGGTAGCATTCAGATGTACAGGTTAGAAATTTCCAATGAGTTTCAAACCTTGATTAAGGAGGCTCAGGATTTGGATCCTGATCTTCAGGGTAAGATGGGTCAGGTAGGATTTTCCAGGTCAGGTGAGGGATTAATTCTTTTTCAGGGAAGGATTTGTATCCCTAAAGGAAGTAGAGTTAAACAGCAGGTACTAGAGGAAGTTCATAAGGGTAAGATGTCTATACATCCTGGTTCTACCAAGATGTATCAGGATTTGAAGAAAAGGTTTTGGTGGGTAGGTATGAAGAGAGAAATAGCTGAGTTTGTGTCTAAGTGCCTAACTTGTCAACAAGTGAAGGTGGAACATCAGAAACCATCTGGAGTTCTATTACCCTTAGAGATCCCTGAGTGGAAGTGGGAAAGCATAGCTATGGACTTTGTGGTGGGTTTACCTCGAGTCCAATCAGGGTTTGATTCAATATGGGTCATAGTCGACCGTTTAACCAAGTCAGCCCATTTCCTTCCAGTTAAGAATACCTTCTCCCTGAATAAGTTAGCTGAGTTGTATGTCAGAGAGATTGTCAGGTTACATGGCATTCCTTCTAGCATCATTTCTGATAGGGACCCCAGGTTTACTTCAAGGTTCTGGAACGCACTACACCAGTCGTTCGGGACTAAACTTAGGTTTAGCACCGCTTACCACCCTCAGACTGATGGTCAGTCTGAGAGAACCATCCAAACCTTAGAAGACATGTTAAGAGCCTGTTCTCTAGAAGAGTCGGGCAGTTGGGATAAGTACCTACCACTAGTAGAGTTTGCCTACAATAACAGCTTTCATAGTAGCATAGGCATGGCTCCATATGAAGCCTTGTATGGTAGGAAGTGTAGGTCCCCTGTTTGTTGGCATGAGGTGGGTGAGAAAGCCCTGTTGGGCCCAGATTTGGTTCAAGAAACTTCTGATAAGATTAGAATGATTAGGGAAAAACTTGTAACTGCCCAGAGCCGTCAGAAAAGTTATGCTGATAAAAGGAGAAAGGAACTAGAATTTGAGGAAGGAGAACATGTATTTCTTAGAGTAACTCCTGTCATTGGTCTAGGGAAGTCTGTGAAATCCAGGAAACTGAGTCCTCGATACATTGGTCCCTTTCAAATCTTGCAAAGAATTGGTCCTCTTGCATACAAATTAGCTCTTCCACCGTATCTTTCCAAGGTCCATAATGTTTTTCATGTATCTAAGTTAAGAAAATATGTGTTTGATCCTTCTCATGTCTTGTCTTCTGAACCAATACAATTAAAGGACAACCTCACACTACCTGCAAAACCTATACAGATTGTTGACAGAAGTGCCAAGACTCTGAGGAATAGAAATATTCCTTTGGTTAAGGTAGTTTGGGAAGGTCTATCCTTGGGTGAAGCTACTTGGGAGAAGGAAGAAGTTATCAAGAATCATTTCCCTGTGTTGTTTGAGTAATGGTAAGATTTCATATCTCTCACTTAGTAAAATTTTGAGGGCAAAATTTCTTTAAGGAGGGTAGAATGTAACATCCCAACTTTTGATAAGTTAATTGTGAGGTTTATAGGTTTTAATGTGGTTTGAATCTTAGGAACTAAGTGTAAGGGGTAGGGATGGGTAAGGTAAGTCAAGTAACTCATTTTGAACTAAACCCTTGAGTTTGGGCCACTGGTAATCGATTACAGAGAGCTGGTAATCGATTACCAGAGAGTTTGAAAAATGGTAATCGATTACAGAGAGTTAGTAATCGATTACCAGAGAGTTTGAAAAATGGTAATCGATTACATAACCCTTGTAATCGATTACCAGCAGCCTGGAAACTCAGTAATCGATTACAAGAGATGGTAATCGATTACCAGGTTCCCAGAATGGGTTCTTAGGCTAATTTTGCCTTCAGTAATCGATTACCAGGATTTGGTAATCGATTACTGAGCGAAAATATAAATACCCAGGACGCGAAATTCATCAGAATTTTGGGGAAAAACTCAGTTTTAGAGAGAGAGAGTGTGAGTCTAGAGAGAGAAAGTGCCAGAACGAGGTAGGAACGCCGGAACGGAGCTAGGAATCTCAATCCTTCCATCTAATTACTTGAATTGCTACATTTGGTGAGTAAATTCTCACTTAAATTGTTAGACTTAGGACATTGGTCTCTAAACCCTTGAACCCACTTCTCTCTCTCTCCCATTCTCTGATTATACTTGATTATTGATGTTGATTGTGGTTGTGTTTGATGATTGATTACTGGGGAACGATTTTAATCGGTTAGAACGGATCGATTCTTGATAATCGTTAGTTTCGAAACTTTCGAAACTCTCGAAAGTTTCGAAACTCTCGAAAAGTCGAAACGTTCCGTTTTCTCCAATTAATCTTGTTCCGAAAGATAGACTAAGGTTGAGAACTTATTTCGAAATTAGGAATTGATGAATATGTAGACTTGGTGACAATTGAGTGTCGAATTGCGTTCGTTTCGAAAGGTTCGAATTATCGAAAGTGTCGAAACTGACGAAATTCGTGATATTTATCAATTCTTGATTGTCGAATTAGTTATTCAAGTTAGTTCTGAACGATTACTGGACTTCGGTCAAATACTGTAGGGTGGGATTCGTCCCCTGGGGAGATATCCCCTGTAGTCTGAGCTCAGGTCTAACTCTAGACTGTGATTGTACATGGCCTAGTGGCAAGCATTTTAAGCATACCATTGCATAAGTTAAATGGAGACTGTTATAGTAAGTTAAAGCTTGAATTGCCATGAGATATATGTTTTGCATACATGCATGAGATTTGCTCACTGAGATTGTATCTCACCACAAGTTATGTGGGTTTTGTTTAGATGTTCAGGTTCCTCCTCCTCATTATAATGAGCCTCGGAGATGATTTTGGAAAGCTGAAGATTTAATGTTCGATTGTATATATATTTAGTGGATGGCCTACTTTTATCTATGTCTTTTGTAATAGTTAGACTCGTTGTATTTTCGGGATTTCATTCTGAACGTGTAGTAACTCTTTGGATTAGAAATGTAAAATGGACTGTATGACTTTTCATGGTTGGGTAAATTACTTGATGTAGTTAAAAAGAATGAGATTAGAAAGAATGGGTATTATAACTTGTGTTGAACCAAACTCTTAAGTTTAGGTCACTGGTAATCGATTACAGAAGGCCTGTAATCGATTACCAGAGAACCTTTCCACTGGTAATCGATTACAGAAGGTCTGTAATCGATTACCAGAGAACCTTGCCAATTGTAATCGATTACAGACTTAATTCTCTATGGTTTGATGTAAATTATCCTTTTGTGTTGGGATTGCGATAATTTATAGAACAGGTCGATATTTAAAGTATAATATTCTAAATTCTGGGTTAGGAATTTGGTTTCCAACGGACTAAATTCCTGCTTGAGAATTTAGGGTGTTACACTATCTCTTCACATCTTTCCTCAATGAACACTTTCATCCAGCAACTGAGCAGTGAAAAACCTGCTGAAGAGCCTGCTGCTCCAAAACCTGATGCTGCTTGCTTCTGGTGAACCTTCTCAAGCTGCTTCTCCTTCAAAATCCATGGAGAAGAATATCCAGAAGCTCAAGGCTGACATGAAGAAATTGTTCTCAAATGTGAACACTCTCCAAAACACAGTAAATGAAATGATTGAGAGGTTCACACAACATCAGTTTTGGTTTAACAATTTCGTGCTTCCTGTCATAGCACCTCAGGCTCCTCCAATGCCTTTCTCACAGTTTCAGCCCCCCACAAAATCTGCTTCAGCCTTCTACCTCTTCATCATCTGATCACTCCTCCCCATCCAAGTGATTAATGATGATCCTGCTTCTCTCCATACATTCCATTAGGTTGTTTTGATTGATGACAAAGGGGGAGAAGTAAGTACTAGGAAGTTAAGGCTAAATTTTAGGGATTAGGGCTGATACTTGGCTGATTTTTTTTGTGATCTGACTGTGATCATTTTAATGTACTTCTGATTAATCATGAATTATGAATGACAAAAGATGTTCTTTGGTGCATATTGATATTAGTTGCTGCATATTCATATGTTTGTTGATTATACATGCTTCTGTTGCAAATTAATTGATCCAAATTACAACTCTTTCATACAATTTGCAACTATAATAAATGCCAACATTCAGGGGGAGTTTGGTATCAAAAATCAGAATTATCTAAGCAAAATTTGAATAAGTTGTCATCATCAAAAAGGGGGAGATTGTAAGGTTCAAATATCCCCTCAAAATGGTTTTAATCATGACAACCAAATCAAATGGAACTCAGTATAATTCTGATTTCAAAGAAGACTAATCATTTTCATTTGAGTATGTATCCAGAAGCAACAGGTCTAATCTTGAAGAAGGAGAAACATGAGAAACATGAGATACATGAGAGATTTCATTCCAATAACTAACAGAAGCAGCAAACTAAATAGGAATGAAAATCTGTGAAGGACAACTTGAAATTAAAATGAGTAAATTCAAGATAACTCATTCAAAGTAATCAGAAGCTGTTAAGCACTTCTCATATCTTCTAGAAGCATGAAGAAGCTTCCAAAGAACATCAAATGAAGACATATTAGAAGGAAGATTCACTTTAAGAGAAGATTTCAAGAACAAAGCAATAATAGCACTTTATGCTCAAGACATATCAACTGTGGAACCTCAAATAGTTCACAGAAGCATGAGAAACATCTGCAGTTCATCAGAAGCAGAATTCTGCAGAAGCAGCATGTACACAGAATTCTGCAGAAGCAGCATATATACATGAACTCTGCAGAAGCAGCAGATTAAGGCAAAAATACGAAAATGATTCTTCTAATGATTTAGCTGAGTTACAGAAGTCAACATACACTTGAAATAATCCAGAAATCTTCCTCAGCCTATCCACAGAAGCATAGGTGAAGAAATGAGCCAGTTTTGCTGTCTGCAGAAGCAAGTTCTGCAGAAGCATGAAGACCAGTCAACAAGACAGCTATACCAGTCAGCTTTTACAGCTGTACCTGAAAGGGACTTGTCAAAGCATCACAGCTGGGTCATTTTGACTGCATTCCAACGGCTACAAAGCTCCTCACCTATAAAAGGAGGTGTTCTCTTCACATTGAGACACACCTCTCTCTCCAGAAGCATAAAACAATATCTGGTCTTACATTGCCAGCTTCTGGAACATTTTTTCTCTCTCCTCAGTTTTTCTCTCATTGTCCAATATACATTGTTGAGGGGGAGTTTTGCTCACTAGAAGCTGTTGTTGCTATTCTGATTGTAATCTAGTGAGCTTTGTGAGATTTGTGTACTTTACCTTTGTAGCTTTGTGCTTCTACTGAGTCAGAGAGATTGGTTGGCTGTAAAATCTCTTGTGACTGATCAGGTGAAGTATTTGAGAGGTTGTAAAGGCTCAAGTGTGAGCCTGTGAGAGATTGGGATCTGCAGAAGCAAGTTCTGCAGATTTCAGGTTCTGTGCTTCTGCAGAAAGTACTGTAAGAAGACAGAACTTGTTTCTAAGTGTTTGGTGTTTCTGAAAGAAGCCTGAAGAGGCTGTGGGAAAAGAATACTAGTGGTAGTGTATACCCAAGGTTGTAATTGAGTTTGGTTAGTGAGAAAATCCTACTTGAGGTAGGGACTGGATGTAGCCTTTGGTTGGAAAAGGTGAACCAGTATAAATCCTTTGTGTTCTCTTCTTTTCCTTACACTCTTAGTTATTGCATGATCATAAAAAGATTTTAAAAGCTACCTAATACCTAAGTAAGTGTTAACTTAATTGATTCCATCAAAGGAATCCTATTTCAGCATAATAAGCATTATACTTAAAATTAACCTTTTGGGAATCCATCTTCTAATAAAAGCCAAGAACTTATCTTGAGCAGAATTTTATTAGAAGATAACTTGCAGAATTTTAAAGGAATCACAATTCAACCCCCTTCTTGTGATCCAACCATTTACTTCAGTTATATGCTTTAAATATCATCAAACATTGCCTGTAACAAGGTGATCATAAAGTTGGTTTTGGGGCATGTAATGAATTATGTGGTGGGATGTGAGTGACCTAGATGGGATTTGTCCCTCCTAGTATCAGGAGTATATTTGTAGGCCTCTTGATAAAGTGAGACTGAAAAAATTTATGGCCATGCTCAGGAGGATAAACATGAGATGTTTATTTTCTGTACAGTCTACTTGGGGATCAAGAAAACATAAATTGAACTATACAAGGTTGACACAATCCATGCCCTTGTGTTCAATTAGATATTTGGACAAAGGGACATATCATATAAATTATCATAAAATGGGATTCATCAAAGTTGTTGATAATCTCAATATTTGGATAGTGATGTATTGCTAGATACCGCTCACTATTAATGATATTAAATATAAAAGGGTTTTATTTTAATATCATAACCAAATATTAAAAGCCTATTGGGTCACACGCATACAACAAGCCACTAGGAAAAGATAATAATTCTAATTAATTAGAATTATAACCTAATGGGTCAGGCCCATATGTATTAGGGATAAGTGAGTGAAGGGGTAAAACCCTAGCCACCACTCTATAAATAGAGCATGAGATGCATTACCCTATATACATGAGAAGTCGTTTTTTTACTCTCTAAAACACTACTAGCAGAGTTGAGGAGGGTTTCTAGTTCGGCTGTTGGCGCGGACACCACTAGAGACGTGGCTGTTATTGCCTCGTTCGCAATCCTTAAAGGTATGACCTTTTGTTTTATACCCTTTTATGCCTTGATTCGTGTTTTCGCATAACGATCATAACAAGGAGGGAATCCATTTATTTCCGATGCACCCTGACCACATGCTTGATTCTCTTCATGTGATATATTTAAAATTAATTCCAGATATATTTTTAAAATATATGGAAATAAGAACCATTTGTTTATCAATTTATTAGTGTTAAAATTTGATATATTTAAAACAATAATCAAGATAATGAATAGTTATAATTTAATAGTTGGATTAACAAAAAATCACATCCAATCTACACCAAGTGTTATACTATTAAAGAACTTTTTAACAAATAATACCATTTCAAAATCCACTATTGAATAACTTATTACTATAATTTCATTTATCTTTTGCATTAGAAGTTCCAATGCAAGATAAAATAAAATTATAATAAAATATAAATTTTTACTTTAGTAGTAAATATCTAGTTATTTTCAATATGTATATAGTAAAATATTATGGTCGCACATGAGTTGGTTTGGGTTAAACCGATTTTTGGACCAAAACCAACCACATGTATCAGATTGGATCGAATCAAGTAGAGGTTCATTTTATAGAGTTTGACCCGATCCAATCCGAATGGGTTGTGTCAAGTTCGATTTGGTTATAATGCAAAGATAAAATGAAATTACAGTAAAAATATAAATTTACTTTAAGTAGTAATATCTAGTTTATTTTCAATATGTAAATAGTAAAAATATTATGGGCGCACATGAGTTGGTTGGGTTAGACCAATTTTGGACCGAAACCAACCACATGTATCAGATTGGATCGATCAAATAGAGGTTCATTTTATAGATTTGACCCGATCCAATCTGAATGGGTGTGGTCAGGTCGATTTGGAATGAAAAACGAGAAAAAAAAATAGAAAAAGGGGGAAGATAGAAAATCATATAATTTGATAACAAGCTCTTCCTTTTATTACAAAAAAACCTAGAATGGAGAAAAGCAGTAAAAACGTGTGCACACACACACAAGGTAGCCATGATTGTTCCTTTTATCATAAAGAAAAACACAAAACGGAGAACTACGCACACATAAATAACAAGTTGGTTCCTTTTTATCATAAAAAACCCAGAACAACAAAAAAAGCACACACAAAGAGGCCGCACAGAGCGCCACCTTCAAATATGTTTTCCATCACTTTAATGGGTGGGAGGGGGGACGTTCGTGACTCAGTGGACGTGAATCTACAGTTAATGCTAGACCGACCCAATCATTCAAGAACCTAGTGACAAGCGATTGACCATGAAATTGAGTACTTCAATTTGGTGCCACGACGACACCAGTGTTTTATGTTCAAGGCCATGCACTCTCCTCTATCGTCGATTGAGATTGAGTTCGTGAAGTTTGCAGTCGTAGCTACTACCACTGATAGGGCGCACTGAGAGAGATGGAGAACGAGAGGCGACGAGGCTATGCCGATGACGTAAAGGTCGATGATGAGTGGCTGTTGAGTCTCAGAATTAATTTAAGTATTTAAATTAGATTCAAGACTTATTATCATTGGTTTTAATGAGTAACAAATTAGACTAAACTATAAGAAAGAACAGGTGCTAGTAAGAAATGTATTTTTCTGTGTATTTCAGGAACTCTGGAGAAGCAACCTGCTGAAAGAAGAAACTTGTTGAAGGAGAACCGAGATCAGAGAAAAAGAGAAAAGCATTGAGCAACTCTCTGAAGATGACCAACTACCTGAAAAGAAGAGAAAGACTAGAAGAAAAGGACTAGAAGAAATGGAAGAAAAGAAGAATAAAGAATCAACAAGCTAAAAAGAAGATCAACACAGCAAACTATCTGAAGATTGATCAACCTGCTGAAAGCATATGGACCGAAGAAAAGAAACACCTCTGCAAGCTGAAGTGAAGAAAGTACTCAAGAAGATCGCCAATCAGAAAGGTACACAAAAGCTGAATAAAATCACACTCAAGTTGCACACACTGAAGAAAGAAATCCGGTTAAAAGGAAGCAACTCTCTATCAATAGCAACTACCTGAAGGGGTCCAAACTATTTGGAAGCAATCAAGAACAAAGAACAGACAACCACGCTGAAGATGAGCAACATGCTTGAAGAAATGAACCGTCTGAAGACATGCAACATGCTGAAGAATGTGAACTCACTAAAGAATCTCTCAACTCTCTGATGACGTGTTTAAATCCTCTACTAGACGAGAAACCTACAAAGGCAAAGACTCTCTACACAAAGACCTAAAAGGTTCTAAACATCTTATGCCATATATACAAATGAGATAGCAACAAAAGTTATTTTCCTCAGGAACATCGTACATTCAAGAGGAAACCTATTGCAGAAAAGCAATAGTGGTTAGAGATAGGTCAGCACTGTTGTAGACCTACTTATGCATCTACCCTGCAATACGCTATCAGAAGTCTGAATCCTTACAAGAAGAAAAGCAAATTTCACAAAAGGATAAAAGAGAAGCTCAACGGATAAAACTCATCTTCTCTATCCAGACTTCATATCATGAAGAAAGAAGAGGGAAGCAAGCCAACCTGCTGAAGATTAAATTACTCCTCTCAAGAAATATCTATGAGCCAAACGGATGTGTGTCAGAGCAAGATTTTCATCTACACACCTACTCTGCTCAAAATTCAGAAGCCGAATAAAAAGGAGCAGAACGCACAACGGGAAAAAGGAGAAGTCTAAACGGATGTTAACATCCTAACTCCGTCACTCAGGAACAAAAAAGAGAAAATGAGAAAGAAGAATAGAGAGAAATATCAACTTGCTGAAGACAAAGAAAATCTCTCAAGATTAAGAGCTTATCTGCAGTGTGTCAGAAACCAATTCATCTGCTCACCTATCTGCTTAAGAAGAAGCTAACCAAATGATAAGGCTATTTCACAACGGCTTGATTATCTCTTCTCAACGGTAATAATCTAAATTCTCAAGGTATATTTCCAGCATATAAATAACCTCAAAAGACTTTTGAGATGTTGGTTGGTTAATTGTCGGGTGGAATGATGAGAAATGGAGTTATACAAAGTCAGGGCAACAAAGTCTGTTGACGGCAGTAGTCCCAAAAGCAATCAATCCACAAGAAGCCAACCAAAAATGGGCAGAGCCATGAATACAAAATAATCTATCTTGAACCAGGGAAGTTAATCTAGCTCACAGGAGAAATTGGACCATGCTCATTACAGATCATACACAAAGCCAACCTTCTGATCCAACAGTGATGAATTAGAGCATAGAATTATACACTTGTATCTCTGTCATTCCTTGGTACTTAGCACTTAATCTTTGTATTCTGAGTTGTACTAAGTAATCTCTATGTACAAGAAAACTAAAGTTAAGTTTCGCTGAAACTTAAATTCATCCATCATTATAAACACATTAAGTGTTTGAGAGCCTGGAGAGTCTTGAGGAAGAAAGAATACTCAGTAAGCCTGGACAGGCTTGGAGAATGAAATAATACTTGGAGACCTAGAGGGGCTTGAAGGAAGAAAGAATACTTGGGTAGAGCCTGGAGAGGCTTGATAGAAAAGATACTTGTGTTTGAGCCTGGAGAGGCTTGACTGTAAAAGAATACTTGGTTTGAGCCTGGGGAGGCGTTGACTGTAAAAGAATACTTGTGTTGAGCCTGGAGAGGCTTGACTGTAAAAGAATACTTGTTAGAGCCTAGAGAGGCTTGGTTGACAAGAACATTGCAATGAGTTGCCTGGAGAGGCAGTTGAAAACAAAGAATACTTGTTGTTAGCCTAGAGAGGGCTGATATAAAAGAATACTTGTATCTGTGTTCAGATAGTGGAAAATCAGTGGTGGTTTGGCCCTGGGACTGGATGTAGCTCACTGGATTAGTGGGTGAACCAGGATAAATTCTCTGTGTAAATTTTTCTCTATCCTTAACTCTTTACATTATGTTATTATCTGTTTATTACTACCAGGAAGGGGTCTGAAAAAAGTGAATTTATATTTTGCACAACAAAACTATAATCTATTAAGCAAAACTGTTTCCAACGAGTATTTACTGAAACTTCGGAAGTGGTTCATCAAGTTCTATGTTACACATCAGTTTTTCAGCAAGTAACCAATCAATTGAAACTTAATGTAAAACATTCTTGAAACCACTTTTTTATAATCTGGTTTAGATAATGTTCTGAAAATGTTTTCATTAAACCCTCTGAAGAAATGATTTAGAAAGGTTTTCAGCCTCATCGTATTCAGCAAGTATTTGAAAAACTTATTTTCATAACTTTCGCACAACTCTAATAATCTTTATATTATCTGCTAAAAGAGTTTTCATAATAACTTGCAAAAGATTCTTTGATATTTAGAAAAGGGTTTCCAAATTTAGTTTAAAAATTTAAAACACTATTGAACCTTCCCTTCTAGTGTTTCCTGTGGTCCCTACAAGGGCGCCCTGAGAGAAATGGAGAACGAGAGGCAACAGGGCTAACGAAGGTGACGGTAAGGGGCAGCACACGAGGTGGGATACTGAGTGTTAGAGATAAGGGATCTATTGGACGAGTATTAAGGTGTCCGTCCCTGTACTCGTATTTAGACAAACACTATTGCCAAAAAAGGCCATTAAGGGGGTTCCCGTGCACCATAAGAGGGCGCTTCGTGCGCACTAATAGAAACTGCTCTTGTTGGGTCGTTAAAAGGAGGGCGTGCCCAGAAACGCTCTGACGGAAGTCAATAGAGGGGCGCTTAAAAAACAACGGAAGCGCCCTCAACATAGTGTCTGTTTGGGAGGGGGCGCTTCCGTGGAGCGCCCTCCTATTATTTTTTAATTTTTTTTTAATTTTTTGCATTTTAAATGAATCTGGGAACACAGCAATCGATTACAATAGTAAAGTAATCGATTACCAGAGAGTTTTCTCATGATACATGTGTAAGGTTCAAATATCCCCTCAAAATGGGTTGAATCATGACAACCCAAATCAAATGGAACTCAGTATAATTCTGATTTCAAAGAGACTAATCATTTTCATTGAGTATGTATCCAGAAGCAACAGGTCTAATCTGAAGAAGGAGAAACATGAGAAACATGAGAAGCATGAGATACATGAGAGATTTCATTCCAATAACTAACAGAAGGCAAGCAAACTAAATAGGAATGACAAATCTGTGAAGGACAACTTGAAATTAAAATGAGTAAATTCAAGATAACTCATTCAAAGTAATCAGAAGCTGTTAGCACTTCTCATATCTTCTAGAAGCATGAAGAAGCTTCCAAAGAACATCAAATGAAGACATATTAGAAGGGAGATTCATTTTAAGAGAAGATTTCGAAAACAAAGCAATAATAGCACTTTATACTCAAGACATATCAACTGTGGAACCTCAAATAGTTCACAGAAGCATGAGAAACATCTGCAGTTCAATCAGAAGCAGAATTCTACAGAAGCAGCACATTAACAGAATTCTGCAGAAGCAACATACACATATGAATTCTGCAGAAGCAGCAGATTAAGGCAAAAAATAGAAAATGATATCTTCTAATGATTTAGCTGAGTTACAGAAGTCAACATACACTTGAAATAATCCAGAATCTTCCTCAGCTTATCCACAGAAGCATAGGTGAAGAAATGAGCTAGTTTTGCTGTCTGCAGAAGCAAGTTCTGCAGAAGCACAAAAGACAGTCAACTGGACAAGCTGTACCTGTCAGCATTTTGCAGCTGTACCTGAAAGAGACCTGTCAATACAACACAGCTGGACCATCTGAGGCTCATTCCAACGGCTACAAAGCTCCTCATCTATAAAAGGAGTGCTCTCTTCCACTTTGAGACACACCTCTCTCTCCAGAAGCATAAAACAATATCTGGTCTTACAGTGCCAGCTTCTGGAACATTTTTCTCTCTCCTCAGTTTTTCTCTCATTGTCCAATATACATTGTTGAGGGGGAGTTTTGCTCACTAGAAGCTGCTGCTTGTTCTGATTGTAATCTAGTGAGCTTTGTGAGATTTGTGTACTTTACCTTTGTAGCTTTGTGCTTCTACTGAGTCAGAGAGATTGGTTGGCAGTAAAATCTCTTGTGGCTGATCAGGTGAAGTATTTGAGAGGTTGTAAAGGCTCAAGTGTGAGCCTGTGAGAGATTGGGATCTGCAAGCAAGTTCTGCAGATTTCAGGTTCTGTGCTTCTGCAGAAAGTACTGTAAGAAGACAGAACTTGTTTCTAAGTGTTTGGTGTTTCTGAAGAAGCCTGAAGAGGCTGGGGAAAAGAATACTAGTGGTAGTGTATACCCAAGGTTGTAATTGAGTTGGTTAGGGAGAAAATCCTACGTGAGGTAGGGACTGGATGTAGCCTTTGGTTGGAAAAGTGAACCAGTATAAATCATTGGGGTTCTCTTCTTTTCCTTACACTCTAGTTATTGCATGATCATAAAAAGATTTTAAAAAGCTACCACCTAATACCTAAGTAAGTGTTAACTTAATTGATTCCATAAAGGATCCTATTTTCAGCATAATAAGCATTATACTTAAAATTAAACCTTTGGGAATCCATCTTCTAATAAAAGCCAAGACTTATCTTGAAGCAGAATTTATTAGAAGATAACGTGCAGAATTTTAAAGGAATCACAATTCAACCCCCCTTCTTGTGATCCAAACCAGTTACTTCAACATGAATCTGGAAAACTATGTAATCGATTACAATAGTTTATGTAATCGATGTACCAGAGTTGGCAGAGTTTCCTCTATTTAATATAATTTTTTCCCAATTTATCAAACACCTATAAACTCCATACCAGCAACTAGAATTCATCCTTGAAACTAATGTAAAAAAAACAACAGCAAAAAAATAAAAAATAGCAGCACACAATAGCTTGAGTTGAGCATGATACCAACACCTGCAGAAACTCACCTGCACAAACATAGAAAAAAAAATCAGAGTAAGAAGATTATAAAAAAGGCAGAAAGATACGTAGAACAAATAGAATGGAGAGGACAACGTTGTAGCGAACGCCGCGCCGAGTCTCGCCACGAACGGAAGATAGGAGCAGCGGCCACCGTACCGTGCTAGGAAGGGGAAGATGGAGAGATGTGAGAGAAGAGAGGAGACAGGTGGACAGAGAGAGAAGAAGATGAATGGGGAAAAATCCAATCTTCAGAAAAATATAGAGAAAAAATTATAGAGAAAGAGGAAGGATGGGATGAGAGAATAGGGAATCGTGAAAAAGAGAGGAGGGGGATGGGGGCGGCTAGGGTTGAGAGTGTGAGTGAGAGTGAGAGTGAAAGTGTGGGAGCTTTAGACGCGCGCGGGAGGGGAAAATTTAAACAGAATTGGATTTTAATTAGCAAGGAGGGGCCGCTCACAGGGGAGCGCCCTATTAAAAAATACGGAAGCGCCCTCATTCCAGTAATTTAAAATAAAAAATATGGTGGCAAATAGGGCGCTCACAAAGGGAGTGCCCTATTAAAAAACACGGAAGCGCCTTCAGGAGCTGCCCTCAATTCCAGAATTTAAAAAAAAAAAAAGAAAAAATTATGGTGGCAAAAAAGGGCGCTCACAGGGAGGCGCCCTATTAAAAAACACGGAAGCGCCCTCAGGAGCGCCCTCAATTCCAGAATGTAAAAAAAATTATGGTGGCAAAGAGGGCGCTCACCAGGGAGAGCCCTAAATAAAAACACACGGAAACGCCCTCAGGAGCGCTCTCAATTCCAGAATTTTTAAAAAAAAAAAGAAAAAATTATGGTGGCAAAGAGGGCACTCACAGGGAGCGCCCTATTAAAAAACACGAAAGCGCCCTTAGGAGCGCCCTCAATTCCAGAATTTGAAAAAAAAATTATGGTGGCAAAGATGGCGCTCGCAGGGAGCGCCCTATTAAAAAAAACACGAAAGCCGCCCTCAATTCCAGAATAAAAAAAATTATGGTGGCAAAGAGGGAGCTCCCACAGGGAGCGCCCGAACTTTACCTGTAAAGGCGCTCCCGTCCAAATTTTAAGAGAAGAGCGCCCTTATTTTAAACGATCATTTTAGGCGCTAACTAACACGGGAGCGCCCTTAAGTTGGTGTCTCTTATATCATAAATTTGGCGTAGTGAAAGAAAAAAATGAGTAAATTAGCAAATCGGAAGTCCCTGACTTTTTTAGGGTCATGTATTTAGGTCCCAACGAAATAGAAAAACCCCAATATAGTCTCTGACTTCTTGTTTTTTTGTCACTATAGTCCAACTGTGTGTTTCCTGTTAATTCTTTTACAACGTGTCACATTTAATGACATTCTGTCACACGGTTTGTCACTATAGTGTATACTGTGGCACAAAAATGACGTGATTTTGTCAAATTTATAGCTTGAAAAGACTTCAACTCCAATAGTCAATGTCTTCCCTATTCCCTTTTCTCTTTTCTCCCTTCTTCATTTTGGAATGCCTCACACCCCAATACGTTATTTCTGTACTCTGATGGCAAATAGTGTGTCACGGTGTCACAAAAACGTGACATGTATAATAAAAAAGTTAACGGAAAAACACACAGTTGAATTATAGTGACAAAAAAGCAAGAAGCCGGGACTATATTAAGGTTTTCTATTTCTTAGAGACTAAATTTCATGACCCTAAAGAAGTAAAGGACCCTATTTTTCAGTTTACTAAAAAAAAACTCATACTACGCGCCCATACCCACCTGGTAAACAATTTTCATACTCATCTCATATTTGTTAGGTACCTATATGCCTATACTCATGTCCTTATCCTCACTTTAGTTAAAAAAATAACAATCAATAGTTTTATATATTAATTAAAAAATTGCTAAAAAATCATTCAAACATAATTATAATATGTTTAGAATATAATCATTTAAGTAAATTGAAATACAACAGACTAAGATTTTGAACTACAACAACACCCAATTTTTTAATAAAATTACACGTATAGGACATTTTAATAAAATTAATATATGAGTAAACCCACGAATTGGTAACTGACTTTTTTGTGTTGGATAATTTAGTCCATGACATTTAAAAAATGACCTCGTTAGTCCATGACATTTTTCAACCGTCCATCAATTAGTCTAACGTCACATTTTCCCGTCAACGGAGAGTTGAGTTGTGATGTTAAGTGATATGTAGGACCCAGAAAATTGCAAATTAGTCCCTAACTTTTTAAACACTTGGCAATTTAGTCATTGACATTTAAAAATGACTTTGTTAGGGATTGAATGTTGTAGAAACACGTTACTCTCTTCTAAACTCTAAAAAACCTCTCAAATACATTCATGTCAATTCAAAAAGTGACCAATTATTCTCTTAATGATCAAGTAATATTCAGATTAAATCTCTTCATTTTAACGTTGATTTCTTTCTTTCTCCTCGTTGTATTAATTTGCGTTTTATATTCAATTAGTATATTTATTAAAGGAAATAAAACTTCTTAAGGAATAGATTTGATCATCAGATTGTTCATTAGAATCTTATTTGCATTATAAATACATTGAACACATTTCCACTTGGAGATCTTTCCGCATAGGAGTACCCCAAAGCTCTCTCATTGGAAAGCTTATGAAGTAAAGCTTGCACTTGTGCTTCTCCATATCAAAATGATTAACACAAAGACAGGGAAGAAGAATAAGAATAAGAAACTTAATTCTTAATAGGGTTCATTTCCTTTAATAAATATGTTAATTGAAATAAAAACTCAAATTAAATAAGAAAGAGAATGAATGAAACAAAAGTTAAAAGGAAGAGATTTAATCTAAACATGCTTGATCCTTGAGAATATACTTTGTCACTTTCTGAATGGACATGAATGTATTTTGAGAGACATTTTAGAGTTCAGAAGAGAGTCAGACGTTTTCTACAACATTTAATCCCTAACAGGATCATTATTAAATTTCAAGGACTAAATTGTCTAATGTCAAAAAAGTTAGGGACTAATTTATGATTTTTTTTAGGTCATGAGTTTCACTCAACGTGACAATTCAGCTCTCCGTTAACGAAAAATGTGACGTTGGACTAAAATGATGGACGATGAAGAATGTCAGGGACTAATAGGTCATTTTTAAATATTAGAGACTAAATTGTTGACGCTAAAAAAGTCAAAGACCAATGTGTGAATTTACTCTCTTTATATATATATATGTTATTATTTATTAACAATTAATAATTTATGTGTGCGCATATCAAGTAATGCGAGTACCCACCTCCATTAAATTGTACAAACTTTTACCTGTATCAGAGTTCATATCTATTTAATAAATTTTAATTTTACAATGTGCATTTCGCATAATTTTTATGGGGCATGGTGGATTTAGGTCTAATTACTATTAGAAATAGTAAAATGGGTTAACCCCAACCGAACCAATCGCAAAAACATATAAAAATATAATGCTCGAACCTTTATTTTAAAACTTAGAATAATTCCTTAATTTTTTAGTCCGGCCCAATAAAACTAATTACCCATAAAAATTCATAAAAGATGAGATAGTTCGCAAAACTCATAAAAAAAACTGAATTACCCATAAAATATATAAGGATCGTAATTTTATTTTAAAAATTTTAATGATTCTTAAATTTTTTTGGTCCGACCACAAAGACTTGGTTTCCGGATCGGACTGGTAGATCCAGTTCCTTCTGAATCATACTGAGCTGGGTAGTAATTGTTGTAATTAAAGGAAACAATCGTGAAAAGGAGAATCTGTTGGGGAAGGAAATAGATGACACATGCCATCACAATCGGATAATACGTAAACATGATGAATGGCAAGTACTTTCTCAGTGATACTACATTAGAGAGTAACCACAAAGGCAATGACAAAAGCCCATCATTGAGCAGTGAGAACATGACTCGTGAGTCGTGACCGATTGACTATGAAGTCTAGTAGGGCAGAAGGCAGAAGGCGTTTCCTTTTTTCCATCCTCTCTTGTGGTTGTGGAAGCCTGGAAGGCCACGGTCAGTTGTGAAGACAAAGTGTACGTAATTGAAATTTACGGAGTTTTATTTTATTTGGCACGTATGGTATATGATCTTATTATTAATTGACATATATGATTGATTAAGAATATCTGTTTAAGGAGGGTCGTCCACATTGTAGAATGCATCAGAATACAATATTCCACATTTCTTATGTGTGTCAACTTAAGACGTCCTACCAGCAGAGTGCAAGTTACAGAAAGCTATAATTATTTTTAGAAAATTATAGATTTTTAATACTTTCCATTAATTTTATTCGTTAAGTACAAAATTAGGTTATTAATTTATTATTTATAAATATAAATATATGTAAATTTTATACTTAAATGATTTTTATTTTTAAGAATTTAATATATCCAATAATGTGCTGCCACATCATTTATTGAATTTAATAACACATGAGTTGTCATACTCATTAAATGATTGTGGCGGCATACCATTAAATGTTTGTGTAAAACTTTTTTACACTGACAATGTATATTAATTAAATCATAATAGATATTACTGTAAATATAAAAGATTAATAACTAGCACATGATTCCTGGATCCACTGGTCAATGGCATAATTCAACAAATGTGTATGCTAAGAAATAATTAATGAAAATTGAAAATAATTTATTTTTATATATTAAATAAAATTTAATTTTTGAGATTGGTTAAATCTTTGTTTATTTCTCTTATAAATATTGATATGTGTTATTCTTAATTTTATAAAAACTTAAATTTTATTATATAAATTAATTATTTATATCCTTTTTAGAATTTTAAATATTAATTAGTATTAGTCTGTATTTTTTAAATTCAATCAATTAAATAAAATATCAATCTTTCTTTTTTAATTCTATTAGAATCAATTCCAACTCTCTGGCCTTTTTGGTGGTTTACAGAAGAAAATGAAAAAGAAAAAGAAAAAAAGAGTAAAGAAAAAGAAAGAGTGAAAAAATATAAGAGATTTTTTCTATTGTTTGAAATACAAGAAAGAAAAGAGAAAAAACTATTAATTTCTCTCTTCTTTTATTTTTGGGTTACTGGAAATTTTAGGGGGGGACGATGCCCTAGTCCAAGGTAGGGAAATCCTTCAGGCTCTTTAATCACTTAAAGAGATATTTACATTTACCTCACTCTAGGGGAACGAGTGAGGTTCAAACCTGTGACCTGTCAGATACACGAGACCCTGTCTTACTTCACTTGACCAATCCATTGGGGTTAAACCCGCTTCTCTTATTTGAATAGAGTGTAGGTGAGAAAAAGAAATTGTATTATTTATTAAGTCTTATTTATATATTTTAGACCTCTAATTTAGATTATGTGTAATTGGTTGCTTGAGTTATTTTTTTATCAAATTAAGTCCCTCTATTTTTTAAATAAAATAAATTGTTGTCCATCCTTCAAATGTTCTCTGTATCAAATTCTAAAATTCTCATTCTCAATCCAAATATTGGAAGTTTATTATATAATTGAGATAAAAATTAATTTTAAAGGTTCAAAAGTTAAAAAAAAATAAAACATTGATAAATGTGAAAGATTTTATAGAAGCTAAATTTGGCCAAGAATTTAGAAGCTTTGTATACTCACCCATGATTGCACAACTTGAAGAAGAGAGAAACCAGAGAAAAGAGACCAAGTGTCCAAGTGCTGAAAAATTACCTTCTCCACCTTCTAAAGCTACTCTCCCTTAGAGACCACTTCAAAAATCTATTTCATAATTTCTAAATCCATTGGAGTGAGTTATTACTCCTGTATTGTAAAGTGTAATCTAGTCTTTGAGTGAGTTGTTTGTAAAAAATCACATCATTTGACAAGAGAATATATATCTCCCAAGCTAACTAGTGAGAGGTAGTGCCTTGGTTGAAAAGCTCCCAAACTAATCAAAGAGGATTAATGTTGGTTGAGCAGCTGAAGAGCTATTGTAAAGCCTGGATATGCTCGTGTGAAAAGAATACCCGGTGGTGTAAGCTTGAGGAGGCTTGTGTGAAAGAATACCCGACGTAAACAGGCCTGTTTGGTAGTGGAGAATCCTACTGAGGTTAGGGATGGCAAAACGGGCTTGCCCCGATGGGCCTGCCTGGCCCGACATTTTTTTAGGGCTGGGCTGACGACTTCTGTCCCATTGGCCCGTCTAACCCGCCTCTTTCTGGCCCGTTAAAAAACGGGCTAGAGAAGTATAAGGGTCGGGCCAGCCCGTAGGGTTGCTTTTTTTTTAAAATCTGTACGCAGATGGGATGGCCTTTTTGGGAGTCCGATAATTGATTTTTTTAGGGTTTGATACTTTCATTGTGTTTCACTACTCAGCTACTCTATTCTATTGTATTGAGTCTCTTGACCGCGCCACGCATAAGAGAGAAAAGAGAGAGCGTTCCTGTCAAGCCGTCTTCGTCAATCGTCTTCGTCATTTCGTCTCCTCCGTTGAGTCCGTTCCTGTCAAGGCCGCCGCGTCTCCTCTGTTCCGGTCAGAGCAGCTGCGTCGCGTTTCCTCCGTCCGAGCAGAGCAGCTACGTCGCATCGTCTCCTCTTTCCGAGGCTCCGAGCAGCTGCGTCGCCGCGTCTCCTCCGTTCGAGCAGCCGCATCTCCTCCGTCCGTTCAAGGGGTACATTCGAGCAACAAGCATCTCCTATTCTTTATTTGTAGCTAGTTTAATCGTTTCATATGCTACTTTATGTTAACTTATTTTCTGGACTGAAATTTATTTACTTTGTAATTTATGGACGTGGACTTTATATTTTCTTTGGCTTTTTGTACTTTTGTGTTTGTGGACTAGAAGCTTTATTGGTGTTTGAATTGTGTTTTGTTAATTTTCTAGACTGGTTATGGATGGATAATGTTATTTATGTTGTTAATATTTATGGATGGATGGACTAGAAACTTTAATTTACTTTGTTTTTTGTCACGTTTTCTAATTTTTATAATTTTTTTGGTGGGCCAACCCGTTATCCCATCCCAATTCGATAAAAAAATCACTTCGTTAGTTCGTTATAAGGGCTGGCCCGTTGGCCTTGTCAGCCCTCTCAAATATGGGCTGGGCTGGCAGTTTTCAACCATTTTTCATTTAGCGCGAGCCCAGCCCGTCCCGTTTTTTGAAGGGCTGATCGAGGGCCGGGCCGGGCCAACCCGTTTTACTATCCCTAACCGAGGTAGGTAAACGTAGCCTAAGATTTTTGTTGGTAAATCGACATAAAAATCATCGTACAATATCTCTAACCCTTACTTTTTTTTTATCTTTCTACACAATATTTGATCTACTTGCTCATACTTGGATTATTTAATTACTTTTCTTCTAAACAAAATTTGTTACATAAACATTGTTTGATTTCATTTCTTGATAAATAATTTTCCTATCACTAAAATATATATTCTAAAAAGTTTGATCAAGTTCCAAACTGATTTAACCCTTTAGATGGGTCAAAATCCAACCCCTTTTCAAGGGTGTAGATTGTGCCAAAAAAGTTTTCAACGGTCACAATCTAACCCTTTTTCTTTTGACTCTCTTAATTACTTCAATCCAAACTAGCTAGAGGGACCTAAATTGCAATTCAACCATTTATTAATGGACAAAAATATTCCTATAATAAAAAAACTAACTATTATGTAAATATGGATTTGGTATTCCAAAAAATTTATCTAGGATATTTGTGGAAGATGAAATTTTAAGAATTGATTCTTACCCTATCTCTCCAAATTGGAGATAATGGTAAAGCATGAGGCTTACAAACCTTTTCATTCTTTCTTCGTGATTTCTTCTTAAACCAAACCATATGTCGCTTGAATATTTTGTGCAAATGACTAAGAGTTAGTTTGTTTGTGCTTAAAAAAATTATTTTTTAAATTGTTTAAAAAATTGATTTTATTTTAGAGAGTCTTGTATAATCATAAATAATTTTTTGTTTGGCTACAATCATAAAAACATTTTATTTGCTACAATAAATGCTTTCACATTGTTAAAAAGTTTTATCTCTCTTCTATTTTAACTGCTTTTTTTCAAGAAGTAACTCTGAGTTGCTTCTTAAAAAAGCAGAAACCTGATTATTTTCTGATTCTGCTTCTTGAAAAAAGTTTAGACAAATATCTTAAAAATTCATATAAGTGATTTTTTTTTAAAAAAGTGATTCTTTTAAGAAATAATTTTAAACAAACGGCCTCTAAATTAGACTGAGTTAATAATTTTAAATTTTTTAAATATATATGGGTAGCCCGAAAGTCCGCTCGGGCTACCCAGCCCGAACCCGAATCAAGTGTCGGCTAAAATTTTGGGCTAAAAAATCTGTAAAAATTTTGGGCTTTTAATTTTAGTGTCCAGACCCGATAAAAATGTGGGTTCGATTGGGTCGGCATGGTCAGACTGACCAATTTTGTCGAGTCTAATTATACACTAATAACTTATTTTTATCATTCACCAAAAAAAATAGTAAAGAATTTAATTTGTTTTTTAAGATAGCTAAAATTATTTTAGGCTTAATTGCATTTTTTGTCACTCTATTATCATCAATCCCAATTTTAGTCCCCTACTTTTTATTTCATGATTTTGGTCATGATTAAGCCATGATTTTAATCTGGAACTGAATTTTCTTATTACCACTTAAATTAGTGAAAGACAATCTAAGCCAAGATAGGTTTAATTGCATTTTTGGTCCCCCTATTATTATCATTCCGCGATTTTGGTCCCCTTACTTTTTTTGTGCGATTTTGGTCCCCTATTATTTCAAATTCGCGATTTTAGTTCCTCTAACACATAGATTTTGAAAATAAGGACCAAGATTTTGAACTAAATCGCGAATTTGAATTAACAGAGAGACTAAAATCGCGGATTGATGATAATATGGAGACTAAAAGTGTAATTAAGCTTTTAAAATATTCAAGTTATGAGAATTAAATAAAGGTCGCTCTCACTGATCCATCATTATTGTAAATTACCAAATTCCCAGCACAGAAGTAAGCCCGTGACTGTGGTTTTCTTCTTTCGTGACCGTGAGTTTCTTAACCGTGCTAAAAAAGAAAAGGGAATAAAATAGAGTTGGTTGGTTGGCAGGTATAGACGGGGAAACGAGAAGGTCCAAAACTGAAATATCTCACATTTAATAAGGTAAAGTGAAGATAGTCTAATGTCCACTACAATTAATACCCGTGAATGGAAACGCGTAATTTAGAATATATTACGGGTTCACCTTATCTCTTTCCTTTTTGCACAGTATGCACGCACCATTTATAATGGTTAAAAACTTAAAATAAATATCAGCAGACACAGTTGGGAATTCAAGGTAGTAGGTTAACTATTGGTGTATGGAGTTACGTCTGGAGAACGTGGTTATGTGACGGAAAACCTGCACGGTCCTTGTTAAAAGGCTGAGAATAGTGGTGTTTTTCATCTGCCAAAACAGGAAAAGCAAAAGAGAAAAAAAAAATTATAAAAAAAGTCACGCACTCAGCAAAGGAGATAAGCTTTGCAGAGTGGAGAACGGTCGTAAACGCACATGTGAATGAGATCAAATATCTTCAATCAACTAACTGAGATGCTTCCATCCTTGCTCCAACTATCTCCTCTCTCTCTTTCTTCTGCTTTTGTCTCAACGCAATAATTCTAATAACCAGACAACCACCCACCGCTTCCTTACTTTTTTCACACTTTAGTCTCCATAAACTCTGCATCAAAAACTGCTTATCTATTCCATTCCCCCCTCACACTCTCTCATTCCAAAATCGAGAGGGTGAGAACAAACAAACAAACATGGATTCGTTTTACAAATCTCTCGTAATTCTCTTCGTTCTGCTTGTGAGTCTCTGCGATGCGGCAACGGAGATGAAGCAGAAGAAGAGTACTTACATAGTCCATGTGGCCAAATCTGAAATGCCAGAGAGCTTCGAGCACCACACGGCGTGGTACGAATCGTCTCTACAATCCATATCTGACTCAGCCGAAATGCTCTACACCTACGACAACGCGATCCACGGATTCTCCACCAGATTAACAGCGGAAGAAGCTCGTTTGCTGGAGAGCCAAACAGGGATTCTAGCGGTGTTGCCTGAGATGAGGTACGAGCTTCACACAACTAGGACCCCTCTGTTCCTTGGCCTCGACAAGAGCGCAGACATGTTCCCCGAATCAAGCTCAGGGAGCGAGGTTATCGTTGGGGTTCTGGACACTGGTGTTTGGCCTGAAAGCAAGAGCTTCGACGACACTGGATTTGGACCCATCCCTACCAGCTGGAAAGGCGAGTGTGAAACGGGAACCAATTTCACAGCATCAAACTGCAACAAGAAGTTGATTGGGGCAAGGTACTTTTCGAAGGGCTGTGAAGCCATGTTGGGTCCTATTGATGAAAGTATCGAGTCTAAATCTCCGCGTGATGACGATGGCCACGGCACCCACACGGCGAGCACAGCCGCAGGTTCGGTGGTTTCAGGGGCGAGTCTATTCGGCTACGCTCCGGGGACGGCGCGTGGGATGGCCACGCGCGCCAGAGTAGCTGCATACAAGGTTTGCTGGAAGGGAGGCTGTTTCAGCTCCGACATTTTGGCAGCGATTGACAAAGCCATTGAGGACAGCGTCAATGTCCTTTCTCTATCCCTCGGTGGTGGAATGGCCGATTATTACAGAGACAGTGTTGCCATTGGAGCTTTTGCGGCAATGGAGAAAGGTATACTTGTCTCTTGCTCCGCTGGGAACGCGGGTCCAAGTTCCTACAGTCTCTCCAATGTGGCGCCATGGATAACCACCGTGGGGGCTGGCACACTGGATCGTGACTTCCCGGCGTACGTTAGCCTCGGAAATGGACTTAACTACTCTGGCGTGTCGCTCTATCGAGGAAACGCTTTGCCAGATTCTCCCTTGCCGTTTATATACGCAGGGAATGCCAGCAACACTACGAATGGTAACTTGTGCATGATGGGGACCTTGTCGCCGGAGAAAGTCGCCGGGAAGATCGTGCTGTGTGACCGTGGAATGAGTGCGAGGGGTGCAGAAAGGATCGGTGGTGAAATCCGCCGGAGCGTTGGGCATGGTGTTGAGTAACACCGCCGCTAACGGTGAAGAACTGGTGGCTGACGCTCATCTTTTGCCGGCGTCGGCGGTGGGTGAAAAAGCCGGGGATGCTATCAAGAAGTACTTGTTTACCGACCCGAAACCAACGGTGAAGATTATGTTCGAGGGAACGAAGGTGGGGATTCAGCCATCACCGGTAGTTGCGGCGTTTAGCTCCCGGGGCCCTAATTCCATCACGCCGCAGATCCTGAAGCCTGATCTAATCGCGCCAGGTGTCAACATCTTAGCGGGGTGGTCAAAGAAAGTGGGTCCCACTGGGTTGTCAGTAGATGAAAGGCGCGTGGATTTTAACATCATATCAGGCACGTCTATGTCCTGCCCTCACGTGAGCGGTCTAGCCGCTTTGATCAAGTCGGCTCACCCGGACTGGAGCCCAGCCGCGATTCGATCGGCTCTCATGACCACGGCTTATACGGCTTACAAGAACGGTGTAAAATTGCAGGACAGTGCCACAGGAAAACAGTCGACGCCGTTCGATCATGGTGCTGGACACGTGGACCCCGTTGCTGCCCTTAATCCTGGACTGGTCTATGATCTGACGGCAGATGATTATCTTGGTTTCCTTTGCGCGCTAAACTACACAGCCTCTGAGATCACGAGCGTGGCTAGGAGAAAATTCCAGTGTGACGCAAGCAAAAAATACAGTGTGACCGACCTTAATTACCCTTCGTTTGCGGTGGTCTATGAATCCGGATCCAATGTAGTTAAACACACGCGGACTCTCACTAACGTGGGACCCGCAGGAACCTACAAAGCTTCTGTGACGTCAGATATTCCATCTGTGAAAATCTCGGTTGAGCCGCAAGTGTTGAGTTTCAAGGAAAATGAGAAAAAATCTTTCACAGTCACGTTTACGTCCTCGGGTTCGACTCCGCAGAGGGTGAGTGGTTTTGGAAGGTTAGAATGGTCTGATGGGAAGCACGTGGTTGGAACCCCGATCTCGATTAGCTGGGAGTGAGTGACCTGCCAGAAGGTTGATCAAAGGTTCATCACTCGCTCGAAGAGGGGTGTGTCTTGATTGGCTAGTGATTATAAATATCTATTGAATTTAGCAAACAAAAAGATTAGGTTTATCCAGCTGGAAATTAAGATAGCTGGGACCTAGAGTGTTTGATTGGTGTCGGTCTGTTTGTTCCATGGGGGAAGGTAAGGGAAATAAATGTTTCTCTTCTGTATTTCTTCCGGTGTACAGCGCTCTAATCATTGATGAATATGACGGTTATGGCACTGGATTTCACCCTATTGGCTACCTAATTTAATTTATGCGAATCCTACTTTCCATTTTATTTCAAGTGTTTTATGTGCCTCATGGTAGTTGTTACTTGTAAGTTGTAACCAGTTTTTACACGCGATAAAGCTAGTAATTAGCTAACACCCACTCACCCAGAACGATTAAATTTAATGGTATTCAAAAAACTGTTTTTTTATGAATGAACTCTGTTCCTCCTTAATCACCTATACAATGTTGTTGTTGATGTTGAAAGCGCGCAGAATGAAAAGAAAATAGTACTACTGTATATACTGAAATGAAACGAAGAGCGAAATATAATTTACGTATATAGCACAGCATCCGTTTTAATGTGTGAGGATCTTCAACAATTATCTTGTCTTTGGCTATGAAAAAACTAATATTAGTTATTGTTTTTAACTACTTAGTGAAGCTGATTTCTAATTATTTAGTAGTAGTAGTAGGCTAGTAGCTAAAATTAAGAATAAACCCTTAAATTCGTTCATGAACTCACCTCATTTTTAATTAATCCTAAAATTAAATTAATCACATAAATAGTTCTTGAATTTTCATTATTTCTTATTAAATGATTAAATGTGATCAATATTTGAAAGTTCAATAACTAACTTTTATTATTTTGAGTAAAAAAGTAGTGGTTTATTCCTAAAATTAATGAAGAGTGTTAGATGGCTCATAGCCTAATAGGATATAAATCCAATTTTAATTGAATCAATTTTTTCTTGTTCCGAAGAGTGAACAACATTGGGCACGATTATGGATTGCTAAAAAATCGCAAAAAAAAAAAAAATTCATACATGTGTATATGTGCAGATATGCTCGAAATGAGTACATGTATATTTAGTAAATGAGTGATGACAGACATTATACTTTCTGTCCCGTAAGTATTCGCATACTCATTAAAATATATTTTCTATTAAAATATTTGGATTGTTTATTATTTTTTGAGATAAAATTTATTTTTTTATTTTATAATAATATTTTTAATATATTACTGATAATTAATGATAATATATAATGTTAATTTATATTATATAATATTAATAGAATATGATATGATATTATAATATATTCTATGACATTTCTCTCTTTCTTTTTATAAATTTTGAATTCTTAAATATTACTCTCTCAATTTCAATTTATCTGTTATCTAAGATTTTTTCACACAAATTAAGAAAAATAATAAATAACTTAGTAGGTATAACAATTTTACTAAATTATCCTTATCCATTTTTTCATGTGCAATAAATGCAGAGTAGACCAAACACTCTCAAATGTGAAGGCACAACTCTCAAAACTCTTTTTTCCATAAAAGTTTTTTGGGGTAAAAATGGAAAAGAAAAATTAATGCTACATTGAAATTAGAGAAAGACCGTCAAAATAAAAAGAAAAATATTGGCTAAAGTGTCAAATAAATTGAAATTGAGGGTAGTAATAGATACCCACAAATATCTATTACTTCTACCTACATGTATCCATTAATTTTAGCGGATATGAATACGAGTAGAGTACTACCCGCTTCCACTCCTCCCCTTTGACAATCCCTAGCCACGAATTCTTTTACCCTATTTGTCTTACAAAATTGCCTTACATGGAATCACGTCTACGGGATTTTGGTGTATTTAATAATTTTTTTTGGAGTTTTTAAATTTAATTTTTGAAATGAATAAAATTAATTTCAAAACTATAACTTAATTAAAAATTTTAAAATATTTATATATATATATATATATATCATTTGAAAAATTATTTTGAAAATACCAATTTTAAATATAAATTATTTTTTTCAACATTAAGTGTATCAAAATTTAAATCAAAGCTCATGATACTACTAAGTGGCTAACTAAGCAATGTAATTAGAAAAAAAATCAGTCTCTCCTAATATATATTACTCCCTTTATAATATTGATATATGTCTTGTATAGTTATTGATCCGTTATGAAGATCCGACCTAAGGGGCCGATCTCCTTACAGGAATTTAGGGCGACCACACGGAGACCCTTGGGTCTCCGTGGAAAGGCCTTGGGCCACCTAAAGTTAAGCCCAGTGGTCGAAACCTATAAATACGAGTGCCTATTGTTGACCTAAGGGCATCTGACACATTCTCACTCTGAGGACTGGGTTCAACGCCGCCTAGGTACTTGAGCTCGGTCCCCTAGAGGCTTTTTGAGAACAAATTGTCGCCCACCGTGGTGCGGCGGTAAAACTTCTCCCGTCAACCACAAGGTTAGGATGACGTTAACCAGAAATATGCGTAATAATGGCGTAGGAGGGGAGGAGGAAGAAGAAGGAAGCACAACACTGTTACAACGATTGATGGAAGAGATGCAAGAGTTAAGGAGATGAAACGAGGAAGAGATGCAGGAATTAAGGAGGCAGAACGACGATTTACGGGATACTGTGGCCGCGATCAATCAAGAAAGGTTGGATGATGACGAGGAAAAGGAAACCAGAGAAAGGGAGATGAGGGAGTTGCGTCAACAAAACCGGCCCTTCAACAGAGGATGACAGCGATTGATCACGGGAGATCGGCAGATGAGGAGACGGATGGGGCGATCGCGGAGTTCCAGCCATTCTCGGAGGACATACTAAACTCACCGTATCCTGACAACTTCAAGGACCCGGTTTTGCCCACGTATGATGGAACGACGGATCCGGCTATGCATGTGGCTTCCTTCCGATCTCAGATGATCGGTAGGGGATGGGACGAGGCACTATAATGCAAGTTGTTTGGAAGAACGATGACGGGGTCTGCTCTGATTTGGTTCATGGAGTTGCCGACAAGGTCTATTGTCAGTTTTGCCGATTTCACAAAGAAGATGATGGCCCAGTTCTCGGCAAGAAAGCAGAAGAAGTGGACGACAGGTCGTTTGTTCAGCGTAAGGCAGCTGCAGGGCGAATCCTTGAAGGAATATTTGGGGAGATTCAACGAAGCGGCACTTCTGGTCACAAACCTTAATCCTAAAGTGTTTGTGTCAGCCTTTGTGGAGGGTTTAAAGGTTGGACCTTTCAATGAATCCTTGGCCCAACGACCTCCGACTACAATTGAGGAAATACGTCTCCGAGCGGAATGCTATGTGAAGGGTGAGGAAAGTAACGCAGACAAAAGGGATAGATTGGCGGAAGTCAAACCCAGCAGAAAGGCGGAACCCTATGGTCGGATTGAAAATGCTGACCGGTCGACCAGAAGGGTGCAGAGGTACGATCCTGTTTGTAGGAAGCTGTCGGGAAATCGGTTCAATGCGCCGGCGAGAAGGAATATGGATTTCATGCCGAGGAGAGACCTTACACCCCTGAATACTAAAAGGAGCGAGATCTTGAGAGAGGTGTACAATTCGGAACTTTTGGAAGCTCCCCTCCCAACGAAATATCCGAAGGGTCCCCACAAGGACAGGTGGTGCGAGTTTCACAGGGTTAAAGGTCACGACACCGAAGAATGCTGGGACCCTCACGAATCAGATCGAGAAATTGATCAAAGATGGCTATTTGAAAAAGTACGTAGCAGGAAGGAATAAAACCGACTCGAACAAGCAAGGAGGACGGGGAAGAGGTCGGGGATATGTACCTCAGCCTCAAATTCGCGATAATCTGGGAGAGCAAACAGAGGAGATCAGAGGAACGGTTACCATGATAGCCGGCGGGTTTGTTGGAGGAGGTGACACTAGCTCAGCTAGAAGAAGATACAACAGGTCGGTGATGCAGATTTCAGAGGTTCAGGAGGAGGAACCACGACGTTCAAGCAACCCACTCTTGACTTTCTCGGATGAAGACTTCAAGGGGATAGCTCCTCATGAACACGACCCGATGGTAATTGATGTGGTAGTAGCAGCCTATAAGTTCAGAGAGTCCTAGTTGATCAAGGAAGCTCGGCGGATGTGATGTACTGGAGCACGTTCAAAAACCTGGGGCTTTCCCGGGAAATCTTGTTACCATTCTCTGGTTCTTTAATGGGTTCGCAGGAGATTCGGTGGAGGTTAGAGGTTACGTAGAGCTGATAACGTCATTCGGCTGTCGCCCGAACTCAAAGGCGGTCAGGGTAAAATACCTAGTGGTGAACGACCCTTCATCCTATAATGCCATACTGGGAAGAGCAGCGCCTGAATGCCCTCGGAGCTGTTGTATCCACTGTGCATTTAACGATGAAATTCCCTTTACCCAATGGGAACGTAGGAGTTGTGAAGGCCGACCAAGTGTCAGCAAGGAGGTGCTATAGGAACAGCCTACGAATAAAGAGAGGAGCTTGGGAGGAAGGCGATGCGGAGCCATTAGAGAAGGTGTATTTGGCAGAATTGGACCCAAGGGGCAACGTCAGGGATGACAGGCGACCATAGCCAACGGAAGACCTCAGGGTAGTACAGATAAGAGATTCCGTAGAAAAAAGTACTAAGATCGGCACATCCTTGGGAGCTGAGGTAAGTTCGGCCGTAGTCGAATTACTTCGGAAGAATGCCGATCTCTTTGCATGGTCAGCAGAAGATATGCCTGGGATTGACTCCGATTTCTTATGTCACAAGCTCGCTCTGACCCAACAGCTCGTCCAGTATGCCAAAGGAAGAGGAGATTGGGGGAGGAGAGAAGGCAGATAGTCATTGAAGAAACTGAAAAGTTGGTCAAGGCAAAGTTCATAAGGGAGATAAAGTACCCAACCTGGTTGGCCAATGTGGTGTTAGTAAAGAAGTCCAACGGGAAATGGAGGATGTGCACAAATTTCACCGACCTCAATAAATCCTGCCCAAAGGATCCTTACCCGCTACCGAGCATCAACCGATTAGTGGACGGAACCTCTGGGCACCGATTATTAAGCCTGATGGATGCATACTCGGGGTACAACCAAATCAGGATGCACCCGATGGATGAAGATAAGACTGCATTTATGACTGATAATGCAAATTTTGTTACCGCGTTATGTGTTTTGGTTTGAAAAATGCAGGGGCGACTTATCAGAGGTTGATGGACAAGGTGTTTCAGAAGCAGATCGGCAGGAACTTGGAGGTCTATGTGGATGGCATGGTGGTGAAGTCGGCAATGGAGGACCGACACTGTTCGGATTTGGCAGAAATCTTCGCCGAAATCCGTAAACACAACATGAGGCTAAACCCCCAGAAATGCAGCTTTGGCATAACATCAGGAAAGTTTCTAGGTTTCATGATCACAGAAAGGGGTATAGAAGCAAATCCTGACAAATGTAGGGCCATACTGGAAATGAGAAGTCCTAGCAGTGTGAAGGAGGTTCAACAGTTGACAGGGAGGTTAGCGGCATTATCCTCGCTTTCTGTCAAAGTCAGCAGACAGAGCCTTACCACTCTTAAGCTCTTACGCAAGAGAGAAAGGTTCGTTTGGAACGAAGAGTGCGAAGCAGCGTTCGAACAACTCAAAAAGTTCCTCTCAGCTTCACCAATCCTGACACGGCCAAAAGAGGGAAAGCCCTTGCAAGTTTTCATCTCAGTCTCGGAGCATGCCGTGAGCTCGGTGCTGGTTCAAGAGGAAGGGAAAACGCAGAGACCAGTGTATTTCGTTAGTAGAGTGCTACAAGGAGCTGAACAGCGCTACCAAAAAATAGAAAAGTTGGCTCTGGCTTTGGTGATCACAACTCGGCGATTGCGACCTTATTTCCAAAGTCACGAAATCATTGTTAGAACCGACCAACCTATTCGTCAAGTCTTACAGAAGTCCGATCTGGCAGGGAGGATGGTGGCTTGGGCGGTGGAGCTATCTGAGTATGGTATACGCTATGAACCAAGAGGCTCAATTAAAGCTCAAGTTTTATCAGACTTCGTGGTCGAGTTGTCGGCCCCGACTTGCCCGACGGAATATGAGATAAAGCAGGAATGGACCCTGTCAGTTGATGGAGCATCCAACATGAAGGGCAGTGGAGCAGGTGTGATCCTTGAAGGACCGGGAGGGGTGCTAATTGAACAGTCGTTAAGGTTCGATTTTAGAGCCAGTAACAACCAAGCGGAGTACGAGGCCTTGTTAGCCGGACTCCGGTTAGCCCGGGAGGTCGGAGTTTCCAAACTAACAGTGAGAAGTGACTCGCAGTTAGTCACAGGTCAGGTGAATGGAGAGTTCCAAGCAAAGGACTCACAACTAGCTAAGTACTTGTCGCTTGTCAATCAGTTGAAGGAAGGATTCCAGAGCTTCAAAACTTGAGTTCGTACCCAGGGAACAGAATGGAAGGGCAGATCTGTTATCTAAGCTAGCAAGCACCAAGAAGCCTGGAAACAGCAAGACCGTCTTACAAGAATCTATCCCGGTGCCGACTATAGAAAAGGAAGAGGTACTCTTCACTGACGTAGAACATGCTTCGTGGATGGGCCCATTCATAGCGTACCTGGAGGATGGAGAAGTACCTACAGACCCTTTGGAAGCAAAAAAGTTGAGGAGGGAAGCTGCTTACTACACCATACTAGCAGGAAGACTATACAAACGTGGCTTTTCTACGCCGTTGTTAAGGTGCCTCACCTATCAACAGGTTGAGCTTGTCATGGCAGAGGTACACGAGGGACAATGTGGAAGCCATATAGGTGGAGGCGCCCTGGCCTCAAAGATAATCCGAGCTGGTTATTATTGGCCTTCATTGCGAAAAGATTGCTTGCAGTATGTGAGAAAGTGTGAAAGCTGTCAGAAATTTTCAGACAGACACCGAGCTCATCCTTTGACACCACAGTCGGTTAGCTCGCCATGGCCCTTTAATATGTGGGGGGTGGATATCCTAGGTCCATTTCCAATAGCTCGGGGGCAGGTAAAATTCTTGGTGGTGGCTGTAGACTACTTCACCAAGTGGGTGGGAAGCAGAACCAGTGGCATCAATCACTGCGGAGAGGATTAAAAAGTTTTATTGGAGGAACTTGATTTGCAGGTTTGGGATCCCTAAGTACATAGTGTCCTGATAACGACACTCAGTTTGCTAGCAACTCTGTGGCAAGGTTCTGCGAAGAGTATGGCATCACTCAGAAATTCTCCTCGGTTGAGCACCCGCAATCTAATGGGCAGGCGGAGTCAGCTAATAAGGTAGTATTGAATGGGTTGAAGAAGAGGCTAGGCGAAGTGAAGAGCTGGTGGGTGGAACACTTGCCTGCGGTATTATGGTCATACCACACCACCACTCATTCTTCTACTGGAGAAACACCATACAAACTGGTCTATGGTTCTGACGCAATGATCCCGGTAGAAATTATGGAGCCCACTATTAGGATGACGATATCAGAGGACGACCAGAACGAAGATGAGCGCCGGGTAGATCTGGATCTGCTTGCAGAAGTAAGGGAGGCAGCTCACGTGAGGGAGTTTGCCTGCAAACAGCGCGCCGAACAAAAGTATAACACAAGAGTGGTCCCAAGAAAGTTGAGGCTGGGGGACTTAGTGCTGCGAAGAACTCTTAAAGATAGCTCAACTAACAAACTCTCGCCTAACTGGGAAGTCCCCTTCCGTGTGTGCGAGGACATTGGACGAGGTGCATATAGGATCGAGGAACTAAATGGCAGGATGGTGCCCAGAACGTGGAACATGATGAATCTGCGTGCCTATTACAGTTAGTCTATCCATGTTTTTTTACTTTGTTTGCTCTTAAATATTTTGTTTTTAGGTTAGGATATCTGGATGCTGATAATTTTACACATTCGAATAAAATAAGTGCACTCTTTTCTCTTCCAAACTGGGAGAGTTTTTAATGAGGCACACATTCTGGAATCAACACTTGATAAAATAACAAATGAATGTGAAAACGACGAAATTCCACCAAATAGATTGGTGAGGACCGAGTTCGGCTTGGCTTATCAAAATTCCACCAATAGATTGGTGAGGACCGAGGTCGGCTCGGCTTATCACAATTCCACCAAATAGATTGGTGAGGACCGAGTTCGGCTCGGCTTATCAAAATCCACCAAATAGATTGGTCAGGACCGAGTTCGGCTCGGCTTATCACAATTCATCCAAATAGATTGGTGAGGACCGAGTTCGGCTCGGCTTATCAGAATTCCACCAAATAGATTGGTGAGGACCGAGTTCGGCTCGGCTTATCAAAATTCCACCAAATAGATTGGTGAGGACCGAGTTCGGCTCGGCTTGTCAAAAAGATGCTCACGTCAAGTGATTGCGGTAACTTGGACAAAATAAAACATTAAGTACTTCTACTTCGATAATCATATAGGCGCACGCTTTGTATTACACAATTTGCAAACATAAGAACCTGAGCAATCTTGCCAAGTACCTTGGTAATACAGGGCTAAAGATTATGTCATGAGCTTGCTTATTATGATCCGCCAAATAGATGAATATTACTTGTATTGAAGTTAGCTTTTAAGAAGATTGCTAAGTATTTTTTTTATATAGAGTAGTTTTAGGAAAACCTGCTTAGCTTTTCAAAAATAATACTAAACAATAGAACAGAACGGGCAACGGGCATATAAAAGTCTAAACTTTATAAAAATAAAAGGAGCTTCATTCATTTAGGGCAAAGTTAAAGGAGAAGAGTGAGGTACATCTAAAAAAGAAGCAAAATACATAAAGTTCAGTAGAAACAAAAGAGAAAAAAAAAAGCGCCTTCAGTCTTCGTCAGGGATTTCCACCAACTTCCCATCTTGGATTTCCTTGAAAGCACCAACTTCTTCAGTATTTAAATCAGGATACAAGAATTTCAGTTGGCCAACGGCCTTCTCAAACCCTTGCTCATACTGAAAAGATATTTCAGCTTTTAAGTTGGTGACTTCAGATTTGCGGTTATCTTCTTCAATTTTGAGTTTCTCCTCAGCCGCTTTCAAGGACTCAGACTTTTCAATTAACAAGGTATCTGCCTTTTCCTTTTCCGCCCTCAGCTTAGCAAAGTCGCCTTGAAGTTTCTCCTTCTCAAGAGAAACGCTCTGGAACTTCTCGCGAAGACTTTCTAGCTCGGAAGTAACTTCTCGAGCTCGGGCAACCTCTCCTTCTTGATCCTTCAACCTCCGAGTTTTTTCTTTTAGCTCCTTCTCAAGCAGAGCTATCCCGGACTCCAAAGCATGACCCAAAAAGGCGTTCTGCACGGCGAAAGTTTGTGCCATTTTAGCAGTGTTCAGCATGCCGACCTTTGAACCCTGATACAGTCTTCAGCTTTGAAAAAATGGGTTCTGATAACTTGCTCGGCTGGGTAGCGCCGATCAAAGATCGAGGTCACCTCGGTGTCTGGTTCTCCCCTCAAAACCTTGGAACCAGTGCCAACCATTTCGTAGGCCCTGGGTTCAATATCAATGCTCGGCTGTCCGAGCTAGGCTGAGGATGTCCTGACGACTGGGGATTTTCTAAAGTGTTAGTAGGCGGAGCAGAACCCGATCCTGATTCTTTCTCAGTGCGCGTCCCGCTTGTGAACTAGTTTGTCAGAAATGGTGGACGATGAGACCTCATGCTCTGTATCAACAACGGTCACATGTCCAAAACCTTGAGGACCTTGTTTCCGTTTATTAGTCCTACTAAAGGCCTTCATTGCCTTAGCATCCATTTGTGGAACGAAGGAGTCATTTTCTTCGACATCTCTGCGAGAACAGAAAAACAAGGTTAGTAGAAGAGATAAAAAACCGTATCAACATCTTAACAATGCGTGTTTACCGATGTAGGGGCGAAGAGCATCATTATCGCCCTCATTTCAATAAGTAAGGAGCAGCTTATGGGATGATAGGATTGCAGCAAAAGAGCATCCTGCTGCTCTAGGTCGGTAAGCTTACTAAAATCCACACCCAACATCCTGTTTGGGTTCTTTGTCCAGAAAAAGGGGAACTTTGGTTCCCCATTTGGGAAGAAGAGCAGGTCAGGGTACAAGTCCGAACCCCTCAGCTTAAAATAGTGGGACTTAAAATCCTTGTAAGAGGAATATATGGCCGCAAGGATTGGCCGACCAGAAAACCCGTTCAACGAAGTCCAGCTAACAGGACGACCACTCCCTAACTTAGCTTGAAAAAAGTAAAAGAAAACGTTGACAAAAGGATTGAAATTATGGTACCTACAAAGCACCTCAAAAGCCCTAATGAACCCCCAGCTATTTGGGTGAAGTTGAGTTGGGGCTACATTCAATATCCTAAGAATTTCACAGTAAAATTGGTTGAAGGGGAGGGGAATGTTTAATTTTGAAAAAAACGTTTCATATACAAAAGTGAAAGGAGGAGTAGGGGGTGACGATGGGGGAGTAAGGCAGATATACTCTTCCGAAGAACATGGTTCGACTAGGATTTGAGAGCTAATAGTGGGAAATCGCTTGAGGAAGAGGCTTTTTATGCTAAAAGGGAGCTTGGAGTTAGAAGAATGGAGGTATGTTCGAGCAACTTGGGATCGATCCAGGGAAAAGGGCTAGGCGCAGTAGGTTTGGAGGCTATAATAGACATGGTGTTTCTCTTTGGGAATCCTGAAGCAACAAGGGAGTGAGAGAGGGAAGAAAGAATACTGTTCAAAGGAGAAGTAAACCACGGGAAAAACCTCTGCAGAAGCGGCCTTTTAAAGAAAGGAGAAGAGGAATGGGAGACGAAGAGGCGAAGGAGTTCAAAATTGGTCTAGGAAGGGAATGGAGAAAAATGGGTTTTAATGACCCAAAGATAGTGGAGCACGTTTACCCAGGGAACCCACTAAGGCCTTAAATGTAGACATTAGTGGGATTAGTGGACCTTTGTAAGCTACAAACTACTTCACCTAACTTCTAGCTTGTAGCTTATTTAATTTTCTTCCATCACTATCCCTTATATTTTAATACATTTCCCTTATTATTCTTAATTTATTTTACCTATTATTATCTATTTTCAATTTTAGTGACAAAACTTTCAATTTCTTTTTATTTATTATTACCTATATAATACGTAATTTAAAAATTACGAATTAATTAAATTTTTATTTTTTCACTATTTTATGAAATTATTTTTATATTATACTATTTTATTTTATCAATTTTATTATTTATTTTAATTATAATTAAATATTTAATCACTATAAGGTTTTAATAAGAGTTAATTATTTTTTAAAAAATATAAAATATAATTACATAATAATTTTTTTTTCGTAGAAATACAAATAAAATTTATATAATAAAATTATGTAGTTATGCCCTTTTATGTCATTTTACATTTACCAACTAACTTATCAGCTAGTTAACACTTCTAATTCAATAAGCTAGCTTATCAGTTAGAAGCTAGCTTATCAGCTACTAGTTAGCTTATCAACTAGTTTTGCCAAACACACCTTAAATCATTAAAATGCCTTGAAAATATAAAAAGAGTGTTTGTATAACAAAGACTTATGTAGTTAAGAGAGAAAAAATGAGAGTAGTTGATGTGGTTGATGTAAGTAATTAAATAAGAGTATAGTTAGAAAAAAGTAATTAATTTTTCTTGGATATATAAAGCAACAAGAGTTTTGAAACTTAGAAGTATGTTAAAACAACAACAATTTTGGAAAATTCTCTTTAATAATTGATATTAATCAGCGGATCATTGCTAATATATGCCAATGATAATTTTGCATATGGGCTTTCGCTCCCTCCATTTCTTTTTATTCATTCACTTTGTAAGAAAAAATATATTCCTTTTACGTGTCCACTTTAATTAGAAGTTCATGACAACATTTATTATGTTTTATCAAGTTCACCATTATAAAAAGAGTGTTTGAATTAAACACTTCTAATTCAATAAGCTAGCTTATCAGTTAGAAGCTAGCTTATCAGCTACTAGTTAACTTATCAACTAGTTTTGCCCAAACACACCTTAAATCATTAAAATGCCTTGAAAATATAAAAGAGTGTTTGTATAACAAAGACTTATGTAGTTAAGAGAGAAAAAAATGAGAGTAGTGTGATGTGGTTGATGTAAGTAATTAAATAAGGGTATAGTTAGAAAAAAGTAATTAATTTTTCTTGGATATATAAAGCAACAAGAGTTTGAAACTTGAAGTATGTTAAAACAACAACAATTTTGGAAAATTCTCTTTAATAATTGATATTAATCAGCGGATCATTGCTAATATATGCCAATGATAATTTGGCATATGGGCTTTCGCTCCCTCCATTTCTTTTTATTCATTCACTTTGTAAGAAAAAAATATATTCCTTTTTACGTGTCCACTTTAATTAGAAGTTCATGACAACATTTATTATTGTTTTATCAAGTTCACCATTATACCTACCTACTTATTTTTAAATAATAAATTACGTGCTTCACTGAGAAAAATGATGAGTGTCCTTGCTAGTGATCTAGAGCATGTACCTCATTTCATTTTGCATATAATTCACATCATATCCTCCTAGCTATTGTCTAGTCCATCTTGTAGGATAATACAATATTAATTTGTGTGTTATCTAGTACATATATATGGAAGAGAAAAGAGAAAAAAATATATTGATGTAATGTAAAAGAAAGAAAGAGATAGAGATAGATGAAGGGGCTTGGGTAGGAATTGGATCCTCTTTAAATTGTCTAGCACTCTCAAGTGGAATTAACTGTAATTAAAATAACTAGGAGTTAGCTATAGAAAGATTTTGTAGCTAGCTAATTACTATCTATTTCATAGCTTACACTACGAAGGAAGATACAATGGCGGGACATGATCTAAGCACACTTAAGTGTACATATATTTGAATTTTATTCTAATTATTTAAGTTGCCAAGTAATTAAAGACATGACAATTGTAGGACATGGTAGGGGTGAATTTTGCTCTCATTATATCCCAACCTTATATTTTGGAATTCACTCTCAAATTTACTCTCAACAAGATAGAAAATGTTTACCTAATCTCATCTCATTAAGAGTGAAGATAGACCTACGTACTTACTCTTTTATTTTTTATTTAATTATATTCATTTAAGGTAGTTAAGTTTTTTATGTTGAACATGTTCCAATGCAAGTAAATATAAAAAAAACCATGTGAATTAGCTGGTAAGGGGTTGTTCCAATTTAACCAGTGTCTCGAGTTCGAGCCCTGAGTATGCAGTTGAGTTAAATACTTGGAAGGAGTGTTTTGCCGTTTATCTACACTGGAATGTAAAAACAAACATGCTTTTATATTATTTTTTGAAAAAAATAAATATTCTATCAAGTACATTTTATTTCAAATCATATATAAGTATATACATTGAGAAATTAGAAAAAAAAGAGAATTAAATCATAGTTTTAATACAAATAAATAAATTCAACTTTATAATTTAACTACTATTCTGAAGGTTTAGGATTTAGATTCAAAGCAGGTATCTAGATTCTCAAACCTTTATTTCATTCTATTTGCATTTTAAGGAATTAAGTACGTGTATCCTCGGGCATTTTGATTTAACTTGATTTTTCTGTCGGTCTTTACCTAATATCCCTATAAAATGATGCATAACACTAATCCTTAGGTGGGAATGTTAAATAAAGTAAAAAATATTCTCATAATATTTGAACTCTTAATAATTTTTTCAAATCAAATTCACTTATAACATGTTAGTTTTTCTTGTAAATCCCGATATCACATTTGGTTAAAAGCTACTTTCTTGTAGGGATTTAGACTAACTACAATTGACAAAATATTTGAATTGGTTTGGTTGATTTGATTGAAAAACTAGTGATTGATTTAAGTGTTTTGGTTTGTTTAATTTAACCCAATAAACCTATGGATATCATAAGTGTTTTGGTTTGTTTGTTTAACCCAATAAACCTATGTAATTTTTAATTTAATAAAAATATTTTTTTAATCAAATAATGGTCTAATATCAAATTATAAAAACTTATATATATGAATTGTTATTATCTATTTTCTTATTAGTGATCTTTTATCTTATAAAATATATAATATAGTTTGTTTATATTAATTTTAAATTTTGAGTTGACTAAATTTTTTTATTAGTTTATGTTATTTATTTTTTAATATTATATATTTAATTATAATCAATTCAATTATGATTCTATTATAATGGAATTATAAATATTTAAACCAATGTTTTAACTGATTTGTATTTTTGTGTTAATAATATGTATTCCCTATTATTAAGGATAATTCTATTCGCGACTTAGTCACAATTAAAACTCCTCATCCCTCCCTATGAATGTTTTAGTTTGGATCGAACCCGAGAGTTTTTCCCACAATCTCACCTGCGTTGTCAACTGATCTCATAACTTTAGTTAACCGATTTGATTTATCAATTTTTTAAAACTATTTACTAATAGAGTTGGTTTAATTTAATATTACTTTATTTATGATAGGCGCTAGTAAGTAAACTATGCTTTATCACAGTTCTCAAGTTGAAATCTTACAGGTTATTCAAACAAAATGAAATCATGATCAATAGGACTGGTTTCCTAACACAACTAACTTTGCAGCCAAATTTCTCTCATTACCAACAGAATCCAATGCTACATTTTCATGCTTAGTTTTTTTTTTTTTACATTAAAGCTTTTTTTTTTAATCTCTGAACGGAATATATTCTTGTGGTTGGTTCAATTTTATACCGTAAGTCTATAATTTTCTCAAACTTTTACAATCGAGAATGTCATTTTCAAAATGAGTACATTTAACATAATTAATCAAACGGCCGGCTATTTGCTTTTAGCAGGAGAGATTCATATAAAATTAGAAAGGGATCGATAGTTTCCAATATATGAGTTAATATAAAATTGTTCAAAGTTTTAGATGAACATCATTTTGTCGTCTATGGCTCTAATCGACTCGAGCAATCTTATCTCTCTAGTGAAGGATACACGTGATTTTACACAAAAAAAAAAATTATTACTACAAAATGATTAGAGTTTTCATTTCTAATTGGAGTCCAACTTCACTATGTGTGCAGTTCATTCTTAAATTAGGGATACCCAAAGAAAAAAATAGAAGAAATATCTTTTTTTAAGACAATTTCAAAATTTTCACCAATTATAAGATTCATGTTAGAGATATAGAAGTTATTTAATGTTAGTTACAATAGTTAGGATGTTAGTTATATTGGCTATATAATAGCCTCCATTGTACTTTATGTAATTCACCCCCTTACTCATTCTATCAACATAATCCCACTTTTCTCTCAACTCTTCTAAACCATGCATGTTTTCTAACATGGTATTAGAACGATGACATCCACCATGATATTACTCACTCACTGCTCCTTTCATTTGTTTTTTTTTTTTTCTTTTCTTTCATATATTTTTTCTCAAAATAATCCCCTCTTCCACAATTTCATAATATCTCTCACAAAGATGGAGAAATTCAGCCTCCTCGTTGCTGCTGTATCTACCACCTATATTCTTTGCCTACATATTTCCTCCTTCATTGTCACGACTTGTTCTCTTCTTTTGGTTGCTTCCAACAAATTAAGGCATCAAGAAGAAGGTCCTGCCTTATTTCATGTCTTCATTGCCTTCAGCATTCCATCTATTCCTTTTCAATTAAGATCTCATTCATGATCCATCTCCATGTTGCTTCTTTGTGTTAGTTTCGTATGGTTTGGATCCCAATCTACACATTGATGGCAGTTTCCTTCAAGGTTTTCCAAGGATATGAAGCTTGGTGATCTTTTGAGGCATTATCTTTGTGTTAGTCTCTTGGAGTCTATTCATTTGGCTAATGCATAATCGAACAACCCTTGATACGGTAAAGCACGACCTCGATCTCCCGTGATTTTGCTAGCATAACCAACGAATTACAGATGAACCGATTTTGCTTCTTTCGATAACAACACATATTTATCATGTCAATCTACCACTCTTAGTGTAACACCCTAATTTCTAAATCAGAATTTAGCCCGTTGGAAACCAAATTCTTAACTTAGAATTTATGACGTGACGATTCGGATATCACATGTTCCCAAAATTGTAAAGAATCCAACGATAATTCAACAATTAAGCGAACAATTCTAAACGATAAACACATCATTCTAAGCTAAAACCAATATATACATGAACATTAACCTATCATGTACATCAAGTCACTAATAAATACAAAGGTCCATCTGAGTATACTAGGATCCTACTATCATATATACATATATACAATATAAAACAACTCACGATAAATAAAAGGGAACTAAAGTCCATCTCCGAAGCACTTCATTTCCCGGTCTGAGAGTCTGGAAGAGGTGGTACCTGCTCAACTAAATAATCCACATAACGCGTGGTGAGATAAAAATCTCAGGTGAATACAATCACATGCATGAAATGCAGGAGCAGATATCAATGTCAATCAACAAATCAAACATAATTCATAAACAATAATCAATTAAACTGATATGCAAGCATGATGCACTCACTCCTGTGTCCAGCAGGTATGTTCTTATCTCTTTCTGGAGTTAGAACTGAGCTCAGACTACGGGAAATATCTTTCCCGGGGACGAATCCCACCCAAACTGGACCGAAGTCGTGTTTATTAAAACATAATTACTGTAATTTTAGCTCACGGCGCAAAGGCCGACTTGAATTACTCACGTCGAAACCGGCTTAAAATGTTTCAATCAGCATAAACATGATAATTCATTAATATTCACGATATAATAACAAGTTCAGAATTCATACACATTCAACGTAAGCATTTATGATAGTTTCGAACCTATTTTATACCACATAACCCCTATTTCAATTCTAAGTCTCAATTTTAAAGCACAACACCAATTTAGTTTACAAATTACAATTCCTAACAATAATTTGTAGTAGAGAAAGGGAAGGTAAGGATTAGGGAGCATATTCACAGAAACATTCGAGAAAAAACACAAAGAAGTGAGTTGTACTCACTTGGTCCTTGAGAAATGAGGGGGAAAATGGTGATCCAAGGTTGATGGGAAGGAGAATTCCTTGAGTTGCACCTTTCTTCAAGCTTGGAACACCACTTTATCTTTCTAGAATTGAGAGTCTATCTCTCTAGAATTTAGAAAAGAGAAGAAGGAAATTCGGATTTTGAGTGAAAAATCAAACATTTGGGTATAATAAGTGGATTCTCGCCAGGCTAAATATTCTAGCCTGGGCGAGAAGGTTGGTTGCATGCACAGACATCAGAGGCTCGCTTAGGCGAGCCATTTCTCGCCTAAGCTAAAAATGTCCAGAGAGCATGTACAAAGTCCCCTGATTCTCGCTTAGAGCTAGCTGGATCTCGCCTAAGTGAGATTTGCATCAAACAGAAAACTGAATTTTACTGCATAACTACGCTTAGGCGAGTTCATCTCTCGCCTAAGCTAGATTACAAATATTTGATTTTTAAGCTTCTTTACCTTAATTACATTTTCAACTTTCCTAACTATTTCCTTACTTACTTAACACTTAATTAACCTCCTAAACCTTACCTTAAATACAAAAGTCCCTAATTACCAGCGATGTTACATTTCTACCCCCCTTTTAGGGAATTTTGTCCCCAAAATTGGTTAAAATAAGGAAAAGGCTTTACCCTCAACTAAATAATTTCGGAAATTGAGGAACGAAGGACATCTTCCTTCTCTCAGGTTGCTTCCTTATATGACAGACCTTCCCATACTACCCTTAACCAAAGGAATTATCTTGTTCCTCAAGGTTTTGGCACTTCTGTCCATAATCTTGTGCAAGCTTTGATGGAATTGTGAGATCTTCCCTCATTTGTATTGATTCAGAGTTTAAAACATGTGACAGATCATAAATATACTTTCTTAACTGAGATACATGAAAGACATTATGAATTTGGACAAGTAAGGTGGGAAGGGCAATCCCTTAGGCAGAGGGCCAACCCTCTGCAGGATTTGAAATGGACCAATGTATCTAGGATTCAGATTTTGGTTTGATTGTTCTTCCAATACCAGTGACAAGAGTTACTTTTAAAAAGACATGGTTTCCATCCTCAAACTCTAAGTCCTTCCTTCTATTATCAGCATAACTCTTCTGCCGGCTTTGGGCAGGTGCAAGCTTTTCCCTAATGGTCTTAATGTTCTCAGTAGTTTCCTGTACTAACACCGGACCTAACAGGGCTTTCTCACCAACCTCAAACCAACACAGAGGAGACCTGCACTTCCTACAATACAGAGCCTCATAAGGTGCCATGCCTATACTGCTATGAAAACTGTTATTGTAAGCAAACTCTATGAGGGGTAAGTATCTATCCCAACTACCCGATTCCTCTAACACACAAGCTCTAAGCATATCCTCTAAGGTTTGAATGGTTCTCTCAGACTGACCATCAGTTTGAGGGTGGTATGCGGTGCTAAACCTAAGTATAGTCCCGAAAGACCGGTGAAATGCATTCCAGAACTTAGAGGTGAACCTAGGGTCCCTATCAGATATAATGCTAGAGGGAATACCATGGAGTTTAAGAATCTCCTTGACATACAAGTTGCTAACTTACCCAAGGAATAGGTAGTCCTAACTGGGAGAAAATGGACTGATTTAGTTAATCGGTCCACAATGACCCAGATGGCATCAAAAACCAGCCTGGACTCGAGGTAATCCTACCACAAAGTCCATAGCTATACTCTCCCGTTTCCACTCAGGTATTTCTAAAGGCATGATTGTTTCTGATGGTTTCTGATGTTCTATTTTAACTTGCTGACAGGTTAGACACTTGGAAACATACTCAACTATCTCTTTCTTTATAACCATCCCACCAAAACATCCTCTTCAAGTACTGATACATCTTGGTAGTGCCAGGATGTATGGAAAACTTGCCCCTGTGGGCCTCCTCTAAGATTAGCTGCCTCACACTACCTCCCTTAGGGACACAAACTCTTCCTTGGAAGAGAATCATCCCATCCTCTGACTCAAAAAACCCTAATTGCCCTTTTTTATTCTGAAGATCTAGGTCCGAATCCTGAGCTTCCCTGATCAGAGCTTGAAGCTCACTAATGATTTCCAATCTACACAACCTGATACTACCTTCACCAATATCAACACTAAGACTCATTCCATGCACCATTAGAGATGACACATGAAGGGATTTTCTACTAAGAGCATCAACCACTACATTGGCTTTACCCGGATGGTACTTCAACTCAAAATCATAGTCCTTAAGGAACTCCATCCATCTTCTCTGCCTCATGTTGAGTTCTTTCCGATCAAAGAGATGTTTCAAACTCTTATGATCACTAAAGACCTCAAATCTCACACCAAACAGGTAATGCCTCCAAATTTTGAGGTAATCAATTAAATTGTCTTGTAATAGATTATCTTACTCTTTTTTTGAGAAATAATTCAATTATATCTCACTTTGATCAATTACTTAATCCTATGTTAGGTTTATAAGTCAATTATTTTAGCTTGTAACAAATTACAATAATTCATAACTATCTAAGTAATAACTACCTTTAATAAATTATCATGATCCTAAATCGTTAATCTTGATTCTAAAATCCTTCTAAATCATTTTGTAATTGATTCCTTAAAGTTCCTTTTCAATTTACCTTTCATTCTACTTAAGGAAAACATATTATAACTTAGCTAACCTAGCTAGAACTTCAATTTCATTCATTTAGTTCCTTTTAGTTACAAAGTTTTAGTTATTAAAGTCATTTTTAGAGAGAGAGGTCATGCACTCATGATTCAAGATGCATATAGAAAAACTATAACTATCTAGTATGTAGGAACACAAAGGAAAACACTAGAAGGGGATTGAATAGTGTTTTTATAAACTTTACAGTTTTTCAGAAGCTTTTTTCACAAACTTAAAGCTTTTAGAAAAGTTTTCAGAATGAAATGCTTCAGACAAGAGGTATGAAATGTTTTTATCATTTGTAGTGTTCATTCCTTACGTGGGGCTATTAGAGATATAGAAATTAGATATAGGTTAATTAGTTACAATAGTTACGATATATGTTAGTTACTCTCATTGGCTATATAAGCTTCCATTGTACTCTTGTAAATGCACTCTCTTACCCATTCTATCAATACAATCTCATTTTTCTCTCAATTCTCTCTTCTGAACCATGCTTTCTCATTCTATCAATACAATCTCATTTTTCTCTCAATTCTATATTCTGTACCATGTTTTCTAACAATTCCATTAATCTCCAAGACTGGATGTTCAGTTGCTCTACCTACCTTTTGGTAAATTTATATAAAAGAGCAAATGATACTTAGATCAAGAAAAAATAATTTAAGACAAAAAGTAGAATTTAATTTATTTTTAAAAACTATTTTGAATGCTAACTACTTAGGGAAAACTTCTATTTTTGAGTTATGAAATTCACATATTACATATTTTTTTGTTGTGTTTTTATGCTATATTTAAACATGATAAAGTACCCCTACTTAAATATTTCCATTATAACATGAATTGGCAGAATCATTTAAGTCAAGCAAACTAAGGTCTATTAGCTTTTTTCTATATCTTCTCATTAATTATCAGTTTGTTGTTAATGTGACATTGCATTTTTTTTTTTGTACATTAATGTGGTATTGCATTTGCAATGGTATAAACGATTTTGATAATATTAATTTTAAGTATTAAAATAACAATATCTAAAATAAAAAGTTTTTATTTAAAATATAATAAGTATTTTTTATAAAATTTTGGGAAAAATATGTTTTTCGTCCTTGTAGTTTCAATCAACTTTGGTCTTCGTCCCGGTACTTTAAATCCTTTGTTTTTTGTCCCTGAACTTTCTAAACCCCCAAACCATTGTCCCTGGCCGTTAGTGACATCTGTTAACGTGATGAGCTGGGTAACAAAAGTTACACGTTAGCCTCAATAGTGGGTCCCAAGTAAATGACTCATCTAATTAATATTTTTTTATTAATTTTTAAATTATTAAATAACCATAATTATGAAAATTAGGTTTTTTATCGGGTAAAATTGCTCAGGTGAAAACTCTAATTTAGAAATTATGATTATTTTAATAATTAAAATTAATAAAGAAAGTTAATTAGATGATTAGTCAGTTATTTGGGACTCACTATTGAGGTTGACATGTACGTAACTTTGTTAGCCAGCTCATCAGGTTAACAAATCCCACTAACGGGCAGAGACCACGGTTTGAGGGTTTAGAAAGTTTAGGGACAAAAAACACAGGATTTAAAGTACAGGGACAAATACTAAAGTTGACCGTAACTATAGGGACGTAAAACATATTTTTCCCTAAAATTTTTCATTCTAACTTTTTTTGGTAATTGAAGAGGGGAGAAACCCCAGTTCATTCTAACTTTATCCATAACTCTAATGATCGATGTACGTTATCAAAATTGATTAAAAAATATTTGCAAATGGCTTTCCTTGTCGTTTGTATTACATAATATTATTATTATTATTATTATTATTATTATTATTATTATTATTATTATTATTATTGAATGTTTGCTCTCTTAAAAAAAGCTAAAACATCAAATTGGCAATGAAAGACGGGGTCCTTCAAGGGGACATATTGTAACATCCGAAAATTGGACCTAAGAAGAATCTAGAGGAAGTTAAAAGTAAGATGAGAACTTAGGGGTTGGAAGGGAAAAATAAGATGAGAGCTAGGAATTTATTAAGAGTTATGAGTTTTGAGGGAATCGAGAAGAGAAAAACTAAGTATTAAGTCAAACCCGACTGTAGAGTTGGCATAGAAGAAGTCATACCCGGTGGTAGAAAGGCTAGCACGGTGAAGATGTGAGGAAGGAAGTAGAGACATTGGAACTAGGGAATTAGATTAATACGGAAGAAACTAAGCTTAAACGAATTGACGAGAAATGAAGAGGAAAGACTAGACTCAAGGAACCGAGGTAAGGGGTGATTTTATGGAAAAGGAACAAGGGAATAGAGGAGTCTAGTCTCTTGGGCACTTAAAACCCTTGACCTTAGCCATAATGAGGTGAATTGATGATTTACATCATGGTTCACGTGAAGAGTGCCCCGTTGGGTTTCAACCAAGGCTGTTGCTTAATTTCGGGTTTTAAGCCTGATGACCTTGGTGCACTAATTTGCAAATATCTAGAGTTGTAGGTGTCCAATTGAGGTGATTCCACTTGGATTAGAAAGCTAAGATTGGGGCTTCAGTTGATATGCTATACGATAGTATTCCGAGCTCATTTACACCTCCAAATAGGTGTATTCTTGCTCAATTGAGAAACTGTCGAGAAATAGAGGAATTCTAATTTGTTTTCCTAGCTCGGAGCGCAGCCTGAGCGCAGGAAACAGAGAAGAATTGAGTGAATTCAGCTTAAGTTGCGCTTTCTGAGCGCAGATCCGTGTCTGCATTCCTTTTCCTGCGCTTGAGTTGCGCTTGGAGAGCAGTCTGAGCGCAGGCACGTTTCTGGTCCGTTAAAAACATAAGTTAGGGTTTCTTTCCTTCATTCCTTCCGCTCCTTTTCGTTTCTAGAGTGAGAGGGGAGAGAAATTCTAGAGAGAGAGAGTGCTCTTGGAGCCAAGGAGAAGAAGGAGGAACCACTCCACAATCTTCAAGTCATCAAGGGAGCTTTGAATCACCATCTCATCCATCCATTCTTCTCTATTTCCTCCATTAGAGGTGAGTGTGGTTCTCACTCACTTGTATTATTGGTTGCTATCCTAAGTATGCTCCCTATTGTTTCTCTCATTGTTATTACTGTTGATTATGGTTGATTTTTATGCAAATCTAGGGTGGTTTATTGGAATTATTGGATGCATGACTGTAGTGCTCAAACCCTAGGTTAGAGAATTTGGGGATTTTGTGAAATCTTGGATTTTTTATGTTGAACCCTGGCTTTACTGTTGTTCATGCACATCTTCATGCTCATGAAAGTATTGTTATGCTCATGAAAACATTCATTCATGTTTTTGAAGAAGAAAAGGAATTGGGTCTTAGGACCTGATAAGTGAAAATTATATGATATATTCGTGTATTTTTACTGCACTTATTAAGGTTGAAATAGTAATTTATGCCCCAAAATAATGCCTTTTTAGTAATAATTGTAATAATTGTGTTTATTTGATTTGAATTTGAATTTGATGCTATTTTAATATAAAATCTGTTGATTTTGCAGATTTATGAGGAGATTTATGAGGAGTTTTAAATGAGGAGAGAAATAGCATCATTTGAGGATAGGATCTGCAGATTTGAAGTTTAAATGAGAACAAATAAAGATAAGATCAGTTGTCATTTAAACAAGGATTCTGCGGATAACTTCCCAATTTAAATTCAAAGGCCAAATAAATACAGAATCAGATCAAAAAGAAGGAAACAAGGAAAGCCAAGCAGATAAGGATAAGATCAGGAAGAAATCAAACTGTTAAAAGAGGAAACAGAAGAAGCAGTTGCGCGCTCCACGCTTCACCTGCGCTAAGAGCAGGGTGGAGCATAGCATTCTGGAACTCACGCTTCACTTGCGCTGAGCGCAAGTGAAGCGCAGCTGCACGGATTTATTTTTAGATCTGTTTTCAAAATAGATTCTTTCCAGATTTAAGATAGCTTTCCTTGGTCTATAAATAGGACCTTTTTGTAAAGATCAGAGGAGGTTAGCAAAGGAGCATTTAGGAGGGAGATTAGAGAGACGACAAAGGCAGAGCTAGGATTGGAGCAAGGTGACAGCTTCTCCATTGGGTTGTAATGGCTACCATGCGTAGCTAAACGTCTCAGTAGGATTGAATGTAGTTGATTCAATCCCCAAAGTGTATGTGAATTCTCTTTATTATTTACGAATCCCTATTTTATAATATCTGTACTTTAGACTTTGCTTAATGCATAGCTTCCGCCTGTGTGCCGGAGTTATAGGTTAATTTTAGGATTCAGGTGGCAAATGTTTCTATAAAATTAACAGCGAGTTTGGGAAAGCCTAGACATAGGACACCTAAAATTCTGATTGGTAAAAGTACTCATAGTAGTTACTGTAGGGTTATAGGAGAAAGTGACCATTGAAGAAGAAGTAGGCAATCTCTTCATAGCTGACACTATAGGTCTATAGGGCGAATTGATAGTGTTAACGAACGGAAAGATAGAGCAATCAAGCCAGGGTAATTTGTCGCTTGGGAGAACCCGCATGAATTATTGTATCTCGTGATATGGGACACCGACAAGGGATAACATAGTTTGGCTAAGGTATTATAAAAATAAATTCATAAATAATATTGGGATTCGCATGCAAAAAGGGGTGCGATGATACGAAGTTCAATCCTGATCCAAGTAAAGTATTTTATCTTCTCTCAATATATTGTCTCTTAACTCTATGCAAATTTACTTTCCTCACCACAAACTCTCAAATACCGTTTTCTACTTGATAGTCTGATCACGAGTAAATACGAAGCGAACCGTTCCCTGTGGATACGATGAACTCATACTTACTATTATACTGCTGAAATTTTGGTACGCCTGGCAGAATTCCATCAAGTATTTTTGGCGTCGTTGCCGGGGAATGGTGTATCAATTCGTATAGACTTGGGAGGTCTAATTATCAAGTTGTATATACTCTATCTTAGGATTAGATTTTTATTTTAATTTTTTATTTTTTATTTTTAATTTTATTCTATCTTTTTTAGGAAATTTTTATTTTAGGAATTTTTATTTTTGTTTTTATTTTATTATTAAAATTCTCTTCCACACTTACCCTTTTCAAGTTCTCTTGTTATGCTTTTAAGAGGCCAGGTGTCCCCAAATCAATTACACTTTGATCCAGAAATAGAAAGGACATCAAGGAGGAACAAAAGTAGAAAGAGAAGAAGGAGAAGAAGGATACTTGAGGAAGAACCCAAAAATATGGCAGAAGAACAAATACCAAGAAGAAGGAACTTAGGAGAATATGTCATGCATCAAGGACCTCGCCATTTTTCAAGCATTGTCTTACCAACAACTGGGAAGACCTTGGAGTTGAAGGCTGCTCACCTCAATCTTATCAGTGCCAATCAATTCGCAGGATTAGATCATGGGGATCCAAATACACATCTCTCAAACTTTTATGAATTAATAGGCACTATAGGTTTTGAGGAAGGTGATTTAGAATCTGTATATTTACGCTTATTTCCTTTCTCATTGATAGGTAAAGCTAAGGAGTGGTTGAAGTGGCATCCAAACCAAAGTTTAAACAACTGGGATGTGGTTGAAGAAAAATTTTTGACAAGATTTTTCCCACCAGGAAAACACATACAAGCCAAGACAGACATCTCCACATTCAGACAAGGATCAGATGAACCATTATGTGAAGCTTGGGAGAGATACAAATCTTTGCTGCGTAAATGTCCCAACCATGGCTATGATGACATTGCCCAACTCAACATTTTCTGCAAGGGACTCAGATCTGATTCCAAATCTTTCATAGATGCTGCAGCAGGAGGAACTATCTTATCCGTGGATGTAGAGCGAACAATCTCAATCATTGACAACTTTGCTCAGAATGATCAGCAAGCTCAATGTGGACAACAACAAACTCAAGTACAGAAGAAAGGAGTGTTGGAACTCAACAATAGTGATGCTACTCTAGCAGAAAATAAGCTTATCAAGAGACAGATAGAAGCACTCACAGAACAATTGAAGGAACTTCCTCAACAATTAAAAGTTGTCCAATCCCGACCTATTCAAACCCAACCTTTGATCTGTGACTTTTGCGGAGGTGACCATCGCAATGGTCAATGCTCTTATCAAGAAAATCAGGCCGAACAAGTCAACTTCATGGGTAACCAGGGGAGGCAAGGAAATTTCTCCAACAATAACAATCAGTACTCACAAGGATGGAGGAATAACCAAAACAACTCTGGATGGGGGCAGAATGGAGGAAACAGACAGACGCCATACCAGCAGCAGAAACCATCAACTTATGACAGATTGAACAAGTTGGAAGAGAAGATTGATGTTTTCATACAAGGATTTGATGGATTCAAGAAGAATACAAAAGCATCAATCAAATCATTAGAAAACCAAGTGGGTCAATTAGCAATAGAGATGGCAGAACATAAGAAAGGCCACTTTACAGCAAACACTCAGACAAATCCAAAGGAGCACTGCAACTTGATTGCTACTGATGGAAATACTACTTAAGAAAGTGATGTAGAAGAAAACATCACATTTGAAGAGCAAGTGCCCAAGAAGAGATTGTCAAGGAGAGTGTTCTACTAGAAGAGGAGTCAGAAGAGATTTCGCAAAAAGAAGAAGGAGAACCAGAAGAGGTCTACACCACGGGCAAGTCACTTGACCCAGGTAAGTTCACTGTACCTCTTTCTATAGGTAATCAACCAACTACTTATGCTTTATTGGATCTTGGATCTTGGAGCGAGCATCAACTTGATGCCGCTATCGTATTTTAACAAGCTGGGATTTTTGAAGGTCAAGCCTGCCAACATAAAGTTACAACTTGCAAATAAGTCCACTCAAAGCCCATATGGGAAAATTGAAGATTTACCAATTAAAGTGGACAAGTTTGTGTATTTTGTTGACTTTTACATTGCAGAGACAGAAGAGGTTACTAATGTCCCCTTAATATTGGGAAGACCCTTCATGAAAGTTGCCAAGGCAATTGTGGATGTTGATCAGGGAAAATATCAATTGAGCTCTAAAGATTAGAGCATTGTGTTTCACATTGACAGAGGAATCCCCAAATTACAAAAGACTCCAAAGAAATTAAAAATGGATCCTACTGATGGGATCTATAAATTTAAATCTCAATCTCAGCTGCCAAAGGTAAGAAAGAAAGGAGCTCCTCAAGATATTGTGGATCAAAAGAAGAAAAAGGTTTCTGGATTTCTGAGGAAACCAAGAATGAGAGTTAAGCAACCAGAAAGCATGTTGGAGTTCAGATTTAAAAAGAGAAAAAGGGCAGCATCAGAAGAAGAAGTTAGTGAAGACAGTGATGATGAGAAAATAAGAAATTGGCGTGGAGGATGGGAACTAAAAGGAAGAACTGGAACAGAGTCAACCATCATCCTCCAATTGAGGCCACCATAAGTTTCTAAGTAACCAGGCGTCGAGCTATCAGACGTTAAACAAGCACTTCCTGGGAGGCAACCCAACATTTTTATTTTTATTTTTTTCTTTTATTTTGTTTTTTGTTTGTTTAGAGTCAATGCCTGTGTATAATAGGAAATTGTTGGGAATTGGATTGATTTTAATGAGTAAAGGATGCAAAACAATTGGAGTTAGGAAGCAGTATAAAACAGAAAATAGAATTTCAATTCTGTCTTTTGTGCTTCACCCTAGCTTAGCGCAGGTGAAGCACATATTTGAAAAATTAGTCTCTGTTTTCTGCGCTTTACTCTCGCTAAGCGACAGTAAAGTGCAGAAATATAAAAAATTACTCTCTGTTTTCTACGCTTCACCTACGCTTAGCGTAGGTGAAGCGCAGCGGCACGCTTCATATTCCTATGAAGTATGCGCTGCACCCTCGCTAAGCGAGATTGCAGCGAAATCGCGCGCTGCACCATAAATTTGAAATTTGAAAGAGGAAAGGTCATTTAAACCTTTCCTCAACCCTTGAACTCCCGTTTTCTCTGAAATATCATCCTTTACTCTGACCTTTTCACTCTCATTTCCACTTCCTTACAATTTCTGAAGCTACACCAGGTATGTTTTTATAGTTTTAATTAGTTTGCACCGATTAAAATTTTCATTTTTTCATTTATTTGAGCAAAACCTTAGGGTAGAAAACTTAGGCTCTTAGGACCTTTTTTATTAGGAAAATTTGTCAATAGAGTCTTGGTTTAATATGTTTGTTACTATGGTATGTTTATTGGTATATTTTGGTATGATTAGGTGGTAGTTTTTGAAGTGCTCGGTGCATTTTTGAAAGTTGCTCTGTTTGGTGCATGTATGCTTAAATTGTTTCATAAATTTTGCATGACCATGCATGAATGACTGTGCCCTATTGCATGTTACTGATAACATGATTTTTGAGCTTAATTTTTGTTACCAATCTGCTATGCCATGTTCTTAAAAATAAATTAGGACTGCTTTAATTGATCACTTTAGCATGCTCTTAATAAATTAATTAGCATTTGGAAACTTGAAAATCAAGATTGTGTGCACCAGTGCTTTATTGAATGATTGCTCTAATTTTTGAATTAAATTGGCAACTTGTTTCATTAATTATGAGTAATTTATTATTTGCTTAAAATGATCTTGGTTTGATTTTTGTTTGCAGATGGCTCGCACCAAAGTAGTGAAAGGCACTGACACTTCCAGCAGAGGAAGAGGGGGTGCCAAGAGAGCTAGGAAGGCACCCCAAGAGGAATCCGAGTTTGATGCTCATCGCTTCAAGGATGTCAAAACCTTTGAAGCCTACAGTTCACTGATGAACTGTAATTTCATCAGGGAGAGACCAATAGCTTTGGAACCTAATGAGTTTGAGGACTTCAGAGTAGAGATCATCAGACGGAACTGGGTACGCCTCAGCCGCCCAGAATCCCATTTTGACCCTGACACTGTTAGGGAGTTTTATGCCAATGCCATTGGAGAGCATGGCATTGATGCAAGGCGACAATCCTATGTCCGTGGACAGGTAATCTCTTATGATCGTGATGCGATCAACAGACTTTTACACTTTCCAGGGCCTGAGGACAGAAGACGAGTGGTGTGCCAGCACCAAGAGAGGATGCAAGTTGTGGGGATCAACGACAATGAGTCCCTGGATGTTCAGACCGCATAGTGCTTATGTTTGCGGGGGCGTTCCTTTGAGAGGAATGCCTATAGGCAAGCTGCTCGCATAATCAGGCGTGATATGAGGGACATAGCCCAGATGTGGACAGTGTTGGTGTTAGCCAACGTCCACCCTACTGGTCACGTATCAGATGTCATCATGCCAGTAGCCCACCTCCTCTACAGCATCATTACTGGCGCAGATATAGATATTTCTGGAGTCATCAGCATAAGATATCAGATTTTGTATCTTCTGTAGGGCGTCGCAGCGCCACCTCCAGGATCAGCCTTGGCTTCCCATCACTCATCACTTCCCTCTGTGAGTCTAGGGGTATTAAGGTAGTTCGTTCGGTACGCATCTTAAACCCCATGACCAGAAGCTATATAGAGGCCAACTGCATCCCGGAGGAGGATGATGGGGAGGATGATGAGCAGCAGCAGCAGCCACAAGCACCACCACCACCACCACCACCAGTAGCAGACATGCAGCCTCCAGTCTGGGCCCAACAGATTCTTGCCCAGAACACTCATATGCAGGCCCAATTATTCAGTCTCCACCGAGCAACAGTCCATTTTCAGGATTTACATTATCAGACTCGCTCGGACTCGTACCCAGGCATGCACCCTGATTAGTTTGGAGCATATTTGCAGTGGCCTGGGGACATGCCTATTCTTCCAGGGGAGGGTGGAGCAGCTGGAGATGGAGCAGCTGACATGGAGGATTGATATTTTTGATTTGGTGCTTTTCTTTCTTTTTCTTTTCATTTTTCTTTTATTTTATTTTCCTTTATTTTATCTTTCTTCTCTTATTCAGGATATGTACTGTATATATACCCCACTGATACATCACTTTGTTATGCAGTGCACTTTTCAGTATTTTGCTTTTTATATTTAGAATTTTTAGGATTTTTAAACTTTTTAGGATTTTGAGGAAATAGGATTTAAAGGAAAATTTTTCAAAATTCTCTTAAATTAGGCAGTTTAACTAACCAGATTAGGAAAGAAGAAAGGGTTTTGTGATTAATTCCATAATCAGTTAGGATTAGTATATTTCACAGGAGAACCTATCAGGGTAGTTAATTAAAACAAGTAAGTGCTTTATCAAGGAATTTAGCCAAAAGTCGGTGAGCTGTGAGTCCAAACACTTAAATTGAGAGTTTTTCACCGCTGCTTGTCAATTGTTATTGATTGAGTTTTTAGATTTTATTTTGTTCATGGAAAATATGGAAGTGCCAAAGGCAATTTTTGTTTTTACATTATTTGCTCAGTGCCAAAAAGCCAACCCTTAATTAAATTTTTCCAATTTTCTTGGTAACCCATTTGAGCTTTAATGTTTCTTCTTATGCACCTCAGCCATAATTTATATCTATAGCCTATCCCTCACATTTGGGATAGAGAGCAAGGTGCAAATTGAAATAATGGGAAGAAAAGGTTGGTAAGTTGAAAGTCAAGAATTACAAAGAGCAGGCACAAGAAAGTAAAAGAAGAGCACTCCCTCAAAAATAAAAAATAAAAAGTGGGTGAATTGAATAAGTTGGGGGAAGTACATCTTCAAACAAAGAAAGAGGCCGGCTGAATGAAACAAATCAAGAATGAGATGGAGAATGGAGAGAAGTTCCAAGTTCAAGAAAAATCAAAAGATGCTCTCTATTCTAAGTGTTTTATTGCTTATCCAGAAAACCATGGTTTCTTGATAGCCCAACCTCATTACAACCAAGAAAAGACCTTTTGATCCATATTGACCATGTGCATGTCTAGAAGTTAGAAACGACTATCAATTCTAATTGTTCAATTGTGGTGGAAAAATTGAGGGAAACGCTTACCCTTGAGCATGAGAGAATTCCTTGATTTATTATTTATTGCTTTAATTTCTATTTCTGAAAAGTTTGACTGAATTGTTGTATCTTATTCTGATTGAGCATGGGTAACATCTCTTAATTCTGATCTTTTCTGATATTTAGAAAGTGACTGCTGCCTAACAAAGAGATGATGAATTTTTTTTCCTTATTTTTGAGAATTGTACACGAGTGGTTGAATCAATTTTTTATTGCAAAAAAATCGCTTGCTTGAGGACAAGCAAGAAGTTAAGTTGGGGGGTATTTGATAAGTGAAAATTATATGATATATTCGTGTATTTTTACTGCACTTATTAAGGTTGAAAAAGTAATTTATGCCCCAAAATAATCCCTTTTTAGTAATAATTGTAATAATTGTGTTTATTTGATTTGAATTTGAATTTGATGCTATTTCAATATAAAATCTGTTGATTATGCAGATTTATGAGGAGTTTTAAATGAGGAGAGAATATAACATCATTTGAGGATAGGATCTGCAGATTTGAAGTTTAAATGAGAACAAACAAAGATAAGATCAGCTGCCATTTAAACAAGGATTCTGCGGATAACTTCCCAATTTAAATTCAAAGGCCAAATAAATACAGAATCAGATCAAAAAGAAGGAAACACGGAAAGCCAAGCAGATAAGGATAAGATCAGGAAGAAATCAAACGTTTAAAAGAGGAAATGGAAGAAGCAGTTGCACGCTCCACGCTTTACCTGCGCTAAGCGTAGGGTGGAGCGTAGCATTCTGGAACTCACGCTTCACTTGCGCTGCAGCTGCGCGGATTTATTTTTAGATCTATTTTCAAAATAGATTCTTTCCAGATTTAAGATAGCTTTCCTTAGTCTATAAATAGCACCTTTTTGTAAAGATCAGAGGAGGTTAGCAAATGAGCATTTAGGAGGGAGATTAAAGAGACGACAAAGGCAAAGCTAGGATTGGAGCAAGGTGACAGCTTCTCCATTGGGTTGTAATGGCTACCATGCGTAGCTAAACGTCTCAGTAGGATTGAATGTAGTTGATTCAATCCCCAAAGTGTATGTGAATTCTCTTTATTATTTATGAATCCTATTTTATAATATCGGTACTTTTAGACTTTCCTTAATGCATAGCTTCTGACTGTGTGCCGGAGTTATAGGTTAATTTTAGGATTCAAGTGAAAAATGTTTCTATAAAATTAACAGCGAGTTTGGGAAAGCCTAGACATAGGACACCTAAAATTCTGATTGGTAAAAGTACTCATAATAGTTACTATAGGGTTATAGGAGAAAGTGACCATTGAAGAAGAAGTAGGTAATCTCTTCATAGCTGACACTATAGGTCTATAGGGCGAATTGATAGTGTTAACGAACGGAAAGATAGAGCAATCAAGCTAGGGTAATTTGTCACTTGGGAGAACCCGCATGAATTACTTATGAGTATCTCGTTGTTGAGTCTCAAAAATATCATAAGTAAATTCTGATGTTTCAAGACCATATAATTCCTAAGTTTTAATGACTAACAAATTTGGGTTAAAATAATTTATCATAGATACACATATGTTTTTAATTTTTTATTTATGATTTCAGCAAGCCACCAAGATCCTACAAAAAGACCTTGAAGTATTTCAACCTATCTGAGGGATCAAAGCCTTCTGAAGGTTCAACCCGTCTGAAGTGTTGAAGCCGTCTAAAGTGCCCAACCTATCTGAAGTGTTGAAGCTGTCTGAAGTCTCAATAATGACGTGGCACCTTTGCTGAAGCTTTGTGAAGACGTTTTCTGAGTCTCTGCTGCTCGTACCTTTTTCAAGCATATTTATGGCAAGGAACACAGAGGCCTTTCCTGGTGTTTTTGAATTTCATACACCACTGAGGAAATTTCTACAACGCAGCCTCTGCAGCAGCATTTGAAGCAGCTTTTTTTGGCAGGTGCAACCTTGTACTGTGTCAGAAATGTCAGGACTCTCAGAAGCATGTCTCACAACGGATTAAATAGCATTTAATGCTATCTCTAAACGGTGGTTTTACAACGGACTGAAGTCTGGGTATAAATACCCCTCATGAAGACCATCATAATAAGAGAACAACAGAGAGAAGGAATATATATTCAAAGAGAAACAAACCGCTGCCAGTTTTTACTCTGTAAAAACTCTCTGATAATATTCTTTGTACACACATTTGTATATCCTGAGTATACCTCAGTTATCTTTGTACATTGTTTTTGTTTGAGCTTAAAAACTAGTTTAGTTTAAAAGCTTAAACTTATCTTTCTTTGTAAAACTGTTCTTGAGCCTGGAGAGGCTTGACTGTAAAAGAATACTTGGTTGTAGAGCCTGGAGAGGCTTGACTGTAAAAAAATACTTGTAATCTTTGTGAAAGATTAAGAGAAAATCCAAGTGCTAGTTGGCATTGGGACTGGACGTAACTCACAGTGGTAGTGAGTGAACCAGGATAAATTCCTTGGCTAAGTTTTCTATCCCTTAACTCTTGTCAATTCGTTTATACTAATTTAAGGGTGTTGAAAAACAATTCTAAATATTTTAAAAGCAACAGAAACCTTTTAAAATATATTTTCAGAAGTTATCTTAAAACTTCAAACAACTCTCTTAAACCTGTCTGAAACATTTTTTAATTGTTGTTTGCGAAAAGCTTTCATAAAATATTAAGAAACACTATTCAACCCCTCTTCTAGTGTTTCCCTGTGTTTCTACAGTTGGTATCAGAGCTCAACTCAGGGTTGAGCACCTAACAAGTGTTGAGGATTAAAGATCCAAATGGAAGCTTCCAACAACAACAGGCAATATATCACTGATGGAGCTTCTATCACAAGACCCCCAGCATTCAATGGTGTGGATTACCACTATTGGAGGGATCGTATGAAGTTGTTCATTGAGAGCAACAACATTGATGTTTGGGATGTGGTCACTGATGGAGACTATGTGCCTATGCATAATGGCTTGCCTATACCTAAGGCTGAATGGACCCTGGAGCAGAAGGCTAGAGTCCAGATGAATGCCAAAGCCAAGCTCTATCTGATATGTTCTTTGAATAAATCAGAATATGAGAAGGTTCATGGTTGTACATTTGCCAAGGAGATCTGGGATACATTTGCAGCAGCCCATGAAGGGACTGAGACTGTCAAGCAATCCAGGATCAGCATGCTTATACATCAATATGAGATGTTTAAGATGGAAGAAACTGAAACCATTGATCAAATGTTTGGAAGGTTTCAGACCATAACCAATGGACTCAGGTCTTTAGGTAGAACTTATGAATCTGGAGATAATAACAGAAAGATTCTAAGAAGTTTGCCTAAGTCCTGGAAGAACTGTTGGGATCTCTTAAGGTTCATGAGCTTGAGCTTGGTGAAGATGACAACAAGAAGAAGTCTCTAGCACTAAACTCCAAGGCCAGTCAGCCTAGGCATGGCAAGATGAAGGCTGTGCAAGCTGAAGAAACTTCAGAAGCAGATGAGGATTCTGGAGATAGCTCAGAAGATGATGATCTTGCTCTTTTAAGTAGAAAGATCAAAAGAATGCTGCAAAATAGAGGGAAGTTCAGAAGGAACCAACCTTCAACCTCTAAAGGAGGTAAGTCGGGTAAAGACTCTAAAGATGACAAGGTTATCTGTTTTGAGTGTAATCAACCAGGTCAATTGAAGGCAGAATGCCCAAAGCTGAAGAAGAATACCTTCAAAAAGAAGAAGTTCTTCAAGAAAAAGAAAGGTCTGATGGCTACATGGGAGGATCTTGATGAGTCCACTTCAGAAGAGTCCAACCTATGTCTCATGGCCAGCCTGCCCTCATCAGACAGCTCTGAAGAAGAGGTATTTCCCTTAACTCTTCAAGAGATGTATGATGACCTGATGGAAAGTTCCAAGGAGCTCTTCCAAGAGTATAAGAATCTATCCAAAGCTCACACAGAAATGTGTAGTAAATATGAAGCTATTGAGATAGAAAATATTATGCTCAAGGAAAAGATTCTTGTGTCTGAAGTCAGCAGTTCACAATCTGTGTCTGAAGAAAATAAAAAACTTCAGAAACAAGTTGAGGAACTGACAAAAGACTTGGCTAAATTTGTCAAAGGAACTAATAATCTTAACAGATTACTTGGCAATCAAAGGCATTCCCTTGACAAAAGTGGTTTAGGCTTTTGTGATCATGGTGTCTCTGAACCTCATACTTTCAATATGGCTAAAGGCAGAAAGAAAGTTATTGGGTGTTCTCACTGTGGCAAAGCTGGACACAATGTGGCTCAGTGCAAACACAAAGGGAGACCTAAACCTAAGTCTAACAAGAAAGGACCCAAAAGAATATGGGTACCTAAGAACTTGATTATTCCTGTTGCAGATGTTTTTAACAGGACAAAGGAAACCCCACAAATGGTACCTGGACAGTGGCTGCTCGCGACACATGACAGGAGAAAGGTCTTTGTTCCAAAACCTTAGACCCAGAGCAGGAGGAGTGGTCACCTTTAGTGGAAATCAGCAAGGGAAGATCACTGGTATAGGGACTGTAGGTATGACTCCTCTATCCCTTATTAAGAATGTTCTCCTAGTAGAAGAACTTCAATACAATCTATTGAGCATAAGTCAATTGTGTGACAGTGGATATGTAGTTTCCTTCACTAAGGAAGGATGTATAGTCAAAGACTCTCTTGATAAAATCCTTTTTACTGCTAAGAGGCACAACAATGTGTACAAAATTGATCTAGAGGAGTTAACAAGTCAAAATGTAAAATGTTTTATCTCTGTTGAAGATGAAAAACAGATTTGGCATCAAAGACTAGGGCATGCCAGCTTGAGATTAATCTCAAGGTTAGCAAAACACAACCTTGTTAAAGGTTTGCCCAAGCTTTCTTACAAATCTGATATTTTATGTGAAAGTTGTCTGAAAGGGAAACAAACAAGACACTCATTTAAGAGTAAGGATGTTGTTTCTACTAGCAGACCATTAGAACTTTTACACATTGACTTGTTTGGTCCTATTAGAACAGAAAGCATTGGTGGTAAGAAATATGGCTTGGTCATTGTTGATGACTATTCTAGATATACATGGGTAATATTCCCTAGGAGCAAGGATGAAACGTTTAAGAATTTCAAAATATTCTGCAAGAAGGTACAAAATGAAAAAAGATTCTGTATATCTGTCATTAGAAGTGATCATGGTGGAGAGTTTGAGAATGCAAACTTTCAGCTGTTCTGTGATGAGAATGGGATCTCACACAATTTCTCTGTGGCTAGAACACCTCAACAAAATGGGGTTGTTGATAGAAAGAACAGAAGTTTGCAAGAGATGGGAAGAACCAATGCTCAACTCATGCAGTCTACCAAGGACCTTCTGGGCAGAGGCTATTAACACAGCCTGCTACCTTCAAAACAAAATATTGGTAAGACCAATTCTGAAAAGGACTCCCTATGAATTGTGGAAAGGAAGAAAACCCAACATATCATATTTCCATCCCTTTGGCTGTGAGTGTTTTATTCTTAACACAAAGGATGATCTTGGAAAATTTGATGCAAAGTCTGATAAAGGATTTTTCATAGGTTATTCTAAAACATCAAAAGCCTATAGAGTTTATAACTCTAGAACTTTAATTGTAGAAGAATCAATCCATGTTAAGTCCAATGACATGAAAGAGACTGAAAAGGAACTATCAGATCTAGAAGATGATTTTGCAGGAATGGAGTTAAACACACACAACAGCACCAAGGATGAACAGGTGTCTGAAGATCTATTAGAACCCCTTCAGACAAATGTTGAGTCTCAGACTGACTTAGTATCACCTCTCAAACCTGACTGGAGATACAAGTCACATCATGCTAAGGAGCAAATCATTGGCAGTACTTCAGAAGGAGTTAAGACAAGATCAAAATTCAAGAATCTGAATTCTCTTGCTCTCTTGTCTGAAATTGAGCCAAAGAACGTTGATGAAGCTCTGCATGATGAAGTGTGGATCCTAGCCATGCAAGAGGAGCTGAATCAATTTTCTAGGAGTGATGTCTGGACCCTTGTTCCTAAACCCCATGGGAAAACAATTATTGGAACCAAATGGGTGTTCAGAAACAAGTTGTCTGAAGAAGGAAAAGTGGTCAGAAACAAGGCAAGATTGGTTGCTCAAGGGTACAATCAACAAGAAGGCATTGACTTTACTGGAACCTTTGCCCCTGTTGCCAGGTTAGAAGCAATTAGAATTCTTCTTTCTTATGCTATAAATAATGGCATCAAATTATATCAAATGGATGCCAAAAGTGCTTTTCTCAATGGATTCATTGAAGAAGAAGTTTTTGTTAGACAACCCCCTGGTTTTGAGGATGTTGCTTTTCCTGATCATGTTTTCAAACTGAAAAAGGCTCTTTATGGTCTGAAACAAGCCCCAAGAGCTTGGTATGACAGATTGAGTAGTTTTCTTATCAAAAATGGTTTTGAAAGAGGAAAAGTGGACACAACCCTTTTTAGAAAACAGTCTAACAAAAATCTTATGCTTGTCCAGATATATGTTGATGACATTATATTTGGTTCAACTGATTCTTCACTATGCAAAGAGTTTTCTGAGTTAATGCAATCAGAGTTTGAAATGAGTTTAATGGGTGAACTAAAATTTTTCTTAGGACTTCAGATTAAGCAAGATTCTGACTGTATATGGATCCATCAAGAGAAATATACAAAAGAAATGCTTAAGAAGTTCAATTTAAGTGATTGCAAACCCATGTCAACTCCTATGCATCTCTCTTCACCTTTAAGTAAGGATGAAAATGAAGAACCAGTTAATCAAACTTTATATAGAGGAATGATTGGCTCTTTATTGTATCTAACAGCAAGCAGACCTGACATTATGTTCAGTGTATGTCTTTATGCTAGATTTCAATCAGATCCAAGAACTACTCATTACAAAGCTGTTAAGAGAATTTTTAGATATCTTAAAGGTACTACTAATCTTGGTCTATGCTATAAGAAAGACAAGGATTGCAGGTTAATAGGATACTGTGATGCTGACTTTGCTGGAGATAGAATAGAAAGAAAGAGTACCAGTGGAGGATGTCACTTCTTTGGAAGCAACATGATCAGCTGGTCGAGCAAAAGGCAAAGCACCATTGCATTATCAACAGCAGAAGCAGAATACATCTCAGCAGCCAGTTGTTGCTCACAACTGCTGTGGGTGAAGTATCAGCTTGAGGATTTTAACATTCCTATATCTGTTATACCTGTGCTGTGTGATAATACAAGTGCCATTAATTTATCTAAGAATCCTATTCAACATTCTAGGGCTAAAAATATAGAAATCAAGCATCATTTCATTAGAGACTATGTTCAGAAAGGTATTTTTGATATAAAGTTCATTGAAACAGAGCATCAATGGGCAGATATATTCACAAAACCCCTGGCTGAAGATAGATTTAAGTTCATATGCAATAACTTGAACATACGTGCATTTTCTAATTGATTATGTATGCTGTTTGAAAAGAGCATCTGAAATCTCAGGGTGTCTGAAATTGTGACATGTCTGAAATTTTAGGGTATCTGAAATTTTATATGTGTATCTGAAATTTATCACTTGTCTGGAATAACTTGATGACGTGGCTATCTGAGACGGTTAAATTACATTTATTTTGTCTCTTCCACTTCGCACGTTACCCAACGTCTGCGCAACCAGTACATGCCATCATTGCATCATGGGTCTATAATGCAGGAGTTAGTGTGTTGGAGAAGCCTTACACTTTCTCTCAGCTATTGTTTGAACTTCTTCATCTCTCTCACAATCGTTTTCATCTCAAGCTTTCTCTGCAACTTCAATGGCACCAAAGAAGTCTTCAAGTTCAGGTGGAAATGTGGTTAGATCCAAAGGTGTGGGACTAAAGTACCTGAAAGTCCTGATTCCAAATTCATGTTAGATAAGGTGAGAGTACTCCACTCCATCTTAGGGTGCTCCATAATCCCTAAAAGTGGGAGCAGAAATCATGTGTCTGAACTGGAAAGATTCTGCTTGATCCATCTGCTGCAGAAGGAGAAGATAAATCTTCCAAGCATCCTTATGTTTCACATGCAGAAGAAGATCAGAGATTCAGGTGCAAATCTTCCCCACAATCTGCTCATAACCAAGGTACTCTTACACTTCAAAGTACCTATTGTGAGGCTGTATGATCACAAAGGACCTAATTTCTTTGGTGAGGCAAATCTTAAGAGCATGAATCTGAAGAATGCTCTAGTACCAAGACCTCCATCTCCTACTCTGAAGGAGAGTATGCTACTGGAGAAGGCATCAAGGAGGAAAATCACAATTGAGTTACTGGAAAGAGAGCTGCAGGGTGACATCAGAAAGGAGGAGTTCAAAAGCTCCAAGCCTTCCCCTCAACCAAAGCTGCGGAAGTTACCAGTAAGAAGTGCAGCAAAAGTGTCTGCAACAAACCCTAACTTGCACTCTAAGACAACTAAACCTGTTCAGAAGGCTTTGCCAAAGCCGTATGAAATTGTGGGTCAAGGGTCTGAAATTGCAAGGCCTCTTAAGCCTACTTCAGACAAAGAAGGAAAGGCTCATGAGGATAGGATTGTTGTTGCTGATGCTGTAGCAGCATCACCTTTGGCTACTTGCCCCTCCGATCCAGAACTGATCCAAGTGGCTGCCATAGCTACTGCTTTGGAGCAGGAGGAGCTGGAACAAAAAGAAGAACAAGAAAAGACTGATCATGCACTTGTTGTGGCTGCACAGCTTGCCTTAGCTGATGATGAAAGGCAAGAAACCTTGGCTCAAGGTTCTAAGAAAAGAAGAAGATACAGTACTGTTCAGAGGAAGAAGAAAAGAAGTAGACTTCTTGAGTTGGCTCCTGAACCGACTACTAGGGTTTCAAGGAGTGTGGCTAGTCAACAAGAAGCTGTGGAGATGGCTGACAAGTACCAGAAGTTTGTCACAGCCAATCTCTATTTCAAAAAACTTAGAAAAGCCAAGCAAGCTGAAAAAGAAAACCAGCAGGTGTCTGAACCTGAAAAAGCTAAGACTCCTGTAAAGAGGCTTAGAGTCAGGTTTGACAATGTGACCCCTTCACCACCCTCTTCACCTGAAAAGAGGCCTGCTGAAGAACAAGAAAAAGAAAAGGAGGTTGATGAGCAACCTATGGTTACTAAAGAAGAAGAACCTGCATCACCATCATCTCCTCCATCACCCCCATCATCACCATCATCTTCATCATCTTCAGAGTCAACTCAATCTGAAGAACCTGATGTGGAGATTCAGCAAGGATCAAGTTCCAAAGTATGGAAAGGGAGTATGCTGCCTGAACACATTAGGATTGGACCTAAAAGTAGGGATTTCTTCACAGAACCCACTTTTGATCCTTATGCATTCCCCTCCATTGTCCATCAGTATGAGGAAGAAGCTGAAGTGCCCCATAAGAGGTATGAGGGACCTTTCTTTGAAAGGGAAAGGGTTCCTAAGTTCCCAAACCTCTATGAAGAGCTGATGTACTTCAGAGATGCACCTCCCATCTCTCTGCATCAAGGTTTGATCAAGCACACTGCTGAAGTTGAAAGGGAGAAGTTCAAGGGAAGTCTAGATCAACCATACTCTGGGCAGCTGGAAAAGATCAGAAAGGGAGTGGTAACCCCTGCTCATAGGTGGGCACCACTAAATCCCTTCTCAGATGAAGACTGCATGAAGCCATCCAATGATGAATGGAGTTTTGCAAGGCAGCTTTACACAGAGGGAGAGCTGTTTGAAAGAGACTGTCTCAAGGGCATAGGTGTGAGAGGCTACAGGCCTCCTAGGACTTTCTCAATCAGGCCAACCACCAAAATTCTGGTGCAACCTGATAGGATTGTGCCTAGGTATCCTTTGAAGGAGGGTTCTGAAGATAAGTTTAAATAACCTAAAGTTTACTCAGCCCCCTTCAAGCCTTTGACTCCAAGGGAGTGGAGAGAGCTTCCTGCCAATGTAAAGAAGCAAGGAGGAGGCATGGATCACAATCTTAGAGACAGAGTTTGGGCTTCGTATTGGAAGATAAGAGAGGATGCCGGATCCTCTTCTGGGTCATCTGGACCTGATGCAGATTCACTAGTTGGTCATGGGAAGTACATGAATGTGCAGTATATGTTTCTCAGACAACCCTTTCCCCCTCTGACTGCACCATTTCATGAAGAATAGGAGTTGATCAACCCCATTGGCACCTTCTTTCATCCCGTCTATCATCCTCATGAGTATGGGTTGTTTCCAGGTTTTGAAGTACTGAGATTTGTATGTAGACACATTCAAATCATCTTCTATGAAACAGACCCTGACCCTGAAGAAGAGAATCGGAGGTTGAGGAAGAAGATACAGAAATTGGAAAAGCACAATGCAAATCTCATTGCCAAGCAAGACCTGATTCTGCATGAGCAACAACTGATAAGAAATGGCGAAGAAGATCTGAAGACTGCTCTTCTCTCTCAAATTGTCAAGGCAAAGGATGAGCTCATCTCCTTCGTAAGGGATGCTTTGTTGAAGAAGGATGGGTAGTCAATGATGTAGCCATGTTCTGAAAGTTCTATTTCTGATATGTGCATTAATTTCATGTGTGTCTGACATTTTTCTATATATATCAGAATTTCCTTGAATGTTGTTTAAGTTTATGCTTCAACTTTTCAATATATGTTGTTGTTGTGCTCTGGAAACCCTTTTGATTGATGACAAAAGGGGGAGTATAAAAACTAACAAAATCTGAATCTATTAGTGATTACAGGACTCAGGGGGAGCATATAAGAAACTGATACAACTGAAAAGAGTAAATCAGTTTAAGTGTTCATCATCTGAGGGGGAGTTATCATCTCTTTATATTAAAAACTCCTTTCAGATTTGTAATATTTTTAAGCAAATTTGTCATCATTAAAAATGGGGAGAATGCTGAGTCTCAAAAATATCATAAGTAAATTATGATGTTTCAAGACAATATAATTCCCAAGTTTTAATGACTAACAAATTTGGGTTAAAATAATTTATCATAGATACACATATGTTTTTAATGATTTATCTATGATTTCAGCAAACCACCAAGATCCTACAAAAAGACTTTGAAGTATTTTAACCTATCTGAGGGATCAAAGCCTTCTGAAGGTTCAACCCGTCTGAAGTGTTGAAGCCGTCTGAAGTGCCCAACCTATCTGAAGTGTTGAAGCTGTCTGAAGTCTCAATAATGACGTGGCACCTTTGCTGAAGCTTTGTGAAGACGTTTTCTGAGTCTCTGTTGCTCGTACCTTTTTCAAGCATATTTATGGCAAGGAACACAAAGGCCTTTTCTGGTGTTTTTGAATTTCATACACCACTGAGGAAATTTCTGCAACGCAGCCTCTGCAGCAGCATTTGAAGCAGCTTTTTTTTGGCAGGTGCAACCTTCTACTGTGTCAGAAATGTCAGGACTCTCAGAAGCATGTCTCACAACGGATTAAATAGCATTTAATGCTATCTCTAAACGGTGGTTTTACAACGGACTGAAGTCTGGGTATAAATACCCCTCATGAAGACCATCATAATAAGAGAACAACAGAGAGAAGGAATATATATTCAAAGAGAAACAAATCGCTGCCAGTTTTTACTCTGTAAAAACTCTCTGATAATATTCTTTGTACACACATTTGTATATCCTGAGTATACCTCAGTTATCTTTGTACATTGTATTTGTTTGAGCTTAAAAACTAGTTTAGTTTAAAAGCTTAAACTTATCTTTCTTTGTAAAACTGTTCTTGATCCTGGAGAGGCTTGACTGTAAAAGAATACTTGGTTGTAGAGCCTGGAGAGGCTTGACTGTAAAAGAATAGTTGGTTGTAGAGCCTGGAGAGGCTTGACTATAAAAGAATACTTGTAATCTTTGTGAAAGATTAAGAGAAAATCCAAGTGCTAGTTGGCATTGGGACTGGACGTAGCTCACAATGGTAGTGAGTGAACCAGGATAAATTCCTTGGCTAAGTTTTCTATCCCTTAACTTTTGTCAATTCGTTTATACTAATTTAAGGGTGTTGAAAAACAATTCTAAATATTTTAAAAGCAACAGAAACCTTTTAAAATATATTTTCAGAAGTTATCTTAAAACTTCAGACAGCTCTCTTAAACCTGTCTGAAACAGTTTTTAATTGTTGTTTGCGAAAAGCTTTCATAAAATATTAAGAAACACTATTCAACCCCCCTTCTAGTGTTTCCCTGTGTTTCTACACTCGTGATATGGGACACCGATAGGGGATAACATAGTTTGGTTAAGGTATTATAAAAATAAATTCATAAATAATATTGGGATTCACATGCATAAAGGGGTGTGATGATACGAAGTTCAATCCTGATCCAAGTAAAGTATTTTATCTTCTCTCAATTGTCTCTTAACTCTATGCAAATTTATTTTCCTCACCACAAACTCTCAAATACCGTTTTCTACTTGATAGTCTGATCACGAGTAAATACAAAGCGAACTGTTCCTTGTGGATACGATAAACTCATACTTACTATTATACTACTGAAATTTTGGTACGCTTGCCAGAATTCAATCAGGACCTCATGTTTTGACAGGAAAAGTTTCGGGTCTTTTAGACCTCATGTTGAAATTAATGACTTTGAATCCTTGGACTTCATGTTTAAAAGAATTATTTTGGGTCCTTGGATTTCATGTTTAAAATGATCATGTTAAACACTCAGATTTTGGTCCTTGGACTCATGTTCCCAAGACTTTGTCTTCGGTCCTTGGACTCATGTTGAATTACCAGATTTTGGTCCCTGGACTCATGTTCCCGAGACTTTGTCTCCAGTCCTTTGACTCATGTTACAAGAGAGGTAATCTTATTTGCTCCACGGCCAAGGGGCCAAATGCGGTTCCTTAACTAAAATGGAATTCATGTTGTTTGCTAATAAAACTTAATCAGGGTGGCCCTGGACGAAGGTCCTTGGTCACATGGCCGAGCGCTCAATCATGTTAAGTGAAAAGAACCCTCGGGTGTTTAGGTTAAAACACTTCATGACTAACCCTGCATTGGTTTTTTTCATGACTGACTTATGATCCTAACTCCCACTACAATGTGCTTTTACCTGACTTCTTGTAGCTTGTGATGCATGGACCAATATGTATCTATGTTTAATTATGTTGCATATACATATGCCTGCCTTCCCTCACACTACACACTCTGTTATCACACTTACTGGGACGTAGTCTCATCCCACGATGTGGGAAATTACATTCAGTTGTGCAGGAAGGATTGATTAACAGTGGATGAAGAGTTGGAGTTCCTTTGCTGGATCCTTCCACCCCTTAGCTGCCAGATTGACCTCTAGGACATTTAGATATAATTAAATTATGTAATGTTGTAATAAATTAGAATTTGTATCTAGGATTGGATTACTTTTGAGAGCCACTGAGTGGCATGTTTTCGTATGAATTATGTGGAGCAATTGATGTATTTAGCTTAAGCAAGCGTTGGATTGCCTAAGCTATTATGTGATTGTATGACGATATTCAAATTGGCGCGAAATAATTTCACAATTTCAGAATTTTGTCTCCAACGGGCATTATTCTTGAATTAAGAAATTAGGGCGTTGCACATATCTTATAGGAATGTTATTCTTATATGAGAATGAGAACAATCATTCTCAACCACCAGATTAAAATATTAAAAAAAATTCATGTGACCTAACATTTCACCCTTTTCCCCCCAGCAATGGCACCATTTCTTCAATTCCCTTTGCCCTCTCTCCCCTAATCCCCTTTCCCCTTGGTTACCCTCCTTACTTGCATTGATAATGATTTGCTCACCACACTTCTAATTTATCGAAAACATCACAGAGCTTTTCATACGTCGTTGCGATTTTATCTTTAGTTTCTCAAGCATTGCGCTTTGCAACTGCTGATGGTGCCGCGATACGACTCTGGTGACGTCTTCGTCTGATGAACGGTTGGTTGAGGCACGATGACATGTGCCTTCCTTTTTCACATTTTAGCTTCTTCTACCTTGGCTGTTCCACTTTCACGTTTCAACTTTTTCTCTATCGCACCATTTCTTCCAATCGAATGGAATATTCTACAACTGTGAAAGGAATGGACACTTGCTGGAACATATAAGAGGCACGCAATGGACACTTGCTGGAACGGGTCGAGTGTGAAAGGAATTGAAAACGAATTGCTGGAATGGGTCGAGTGTGAAGGGAATTGAAAATGACCTTAGCAGTGATGGTGCATAGATGGCAGGCACGAATAGAGCTAGAAGTGGAAGCCCAATTTGCGCCCTTGTTATACGAGAGAGAATTGTGAGCGAGCGAACCAGTCTCTTGACAAAGGGAGAGAGAGAGGACAGGGTATGCACATCTATTGTGGCAGAAGACAAGAAATGCACATCCATGGCAGCTCACGGTCTTCGTGTCCGTCGACAAGGCGTTACGAGGCACGTGAGCGGACAGATTTGATTCGCTTTCATGATCAGACTATATGGCCAACTTTCTCCGATATGTTTGAGATCAGAGTAACCGTATCTGTGAGACACAATTTTCACTTTTTAGGCCGTGAAACACTGCTGCATTTATCTTGATATTTTGGATTGCTCTTCTCATGTTACCAGATATCCCTGTATTACATCCTCACAACGCAACCTTGATGGAGAATAAAGCCATGATACCAGATATCTTTTGTGTGTATGACTTCATGATTTGGGACTCTCCCCTGCTGAGATAGTCCAGGAGGGCCTTATTGAAGATTTTTGTCTTAAGTTGCTCTTTTGTTTCTATTTGTTTTCTTTTCCCTTGCACCAAAAAAGTATTTTAGATTGGATTGCAAACACAACTTTCATTTTCAATTGGATTGTATTTTGGCTCTAATACCAATTGATGCAAAACAAAAGTTGCATGTTTTCTTAGATAACACTCGTGTGGATTATAAGTTGGTGCCTCTTTTTGGCTCTAATACCAATTTTCCAATTGTATTTTGGCATGATCTAGCATATAAGCCGGTACATGGTCTGGTTTTATATGTCTAGTGAGAATTGCAACCTAGTTTAAAGGTATACCAATTTGTAATCTGGTGGAGCTTTCTGGTGATATGGTCTATTTGGTTCAATAACATCCTTGCTACAATACTTTGTTTTGATTGGCTTCTTGGGAGCTGAATTTGGTTAACATAAGCTTTCAATTGTAGTGCAAGTTAAGAATTTTGCTTATAAAAAATGATTGGATTGCAGACACAATTTTCATTTTCAATTGGATTGTATTTTGGTTGTAATACCAATTAATGTAAGACAGAAGTTGCATGTTTTCTTAGACAACACTTATGTGGATTATAAGTTGATGCTTCTTTTTGGATCTACAACTAATTTTCTAGTTGTATTTTGGCATGATCTAGCGTATAAGTTGGCGCCTTTTTCTCATCTTTTCTTAGACAGTACTCGAGTGGATTATATTTGGCATTCATAAGACCATGAAAATGCTTGTATACATATGCTTTCTGTCACATACCGTTGCACCAAAATGCTTGTATCAGTAAATGAATAGATAACTAAAGTGAAGATGCTTGTATCAGTAAAGACATTTCAATATGAATTGGAATAAATGAAAGGTAGAGAAGCCAACTTGTCAGCAACTTTATTACAAGCTCTAGAGGTAAAAACAAAATCACAAAACTCTAAATAATTCTTCATGCGCATCACATCACACAACCATCTTTAGTCAATTTAGACAATCCAGGACAGTATGCGCATAGGGTCAGAATATAAGAAATCAATCTAGAATAAAAAAGAACTGGGAAATTTAAATTGATACCACTTTGTATAACACTTTGTACCTCACAAAAAATTAAATAATAAACTGTATAACACTCTATACCTCACCAAAAATTAAACAATAAACACTAAAAATCTTTGAACAAAAATTTTATTGAGAGTTGTTGCATAGAATAGAGACTTCCAAGCACAACTGCTACCATTGAATGCATCCCGTGAAGAGTGAGTAACAATTCCAAGTACAACTCATATTTATAAAATGAACTCCCATATCATCATATTTTCCAAATAGTGGTGTGCCTATAAGAAAGTATTAGACAAAAGTCTTGAATAAATAGACTTGTTAATAATAATAGGGAGGAAAATGTGAAAGAGCCATGCAAAAAAAATTAACAAAATATCTTACCAAAAATTAGGAAGAGGATTTTGTGGGACAATTACACCTATCATGATAAGAAAATTGTCGGCAAGTCTTACAAAGTCTTGGTCTTTTTTGTTGTTGCTCAATTGCCTTCTCCTTTCCCCCTTTATTCTGTTTTCCACATCCTTTGGTATTTGAAGGTTGAGGAGGAAGAATGTCAACCTTCTCTGGTACGGTGGAGCCAACAAATGACTCTAATTCATTCAACTTGCATGGCCCAACATCACCTTTCATCTTAGTCAATTTCATTTTAATACTAGAAGCTTCATTTATGACAAGGAGTAGTTTATCTTTACATGTACTGGCCAAATGGATGCATTTAAACAATTGTGCCCATGCATCAGAAATTAACTTGCTCTCACTTTCCAATTTGGAGCATGCCTACATTACATTGCCATCATAATAAAAAATTGGAGTACTAGTTGCTAATTTGGTCCATCTATTAATAATGTAATAACTTGGGATTTCATTCAAGCCTTTACCCTTTAATAATAAAAGGATATGTCGACATGGCATACCTTCAGATTCAAACATTTTAAATGAACAATGTGCAATATGATTGGAAGGATTATAAACAACTTTCCGATGTTTGCTCACTTTTCTGCCATTAACCATAAGCTGCTTAAGTATAAAAATTAATAAATGCCCATTATCCTATTTTGTTTCTTAAACCCCACAATCCACACATGCACTCCATGACTCACCTTGAAATATGTAAAAGTTTTCATGAGTCTAAACTTCTCTGCCATGCTTCTCTTATGTAGCTTCAATTCAGGCATATTATGAAGTGTATCATTATATGCAAGTAATTCATTATGTCTCTGTGCTTCTAGTGTAGAATCAAATCTCATCCAAAATTCCACCAAACAAAGGTTTTTATTCAAGTAATTACCAAAGAAGGAATTTTCACTCTCGGATCTTGAGGTTGTTCTCAAAATTCCAGCTAGAAAAATATTTTTGAAATAAGCTGGTATCCACATACTTTGCATGTCATACATTTGTGAAAGCCAACCATTTTCTTCTAACTTAAAATCAATAATGATAGTTTTCCATGTCAATTCAAATTCATCTGGACACTTTGAATTCCAAACACAAGTCTTAAAACGACCGTTAAAATCAACATTGGAGTTCAAGGAAACACCCACCTTCTCTAAAATTTTTTCAGTATGTGTGATGGATTCCTGGCAAGTGTACCAAAAGTCCAGCAGTAATAGAGTAAGTAAGATATCGTATCCACAGGGAGCGATTTTAATTTGTAAAGTAATAGTGATCGAATTTTCAAGAAAACAGTTTATCAATGAAATTGGTTGTGTGCAGAATAATAGATAACAACAGATAAACGAGATGAGAGAAGGATACTTTGGATTAGGATTTGACTTCGTTTCATCTCCCCCCTCGTGTATGTGAATCCCTTCTTTTAATTATGATTATACTTGTAATTACCTTAGCATTGTTTAATTACAATAATTATAAGGCATGCCTGGCAATTATCGTACCCGCAAATTCCCCTATAACACCATAATTAAACACCAAAAGCTATTCTCTACAGGCATTCAAAGTGGCTTGGCGACCCCGAACATTCCCCGTATTTTGCAATCAGCGCTATCAATTTAATCCATACCTTCCCATCGAACAACTATGAAGGGGTGTGTCACTCACCAAACACTTCAATCGTAGCGAAGCACGATAGTACGATATGAACCAAACGAGTATCTTCAGCAATCGGAGATTAAGCTTCATAGACAGCTCTATGCTCACCTAACTCTAATACTAGCCGGAGTTCCACTTTTGTATCCAGAGCACTAGCCTACCACCCCGGCGCACGCGCGGAGGCGATGCATTACAAATAGCATAAAGATACCGATAAATTACAAATAGAGAATCATAATTAAAAAGAAGAGAATTCTTATACACTTGGGGATTGAATCCACTACATCAAATCCTTTTGGAGAGCTTACCTACTCGTGGTAGCCATTACAAACCACTGAGAAATATGTTAGCTTTCTCAATCCTAGAACTACTCTCTCTATTTCTGTGTTGGGTCCCGAAGACCTGCCTTTTGATCTGTGCAAAAGGCTCTATTTATAGAGTGGGAAAACCCTAATTCTCCTTCAAGAAGTCAATCTGGATCTAGGTTTAAAAGCTGCTGCGCGTCCTGCGCTTCATATACGCTTAGCGCATATGAAGTGCGGTCAATCTGTACTGCGCTCCACCTGCTCTTAGCGCAGGTGAAGCCTGATTAATCCGTGGCTGCGCTCCACCTGCGCTTAGCGCAGGTGAAGCGTGTGATGCGTTGCAGACTTCCTTCAGATCTTGATCTAACTTCTTGATCTCTTTCTAATCTTGCCTTTGCTTGACTGGTTTCCTATTTCCCTTTTTCTGGATTGATTTTTATTTGATTGGCTTGGATTTGAATTGGAAAGGTTATCCACAAGATTCTCTGATTAACTAACTGTTAATCTCCTCTTGATTTGGTCTTTATTTAAACTCAGAATCTGCAAACAACCTCCTTTCTGATGCGATTTTCTCTCTCATTTCAAATCTTTTGCAAATCTGCATAAAATAACAGATTTCTATTCAAAATAGCATCATATTCAAATTAAACCAAATAATTACAATTATTATAAATATTAACGAAAAGGGATAATTTTGGGCATAAATTAGTATTTTGACCTTGATAAGTGTAATAAAAACTATATGAAAATAACGCATATTTTACACTTATCAATGTGCCACATGCAAAATCTATGAGAAGAACCTGTGAAAACCTTCTCTATTGAAATTTTCATGGTTGGGTCCTAGTCTATTATAATCACAACCACTTAAATGATTAAACTTTCTCATCAGTTAGGAGGCCAGCCCCAAAAGTTATGCTCTGCCTATAATGATTTATGCCAATGAATGGTGCAAAAATCATACAATATTTATTTGTATTCTATGTTGTATCAAATGAAATGACATCATAAAGGGTAATTTTTTCGGCAAAGACCATCTTCCCAAAACACATATTTCAGACTCCCTTCATTATCAACCTTATAGTCATAGTAAAAATAGTGGTTCTCATGTTTTCTCCTAAAATTATCAAGAAACATATATACATCACAGTCTTTGATTAAGTCTTTCAAGTCTCTAGAATAATTTTGGAGATCTCTTTTTGTGCATCCTATATTTTCATAACTACCAACCCGTTCTTTCAATAATTGATACACTTTTGAAGGACCTACATTAGCTCTATTATAACAAAGTAATAAATTCTTATGAAAATTATTTATGCCTCTTGCAGATCTTAAGAATTGCTTCTTTTTAGGTGTAGCTAATGCATGTGCATGACCTTTATGAAATCGCACCACTTCATATTTACCTTCTTGTGTCCTCTTAAAAACAACTCTTGCATTACATCCTTCCCTTGTTAGTTTTCTTCTTCTGGTTTTAGGCGACAACTTTTTTATCATCAACAAGCAATTAAGTTACAACCTATTTTTTTTCTCTAATTTGAAGCCTTCTTTAGAGCAAAGAAAATATTTCCACTTTGTTTCTCCATTTTTATCTTTCGTTTCAGTTGCTTTCCATACACTAAAACCAACAATATAAGCATACCTTTGATAAAAGTCCCTTCCTTGTTCTATAGTATCAAAGACTCTGCCAAATACATGTTTTGATTTCTTCTTTACACTCACGAACCCATTCCTCCGACGTATCGACGAGATCATTTAAGCCTTTTGTTGGTGCAGTTAAATCAACGCTATTGTAACGTCCTAATTTTTATTTCAGAAACAATGCTTGTTGGAAGCACTATTTCCAAAATCTAAAAATTATTTCGCTCATTTCAATATCGAAATCTAAATAGATAACAACTTATATAATCCAACAAAATAAATAAGCTGTATATCCACTGGAATTAAAGGATACTACTTAATATACACATATAAACATGATCTTACATCCAAAATGTAAAAGACTTAGGATATAGCAATACATGCCCGTGAGGTAACAAAATCAATCTAAGAGTATACATGTATTACTCTATCCTACTCAAAATACATTCAAGTATTTATATACAAGAGTACTATGTACATAAACATATACAAGATAAAACACTCCTAAGCAAAGTCATGAAACTCCTATTGACTCCGATGACCCCGAGTAGGTCCCTGCACATCTGAAATATGAATTCCCACAACGTGGGGTGAGACTAAAGTCCCAGTGAGGTAATAAAGTGCCACATAGCAATTATCAACACAATACAGGTCATAATAGAGAATTTAACATAAGGACTGAATCAAACTTAACCATGATAAATTCAATAATCAGCACAATCATCATAATAATCTAATTTCTGTACCATGGATTTAACCTTTTCCTTAGGCTAGACTGAGCTCAGGCTAATAGGAACTGTCGTCCCTGAAGGCCGGTAGACCTTACCTAAACCTTTTCCAAGGCCATAAAGACCCAAACCTTTGCCAAGGGCCAAAAGACCCCAATCATATTCTCATGCATAATTCACACCTCAATTAATTCATGTCAACATATACAATTCCTCCATGAGTGAAATTTCTAGGTTAATCAACTTTTACCATTTCCAATCTCAATCATAGCAATTATTAAGGAAATTCTAAACATTCACATGTAATAACATCAAATTCATACTCTAATCATCAATAATCATACAAAAGAAAAGGGAAGAAGGAAGTGGGGTTCATACAAGAAGAATTCCACATAGAAGTGAGTGTGTGATTACACTCACCTTGAAACAATTGGTGGAATTGAGAAGGGAAGAGTGTTGGGGAGACAATCAACTTGAAGGAACCTTGATTTTGAGGACCTAAGTGCTTCCTTGATCTTCAATTGACCTTCCTCTCTCTAAAACCTCTCAATCTCTCTCTAAGTTTATAAAAAGGAAAGAAGGAAAATGAGAACGAATTGAACCTTAAACTGAACGTATAGGAGCTGTAAGTGGATTTTCGCTCAAGCGAAACATTTTTGCTTGAGCGAATGATACTTTGAATGCAAAAATATGAATTTTTGCTCAAGCGAATTAAATTCGCTTGAGTGAAAATGACCCAAGAAAAGTACCCTCTTTGGACGATTTTCGCTTGAGCGAGAACTTACTCGCTTAAGCGAATTTTACAGCAAACTAAACCTAAAAATCTTTCTGCATAATTCGCTCAAGCGAATTCATTTCGCTTGAGAGAAAACTGAAGATCTGGTTTTTAAACCAAGTTTTAACTCCTCATTTCTTAGACTTCCTTCACTTGATTACTAATACATAAACCTCTATAATTCATTTAATGGATTAATAGAAACCTAATTTTGTGGGATGTTACAGCTATCATCACCCATCTCTATAAAAATATTCCTAATGAATAAAAAAATATAAGAGTCAGAATAGGGAAAATTATTTTGTATAGTATGAAAAAATCATTAAATATTTCTGTTGATTAAAGTTTCATGACAAGTGAATAAAAATAATTAAACAATTAAATATTATAAAATAATTAAAGCATTAAATATATTTCATTAGAGAAATCCATACAAAGTGTTTAAAATAAAAAATATATTACAATTATAGAATGTAAAATTATGAACTAAAAAATTACTTTAAACACAATGCAGTAAAATGTGAAGTATTAATACCAAAAACCTTACAAAAGAGCATCATTACGCAAAACATTAATTCCTCTCTCTCTCTCTCAGGTATTGTATTTTGCATGTTCACAATTTGGTCAATTATGCAAAAACATTAATTCCTCTCCCTCCAATATATATTCACGTGAACAACAGGGAAAGAGATCACAAAGCAGTGTCAAATACAATACCTTAGCGTGAATGTCACGTGAATGTATTGAAGGCTGTGAGGAAAAAGTAAGTGGTGTTCGTCCCAAAGAGAAGAAAAGTGAGTGTTGTTGCGGCGTGAACATACGAGAGCACAGTTTGATTTGGAAGGAAGTCAAATTTGTTTAGTTGAGAGGAGATTAGGTCACGTGAATTTTTTAAAATGATATTTTATTCTCAACCTTTAATTTAATCTGATGGTTGAGAATGATTGTTCTCATTCTCATATAAGAATAATATTCCTATAAGATATGTCCCCTCACTACAGCATTTTTGACTTTAGACCACGATTTTCATGCCCACGGGTGGAAAGTCGTTGCCTAAACATGACATACGCCACACTTTTGCACATGTGGACAAATATACGCATAATAGTCTCCCCTTTTAGAATTAAAATCTTGAACCGTGGTCTATTTATTTTACACCACGGTCTTAAAAACGTAGATGATAAATAGATCACGATTCTCAAATTGTAGATGTGTATGACCACATTTAAAAGAACATAGCTTAAAAAAAATTTAAATGTAAACCGTGGACTAAAATTAATTTATAATTAAACTGGGAAGTTTTAGCGGGAATTAAATAAAATAAAAATTTTGTTAACCGCTAACCCTCTCTTCTACTTGAGTACATCCCAAAACCCCTCTCTTCTGCTTGAGTACGTCCCAAAACCCCTATTACCACAAAATATCAGAAATTCTCAGTTTCGTTCATCACTTCCTCCTCCGTTCTCCTGATTTCAGCCCTAATTTTGTTAATCACTTCCTTCGTTCTCCCAATTCCAGAGTTGCCCCCAAATCCCTTCTCTAATCTTTCTTGATTTTTCGTTCATGATCTCATTCAGCGAAGGTACGTGCACGACGAAGAACCCCAAGTTTGACGACGAAGAACCCAACGATGTTCTCCACTGTCGACCCACTTTTTGGTAAGCCATTTGATCACCACTCCTGTTTTATCTGTTGTGTACTCCTCTGCTATTTCTATTCTGGTTATGGATGATTCTATTCGAGTAAGATATATGTAATCCCTTAATTCTATTCTGGATTTGGGTGTTCATGGCCTTGTTATCATTATCCACCAACTGTTCGACTCGGCTGAGCAATTGACTTGTGTGAAGAAAAGAAAAGAAAGAGAAAAGGACATGAAGAACCGCTAAAAAAAAGAAAAGAAAAGAAAGAAAGTTGTTCAGGAAATTCTGGCTCATCTTATGCCCTTTTCTGGTTTAACTTTAAAAAGTTTTGGATTAGAGTGCGAACATTGAACTACAATTTCCTGAGCTGCTTTTCTAAATTCTGGGTTTGACTTGAAATCGGTTTTTCTTGATAAAATTCTAAGTTTTTTTTGTGTGGAATTTCAACCATTTAGGAAGAACTGTGTTTTTCTTTTTCTCAAAACCCTGATTCCATTTAGAAAGTCTAGTTGCATTTGAAAGCTCTGTAGCTCATGGTTCTGTACTGAAACAAAATCTTGCCAAGCATGGTCACTACAAGGCAGAGATTCACATTAGCCCCCAACATATCACAATCATGGTGGTTAGGAAGTTTGCTCTGTCTCTGCATTCAAGAAAAATTTCCCCTTTCCCCCAATAAAGTTTAGTGAATAGCACTTTAAAAGTCAGTGATTTCATATAGATCTTATGCCTTGCTAGTTTTACCAATGGGACTGGCTGGGAGAATAATGACATGCATCTAAACTGTATGGCGAGGTGATGTGAGTACAAGGTTTTGATATAGATGACTTGGAACCTTTTCTTGTTTTTCTTTGATTTCTATTTAATATTATCAAATTCTTGAAGATTATTCTGCTGATGAAGATAGCTTGAGATTGCATTCTATGCTTTCTCTTTAACATGTCAAAGTGCATTCTGATCTTCTGATTATTCTTGCAATATTTCTATTTAAAGTGTTGATATCAATCTATCAGATTCAGATTGTTCTGGTTTTTTTCTTTGTAAAGAATACAATCCTCATATGTCTGCAAACAAGAAATGATGGATCTGGTTAACAAAAATTGCAAATTCAGTAACACATTTGATAAATTTATGGATTTTGTCTTTGTAAGCTGTATTTTCATGTTCCCCCAATCACAAATTGCAAGGCAGGGCATTGGAGCAAGTCTTCAATTTACCTCTTGATGAACGAGTGAGAGTAAGTCTTCAACCTTAAATATTTTCTGCAGTTTGAGTTTTTTTTCTTCCGTTTCTATGGACAGCCCTGGATCTGAATTTGCAGTTTCTTTTTTCTTTCCCCCCATTTTTCTGTTTGAGTTTTTTTCTTCTCATGTTTCTATCCTCGTGCTTTTAGATTGCGCGCTTTAGATTCATGCAGATTATGCACTTTTTGCTAGCAGCCTATCCAAGAAATGTCTTGAAAGAATGAAGCTTGTTATTTCCAATTCATTTTAAGTTAACATTGGTGGAACATAGTTGAAATTCCTAAATGGTTCAACACATTTCACTTTCATTGATCTAATAATTCTAAGTTCTGTCATTGATATTGCTATGGACCTATGATCGATAAGAACACTCAAATTTGTTATATCTTGGTCCCATGAAGATACTATATTGACCAAGCATAGTACAGTGAAGAAGATGACTTGGAACTGATGTGAATAACTCTTGGAACTTGCTGAACCATCTTTCTAATTAACTTTGACATAAGATACCATTTCAGGCAAACTTTCACCAACATCTTGTTGAAATATGGTCCCCTTTGTTAAACTAACTTGCAAGAATGTTACCATTTAAAACAATCAACAATAAGTAAAAGATTATAAACACACAAAATGTGGAGATTAGAATGTGATAGAATCATAGAAACAAAGTCTTACACAATGACAATATATAGAAAAAATATAAAAGTGATGATAGAAAGATAGGTGGAGTCTAAGATGGACCACATAAACATATGGTTCATAGGTGCACCATTATTTTCGCCCGTTAGATATTAATAAAAAAAATCAATTTCTGTGATTTAAAAAAGAAAGTTATTAGATAAATGGGTAACCAGAAATAATTTGATATTGCAATATGCTCCCAGTAGCAAGCTTTATCCTTCCTGATCCCCATTTGCTCGCTTCGTTTAGTATCATTTTCAAGAAACCCTTCTTAGAACCTAGTGTATCTTGACTTCACCATCCATGCTGGGAATGAAAAAAATTAAAAGCAAGAAATCTTTCAAGTAGCTGAATATCTTGGGCAATTTTTCTCAACATGAGTAACTGCAGACATTTAGCGGTGTCATCAAGTTTTAGTAGCATCATCAACCTTGAGTGACTTATTTTTTATTTCTTCCTTATTTCCTTCCCCAAGGTTAAGCCTTCAATTTCCATTTTCTTTTGGGTCTCAACCCAGGCTTCGAAATTTCCAACTATTTTGTTGGCTTTTTTCAGCATTTGAAATAAATATAATTCAGAAGGGTTTCTCAAATTGAATTTTAGTGTCCTTGGTCAGAGTTCTTTTCGATGTAACTTTATTCAAGTTGGAGTTTTAGTAGCTAATTGGGTATGATTGGAATGCAATTGAAACTGAATTTTTTTATCTCAATAAGTATATATGTCTATTTTTTTCATCTTTAATATTGTTGAGTGTTGTTTGTGTGTATGTACATATATGTATATGTCAGGTTTCATATTTTATGTATTCTTACACATGTTTAATGTCAATATAGGGTCGACTAAGAAAAGAACATGGGGTCTGACAAGCTGCATAAAGATACATTCAAGACCTACCAAAGATCGGGAAGAAGTTATTTTAGACAATGATGGAGAGCCAATTGGACCCAATGATAAAATTGTATCTGACGTGAGTTATTTCCTCGGCACTTTAGCAAGGAATGTTGAGTTTTGTCCGTTGATTTATACAAACTTTAAAGCTTTGCTTAAAAACCACAAGGAGGAAATATGGGAATATGTGAATGTATGTCAAATACAAATTGATATTTTAATGAATACCTATAAATGTATAACAAGTTAATAACTATGGTGCCTTCTTTTTGCAGGATAAATATATTATTCCTGATAAAGGACAGAAAGCAGTATTCTCTCGCATAAATGATGCTTGGAGAAGCTACAAGAGCAAAGTCAAGAAGAATCATTATAAGAAATACTCTACTTTGAAGGAAAGGCTAAAGAATCACCCCATGACTATACCTGAAACTCATTTCAAGCAATTGATGGCTTATTGGGGAAATAGTATAATTCAAGTAAGATAATTATATGTGTGTGTGTGTGTGCGCGCGCCTTATTAACTTTAAGTTATATTTTATAGTTTAATTAATTTTATTCTGTTTCTCCATAATGCAAAACATTTGCAAGAAAAATGCTATTAATAGGGCTAAACAAAAGTATGTGCATCGTACAGGACCAATAAATTTTGCTAGAATTCGTGCAAAATTGGTAATGTATTTACATATGTTAATTTGTATGTTTTTATTCTGTATATGTAAAACAAATAAGTCTTCTAATAAATATTTGTTTCTTAATTAACATAGCTTGAAAAGAAGAATGATGGTGAAGAAGTCACCCAGGCTGAGATGTTCATTGAGACACACAAAAGTCGAAAAGGAAAAGAAGTGGATGAACAAACACAGTTTGCTATTGTAAGTTTATTAATTATAGTTGGATTCCTATTTAGCAGTTTTATGGACTATTTGGCTGGATAGGAATTAACTGGTTTTCTCTTCTACTAAGATATTTGTAACAAAGATGGTTGACTTGGCTATTTCAATGTTTTTGCTATGGACTGGTTTATTAATTGGTTTATTTCAATATTTTTTATATGGACTGGTTTATGAATTAATTGGTTTATTAATTGTAACTGGTTTTATGGACTATTTCTACAAATAATTCGTGTTGTTTATTTCAATATTTTTGCTGCCTGGTTACATCAATCTTGATCTGCTAGCCTACTGGCTAATATGGCCTTTTTGTTGCCTGGTTGCTTCAGCTTAATTTGATCTGGTTTGCCTGCTCTCTATTTTGGTTTTTTGTTGGCGGGGTGTATCTTGTTCTGGTATGTTTGTGATGAATGCAATGCACACATTAGTTTTTTATTCATTTTGGTTTAGTTTGGTCTTGGCTTATCATCTTTAGGGATTACTTGCTGTCTTTTTTGTACATGGACTTGATCTGTTAGCTAACTTTAGCATTCATTTGTTTGGTTTTGTGGTGTTGTCTTGTAGCTTTGTAATTCTGTTAATAAAACTTTGTGTTTGACCATTTTTTATTAGGAAAAGCTCCAAGATTCAATTCATGGTTCAAGTGAATCTGCGAAACAAGCATTTCAATCATTGTTTGAAAAAAAAAAGTCGGGTAGAGTGCATTGCTATGGAAGAACTGTCACTCCATCACAATTGAAAAGAAATGAAGAAATTAAAGCTCTTAAGAAACAACATTCAATTGAATTGAATAGTTGTATTAACATGTCTCAAGGAATGGAAGCGCTTCTTAGATATGTTTTGAAACATAACAACTCGACATTGGATGATGAAGCTATAGATATTATGATTGCAAATGCAATAGCAAATAAAATAGCGCAACAATGGCACATTCTTCTACATCCACTCATACTCCTAATATTGAGAAGGTATGTGATAGCACCGATCTGTTAATTATTACCAATGTATGAAATATTAACTTATAAATTATTACTACTTATAAATTTGTATATTTTTTGCTTTTATAATTACAGGTTATAACTGATGATGAAGATCATTTTGAAGATGTGGAAGAAGAATGATATTCATGATGGGGATGTCTTGGAAGTTAATATATATTCTTAATTGGATGTTATTTGTTGAATTTAAGAGATAGAGAGCTATTTTATCAATTAGATAAGTTTATGTCAATTTTCTATATTTTAAGAGCTTATACACGTGACAAAAAATGGATACAAGCATTTTAGTGCATCTTTTGGAATATTTTAGATTAAGTATTTATTATATATATACTTGTTACAATTTACAGGTTAAATTGCTGATTTTATTTATATTTAGTCATTGTACTATATATTAATAGTATGCGATTATATATATAATTAAATAATTAATTAAATATTATAATTAATAAATCACATTCATATAAATGTGGATTAAATAAATAATCCTATAAAAGTATCGTTACCTAAACTCAAAATTGATAATTATTACATATATGGCGTGGTCATACTTAAATAAAAATTAAAAGATTACATCTAAAATCTGGGGCTTAAAATGTATAGGTCACGATTATATAATTATAGCCTACTTAAATAAAAATTATAAGATTACATTTAAAAACTGTGGCTTAAAATGTATAGGCCACGGTTATATAATTATAGCCTAAAATTGATGGTTAATGTTGATCATTATTGTCCACAGTTCTAAAATGTGGTATAAATATATGGTCACACCTGTAAAACCGTGGTTTACAGATATAGCTACATGCATAAAACTGTGGTCTATACCCTGAAAACAAAAATTGTGGCCTAAAAGTGCTCACGAAAACCGTGGTCTATTCTACTAAGTTTAGACCACGATTGTAAAAAGGTGTGGCCGAAGGTGAAAAACTGTGGCCTATTCGATTAGGCCACGGACGCAGATAGGACGGCCAAGAAACCGTGGCCTAAACCTTTAGGCCACACTTTTAATGCTTGCAACCACAATTTTTAGCCGTGGACTAAGGTCATAAATGTTGTAGTGCTTGTATATATATAAAAGAGTGCATGAATATGTGCTTTATTTATTTTATATATATAGTCTCTCCGTTCCATTTTATTTGACTTTTAAGCACTACAAGAAAATCGGTTTTAAGCGATGACCAAAAGTCGTCGCTACACGGGAAAAATCGTCGCTAAAAGCCTCGTCGTTATTGCAGTAGCAACGACGTTTTATGGCCGACGCTATGTAGCGTCAGCTTGGCCGTCGCAAATAACTGACGCTAGTTTCATGGCCATCACAACATAGCGACGACCATTAGCGTCGTCGCTATGTCCCAGATTTATCAATTGTGAGGATCAAACCCGCAACCTAAGAAGGAGCATTATTGTTATGCTATGTTTGTTTCTTGAAATATATAGCAAAATATTATATACATAGTGAAAATAACAAGAAATTAGCGTTTGTCGGGCCGACACTAACTTTGAGAAAGCCAACACTAAATTTTTTTGGCCTTTAGCGTCAGCTTTTAGCATTGACTTGGCTGACGCTAAATATTTTTTTTAAAAAAATTATTTTACCATTAGCGTCGGCTAGGGCGACGTTATTTAACAAATTTAGCGTCGGCTAGACCGATACTACATAAAAAATGTAAAAATAAAATAAAATTCAACTTAGCATCGGCCTTGCGTCGGCCTGACCGACGCTACCCGTTCACATCTAAATCCTGATATGTTGTAGTGAACGTTGTGGCACATGAATTAAGAAATGTAATTAATATTCTAAATTTTATAGAACTTATAAATTGATTTCCTATTATATCCCTTATCTCTCATATTAAAAACACATCATTCAAGAAATACACATTAATTAATTAATAAGGGTGAACTTGGAGAAAATCATTTAATAGTGTATTGATATTATAAAATGACAATTAAATTGGGATAGAAAAAAATTGCTATAACGTCATAAAATGAGATGGAGGTAGTATATTATAGTTGATTAAACGGACTTCAAAGCCAAGAGAACATGATTACATTCCTCTTTAGATAGTACTAAAGCAATCCAAAATATAAGAAATAACAACTAATGGAGGAAGGGACTCAAATATTCTAGTAGTATGACTGATCAAATGAAAAAAAAATACATTCCAATGCACGTTTATAGAAGAATGATACAATGTCCGTGTTGTTTTTCCGTTGTTATCACGCAAATGTAAAAACACGCTTTCCAAAGCTCATTATTACAAAGTAACACCTTTTTACTTTTAAAAAACGTGCATTGGGATGTCACAAAACCTTGTTTGTAACGGCACCCTAGACACTTGTTGTTTTGAAAAAGAGTAAACCACCAATTCAGTCTTCATCATTTACCACCGACTTCAAGTTAGTCACTAACGTTATAGAAATTAATTATAAGTCCCCAACGTTTTGCAACGTCAAGCACGTTAGTCCCTAACGTTAAATGGCTTATGTTAACATTAAAATAACTGCACAGGTGCATGATTAAGTGTCAGGTGTCGTCTTCCCGTGCTCCTGTAAGAAATCTGAGCTGACATGTTTACTGTAGCAACCCAAAAACCCTTCAATTTAGTCCCTGGTTCAAAAACATTAAAAACCCCAAATAAAGGTTCAATTACGCTTATACATCTATTAAAACCAATGATAAAACCCACACAAAAAACTGATCATTTAACTTTTATTGAAGAAAAAGTGATCATCAGAACAACAAATCAATCGAGAAAGTAATGGCCACTTCACCCAAAATGAAACTTACTATTGATAACATCAGATGCAGTTTTACCCATCCAGCTAAGGAAGGATACATTTGAACTAATGTGGTCTTTAGATGCTCTCTCTTCTACAGAATGAATAGAGACAAGATCACCCAATTTCACCATTTCAAAAAGCTTCATATCCCCAACATTGATACTATGGAGTCTTCCACCAAGGAAACTTTGTATGCATTAAGTTTTCCATGATGCAGATATTCCTCGCCAAAGGTAAATAAAAATAACATTTCAGCTGCCTTGCCACTGTTCTCTGAAGAATTATAAGTCAGCTGAACCTTCCCATCTTTCCCAAGCTTGTAACAATTTAATTCAAAATGAAGTTATATTACCCTTAACCAATGAATTAACCTCCATACCCATGATGGAAGTGATTGCCTCAAGCTGTGCAATATACCATAATTGTGCAAGACTCTATAATCCCTTTTTATTCTGAGACTGATTTGTAGTCTCTTCCTCTGCTTTTTAATTGGGATCATCAGAAAGAGCTGCAACAATGAAGGAGATCATTATGTTAATAGGTCAGGTGATGTTTGGCATATCTCGTTTGAGAGTGCTTGGACTTTTGTGAGCTATGGTTATCGCTTCAGAAATAAGGATAAGGATAATAGTTATGCTGAGCATGTTGTTTTGGATCCCTATGCTAGGATTATTGGGAATTCTTATCATAATGGTATTGGATCAGTAAGAATCTTGGAAGGTTAGGGAAGGAACCTGGTTTTGACTGGGGTGATGATTGTCATCCAAATTTGTCCATGGAGAAACTAGTGGTGTATAGGTTGAATGTGAAGTGCTTCACGGAGCAAGAGTCCAACCAACTTCCAAGTGATTTAGCTGGGACATTTTCTGGTTTGGCTAAAAAGGTGCAGCATTTTAAAGATCTAGGTGTGAATGTTTTTCTGTTGGAGCCAGTTTTCACATTTGATGAGGAAAAAGGACCATATTTCCTTGTCATTTTTTTTCTCCAATGAATGTTTATGGACCATCTGGTGGTCCTGTGTCTTCTATCACCTCTATGAAAGAGATGGTGAAAACTATGCATGACAATGGGATAGAAGTTCTCATGGAAGTTGTTTTCTCCAATACTGGTGATATTGGTGCTCTACAAGGAATTGATGATTTATCCTACTATTATGCAAATGGAGTTGGCGATTTGAAGTTACAGAGTGTTTGAAACATTGGGTAACTGAGTTTCACATTGATGACTTCTCTTTCATAAATGTTTCACATCTGTTGAGGGAGTTCCATGGAGAATACTTGTCTCGACCTCCATTAGTTGAAGCAATTGCTTTTTACCCAGTACTATTGAAGACTAAAATCATTGCAAATTGCTGGGATCCCCATGACATGGTAGCAAAGGAAAATCGCTTTCCTCATTGGATGAGATAGGCTGAAATAAATACAAATTTTTGTAATGATGTGAGAAACTTTTTAAGGAGTCAAAATCTTCTTAGCAACCTTGCAACAAGGCTTTGTGGGAGTGGGGACATGTTTTCTGACTGAAGAGGCCCTGCATTCTCTTTTAATTACATTTCCAGGAATGTTGGACTTTCTCTTGTGGACTTAGTTAGCTTCAGCAATGAGGATCTAGCGGTAGAATTAAGTTGGAATTGTGGAGAAGAAGGACCTACTAATAACACTACTGTCCTCGAAAGAAGACTCAAACAAATTCATATTTTCCTCTTCATCTTGTTTGTGTCATTAGGAGTACCTGTTCTGAACATTGGAGATGAGTGTGGGCAGTCTTCTGGTGGTTCTCCTGCATATGGTAACATAAAGCCTTTCAATTGAGGTGCTTTGAAAACAGGTTTTGGTAAATAAACCACACAATTCATTTCCTTTTTAACTTCATTGAGAAGGAGGCGAAGTGATCTTCTTCAGAGTAGAACCTTCTTTAGATGCCAACAGATTTTCTGCAATAAAAAGATGAAAGAAAGGAAGGAGACAGTATTGCACACAATATAATAAAGAAACAATGAGTCTCTAGTATGAGCTTGTCCAATGGAAGATCTTGTGTGATTTGGTCTATGTATTGTAAAAGTCATATAGAAACAAAATAATAAGAAAGAAAGAGCAAATGAGCCAGTAGCTCAACTAGCACAGAACTTGATCTCTAAGATTGGGGTCTGATGATGATAGTGAAGCTTCGCCCCTAACAGCTATAAGCTGCAGAAACCTAGTTTCTCTGTAATAAAGGGAAGAGAAACTTTATTTGGGGTTTCTTTTAACTAGAGGCTAAATTGAAGGGTTTTTGGGTTGCTATAGTAGAAATGCCAGCTCAGGTTTCTTACAGGAGCATAGGAAGATGACACCTAGCATTTAACTGTGCGCCTGTGCAGTTTTGTTAACGTTAACAGAAGCCATTTAACATCAGGGACTAACGTGCTTGACGTTGGAAAATGTTGAGGACTAATAATTAATTTCTATAACGTTAGGGACTAACCTGAAATCGGTGGTAAACGATGAGGACCGAATTTGTGGTTTACTCTTTTAAAAAAAGTGTATTGGGATGCCTTTTTTTTTTCATTTTTTTGGTTTGAGCACATTCAAATTTTAATGAAACACACTTATGACAATAAGCCGTGTTTGGTTGGGGAAGCTAAAAGCTATGTTTGTTATCGAAGAATTAGCGAAGAGAGAAAAAGGTGAGAGAGATTCTGGTGATTTACTTACTCCACCTCGTTTGGTTTGATAGAATGAGAGGTGAGAGAGTAAAAAAATAGGCGGGGACCCACCTAATTTATAATCTCATGGTGAGAGGGGAGAAATGGGGTGACTGAAGGGGTGAGTTGATTATTTTATAATATTAGCCCTCTATTTCACATTTTCCCATAAAATATCACTCCATTCTATTATAATGTTGGGAATAATTTTTGTATATTTCATATATTTATTAATTTCTCTCTCCTGTATTTCTACACAATCAAACAAATTTTTAAACTAATTTCTCTTTCATTTCTCTCATATCTCTCTCAAACCAAACAATCTCAATTTTTATCCAAATTCACACCACACACTCTCTTCTCTATTTCTCTAATTTAACCACAAACACCCGTGAAAGAGTTATGGGTTCTTAACCCAGTCCCTCTATCACCTAACCCACCCATGATGGATGATAACCTGTCAAAACATATCCGTTATTGTTAAGTAACGGTAATAGAGAGACTCTAACTTAAAAGATGAACCACAAATTCAAAATTTTGACATTGCCTTCTTGGATTAAATGTACGGGGGACGCCTTTTGCAGTGGTCCTTTTGGGACCAATTTAACATTTTGATAAAAAAAAAAAGAAAACAATTGAAAATTTGGCGGTGTAAGAACAACACCCTCTATACGTGTCTTCAGCAAAGATAAACAGTTTCACACGTGTACACAAGATTGAGCGACTACACGAAAAAAGGTAGCCTTGGTAGATAGATAAACACGGGCCAAAAGAATAGTGGAGAGTGGAGAGTGGAGACTAGATTCAGCTGGTTCATTAATTATCTTGTGGATGGGAAAGGGAAGCTTCTCCTAAACTTGCCACGTTTCCCTGAAATATCTCCTGGACCACCACGTGTGCCAAATGGCATAGCCATTGGAAACTAGTAGTGTCTTATATATATATATAAAGAAAGAATGCAGCAAGAGAATTGGTTCTAAGCGAGTAAAAGGGAAATGGAGAAACAAATGGAGAAGGAAACAAAGCCACAGAGCGAGTCATGTAAAGGAACCCTTGAAGGGCTTCCAATGGAGGATAGTCCTTACCTGAAATACAAAGACTTGGAGGATTATAAGCTTCAGGGTTATGGTACCCAAGGTCATCAACAACCAAAGCCAGGTCGTGGAGCTGGCGCCACTGAGGCACCCACTTTCTCTGGTGCTGCTGTTTCCTCTGAGGCCCAATTTAATGCCGCTGATGCCCTTAATCGCAAAGGAGTCCCTTAATTGACACTACTTAAAGTTCTTTCCAGTAATAACTAATAAGAAATCGTTTTTCTCATTATGTGGTTAGGGTTTTGTTAGATTAATTATTATATACACGTTTACGATTTGCATTTAGCTTCTTGTTTTTGCTGTATAACACGTTTCTGATGTTGTTGTAAATTCTGTTTACAAAGTTAGATTATCTTGAGGGTGTAGGATAATTTTGGATGGGTGATACCATAGCGAAGGCAACAAGTCAGAAACGAACAAAATTAAACAAAAATATATATCATCAATCTTTATCTGGTTACCACATTGCGAAGTAACTTTTTAACGTCATATTTATAATTACTAATATTGGTTAATATTGCAATAAATTTGTCATGGATGTGTATCATATTTTCTAAACTACTCTTAAATTTATTGAGATCCATTATCTTTTTCTTTCTAATTAACTACTCAATTGTGTTATACTCTTTGTATTAATTAATTACTCAGTTATTTTCACTAATGGAGTATTTTTGTCAAAGAATAATTAATCCATAAAATAATCTAAAAAGATTTTTATAAAAAGAACCAGAATCACCTTAAAAAAAATTCTTATAGGAAGGAGTACTATGCCATAAAACATTTAATTAAAGTGATCATGACATTTTTCTCTACTGTACTTCCGAATCAAGAAGCTAGTTTTCTAATTTTTTGATTTTATGAAAAATGCAAAGTAGTCATGTCTCCTGGGACGTTTCCAGCTGTGTAAGTCAACCGCTATGATAAATTTGGGCTTGTTTCCGAAATTGGGCCTGGTGAATCTGTTCCGTTGATATTAAAAATTAAAAACAAAATACGTTTTTTTTTTATAGTGAATATTAATTTAGGGTGTGGGGTTGGTATATCTAGGCGAGCACTTACACTTACAGGCTTACACACACATACAGACCAAAGGATCAAATCAAAGAGCACTTACACACCCGAAGGATAAATGTGTTTGTAGGTTTATTATACTATGGGTATGGTATGGGAGATGAGGAGTAAATCTTGGATAGGCACGAACTAACACCTCACCCTTACACACAACCAATCACAATTTAATAATTAATTAAAAAAAGTACTGTGTGAAATACAAAAAAAGGCGCGATTTGAGTTTTTCGTTCAGCTCATTCTCAACCTTACTAAACACCCGTGGCGGAACTTGGATAAAAATATTGGGGGTGCCAAACTAAAATTTTTCATTTTTCTCACAAGCCTTCCTATTGAAAAAAAATCAATTTTTTTTACTTTTTATTATATTTTTCAAAATAAATTTATCACATCACCTAAATAGGAAAATAGAAAAAACAATATTCACATTCATCACAATTCAAACATACCAAAACTCACATAGCATTAATTAAATGAGTTTAATTACTATATACTGTCAATGTAAAAACTTTTACACAAATATCCTATTATGTGTTGTTACAATCATTTAATAAGTATGTCACTTATATATATATATCATTAAAATCATTAATTGATGTGACAACACATCATTAGATGTCAGTGTAAAACTTTTTTACATTGAGAGTGTATAGTTATTAAATTCTAATTAAATAGCTAGGCAACACAAGAGAGAGTGACCGAAGTTTTAAATTCTTAGTCAAACAATAATACTCCCTCAATCCCTATTTATAAGGCACATTTTAGAAAAAAAATTGTGTTCCTTTTATAAATCACTTTATAATTTCAAGGAAGCGTTTATTACCATTTTTCTTATTTATCCTTATTAACTTTAATGTCTTTCCAACCACTCTCTCCATTCCTAAGTATAAGGCACTGTTGACCAAATTACACAAACCAATGAAAATGGTTAAAACTAGTTAATTTTATTGAGATTTTAAAAATAGTTTAACTTTCTAGTTATACCTTTATTTAATATATATCATTAACTAACTTCACTATCATTTGATAGTTTAAAAGATATTAAAGTTAATAAGGGTAAATAAGGCAAATAGTAATACATGTTTCCTTGAAATTGTAAAATAACTTATAAAATGAACACAACAAACTTCTAAAATTGTCTTATAAATAGGAACGGGGGAGTATCAAATGATAGTGGAGTCAGTTAATGATATTAAATAAGGGTAAAATTAGAAAGTTAAATTATAGTACTCCTTTCGTTCCTATTATAAGGTACAATTTAGAAGTTTTTTGTGTTACTTTTTATAAGTCACTTTACAATTTCAATAAAACATTTATTATCATTATACTTATTTTTCTTTATTACTTTAGTGTCTTTCTAACTATTAAATGATAGTAAAAGTAGTAAATGATATTAAATAAGGGCAAAACTAGAAAGTTAAATTATTTTTTAAAACTCCAATAAATTAACTAATATATATTAATATAAAATATATATTAGTTTATATATAAAAATTGAATAAACCACTACTTCATCCTCGAAGTATCACTCTCTCTCCTAATTAGTCCCTAAAGTAAACAAAATAAAAGTTAGCCTCTAACTTTCAAATATTCATCACATTAGTCTTTCAATAGGAACCAATGTGACAGGAATGTGATGGATATTTAAAAGTTTGAGGACTATTTATGCAATTAATTTAGTTTGGGGACTAATTAAAAAAGAGATGACTAATTGGGAACAAATTTGATGGTTTATTCTATAAAAATTTGACAAAAGTTTGGGGGAGCCATGGCTCCCCTCGGTCAAAGCTAAGGTCCGCCACTGCTAAACACGTTTCCATTCTCTCTGGGTTACGTTTCAATAAATCAACCAAATCGATCTCCACTCTTCTCCGACAAACAAGGTGATCATCTCCGACCACTAAAGGGTAACTCCAACAAAACAACTAAATTGCTCTGTTTCTCTTTCTCTTTTTGTAGGACTTCTACTATTAGACAACTTCTTGTGTTTTGATTAAAAGAAAAATTAATTTTAAATCAATCAAGCCCATTTGTTCTTCATTCTCTTTTGTTTATTGTGGCTTTAAACTAGCAACAGATTTTATTGTTCAAAAGAATTGATTTTAAAAGCAACACTCTTTGTGTTACTTCAAGTACACCCTCTGTTTTTTCGTGGGTACATATATTGTGCATGTTTGCTGTCTTTGGTTTCTTTAGTGTAGATTTTCTGCCTTTATTTTGAAAAGAATCGTCCTGTGCAAGTTTGCTCTTTGTTTCCTACATCATGTCTATGTGTTGTTTGATTGCTAGTTATGTTCATTACTTATTGATTTCAGAATATGAAATTTGATAACTATCTTTATTTTCCTCTCTTTTTTCATTACAATGCAAACATTTTTGTGTCATTCAAATTATGATTAAGCCATTTTATGTTCTTCTAATAATAACCTTTAGTCTTATATTTATTTGTAGGAGAAATATGGAAGACAGTGGATGTGAACCACTTGAAATTGATAAGCCCAAGGATATTTTTCTTGGACAAGTTGTTTATAGTATGGATGAAGCCTATAACTTATACCAAGAACATGCTTTCAAATGGGCTTTAGTGTAAGAAAAGGGAGGCAACTGTATTACGATAATGAGAAGAAGATCACACGCTTGAAATAATTTTATTGCTCCAAGGAAGGGTTTAAGAATAATGAATCCGAAGGTGAAGTGGCTTATGAAAGAGCAGATTCAAGGACAAATTGCAAAGCCATGATGATATTTAATGTGAGCAAGGATGGAGTGTGGAAAATTACAAATTAGAAATGAATCACAACCACAACTTTGTGCCATCTGAGCAAAGGCATTTGAATTAATACTTAACCTTTGGAACCATTTTTCATTATGAAATGACCATTTTGAATAGATACTTGTAGTTTGGAACCATTTTTCTATTTTGCAATAGCCATTTAGAATTAATAATGGTATTTGGAACCATTTTTCATTATGCAGTAACCATTTGGAATTGATATTTGTAGTTTGGAACCATTTCTCATCATGCAGTAGCCATTTTCAAATTGATACTTGTAGTTTGGAACCATTTTTCTATTTTGCAATAGCCATTTAGAATTGATAATGGTATTTGGAACCATTTCTCATCATGCAGTAGCCATTTTCAAATTGATACTTGTAGTTTGGAACCATTTTTCTATTTTGCAATAGCCATTTAGAATTGATAATGGTATTTGGAACCATTTCTCATTATGCAGTAGCCATTTTCAAATTGATACTTGTAGTTTGGAACCATTTTTTCTATTTTACAATAGCCATTTAGAATTGATAATGGTATTTGGAACCATTTCTCATTATGCAGTAGCCATTTTCAAATTGATACTTGTAGTTTGGAACCATTTTTCTATTTTGCAATAGCCATTTAGAATTGATAATGGTATTCGAAACCATTTCTCATTATGCAGTAGCCATTTGGAATTGATAATGGTATTTGGAACCATTTCTCATTATGCAATAGCCATTTCTCATTAATCAGAATCATAACCAGATCATCTTAAAATTTAAGAACTACAAAAATGGATCCATTGATACAACTTACAAGTTGCTAAATACAATCATAATTGTAACCTGAATTACAAATCCAAAAGTACAAACCAAGAAACCAAAAGGCATTTGTTCAAGTAACTAAATGGGACCAAAATTATAAATCTAGAACCACAAATCATTCCATATGGAACCAAAATTACACTATATATAACTCATTCCACCACCAACCACGAGACAATCCACTACTTCCTCGGTTCATAAAACCCACCAAAATAGATCCTTTAGCAATCACTTAGAACCCCTTTTCCAGCAAAACCAAGACCCATCGAAGGACCTTCACACATAGAGCAGAGGAACTTGAAATTTGTCCACGCAGCTGTGCAACAGAGATCCCTTTATCGCCAATCCCGAATCAGCAACAATGTGAAATCGTCATGGATCATCGTGGTGAAGTCGTCGACCACCATGCAAAATATCGTTGTTGTGAAATCGCTGCCTACCGGAACGTTATTCCGGTCATCATCTCCGGTCGCTGTGTTTAATGGATCTTGACGATGATGGATGTGGGGGGGAGGGGGGCTTGAAACATTCTGTTCGAAGAAAAGTAAAGGGGAGAAATAGATAAAGGAAGGATATGGGTTTTTGGTTTTACGATTTCTTTTTACAGGTTTTACGATTTTATTTGGCTTAAATACATTTTTGGTCCCTATACTTTTGTAAATGGGTGATTTTAGTCCCTCTAGTTTTAATTGCTCAATTTTGGCCCTCTTCTTTAAAAATTAAACAAATCTAATCCTACCATTAGCCTCCCATTAAGTATTTAGTAGAGTTTGCTGACATGGATTTAATTTTGTGACGTGTAAACTATCACATGACAAAGATTATTATTTAATTTTATCTCTTATTTTTTTAAATGAAGCTTCAAGCCATCAACCAAGCTAAAAAATTCATTCGGGCATGAAATGAAATTTAAAATGAAATCGAAAGCGAATTGAAATCTGCAAGCTCTGATATTTCGTTTAAAAAAATTAAGAGATAAAATTAAATAATAATCTTTGTCATGTAATAGTTTACACGTCACAAAATTAAATTCATGTCAGTAAACTCTGTTAAATATTTAATTGGAGGCTAACAATATGATTAGATTTGTTCAATTTTTAAAGAAGAGGGACCAAAATTGAGCAATTAAAACTAGTGGGACCAAAATCACCCATTTATAAAAGTATAGGAACTAAAATTGAGCAATTAAAACTAGGGGGACCAAAATCACCATTTACAAAAGTATAGGGACCAAAATGTATTCAAGCCATTTTATTTCTATTTTTTTAATTAATTGTTAAATTGTGGTTGGTTGTGTGTAAGGGTGATGTGTTAGGTGCGTGCCTATCCAAGATTTACTCGGGAGGAGAGAATGAAGATTTGAATTATCCATTGACGTCTGGGTGCCAAGGTAAGTGTTTCCAAGTTACAATTCTTTATCAAAATAGAGGAATAAATCACTAATTAATCATATAATATGAAAATTTATGGTCTACTAGTGATTAAAGAGCGAATATATAAAAGCTAACAGGTCCGGTGTGAGGATTCATTTTTGGGAAATTTTCGACACCAATATATTGAAATTTGTTTTGATTTTAGCTATTAATCTAGAAAGGAAATTACATAGTGTGTTACAGTATAATTCTAATTGAATGATCAATTAAATTAAATATAACTTTATATAAGTGTAAAATAATTAGTAAATAAATTAAAATGAAAAATTACATGAAAAGATAGTAAAAAAGGGTGAAATGTAAATTGCGTTTGATTGATATTTTCACTTACGTATTTCTAGATTTAGTTAATACATATGTATAGGTTTTAGTCGATATATGAGTTAAGTGATATTAGTGACGTCCCATCCTTAATTTATTTGTATTCTTGTAATTATGGGTTGAGACAAACGATAATGTTAAAGATAACTTGGTTATCATAATTTGATTTGATCAAATATATAGAGACATTATATAACTAACGACATATCATTTAATATATGGCACAATTTAGGTCTTTTATTACAAATAAAATCCTTTCTTGTCTTTGAAATAACAATTCTCTATCTCAATATCAAACAACAAGTCCCATGGCTCAATAACAAAGCTAAATGGACAAACAAGTTCCAAGTTCCAAGTTCCAAGTCCCATATCTAAAGCAACAATTCTTACTCCACTGCCAATATAAGCTCATTTTTGGTTTGAATAAACTTATCTATAAAAATTTATGGGAAAAAAACATAGAATGAAAAAAGAAGGTAATATTAAATTAACTTTTTTATAAGTTGAAATTAGTCTTTGTAACTTGACTTTTTTAAAAGTTCTCATATTTAACTTCTCCATAAATAGCTAATTTCAACTTAAGGGAGAAGTTGAATTATTCATTTTAATTTCTTGATTCATTCTATTTTCTTCTTTCAGAAGTCATTTTAGAGATGTTTATCCAAATTGGCCTATATTCAATGATATAGGTCAATTTAGATAAACTTCTCTAAAAGTACATGCCGGAAAAGAAAATAAGATGAATCTAGAAGGTAAAATAAATTTAATTTTTATCATAAGTTGAAATTAGTTACCTATGGACAAATTAATAAATGGTTGGAGAGCTTTTGAAGAAGTTGAGTTGCAAAGACTAATTAACTTAATTTATGGGAGAAGTTGAATCTATTTTAATTTCTTAATTTACTTTTTTTATTCTATAAATTTTTTTAGAAAAATTTATCTAAACTGACCCATACTCTTTTTTAGATTCCATATATTTCATAAATATGAGATCCACATCCACATCCAATATCGAATACTTAAGATAAAGAAGAAATAAATTGATTTCTATAATAAAATGGAATCCTCACTTCCATTCTTTAATTCCTTCAAGTACTTTGGATAGTTTTTCTTCCAATGTTGAATCTCACCACAACAAAAGTAGTGTATTCCTTAACCATTCCGCCTTTGGGTTTCAAGTTAGAAGTGTTAGGCTTAGGCTTACCCTTGCATTTTCCATGCTTTTTTGGGTTTCTTTTTGCACTGCTTTTACCCTTGTCTTGAACCATCATTATGTTCTTTCTCTTATTTATATTTTGTTTAGTAGTTCTCAACATACTATGCAATTTTAGAGATTTGTCAATTTCTTTTATTTTATAATTCATGACATATTGACTATAACTTTCTAATAATCCCTATAAGAATGCGCTAAATAGACGTGAAACCATAGCGATTGTCATGAGTCATCGCTACGTCGTCGCTACATCATTAAATGTGCAACTCAATGCGTAGTTGTGCAATTAATACTCTGTGACGGCCTGACCGTTGCTACATTTCGCACGGCCAGGCCGTTGTTACACTACAAAACTATTTTTTTTCTGAAAATATAAAAAATAAACGTAGCGACGACTTATCCGTCACTATATTTTTAATTAAAATTTATATTCGGCGCGTCAAAGCAATTTTTAACGTAGCGACGGCTAGACCGTCGCTATTTTTAAAACTTACGCGCACAAAATCCTTTCCCCCTTCCCTCTTCTTCTTCCTCCTTCCTCTTTCCTTCTCCTCCTCCCTTTCCTCTCCTTTCCTTATGTCCGGACATCCCTGTTTCTTCTCTCTCTCTCTCTTTCATTTTAAAATCTCACTGATTAAACACTCCCCCTCCTTCATAGGTTCATTTGAACCGATCAGAATCTAGCTCAAATAGTCGCCCATAGGTCCTTTGAACTTCCTTCTCTCTTCCTCCTCCAGCGTCCACCACCACCCGCAGTCTAGCCCCTTTGCCAGCCACCAGTAAGTTTTACAATTTTAATTAGTTTTATTTAGTTTTAATTGTTTATACAATTAGTATAATTAGTTTTAATTGTTTATATGATTAGTTATAATTAGTTTAATTGTTTATATAATTAGTTATATATAACTTTTTTATTTATTTAATTAGTTATAATATTAGTTTAGGGTTTAGGATATAGTTTTAATTAGTAATATCTTATTAGAATGTTTTAATTATGAATATAAATTTGAATTTAGTTTAAATTATGTATATAATTAGTAGAATTAGTTATATAGGTATTTAATTATTAGGTAATTATTTAGTAATTAGTAATTTATAGGTTGTTGTTTAATATTTAATTTAACACTATTAAAATTAGTAAATATGCCTTGTATGCGTAGTAGAGGTGGATAGAAGGTCCCATCTATTAGGGGAAGGTTCATCCCTCCAAGCAAGCTGGCTGCACAGGCATGTCGCGCGCACGCGGGAGAAGACCAACATCTCTCACCCTGATCAGCTGCCAGAGTAGCCATCTGCTTCAGCGCCTCCGACAGCCTACGTCCAGTCTTCTTCTTCCTCCCCTCCACCTTCTGGTCAACCTGTTGCATCTGACCAGCCAACATTCGACGGAATAAGGTCATCCCTACACCGGGATATCATGAGATCCCTACCGAGGTGGAGGAGCTTCCACATATATCTGAGCCCGAGGTGGATGCTCAGGACGCTCAGGCTGCGATTGTTGAGGAGGCTGACCCCGAGTTTGATGAGGAGCCGGTTCGGTACCAGGGGTTCCAACTCTAGTAGACCTCACGAGGTAAACCCTCACGGTTAGGTATTATCTGACCTTTTGGCAGGGGGTGAGTTATTTATTTATTTTTACTTCTTTTGAATTAATAATGTTGAATCTTATTTTTTAACAGTTAATATTGAATTTGTTTATTTTGCAGCTGGGTGCCTAACAACCCACCCATCTCAGCGATTGGTCATGCAATTCAATCATAGTTCTGGGGTCCTTACTACCTGTGGGAGGTCACCCTGCAGGATGTAAAGGACAAGTAGTGGGCCGAGTTTACGGTAAATAAAATGTCTTCACTTTATATTTTTTTCTAAGTTATGCCATTTTCTAATAACTTACCCTAATTTTTATTTTACAGAGCAAAGTTACTTGGGTCCTCCTGATAAGGCCAAAATTAAGAAGGTGTACGAGCAGAGGATTGCTCGTCGCCTTCGAGATATGATGAATAAGCCCGGAGGACTAAGATGAGATCCACTTGATGTGGTGACGAGGCCTGGGAGGGTCTTTTGGCCTATTGGACCTCTGAATATAAGGTCTTAATATTTCACAATCATTGTCAATAACTTTGTGATACAAAAATATAAGGTTTATATTTTTTATCTATTTATTCATTTAAAGGTGGTTTTACTCAATTATCCAAACTATACATTACTCTTATCAAATTCACTTTTTAAATTTTATAGAATTAAATTCATCTAAAATCAAATTTGCAAGTGTTCTTCCAAATACATACTGCCAACTTCATGCATGCATCATCCCCTGTATAATTCAATTTCAATTTTCAAATACCATAATCTTGTCCCCCGCCATTGAGCCAACCTTTGTCCTTGACAAGCCCACTTGCGTTGCGTTCATCCATCGATATTCCAGAAGAACAGCATCTAAAGCGATAGTAGAGAGGTACTGGCTGGTAGTGTCAGGCCCAAAAAGTCACAGCTCCTTTCTTCACTCCCAAAACAAATAAAATGACAATATTTTGTTGGGTCGCCTAGATAGACTGATCGGTGATCACTACTCTGTCCCATTTTAATTCTTTAGCGCTAGTCAGCACCCTACTTTACCTCTTTTTATATTCCAAATGTGTCTGTGTCTATGTCACTCTGTCACCCACATCCACTCTACCCATATTTAAATGTCCTTACCTTATTATTATAAATAAACCTTAATCTTATACTTATTTACCCCTTCCCCCGACACCAAACAGCTTTCGAACCAATAGCCTCTTCCTTTCGTTAAATGGCGACAAACATGTCCAAGAAAAATGGAATCAGGCGGAAGAAGAGGAGGATGAAGAGGAAGAAGCATTGTCACTTAGCGATCTTCCAGTAACTTTGATCAACCATGAAGACCAACCAAGAAAAGAACTAGAAAACTCTCAGGTCAATGAAACGCAAGAAAAGAATTTGATTTCCGTTCATGGGGTGGTCTTTTTTTCCACAGAATCAGAAATGTGTGTCGCAGATGAAGTTTTCTTTCAAGGCCAAATCCTTCCATTGCGTCTTTCTTTCAGCTCCGAAGCTGGCTTATAACCCCGGGTTTCACGGTAAGAAATTTAATCGCTGCGAATTATCAAGGTCTGAATCCTTGGACCATTGTTCTTTGAGTGAATTTCAGAGCAATAGCAGTAGAAGCAGTAGTCTTAGAAGCCAGAATTCATCAAGTAGCACTAGCTCCAACACCACTACTACAACCCAAGGATTTCCAAACCCAAAATTCGAAATCAATTTCACACGCATCCTAGTCCCAAACCACAGTTAAAATCATCTCCAAGACAAGGTAATCAAGGTAGAAAATCATCAATTTGGGAAATTTCCGTCTAGGTGTGGTCCCTGTTCCTGAGAAGGATTGCAAGAGCTTAAGGTTCGTAGTAGCAATAGTGCTAACAGAAACTCTGTGAGTCGCAATAGTAGTAGCAGTAGCAACAATAGTACTTCCAAAAGTGGAAAAAACGAGTAACAGAGAGCATCATGTTTTGAAACACTTTGTTGGCAAAGGAGGAGGTTTATTGAGTGGTTGTGATTGTTCTATTGAAACGGTGCAATCAGACATGGTCATGATCAAAGGTGGTGGTGGTGGTGGTAAAAGCAACAACAAGACAGAAAGTACAACGCACGCCATGAAAGGAAAGTGTTCGAGTTGAAGAAGCAGAAACAGAGGCAAAAGCAGGGGGGAAAAGAAGGTCATGTCACGTCAATCGAACGTTTGAAATGGTTAAAGAGCTTCATGCAAGCCATGATCTTGAGGAGGAGGCTTTGTTAACAAATTCGAAACCCATGAGTGGTGTGGTCGCATGCTTGTAGTTTAGTTTAATTAAAATTAATTTAGGTTAGATTAATTGCCTTTAGGTGCTGCTTTTGTTTCCTTTAATTTGAATTAAATTATAATATAATGTAGTGCAGGCTCTGTAATCAAAATTTCTTACTTTCTCGTGAGGATATATGATATGAGGCTGTAATCAAAATTGCCTTCTTTTATTTAAGTTTGGTGTTAATTTGGGAGTAAATCAATAATTGAATTGGTTAAGATATTGTGTGAGTGATGTGTATTTGTGGTCATGATGGAGTCTAAAATGATAAGTTGTGAAAATTGGGTGCTTATGCTTGTCATGATTGAAGTGTGAACTTCGATGCTTTATGGTTGGTTGGGTGGAGAATGTGAAATAGGATTTGGGGACTGCACAAAGTCACGCGAGGCGAGAGTCAGAGGGATAAAGACTCAAATAGGAATGGAGGATGGGAAAGCCGTGATCTGAAAAAAGAAAATTAAAAAAAAGTGAAACTGAGGTGGAAAAGGTTTTTCTTTGATTCTTATCTTTCTCTTTTTGTACGAGTATAAAAGATGGAGTTATTTTAAGTAGCAAGTAGTAGGCAAAAATCGTTTTGCCTCTGCCCAAAGGCATGACAAAAAGCAGTCCAAAGTGGCCTGTGGTTGTGGGATTAGAAATTATTTCAATTTTATCTGTTGAACTTTGGATCCTCTTTATAGGAAACGATATGATATTAGGAAAAACCGAAAATGAGACAATCTACACTTGATTTTGAGTGTAAAGTTAGGGGAGAGGAGATAAAAAAAAATAAATAGAGAGAAAACAAGAGATATGATAGAAAAAAAGATAGATAAAAAGAAATAATGAGTATAGAAAAAAGTGTATAAAAATTAGTATGAAAAAAAATTAAAGTTGATGACATTAATAATGTTATGATATAAAAAGAGAAATGTATTAGATTAGCAGTTTTGATAATATTAATTTTTAATTTTGAAGATAAAATATTTCAAGTAATTTTTTAATCCAAATAATATTTATTACATAAAAATTTAAAAAATGAAATAACAAACTTTTCTTTTTAAATATTTTTTTATTTTATATGTTCTTAACTTCGTATCATCATCTCTTAATGCTGATGCTATAAAAATTGTTAAATTAAACCATATAAAATAATTGTATGAGTTTATTAGTATATGCTCTCAGGGCTGGCATAATTATAAGGCGGGTAAAACGCCGCTTAAGGCCCCAAAAATAACTTATTTAGGTCCTTGAAAAATATTTTATTTACTATTAATATTTTAAAAGTAAAAATATTCTAAACAAATTTAGTGAGTAATATTAAATTATTAAGAGTGATTAATTTTTTTGTTCATTAAAAAAAGTCTCATTTTATCAGCAACTTTCTTTCTTCTCATAAATATAATTATTAATAATTGATTATAGTTATTTTTAACATTGATTTGTGTCATCACTACTTTTATTTTCTGTGGCTTTTCTTTTATCGGGTCGTGTAAGATTGATATTACTTATTCTTTCTTACCTCTCTGATTTTTTTTGTATTAGTAGAGAATACCAACGGGGGTTGGGTTCAAGTGGTACATGTTTGATTCCCCTTAAGCAAGGTCTCGAGTTCGAGTCTTGTGGATGGAAAAAATCCCTGCTGGGAGAGTTAGCCCCACCATGATGTGGATGTTCCCGACTCGAACAGGATCGCCTCCCGTGAAGGATACCTGTGGTTAAACCAAAAAAGTAGAGTGTAGAGATTTGTCCTTTAGCGACTATTTTTAAATAAACATGTCGACGTAAAAATAAATAAGCATGTTACTTAATTGATTACACTCTATTGTGTCAGTAAGAGTAATTTATTATTTTTTAAAAAAGTATTTTTTTTTTCAAAATTATCCTACAAACACGCACTAATATACTGAAGTATAAAAAAGACATCATAATAAAATTTACTTTAGCCCAGAGAAACATTGGGTTGACCTTTCATTCTCTGTATAAAAAATTATGCATTGTCATCCAATAATGTGTTGCCATATTATTTATTGAATTTACAACATATAAGGCGTTATACTCATTAAATGATGTCATAATAAATCGTTGGATTACAATGTAAAATTATTTTCCACTGACAGTATATAACTATTAAATCCTAATAGTTATCCAATTATATATAGTTAGGGAATATCCGAAATTTATAACTTTTGAATAAAGAATGGAGAGAATGTATACAATTAAATCATTTTAGGTAAAAAAATATAATGTTTACAAGAAGATCGATATTACTAAAGAAGTATTAAATAAAAAATATATTTAATATTTTTAAAATACAAAAATATTCAAGTTTTTTATTTAATAATGTAAATTTAAATTAAATAAATAATTTAAAAAATTTCATATGACACGTGCTTAAGAATATATTATAGTAAGTGTCTTGACATATGCTTTGAAAAAAAACAAAACTGATATGATAAGTTTTTATTACAACTACTCCCCTCCGAACTCAATTATAAGCAAAATTCAACTCTTTTTTTGGTCCAAAATATAATCAAAAGTTAACTAGCTTCACCCTATTAAATGATATCATTCCAAATTACCATTTATTTAATTCATATTTTATTTTTCAACTACTCTATTTAATGATCATGTACCAATAGTAAGTGAGTACGTCCACCGGAAACAAGTTCAATAAAATTGAATGTGGGGTAATATAGGCAATGTAACTACTTTTTAGATGAAATCAAGAAAATTAAATGAATTTAATTAATTTAACTAATTTCTTAATGGGTTGGCCTTGCATTCTCTGTATAAAAAATTATGCATTGTCATCCAATAATGTGTTGCCATATTATTTATTGAATTTAACAATATATAAGGCATTATACTCATTAAATGATGTCATAATAAATCGTTGGATTACAATGTAAAATTATTTTACACTAACAATATATAACCATTAAATCCTAATAGTTATCCAATTATATATAGTTAGGGAATATCCGAAATTTATAACTTTTGAATAAAGAATGGGAGAGAATGTATACAATTAATTCATTTTAGGTCAAAAATTTAATGTTTACAAGAAGATCGATATTACTAAAGAAGTATTAAATAAAAAATATATTTAATATTTTTAAAATACAAAATATTCAAGAATTTTTATTTAATAATATAAATTTAAATAAATAAATAATTTAAAAATTTTCATATGACACGTGCTTAAGAATATATTATAGTAAGTGTCTTGACATATGCTTTGAAAAAAAAAAACAAAACTGATATGATAAGTTTTATTACAAACTACTACTCCCTCCAGACTCAATTATAAGTAAAAGTCAACTCTTTTTTTTGTCCAAAATATAAGCAAAAGTTAACTAACTTCACCCTATTAAATGATATCATTCCAAATTACCATTTATTTAATTCATATTTTATTTTTCAAACCACTCTATTTAATGAATCATGTACCAATAGTGGGTATGTTCACTTGAAACAAGTTTCAATAAAATTGAATGTGGAGTAATATAGGCAATGTAACTACTTTTTAGATGAAATCAAGAAAATTAAATGAATTTAACTAATTTTCTTAATAAGTGTGTATATGGTTATTTTGCTTATAAATGAATCCGGAGGGAGTATACTTTTTTAGGGTCTGTTTGGTTTGCATTTTCGTTTCTGTTTCCATTTTCTGTTTTCTGTTTCCTGAAATTTTACAAAGGAAAAACTGGAAATGCTGGAAACAAAAATTTGCTGTTTCCAGCATTTCCAGTTTTTCCTTTGTAAAATTTCAGAAAACAGGAAACAGAGTGAAAACAGGAAATGGAAACAGGAAATGTTTTCGTAAACCAAACAGGCCCTAAGTAATGAAAGCGAATCAGTTAAAAATTTAATATTTTGCTTGGTTTACATTCTTTTGGATACATAAATTTAGAGTGAGGGAATGATGTCTTAATTGAGAGTAGGGAAGGATTTACATTTTGAAAGTTGAAAAGAATAAATATACATGATGTTATCCAAACTTCGTTGGAGTTTATATCACACTTAATTGGATCAAGGCTCTCTCTAGTACTGAAAATTACCGGTAGAAGAGAGATACACATAACACATGTGTGGGACTCACACATACACATATGGGTCCCACACATATGTTGTGTATCTCTCTCCCACCGACAATTTCCAAGTGACCCGAGAGGATAGCCCCTCCACTTAGTTGCCGGCCAATATGTTCCTCCCTTTCATATACTACAGAAAAACTTTGTATTTACGTCAATTTGTAAATAAGCAAAAATAGACATAAAAATAGTTTAGCGTCAGCATATGGCCAATGCAAAAACCTTTGATATAACTATTTTTACAATCAAATCATGATAGCCAACAATAATAAGCATCCATGTGGCCAATGTAAAAGTTGACACGAGAGAATGATTGAAACTAATTTCTATGTGGGAGCATCCCGCGCTAATTAGACACTAAAATTTGCGTCGGTGAAGCCAACACAAATATATTTTATTTCTACAATTTTGTTTCCATTTTAGCGTCTGTGTGCCTGATGTTAAATAAATACACACTACAAGAAATACTATTTATACTAAAGCCAACCTTAACAAACAAAAACTAACACAACCAACTAATTTATAATCAGCTTAGCGTCATATATAGACGTGGCCGACGCTAAAGAGGTTGATGTGAAAATAATTGCTTTGAGTCAAAATGGTTTATGCTTTCTTATTTATCTTTGTTTGCACTATCATAGGTCCACAATTTGATGATCTAGTGGAATTCTCTAAATTGTCCATGAACATCATGAGCTTTATTTTGGAATAAAATTAAAGGTGTTCAATAGACATTGTATATGTAATTAAGCAGTTTCTAATTACTTTAGCTTTCTGTGGTTTGGGATAATTTATAGTGATAGCTAGCATTCATTTGTGAATTGGTAGCTAATCATTTTACACTTTATACCACCAACATTAAAAATATGAAAAGCCTTATTTTTTCATCTTGTTCTTGAGCTAAATATCATGAAAAGGCCACATAAGTGCATTACAAAAACATTACACCTCCTTATATAGAAATCCTATATAGAAAAAAAAAATGGCTGAGATATATTACCCTAATTGTGAATAGAGTTGTGCACAAATGTCCTTTTTGAACCCTTGGAGATTTCTCTTAATAAATATTTCAACAAAAGCATTAAGAACTACATGATGCTAGCAGGAATTATAAGATTGTAGGTTGTAAAATACCCTAGCACTAATTTCACTAATTTCTTGCTCCAAGGTATGATGATTAACATCCATGACTAAACACTATTGCAATACGCAACCTAACGTCCTACATATCCAAGGAAAGTATTTAGAAATTACCAAAAAGTGACACATATATAGCTTTTTAGGTGATAGAGTAGAGAAAGTGAATGTTTTTTTTTCAAAGCAAGGTTTTAAAATTATTATATAAAGAGTTAATAAAAAATAAAAAATTTACGATAATATAACTATATTATAAAGTTGTAAAAATATTTATAAAATTGTGAAAAATTAAAATAAAAAATGTAAAAAATATATGAATATAAACAAAACCTTTTAAATTATATATACGCTACGATATATTCGATGATTGATTTGTCGCTTACGAGACCTTCATTTATTGAATCTATCGTAAGGATAGATGTATTGTTTAGACTTTTCTCTCCTATCACATGCGTTATAATTCCAAATTAAATAAAAGTAGTTTTTTAAATTAAACACGCAACGATCTTCGACGATTGGTGTCACATGACCTTCCAAAGTATCTCAAGGGTAAATGTATTGCTAAGTTTGCTCTTTTTTACCTCGTGCATTGTAATTCATGTTTTCTAAAAAAAATAAGTTCAAATTAACCAACCACAATCATATGTTTTCTAGAAGAACTACTTGATTTTTTAGATCCTTATTGCAACCAAGGGATACATTTTGTCAAGTCAAAATTAATAATTTTCATAATTAATCCTAATTGTAACTAAATTTATTAATTATAAATAATATTTTATTTAGTGGTAAATAAATATTTAAATCTCATTAACAATTTGCACAATTAAAACTAAGTAAACCAATATTCTAAGTGGATGTATTAGGGTGAGTTTAGTAGTCTCCACCCTTTCCTATCATAACGACTCCCAAACATTGTTTAGGTTTATGTAGACCATATATTTTTCTAGTATTCTAATTTTTCTCGTAATAAAATTTGTTGCGACTCTTCTACTTAATTTCATCTTTCTTCTTTAATGGATTGTTACAAAAGTTGATATCCTAAACTAGTTAGTTTAGATTTATGGAGTTTGAAAATTAGATTTTGAGCATGTTTGTTTATAGTTTTTAAAAATTATTTTCTGTTTAAAAAATAGAAAACTGAAAAACCTGTTTGATAAACAGTTTTTAAAAAACAGTTTTGAAAAGTGTGAATATTTTTTAATTTTTAAAAATTAAAATTCTGAAACTACTTTTAATTTTGTTTTTTAGTTTTTCTGTTTTTATATTGAAAATTCTATAAATAAATCATTTCATTTATAAAATACAGTTTTCAAAAACTAAAAAATAAAATTGAATCAAACATGCTCTTAGTGTTTTTTTCTTGGCTTTTGTTACTTTTTAATTTGGTTAAACACATAGTATTATATGATATTGTAAGACTTTTTAAAAATAACATAAAGACAAATTATTAAACTTGTGAAATTAAGTAATTTATTTGAAAATATATAATTTACTCATTTATATTAAACTACGTACATCACACATTAATCATATTTCCAAAAGTAATCACATGGATTTCTAAAAGATTTCTACATATCTTTTCTTATGTTTTTATTGTCTTCCTCATTATTAAAATATTTTTTAATTATACTATTATTTTGAACTTTTATTAACATTGATTCTTATAACTAATGTTAAGGTTAAGGATATAAAAATGAAAAAAATTATTGAAAATATTTTATTATGTTGAAATATTAAAGTGTAATAAACCATTTCTTTTTCAATTATAATTTTCCACTTTTATATTTTTGACATCAGTCAATGGGCTAATGTTAACAAAATCAAGCTTTACATATATGTATTTTTACGTTTTTATTTATTTTAATTTTCATTAAAATAATTTATTATCAATTAAATTATATTTTAGAAGTTTTTTTAATTTAATTTTCTATATATTTTATAAAATCTTAATATAAAGCTTTAGTTATCATGTGTATAATCATGTGATACAAGAACTTTTACAACCGATTGGTGTCTGTGTCAAAATCTGAGTTGGTACCACAATTTGATTCCCCCTGTTTCAACTACTCACGTTATGAACTTCCTCCAGAATCACCATAATATTTCTCTTCCATAACTGTCCCTTTATGTTCTATACAGCTTGCAGTGGTCCCGATTTTCTGTCCTCTCTCTTAGTATACTTTTCGGACATTGGATTGCTGGCTTTCTTCTTCGCTAAGCATTTAATTTCTTCTATATTAATCATAGACGAGTAAATAAGGAGAGTGGGGAACAAATTATATATGGTGATTGAGACATTGCAGATACACCTGAGGCTAATTAAATGCAACTTGTTGATCGAATAAAGCAAAGCGTGAAATGTGTCAAGAGATGCTTTCAAAGGTTAACCTTCGACAACATCTCTATAGTTTTAGTATTTGATCCTAATTGCCTTATCCATTAAACTCCCAAAAGTTGCATGTGAGAAAGCCTTCAATGAATCAGAGGATGTGCTGTTCCATATATAGACATGTCAGGCCAAGATGCTGGTGGAAGCTGTAGAAATGGCTACAAGTTGGAAAAGAGATCGAAGAAGTTAAAAGAAAACGTGAAAATTGTTGACCAAATGTTGTATGCAGAAATCACATCCAATCGCAAAATGCAAGGCCAAAGAAGTTCCAGTTGCACTCTACCTAGCTAATGAGTCACAGCTCGACTTGCTAAATATCATTATGAATGAAGTAGGAAATTAGGGACAAATAGTTGACAAGTTTCTGAGAGACACACAACAAGTCAACAATAGGTAATTGGATGGATTTAGGTGTGGAATTAGTTTACATCATGGAGCTATATATGAAGCCTTGAGGCTTTATCCTCATACTTTTTGAGCACAAGTGTGCATTAAAATTTGATGCGCTTCCTAGTAGCCATCTCATTAAAGTCAAATACCATGATATATAGTGTACTCCCCAAATATTTGGGCCGACTAACAAGCCCAACGAGGAAGTCTACACCCCCCTTTAGATGAGAAGTCTACACCCCTTAAGTGAGAGGCCTACGACCCTGTTAGTAAGAGGGTGGTCAAGTCCGAGAAGCACGGAGTTAGTGGGACAGTAGACGTGGGCAAGTGTAGCAGTTGAGAGGCAGTGCTTAAGAGGGCACTCAGAGGGTATTGAGCCCTCAGTTCACATTGAAAAGTAAAGACATAGGGAGATTCCCCGAGCGAGTACCCTACCCGATGGAGGAGTCGACCTTTGATACTTTTCCGAGAACATTTGGCGCCCACCGTGGGGCGGCGGTAAAACTTTTCCCGCCGACCACTATTACTTTCAGTAAATATGGTTACCCGACGAGGGAATGGAAGGCGACATGAGGAGGAAGGAGAAGGAACCCCGCAGGGAGAGGAGGAGAGCAATAACCCAACGTTGCGGCAGATCTTGGAGCGCGTTGATCAACTTCAACAACAGAACCAAACCTTGCAGCAGCAAAACCAAACTCTGCAGCAGCAGAGCCAGTCTTTGCAAACCAGAATGAACACCCTTAACAGAGGTCGAGCAGAAGATGAAGATATGGAGGCGGGATTGGGCGAGTTTCATCCCTTTTCCCCGGAAATCGCCGAAGCACAATTCCCAGCAGACTTCAAGGAGCCGAAGTTGAAGGAGTATGACGGTACCACACTGACCCCCAGATTCATGTAACTGCATTTAAGACACATATGTTGAGAAAAGGAGTTAGTGATGCGCTACAGTGCAAACTATTTTCTGGAACTCTCACTGGGACGACAATGATCTGGTATTCAAACCTTCCCCCGTTGTCCATAAATGATATCCAGGATTTTTTGAAGAAATTTATGGCTCAATTCTCGGCTCGACGGTCGAGGAAGATGACTTCGGGAAAGATTTTTAGTGCTCGGCAGAGGGCAGACGAACCTTTGAGGGATTTTCTGGGCAGATTTAATGAAGCGTCACTTCTAGTAGTCAACCCTAACCCAGAACTCCTAGTGTCGGCGTTTGAGGAGGGCTTGTTTCCAGGACCTTTTAATGAATCTCTGGCGCAGAGACCAGCGGTGTCCATGGAGGAGATCAGGAATCGAGCAGCTTGTTATATAAAAGGCGAGGAAAGCAATGCAGATAAACGCGAGAACAAATGGTGGGAGGATAAGCCGAGTCGTAAGAGGGACGCTTTCAATTAGGCTACTTACCCTAGTCGGCAGGGAAGAGTTTTTGGTGGAAATGATGGAAGGTTCAAGCCAAGATATCAGAAATCATGGCCGACTGATAGGAGCAGAGAAGGAAACTTCACTCTCCTGAATACATCACGAACCCGTATTCTAAAGGACGTCTACCAGTCCGACCTCCTCAAATTACCACCACCAGCAGAGGGAGTGAAGGGACCTGACTTCAACAAATAGTGTGACTATCATAGAGCAAAGGGACATGACACGGAGAATTGTTGGACCTTGATGAACAAGATTGAACAATTGATAAAAGGAGGGTTTCCTGGGTCGTTATGTTGAAAGGAGACGAACAAATAGAGGAACTCGTGATGAAGGAGGTAGTTCGAACAGGGGGAATTATGGCAAAAGGAGGAGAGAAGATGGTCGACGTGATGGTAAAGAAGAACACGAGGAGATAAGGGGAGTGGTAACAACTATAGCAGGAGGTTTCTGTGGAGGTGGTGAAACAAGCTCGGCACGAAGGAAACATGTTAGATCAGTGATGTCGGTGAGTGCAGAGGTCGCAGGTAAAAGCAAGGTAGATCCCCGGTGATTTCCTTTTCTGATGAGGACATGAAAGGAATAAAACCACATGAAGATGACCCTATGGTGATCGACATAGTCATGGCAAAGTACAAGGTGCAAAGGGTTTCGGTAGACCAAGGGAGCTCGACAGATATTTTATACTGGAGCACATTCCAGAGATTGCAGATTCTGCAGGAGTGGCTTTTACCCTTTTCAGGATTTTTAATTGGTTTTGTAGGTGATTCGGTGGAGGTCAGAGGTTACGTTGATGTAATGACTACCTTTGGCGAAGGGGAACATAAGAAGGCAGTTCGGGTGAAATACCTAGTTATTAATGCTCCCTCTTCCTACAACATCATAATTGGGGCGAGCTGCGTTGAATTCTTTTGGAGCGGTGGTGTCTACTATCCACTTGACCATGAAGTATCCTCTGAATAGTAACAAGGTAGGGGTCGTGAAAGCTGATCAGGAAGCAGCGGCCAGATGTTACACAGACAGCCTGAAAACCAGAAGGGGAACTCGGACAAACGAGAACGTTAACATTGCCATGAATCATGATGTATTTTTTGCAGAGTTGGACCCCAGAGAAGATTTTTATGACAGACGACCACAACCAACAGAAGACCTGGTGGAAGTGCAGATAGGAGATTCCGAGGATAAGAAGAAAAAGGTGAGTTCGAAGTTAACTAGAGATCTGTTGATAAAGCTAGTCGACTTCCTGAAAGAAAATCAAGACCTCTTTGCATGGAGAGCTTCCGATATGTCGGGCATTGATCCAGACTTCCTATGCCATCAACTGTTAATGGACCCTAAAGCAAAGCCGGTAGCACAGAGAAAAAGAAAGATAGGGGAAGAAAGAAGGAAGGTAGTGGCGACAGAGACTAAAAAGTTGTTGGCAGCCGATTTTATCAGAGAAGTAGTCTACCCGACTTGGTTGGCAAATGTGGTATTGGTAAAGAAAGCTAATGGGAAGTGGCAGATGTGTACTGACTATACCGACCTTAACAAAGTATGTCCCAAAGATCCCTACCCGTTGCCAAACATTGATAGTTTGGTGGATGGAACTGCTGGACATAAGATGCTGAGTCTGATGGACGCCTATTCTGGATACAATCAGATTAGGATGCACCCCATGGACGAAGAAAAAACAACATTTATGACGGAGCACTCGAATTATTGTTACAAAGTGATGCCGTTCGGGTTGAAGAATGCAGGATCCACTTATCAGCGATTGATGGATAAGATCTTCACAAACCAGATAGGTCGGAACTTCGAGGTCTACATCGGCGATATGATAGTGAAGTCAATGACAGAGGATTCATATCTGGGCGACTTGACATAAGTTTTTTCCGAGATAAGGCGATATCAAGTAAGGTTGAATCCGCAGAAGTGTGCTTTTGGCGTGTCATCTAGAAAATTTTTGGGTTTTATGTTGACTGAAAGAGGTATTGAGGCTAACCCGGATAAATGCAAGGCGATCTTGGAGATGAGAAGTTCGACTTCAGTTAAAGAAGTACAATAGCTCACAGGGAGAATGGCGGCATTATCGCAATTCCTGTCAAAATCTGGAGATAGAGCCTTACCCTTCTTCAAGTGCCTGAGAAAAAATGAAAAGTTCATGTGGTCTACAGAATGTGAGGAGGCTTTTCAGCAGCTAAAGCAATTCTTGGCTAGTCCGCCTATCCTTGTCCGACCTGATACAGGTTTACCCCTATTCATTTACCTTTCTGTAACTAATGAGGTGTTGAGTTCTGTTCTTGTACAAGAGAAGGAGGCCGAGTAGTATCCAGTTTATTTTGTCAGCAAAGTATTACAAGGACCAGAGAAGAGATATCAGAAAATACAAAAGCTGGCTTTGGCAGTCGTAACTACAGCAAGACGATTACGCCAGTACTTCCAGAGCTTCTCCATAGTTGTTAGAACAGATCAACCAATTAAGCAGGTTTTGCAGAAGCCGGACCTTGCAGGTAGGATGATGAAGTGGTCAGTAGAGCTTTCCGAGTTCGATATATCTTTCCAACCAAGAGGCCATGTCCGAGCTCAGGTGTTAACAGACTTTGTGGCTGAGTTATCCGCACCTGGAGATGAAGATCTAGTCAAGAAAGACGATTTCATTTGGACACTGTCGGTTGATGGAGCATCCAACTTGAAGGGCAGTGGGGCAGGAATCATCTTGGAGGGACCAGGCCGAGTACTAATTGAACAGTCTTTGCGATTTGAATTCCGAGCTAGCAATAACCAGACAGAATATGAAGCTCTGGTGGCAGGGCTGAATTTAGCAAAGGAGATGTCGATCTCCAACCTGCAGATTAAGAGTGATTCTCAGTTGGTGGTAGGACAAGTCAATGGCGAATATCAGACCAAGGACGTGCACCTTTCCAGGTACTTGACTTTGGTTAAAGAATTACTTGCACATTTTAACAAGGTCCACTTAGAATTTGTACCCAGGGATCAGAATTCCAGGGCCGACTTATTATCCAAGTTGGCTAGCACCAAAAGACCTGGTAACAACCACTCTGTCATTCAAGAAACCTTAGCATCTCCGACAACGGAAAAGAAGAAGGAAGTGTTGAGCATTACAATGATCGATACTTCTTGGATGAGCCCAATCCAAAAGTACCTATGTCAAGGCGAGCTCCCGGAAGACAAAGCTGAAGCTAGGAAAATTCAAAAGGATGCAGTAGGCTATGTGTTGATTGGAGACCTACTATTCAAAAGAGGAGTCTCAACGCCACTTTTAAGATGTCTAACAGAAGAAGAAGGGCAGAAAGTCATTTCCGAGGTCCATGCAGGAACATGTGGAAGTCATATCGGAGGAGAAGCACTAGCGCTGAAGGTAATCAGGGCTGGATATTATTGACCGGGCCTCGTAGACAGTGTATGGAATTCACAAGAAAATATGATAAGTGTCAAAGACATGCAGATCTACATAAGGCCCCCCGCAGTCGACCTCAGTTCCATCTACTCTCCTTGGCCCTTCGCAATTTGGGGAGCAGATATTTTGGGCCCTTTTCCTCAAGCTCCTGGCCAGGTAAAATTTTTGTTAGTCGCCATTGATTACTTTACTAAGTGGATCGAGGCAGAACCATTGGCAGCAATCACAGCCGAGAAGGTGAAGAAATTCTACTGGCAGAGGTTGGTATGCAGGTATGGTGTACCTAATAGGATTATTTCCGATAATGGTACTCAGTTTGTTAGTAGGGTTGTGCATACATTTTGCCAAGATTTGGGTATTAAACTGGTCTACTCCTCAGTAGAACATCCACAAACAAATGGACAGGCAGAGGCAGCGAATAAAGTAATTCTCAATGGTCTGAAAAGAAGGCTAGATGATGCCAAAGGTAGATGGGCAGAGCACTTATATCAAGTAGTTTGGTCATACAATACCACCCCACACTCAACAACCCAGGAGTCCCCTTATAGGCTGGTATATGGAAGTGATGCTATGATCCCAGTGGAGATCGACACACCTACATGGAGAACTTTGAGTTTTTCTGAGGAAGACAATAATCTTAGCCGACTTGGAGACCTGGATTTGATTGAGGAAGTTCGTGAGTTAGCTCATGTCAAGGAAGTAGCCTGCAAGGAAAGAGCTGCGAGAAAATATAATTCGAAAGTAGTCCCCAAAAGTTTTCGAGTGCAGGACTTGGTGATGAGGAGAGCTACAAAGGACCCAACAGCAAGAAAACCTGCACCTAACTGGGAAGGACCCTTTAGAATCAAGCAAGTCAAAGGAAAAGGAGCATACAAACTGGAAACCCTGGAAGGGAAGGAGATTCCTCAGACATGGAACTCAGAGCACTTACGTTTCTACTTCAGTTGAAAGCTTTGCGAAAGTACCCTGGTAATCAGTGGTAGACTTGTTTTGTTTTAGTAAATAGGAGCAGATCTTCTATACTGTAGGCTTGTTTTTTGCTTCCTTAGGATTATTATAATTGCTCTGTTTAGCTTTTTGTTTGGCACTTTACTGTTAGATTCTAGGTCATAGGTCCCTTTTCTCTTGTATTAGCACTTGTGTTTCAAATCTCCGTTGTATTTGTTAGTAATTTGATATTAATGGAGTGGTCGACGTGGGTACTCTTTTCTCTTTCACACTGGAAGAGTTTTTAATGAGGCCCATTAGATCTTTTGTTATGTTTTGACGACTTGCTTTAACATTATCCAGAACATGAAGATCTAATAAGCTCACTCTACGCATTGTCGACCTAAGAAAGGGCATCGACTTGCAGATTACGTCGACCTAAGAAAGGGCATCGACTTGAAGATTATGTCGAGCTAAGAAAGGGCATCGACTTGAAGAATTACGTCGACCTAAGAAAGGGCATTGACTTGAAGAACTATCTAAGTTATCAACTCAAGAAAGAGCATTGATAACTCTGCATTGTCGACCTAAGAAAGGGTATCGACTTGCAGATTACGTCGACCTAAGAAAGGGCATCGACTTGAAGAATTATCTAAGTTATCAACTCAAGAAAGAGTATTGATAACTCTGCATTGTCGACCTAAGAAAGGGCATCGACTTGCAGATTACGTCGACCTAAGAAAGGGCATCGACTTGAAGAATTATCTAAGTTATCAACTCAAGAAAGAGCACTGATAACTCTGCATTGTCGACCTAAGAAAGGGCATCGACTTGCAGGTTATGTCGACCTAAGAAAGGGCATCGAATTGAAGAATTATCTAAGTTATCAACTCAAGAAAGAGCATTGATAACTCTGCATTGTCGACCTAAGAAAGGGCATCGACTTGCAGATTATGTCGACTTAAGAAGGAATATTGACTTCAAGAATTAAATAAGTTATCAGCATCAAAGGGTATAAGTAACTCTACAAGGGCGAATTTTACTCCTTTGAGTACTTGGAAAATCTTCTAAGTTATTAACCCGTCAAAGGGTATAAGTAATTCTACAAAGGCGAATTTAAGTAAATCTACAAGTGTGGGTTTATTTATTGGTGAATTTTTGTGATGAACAGAAATATAAATATAGTTCAGGATATAATTACGCAAAACAGAGATATAACACAATAACTATTATATATTAATTTAAGCAAAAGAGTACAGTAACATAGGATAGGACTTGGTAAAACAAAAAGGAAAAAGGGGGAAGCCCACTACTCTTCATCCTCATCAACAATAATGTCGACCAATTTGCCGTCGACTACGTGCTTGAAAGGACCAACCTCGTCAACTTTCAGATCGGGATACAAGAATTTCAGTTGAGACACAGCTTTTTCAAACCCAACAGTGTGTTGCATGGCGACTTCGGCTTTAGTATCACCGAGCTCGACAACAAGCGAGTCTTTCTCAACCACCAGATTTTTGTTTTCAGCAGTCAAAGTGGTGACAGAGGCCGCCAAAGTCTTGTTGGCTTCTTCCAAAGTTTTCTTCGCGGCGGTCGTGTCTTCATAAGCCTTCTTCATGTTGGAGTACTTTTCATCCCAGGTCACCTTCTCAGCAGTCAACTCAGTGTTCTTCGTTTCACTAGCCTTCAGATCGGTCTTCAGCCTCTCGACAGTCTTCATGTCGCCCTCCACACTCTTCAGCTTCTCAGTAAGTTCTTTGTTTTTCACAAGGACCTTCTTCAATTCCTTTTCAGCACTGGCTACATATTGGTCTACACATAGACCAAAGAAGGCCATCTGCGCCCCCGACGATTGAATCTTCTTTCCCAAATTTTTCATCCCCGCCTTGTGAACCCGGACCCTGTCCTCTTTTTGATTCAGTTTTGTCTCCACAATTTGGAAATCGAAGGTCGAAGATTGAGCCAACTTCCGAACTGGGGCCTTCAAATTCATTGAACAAGGCCCACCATTTCTCTGAGCTCTCAGAACTCGGGTTAGGATCTATGTTGCTGGCAGCATTCTAGTTACTGCCAGAAGGAGGAGGCTTCATACTCGTCCCCTCAGGATTTCCTCCATCGTCGATCTTCTATTTTTTACGTTGTGGAGAGGATTTCTCCCCATCACCTTGCACGGGACCAGTTCCTAAACACTCGAGTGATGAAGTAGTTTTCTGTGTAGCTAATTTGGCCTTTTTCTCCTTGGCCCGAAGTGCTTTGAGCATTGCCACTTCATCCATGGTTTTTTTCATTTATGACTTAGGAGGCATTGTTCCTGAAAATGGAAACAAAAGAAGTTAATATAGAAAACGAGAAATATGTGAACATGAACAGTAGATACAACACCAACACTAAGCAATATACCAAGCAGAGTTTGAAGACTGGCCGGGTTGTCTTCATTCTCTAATAAGGCGCTGCAGTCTGGGAGATCTTGTTCCCTTAACCATTCGACAATAGCTTTATCATCCTTAGAAAGGGTATCAAGGTCTACTTGGGGAACTTTGTGAGGTTCCAAGGACCAAAATAGAGGAAAATGTGGGGTCCCATCCCGACTAAACAAAAGATCACTTGAGGCACCAACACCTCGGACCCTAGAGAACTTTGGTTTCCATAATTTATAAGAAGAGGTATAAGCAGTCATTATCCCTTGTTTGGGGATATTGTTCAAAGAAACCCAACCGAGTTCATTAGAAGTAGGAAGTTTTACTTGGAAGAAGCAGAAGAACTTATCCAAGGTCGGAGTTAGGGAATAATGTCGACACATGATCTGGTAAGCTCAGACAAATGCCCAGCTATTAGGGTGAAGTTGTGAGGGTGGAATATTAAGGATATTTAAAAGAGATTTTTCAAAGTCGGTAAAGGGCAGTCGAAGATTGAGTTTAGTAAAATAGGTATCGTAAAGGTAGGTATAAAAGGGAGTAGATTCACCCTCTATATAGGAGTCACACACTTTCTCATTCTCGACGCAAGGCTCGATCAAAATGGAATCATTTAAATTGAAGTCGGTAATGGCATTGTTCCGACGAAAGGTAATGATATTAGACGTACTGGTATACCGGGAAGAGAAACGAGTAACTTTGCTGGAGAAGTTTCGGTAAGTTTTAGGGACTTTGGAACCTAAACCTAATTCAGGATCTACATTTACGTTTGCAGTTGCAGGGGAGCTGTCATTATTGCCCTCAGGGGAACCCTCGTCGCTCAGGTCGACAACAGGGATAACATTTTGGGGAGGTCGAGAACTCACAGAGCTCTCAGAATCACTATCATCAAAGATAGAATCGGTCTCAGTAGCACTACTACTCCCTTCAGAATATAAGGGTTCAGACTCAGAGAGGTCTTAGGAATCACTTAGACTTTCCTCAGACATGATAAATAAGCTAGTTTAAGGAGACCGGAAGAAACAGAAATGAAGAAAATCCCAGAGAGAAAAGCCTTACAACAATCAATGAACAAGTAGGCAAGGAGAAGGGGCAGAAATAAGTACCTGTTGAAAGTGAAGAATGCAGAAAGGGCACCCCGATGAAGATGGAAGAAGGGAGGTAGGATAGAGTTTTTGAAAAGGGAAGGAGGTAATAGCTTTAGTTGTGATGAATTCTGAAGCTCTGAAATAACACCAGAAATTCGTAATAGAGAGGTTTTAGGAACAATGTCTGGATGGAGACAAGAATCAGATATATAGTACCTCCAGGTGAAAGGATACGCCCCCCCATCATGATCGTTCAGAACCCAAACGACTTTTGATGGTAGCCGTTGGATAACGAGGATATTGGATGTGTCAGATTAAAAGTGGTGATTCAATGTGTTGATTCATCGCCACCGTTGAAAGTCAAACGTCTTACCATCCTGACCGTTGGAGAGACGACGCGTTAAAGTAGCGCGTAGCACCCATTGGGATGCGCCGTAACCCTTCAGGTCACGCCCCATCAATGCGCAGGCAATGATGATTGTTCAATACCAAGGAAGGACACGTGGCTGAGCTTTAAATGCGAAGATAGAGGGAACGTTTCCTTTATTACATTTGCAAACTTTAAGTCTTTATCAAGATCTCTGGATCTACACAAACAATAGTAGTATTAAGATATTAGGGCGATGAATTCCTTCGACAAAGCAGTCAGAAAGCTTCATGCCATAGGCGAGTAGACTTACACATTTAAGGGCGAGTATCATCCTAACTTAGTCGACGTTGTCGGTAAACCTTATCACTTACGCCTTGCGCACAACTCTATGAGTAGGCTTAGGCTCGCGGGGCTGTGTACGCCCCTTGGGTCTGAGTCGACTAATGAGCCCGATAAAGAAGTCTACAGCCACTCAGATTGGAAATCCACAGTATCGAGGTACATTATCCTTTGCACCTTGCGCACTACTCTACGAGTAGGCTTAGGCTCGTGGGGCTGTGTACTCCCCAAATATTTGGGCCGACTAGCAAGCCCAACGAGGAAGTCTACACCCCCCATTTAGATGAGAAGTCTACACCCCTTAAGTGAGAGGCCTACTGTTGGCTTTAATTGTCAGCGTCACCCTTAGGATTCGATGGGCTTAACATCCCGACCCATGGCGCCTCTAACGGGCGCAGCCCCTTAAGCTAAATGCGGCTCTATCCCTTAAGGAAATAAAGTTGCGCCCTTTCTATCAGCTATAGCTTTTGGCCTGATGGTAAGCGCTTGATCCATAAAGAATTGTGAAGTCTATAAATCAGTTTAAGTATTTAAACATGATTATAAGACTTAGCATCCCTAAGTTTTAATTATTAACAAATAAAATTATATTAAGGACAAATGAGTTTATATAAGAATTGTATAAGATTATGTAAACAGATTCTACTGAGAAAGGTATTGGTTTGTTGATTGTGTTTCAGGTCAGAATAATTATCTGAAGAAGAAGAGTAGAAGATCAAATCAAAAGGACAAAGTGCAGAATCCTAAGAAGAGGAATCTATAACCAAGTTGAAGACTTGAAGACTATATGAAGAATCGAAGATTATTTTAAAGACTCGAAGAAGTGAAGACTCAAAGATGCACCTATCTGAAGTACAACTATCATATGAAGAAATGAAGACAATATGAAGCAGTCTATGTATCTGAAGATTGAACGTGTCAGAATCAGGAAATGATCTCTTGGGGACGTTGCAAAATGTAAAGCACACTTCATCAAATGGAGTACACTCATTTCAGCAGATAAAGCTAGACATGCTTTTCTACCTCGATCAAAGTCTTACGCAAATAAGGAAATATAGCAAAGACTTTCTGCAACGCCTGCTGCACCTGCAACAAAAGGACTTGCGTGCGCAGACCTACTGCATCTACACCTGCTGCTGTCCAGAATGGGTTAGAAGACTAAACAAAAGCAAGCAAGAAAGATGGTTGAATAAAGTACATACAATTCATCCTCTTTATCTCAGAAGAAGAAGATACAAGAAGAAGAAGAAGATACAAAGAAGAATAGAGTTACAATCCTCTTATCAGAAGGAAGAAGCCTTCTGAAGTTTCAACCAGTCTGAAGTATTGAAGTCATTTGAAGTGCGCAACCTGTCTGAAGGATTGAAGTTGTCTGAAGGACGTAACCCGTTTGAAGTATTGAAGCTGTCTGAAGCATCAACCCGTCTGAAGTGGTGAAGCTGTCTGAAGTTTCAATCTGTCTGAAGTCTCAATCCGTCTGAAGCATTGAAGCCTTCTGAATTCCGACGAAGCACTACTTGCTGAAGAGTATGAAGACCTTTTTCTCTCTGAAGATTGCTGAGAAAAGTCATTCTCTGCTACACGGTTCCTTCTCAAGCATATTTATGGAAATGAACACAGAGACCTTTCCTGGTGCTTTTGAATTTCATACACCACTGAGGAAATCTCTGCAACGCAGCATTCGCAGCAACAACGGTGGCAGCTTTATAGCAGCACCTACGTTGTACTATGTCAGACATGTCAGAGCCCTCAGAAGAGTGTCTCACAACGGATTAAAGAGGATTCAATGCTATCTCTAAACGGTAGTATTTCAACGGATATTTCCTCATTGATACAATCCAAAAGAAAGCAGAAGAAAGCTGAAGGAGAAAGCAAAAGCAGAAGAAATTCAAGAGAGAGTATGAAAAACAATACCAAAATATCTCTCATAAAGAAGCACAAAAAACAAGTCTCAGAACGGGATCATCTGTACACCTATTCGCTTAAGGAGAAGCAACCGTTTGAGAAGCTATTACACAACGGCTATATGAGCCACATCATCATCAGCTCAACAGTATTATGAATCATCTTTAACGGCTATATTCAAGCAGAACATATAAATAGCCTCAAGATTGAATCTGAAGATGTTGGTCGGTCCAACAAGTTGTTGTTGTTAACACAACCAAGTTGGCATGATTGCCCAACCAGTTGTGGGAGTTAGATTAACTGCCCAACCAAATGGAGTTAACTAGGCTGAGTCCCAAATGGTTAACAAGAGTTGACTTGAGCTAAAGTGGATCAACAATATGTCAACAAAGTTTGATTAGAGAGTTGGTTCTCGAATCAATCGGGCTACTGACTAGCTGGTCAGTTAGTCATGTTGTTCAGTTGATCTGTTTGATCAATTAAGTTGGTTGTTGGTCTGAAGACAACCATGCTGAGTAAATGACTATCAAACTGGGTACTGTTTGAAGCTTTGAAAATACCTTGGTATTCCAATGATACGGGTGAGAATGTAACCCATGGAAACCAATGGTTAGAGGATAAGGCTGGGGCTTAATTTCATATCTTAGTTAGCCTCTCAGAGGATGTATTCCTCATACAGGGATTGTATTTAATTCAAACACTTGTATCACTATCTATCCTTGTATTTAGTTTGTAATGACTGTATCCTGAGTATGTACTCAGTAATCTCTATGTACAAGAAGAATCTGAGTTGAGAGGTTCTAGCGAACATCTAACTTAGATTGAGTAGTAATACTCAACACTTGAATAAGTGTCTGAGAGCCTGGAGAGGCTTGGTGAAAGAAAGTACACTTGGTCTAGAGCTTGGAGAGGCTCGATAGAAAAGACTACTGCATGGGTTGCCTGGAGAGGTAGTTGAAAACAAAGAAATACCCGGTTGGTCTGGAGAGGCTGTGAAGAATACTCGATAGACCATGTGTGCCTAAGAATACTCGATTGGTCTGGAGAGGCCGTGAAGAATACTCGGTTGGTCTGGAGAGGCCGTGAGGAATACTCGGTTGGTCTGGAGAGGCCGTGAAGAATACTCGGTTGGCCTGAAGAGGCTGTGAAGAATACTTGTATCTGTGGTTTCAGATAGTGAAAATCCAGTGGTGGTTTGCCACTGGGGCTGGATGTAACTCACGGTGATGTGGGTGAACCAGGATAAATTTTGTGCCTAAGTTTCCTTTCCCTTAATCTCTTTTATTTCCAGTTCTGCATTTACTTTGGGGATTGAAAAGTATTTTCATAATCACCATATCATAACAATTTCAATCAAACAAGTTTTCAAAGATAATTAAAACTCAAATCTCTCTCATATCGTTTGAGATATTACAGAGAATGTATCTTGAAGAAGTTCTGAAATAGGTGTCTGAAGTGAGTCTCTAAAGAACTCAGTTAAGAACCTGAATCAAACTTCAGACGATCTTCAGTCTGATGAAGTATTTTAGAAACCATTCTAAAAGATACTCCTTGTAATAATCTTCAGAAGATACTTTGAGAAACTTCCATTTAAAACAATCTTAAGACCGTTTTGAAAGATTATCAATCTCATCATTCGTATTTTCCGCATGTTTCATTTAAACTCTGATTTTAAGATTGGTCTTTGAACGTTGTTCTTTTTAAAATGATATATTAAATCAAAGATTTTCAAAATTATTCAATAAAGTTTTAAAACACTATTCAACCCCCCTTCTAGTGTTCCCTGTGGTTTTAACAATTGGTATCAGAGCTCACCTTCGGGTTGAGCATCTAACAAATGCAGAAGGAGTAGATCCTCAGAAGATGGAAATCTCACCAAGCTGAAGCAACTCTGAAGAATGATAATGAGAATAGGAAAATCATTTTCCAAAACTCATTATTCATAGAACTAAAGCACAGGACGTAACTGGAAAAGGAAAGTGTATCTATCTCTAGATCACAAACTGGTAACACCTTTCCTATCTAAATTTAAATTTTAAATTTAAGTATAGTTAACTATCTGTTGCATGATTTGTTTTATTGAAATTGTTTATAGTATAAAAATGTGCTTCATGATCTGTTTGTTTGAACTCATTAATTCTTGAATATATATTTATTTTAATTATGTGAAAATAAACTATTGCATGCTATGTGTTTTATATGTATATTGTCTAATCCGTTTTGTGTATATACTAGTTGAATGTCTTCATTATCTAATTAAAGTTGAATGGTCGTGCATATTTATAGATTATTTTCTGTATCATATGTATGAATACATGTGTACATTTATTTAAGTAAATGAAGAGTCGTAGGTATTATTTGCTTTATTTAAGGTATGTGAAACGACACGACTTGAATCATTGAATCATTAACTGGTTACTCTCAATCGGCACAATGCACTACTTCCCACACCGGTTCAGTGCACGTAACCACCTTTCATTAATGCCTGAAGCACGCTCTCTTGCTTATATAAAAGGATTGGATGATCAACATGGAAATTACACTCCATTCAAATCCTTTCTCTAAAAAGCCAAAGCATCCTCATCTCAGAAAGATCAATTGTTCCATAGTACTCATGGCAAATACTTCAGTACTAACAAGTAACCTTGCTCTCTCAGTTTTTAATGAGAGAATCATCCCATGTAAGATGGTAAATCTCTCGAAATTTGACGAGGCAGATTACAAGATTTCTGAGTATTTTGATGTTGTTGGACGGACTCCATACTTCAACAACATTTCCTCCTCCTGGCATAAGGAAAGTGTAATGGAGTTTTGGGACAATATCAAGATCATATCTGAATCCAACAGAACTGGGATTGAAACAAAGGTAATGGGAAGATCACTGTTTGTGGACACCAAACTTATTGCTAAAGTTATAGGTGTTCCTGACAGAGGGGAACAATACTTCCAAAGATGGGAATCGTTACATGGTGGAACATTTGTTCTTGACCAACATCTTTTTGGAAGAAGAATATTTTCCCCTTTCAGACCTTCTCAACTTCTGAGCATACCCAAAGCCCTCCTTGCTATACTAAACTGTTGTATTCTCCCTAGGGGAAGAAACAATTTGGCTGTAAGCATGATGGAGAGGTTTGTATTGGGACTCTTGTTGACAAAGAAGAAAATAAATCTCCCATGGGTGTTGATGTATCAGATGATGTTCAGAGGTGAGATGTGCAATAAGAATCTCTATCCTTATAACACCTTAATCATGAAAATTCTATTGCACAAGGGATTTCCTATGGAAAGTCTCTTCGATCATAACACCGGTAGTGTTTGTATGCACAAGTTACTTCCTAAATATTTGTTTTTTCATGCATAAAGTTATCCTTCCTTCTTCACAAGTCCATCCTTTTGACAGGTTAGAAATGGTGTGGCATTTATATATGTAGGTATTCAAGCAAGCAATTTATGTTATAGTACTGGGGAGCGGATTCAATAACACTTTAATCAAGTCACAGTGACTTTCTTGTCTTAGTAGCTAGCTATTGGATTGGATAAATCTAATTCTTTAGAGATTTTGCAACCTATCCTGAAATACTTTTCTTAAAAAAAAACATTTTCTATTTTACATGGTTGGCGCTAGCGGTGTAATTAGGTTGGGTTGGATCGGGTTTGAGGTAACATCAAGTCCGAACCGATAGAATGGTGGTGGGTTGGGTTGTTGGTTCAGGTTTTATTTTTTGGATGAGTAACCTGACCCGAATATGTTCGGGTTGGGTTTGGTTGAATCATCAGGTTAGGAGCATTTTTTTTAAAATGTGAAAGATGAAATGAAATTAAAATATAAAATGAAGAAAAGAAAAGAAATAGAGAAAAATAAATTGAGAGGTGTAGATGAATAGGATTTAGGGAACCACCTCTGCTTGTGCTACCGCTGCGCCTATTTTTGTTCTTTCCTTGTAGGAAAATGAAATAAGATTAGAGCTTGTTTTTTTGGTTTGGTTTGGTTTGGGTCTATCGGGTTCATCATAGGCAAACCCGAGACCCGAACCGAACCAAATCAGGTTCAAAAGAAAATGTCCGAACCGAACCGAATACCCGAACCAAACCATTAAATATCTTTGGGTTAGGTTGGATTTGTCGGGTTCACAGATTGGGTCGGACCCACTTACACCCCTAGTTGGCGTGCAAGATTGATGAAAGGAACTATGCAACTTCTTTGTTGCTCGACGTCTGAGAAGCTTAATCATCTTCACCATTCTCGTCAAGTCGCCATGGTAGAGTAGATCCTAACCACAACACCACCTGATTAGTTCTTCTTCCTTCCTTATTTTTACTACATAAGCCTATTTGTTATCTGATAATACTTTAATTGTAGGTTTGATTTGAGGCCACTGATACTAATGATGACTTCACTATGCTCTTTTTTATTTTTGCAGTTTCTTATGATCTTCAATGTGTAGAGAGTAAATAAATCTTGTAGACAGGTTAAGAAATTCTAAAATTTAGTTCTTCTATTTTCTCATTTCTGTATCTTTTCTGAAAGAAGATGGAAACAAAAGAATATACCTAAGCATAAAATTAGTTCCAGCTAATTTTTGTTGCTCCTTTCTGGCTCATATCGTTTTGCGATGTGCTGGTTAATATATTTTTTTAGTAAACTACCAAATCGGTCCCTGACTTTTTAGGGTCATGCAATTTAGTCCCTAAGAAATAGAAAATTCTAATGTAGTCTCTGACTTCTTGCTTTTTCTATCACTATAATCTAACTGCATGTTTCCTGTTAATTTTTTATTTGTCGCGTTTAATGACACTTTGTCACACTGTTTGTCACTAAAGTGTCTACCGTGACACAAAAATGATGTGATTTTGTCAAATTTATAGCTTAAAGGCTTCAACTCCAACAGTCGTGTGTTTCCTTATTCTCCATTTTCCTCTTTTCTTCCCCTTCTTCAGTGGAATGTCTCAACCCCAATGACGTTATTTTTGTGCCCTAATGGCAAATAGTGTGATCACATAGTGTTACGAAACATAACACATCATAAAAAAATTAACGGGAAACACACATTTGGATTATGGTGATAGAAAAAGCAAGAAGTAAGAGACTATATTGGGGCTTCTATTTCTTTGAGACTAAACTACATGACCATAAAAAAGACAGGGACCATTTTGCTATTTACTCTTTTTTTCTCTCTTTTCTGGTATGCTTTTAATGATTGATTATATGATTTTATTAATTCCTTGATTTCCAAATGTCAGCATCAATTTTTATTGTGGCACAAATGTCAGTCTAACAATTGATTTATGGCCAAATATTACACAATTCTAAGCCAGGCCGACTGCTATGTTTTGGGTGTGTGTTTTATACTGCTCTTCTTATGTGTTTACTTTATGGCATGAGCTCTAGGCTTGGTTTTGCATCCCTTGACTATAGCTATATGCAAAAAAGAATACCAGTGTACCATATCGGATAGAAGTTCACCTCGGCCTGCCCAGTGCATATCGGTCGGTTCGAGGAAAGGGGTCCGCATACATTGAACCAATTTAGAAGTGTATGAATTACAACAAATCATATGATCAATCAACATAATGACTTGGGGGGACAGACTGAAATCAATAAGGAATGTATTCAAAATAGATAGTGGAATTGAAGGTGCTGACAATCCAGGAACCATAACCAACACATATTGTAGGTCAAATGGCTACACCTATATAAAGGACTTTAGGAGACAAGTACAAGACACACACACACTTTTCTTAACATTAGCTTTGTCGTTGCTCTACCGCATCAAAATCTTATTCTGGTTTAGTAGAGTAGGATTTTGGCTTTGTAAGAATATTTGGCGCCCACCGTGGGACTCTTGAAGGCCCAACGCTACAGGAGCTTGTCTAATAACTTGAGCAACTCATACAAGAGAATCAGCGAGTTAAGGATGAAAATAGAGCAATGCAATAATGTCTCAAAGATTTGCAAAATTACAGAGAAGATGGAGAAACAGAAGACACATCACATTCATTTGAAGCATGTCCACTCTCCATCCATGAGGAACCACGTGTGGATCAGAACCCACCAACAGATACACATTTCCATCCTTTCTTTAGTTTTATTAGGTCAATTCCTCTACCTAGGTATTTTAAGTTTCCGGACTTATCAATTTATGATGGAACTACAGATCCAAATTCTCACCGTTTTAAGTTTCTCTGATTTCACACTGTTATGCTTACAACAGGTGCTACTGACCCTATTTTGTGTAAGATTTTTCCAGGAACTCTTACGGGACCCACTTTACAGTGGTACTCGACTTTAGCACATGGATCCATAAAAGGCTTTGAAAAATTCAACATAGCCTATCAAAACCAGTTTTCGTCTAGCTATCTATTTAAAAAGACAGAAGATAGCCTATTCAGCATCCTACAAAGGGACGACGAACCATTCAAAGACTACATCAACCGATTCAACAAAGAAGCCATGGAGGTTAAGGAAATTGATCAAAAAACACTTGAGGGTGATCATCAATGGCTTGAAAGAAGGACAGTTCACTGATGAATTGGCGAAATCTAAGCTGATCGACATGTTAGACTTCAGACTCAAGGCTTCAGGCTAGACTAACGTTGAAGAAGCAGTTATGGCTAAAAGACGCTTAAGGGCTATGCTAACTAAGCCTTTAGGAAAGGATCAAACTCAGAACGATACTCTGGTATCTATGCAACAACCTTGAACAAATTTTCCCTTTCATAACGATCATGTCAAGAAAGTGGGACGATCGAATAAGCAACCTAGGCCAGGGCCTGCATTCGACCGATTTACACCCTTGACTACTAAAAGAGGCCAAATACTGTGTGAAGTCTATGATTCGAGGATTATTGAACTTCCCCCTACGCTGAAAAATATACCTGAAGGTGTGGATAGAACTAAAAGATATGAGTTTCACAGGACATTTGGTCATGACACAGAGGATTGTTGAACTCTAAAAAATCAAAGTGAGCAGCTGATCAGACTAGGACATCTCGGTCGGTACATTTATGATGGAAAACACAGAGAAAGAAAGGAGACAACAAGAGTGGATTATCCCAAGAGAATAAATAGAGATGAATCCCTTGACCGGAATCCAGGTCCGAGCACTCAAGATTGTACGTTTGGTAAACAAAAAGAGATTTGTTTCCCCAAGTAAATTTTCTCCTACAATTTCTTTTTCTAACAAGGATTTTGAAGGTATGAAGAATATTAATCAGGATGATCCAATGGTCGTCCGAGTAAATATAGAAGGATGCTCAGTCAGAAGAGTCATGATCATTCAGGGCAGCTTAACAGTTGTATTGTTTTGGAAGACTTACGAAGTGTTAGTTTATGCACTAGAGACTTATAAGTTTTATTTTGAACATCCATCACTTGTATCATATTATTTTATGAAGTCAATTCCTTTTATTAATTCTTTTAGAATATAATTAATGTCCTTAGAATAGTAAGCTTAAACTTCATAAGAAATCAAGTAGATGACTTGATCGTGAGATCTTATGAAGAACTATTCTTAAAATAGTCCCTGGTCAAGCATCATCTTAGGACAAAGGATGCATTTAGACTAGTATGTGAGTTCATTGGTGATCACATCTCACGGATCATGGATATGAGATATCATGTGCTCACAGGTACATATTAAGAGTAATGGTGTACTAGTCTGACCCACCTTAAGAACGTTGCATGGATTGTTACATAAGTGTCATGAACGTTTCTTATATTGATAAGTGTTATATGAAGTCCTTTGACCTGAAATCACTACGATTCCTACATAAGGAGTTATGTGTTTTAAATATCATCAAACGTTGCCTGTAACAAGGTGATCATAAAGTTGGTATTTGGACATATAATAAATTATATGGTGGAATGTGAGTGACCTAGATGGGATTTGTCCCTCTTATGTAACATGAGTTATATCTGTAGGCCTCTTGATAAAGTTAGACTACAAAATGTATGGCCATGCTCAAGAGGACAACTTTTGGTTCTAATGGCATCTACAAGATAAATGTAACATATTTATTAGTTAATGCTATTACTTCTTATAACATTATCATTGGGAGGTCGACCTTAAATGCCTTAGGGGCGATCGTTTCGACTCTGCATAATTAGACCGAACAGTTTGAAAGAACAGCTCCGAATACACTCCTCATAATTAGACCCCAGGGAAGACTTTTCAGACAGGAGACCTCAGCCGATCGAGGAGTTGAAGTTTGTACAAATTGGTAAGGAGCTTGGTCAAACAACACGATTGGGAACCAACCTTTCTTTGCACGACGAGCAGTGACTTACTGGGATATTAAAGGCCAATTCAGCCTTATTTTTCTGGACTCCTGCTGATATGCCGAGAATTGTTCCCGATTTCATATGTAACAAGCTAATGATAGACCGAAAATGGAAACCAGTTGCCCAGAAGAAAGAAGACTCAGAGAATAACGAAGGAATGCAGCTTTGGAAGAATCAAAGAAATTTCTGAATGTAGGTTTTAACAGAGAAATAGAATACACAACCTGGTTGTCTAACGTGGTGATGGTAAAAAAGCAACTTGAAATTCGAGGATGTGCACTGATTTTACCGATTTAAATAAAGCATGCCCAAAGGATGCATATCCCTCTACCCAACGTTGATCATCTAGTTGATGGAGCTTCAAGATATAAATATCTGAGTATCATGTACGCGTATTGAGGACACAATCAAATCCGAATGAACCCATCCGATGAAGAAAAAATGACTTTTATAATTGAAATGGAAAACTACTGCTATAAAGTTATGCCTTTCGGTTTAAAAATGCTGGAGCGACCTATCAGAGGTTGATGGACAAGGTTTTCTCAGAACAAATTGGGAAAAATATTGAAGTATACGTTGACGACATGGTTGTTAAATCACCTGCTGAAAGAATTCATGCGGAGGATCTAAAAGAAATCTTTACCTAACTAAGAAAATACAATATGCAATTGAACCCGGAAAAGTGCTCTTTTGTTGTTCAGTCTGGGAAATTCTTAGGTTTCATGCTTACTGACCGAGGAATTGAGGCGAACACAGAAAAGTGTCAAGCAATCCCGTCAATGAAAAGCCCTTCAAACATGAAGAAAGTACAAAGATTAGCTAAAAGGGTGGTGGCATTATCACGCTTTCTATCCAAATCCGGAGAGCGTCCAAGACCCTTTTTTCAATCCATTAAACAGGGGGCAAACTTTAGTGGACGGAGAAATGTGAACAAGAATTTCAACAAATCAAACAGTACTTACCAACACCTCTAATTTTGAAGAAACCTGATCCAGAGAAGGAGGTTTTACTATATTTAGCAGTAAGTGACAAAGCCATCAGTGTCGTGATGGTACAAGAGTACACAGAAGGGCAATAGCCAATATACTTCATAAGCTGAGCCCTCCAGGGACCTGGGTTAAGGTACCCAAAAATTGAAAAGGTAATTCTCGCTTTGATAACAGTTGCAAGAAGGTTAAGACTGTATCTTCAATTACATCAGGTCGTGGTCAAAACCGATCAACCCATCAAACAAATCTTACACAAACCAGAGTTAGCAGGAAGAATAATAATGTGGTTAGTAAAACTATCACAGTTTGGTATCCAATACCAACCAAGGGGACCCATAAAATCCTAGATCCCAGCTAATTTTTTAGTAGAATTAACACCACCCGAGGAAGAACAAAAGGAGGCCCAATGGACGTTGTATGTAGACGGTGCGTCAAACATCAAAGGAAGCGGAGCAGGAATCATTCTTGAGGGACCGAACAACTTAATATTAGAACAATCTCTCCGATTCAAGTTCAGAGCAAGCAATAACCAAGCGAAGTACGAAGCACTTATAGCCATGCTGATCTTGGAAAAAGAAGTCAGAGCAACTTCAGTAGTTGTTTTCAGTGATTCTCAACTAGTCACTGGCCAAGGCTGAGAAGAATATCAAACTAAAGATCCACAACTTACCAGGTACTTGATTAAGGTTAAATATTTAGTTTCTGGTTTTGCAAAATTCAAAATTAAACATATCACAAGAGAGCAGAACCTCCGAGCTGATTTGTTATCAAAATTTGCAAGGACAAAAAAGCCAGGATGTAATAAGATTGCCATCCAAGAAACCCTTCAGAAGGCAAGTATAGAGGAGGAAAAATTTTAAATATTAATATAGGAAGTTCGTGGATCACACCATTTCTCCAATTCTTCCAGCACTAGCAGTTTCTTGACGACTCGATCGAGGTGCAAAGGGTATCTTATCATACCATTTTTTATGTGGTTGTGAACGAACAACTATACCAAAGGGGTTACTCGTCATTATTGTTGAAATGTATTCATGAAAATCAACAAGAATACATATTAAAGGAAGTTCACGAGGGAGCTTGTGCAAGTCATGTCGGGGGGTAGATCCCTAGAGGCAAAAATTTTACGCCCCGGTTTCTACTGACCAACATTGAGAGCAGATGCAAGAGAATTTGTTAAGAAATATGATGCCTGCCAATGTTTCTAAAAGTAAATCATATGAATCCAAAAGAATTACTTATGATTACCTTTCCTTGGCCTTTTGCAATCTGGGGGGGTCAACTTAGGCCCTTTTCCATTGGCTCCCGGGCAAGTCAAATACTTGGTCGTAACAATCGACTATATCACCAAATGGGTCGAAGCAGAACCCATAGCACCCATTTCATCGAGAAAAATCAAGAGGTTCGTTTGGAAGCAAATAATTTGTCGCCATGGGATCCCGAATTCCATCATCACAGATAACGGGAAACAATTTGACTGCAAGGACTTCAATTAGCTATGTGACAAATACTGAATAACCCATTAGAAGACCTCAATTGAACATCCTCAATCAAATGGCCAAGCAGAGGCAGTTAATAAGGTTATCTTAACAGGATTGATCAGAAAATACTGGGGAAGCAAAGGGAAGATGGGTTGAAAAGTTACCTATGGTGCTTTGGGCTTACCATACAACACCTCAATCAGCGACCGGAGAAACTCCTTTCATATTGACTTATGGAAGTAATGTCATGATTCCAATTGAAATCTCAATGTCAAGTCCACGAGTTGCTAATTTCAACTTTGAAGGAAATGAAGAAAACCTTAGAACAGATCTCGACCTGTTAACAGAAGAAAGAGAAATAGCTCATCTCAGAGTACAAGTATGTAAAGATCGGTCAGCGAGAAAATACAATTCCCGGGTACAACCCCGAAAATTTAGGATGGGTGATTTAGTCCTTCGAAAGATCGAGCAAGCTAGAAGAGATTCCAAAGAAGGAAAATTATGAACGAATTGGGAAGGCCCATTTAGAGTCAAAAAGGAAGTCGAAAAATGGGCATATGAACTTGAGAAGCTATCAGGGAAGCAAATCCCAAGGACTTGGAGTGCCAAGCATTTAAGACTTTAATTTAGTTAAAGATCAAATGTATGACAAAAGTTGGATTGAGTACTCTTTTTCCTACCTAAGTTTTTTATCCTTAAGGAGGTTTTTGGCAGAGAAGGTTTTAATGAGGATCAGTACAGACTATAAATTAATGAAGTTGTTTTCAATTATAAGGTCTCCAATAGCTTACAAGTTTTTGCCAATAACTCTAAAAACCAAGTAGAAACTCGGGGTAATGAGTTCGTTCATATCAAGTTTTCACCAATAACTCTAAAAACCGAGTAGAAACTCGGGGTAACAAGTTCATTCATATCAAGATTTAGCTAATAAATCTAAAACTCGAGTAGAAACTCGGGGTAACGAGTTAGTTCATATCAAGTTTTCGCCAATAACTCTAAAAATCGAGTAGAAACTTGGGGTAACGAGTTCGTTCATATCGAGTTTTCGCCAATAACTCTAAAAATCGAGTAGAAACTCGAGTCAACGAGTTTGTTCATATCAAGTTTTTTTTATATCTTTTTTAGTGGAACAGTTCACATTCTCTTCTTGGAAAATACATAGGAAGAAATCACGCATCTTTATCTAAAAAGATTGATTTTACACCAGAAGACTACCTACAACACACAAGGTTGCCCAAAGGGTGAAGTTGGCTGAATGTCTCTAGAAGGGGGGGTTGAATAGAGACTTGTAAATATTGTACCTGAAAACACACACTTAAATTCACGTTGAGACATGATCTCAAGTTTTGACACTTGGAGTCTCATATAGGTTAGGTGAGATGTTGTCTCAACAATAATTATGTAATCAAGTAAAGATGATTTGATGATAAATGAAACTTGATTATCTTTGAATAGATTTGATTTAGTTTAGTAAAAAGAATTGGGATGTGAGAATGATTAGCTCATCAAATGTTAAGACCTTGAAGGAGAAAGAGTGAGACTGTTGACTGATCTCAGGTTGAGATAGGATTTGAGATGAGATAGGTCTGAGGTGAGATGTAAGATGAGATGCATGGATATAGTTTAGTAATTTCAGTTTGGTTTTCTCTGAACAGATTTATATTAACAAACAGATTAGAGACGTGAGATGCATAATATAAATAAAGAGATAGGGAGAAGAGATGCACACAGAGATTTATACTGGTTCACCCACAACCTTGGGCTACGTCCAGTCCTCACAACTCGTGAGATTTCCACTATTGACAAACCCGTCAATACAAGTATTCTTACAGCCTTTTCAGGACGCCCCTCACACCAAGCATAGGCACTCCTACCTTGGTTGAGTCTCAAGTATTCTTTGTTCTCAACTGCCTCTTCAGGCAACTCATGCAGTATTCTTTATTTTCAACTGCCTCTCCAGGCAACTCAGTGAGTATTCTCTTTACAGTGTCTCTCCAGGCTTTACAATCGCTCACACTAAGCTCAGGCACCTCCTGACTTAGTTGAGACTTGGTGGGATGAGATGAGATGTGATTGATCTAGCTTGGACTACATACAAAGTATGGATAAACCGTGAGCTCAGCTAGATGGCAGCTCTCTAAATCACTCAAAGAGTGTATATAAAACAGTACAAAACAAGAGCTAAACCTACTACAAGATATTGGCTAAGATAGCATAGGTAGGTAGGTTGAGATTCACTTGAGACTTAGATTTTTCTGGTTGTGCAGCAGCATCTCTGCTGAGTCTCACTGTGTCTCTCCCCACTGTCTCATCATAATGAGACTTCCTTTTATAGTCTTCAGAAAAACTAGCCGTTAACTAGCTGTTGGAAGAGAGAGAAGCTGACTTTCACTTTTCTGTCATGTGCACAGTACTTTTCTTGGTGCAGTCTCTGCTGTGACAGTGTACTTGCGTTGACTAGCTTTTGCTGCTGAGTCTGATCTCTGCATCTGATCTTGAGACTGCATCTGATCTGAGACGTCTCATGTCTGAATCTGATCTCTGTGTCTGATCTTGAGACTGCATCTGATCTAAGACTGTCTCATGTCTGATTCTGCATCTTAAGTTGAGACTGCATCTCAAGTCTGATTCTGCATCTCTGTTGAGACTGCATCTCAAGTCTGATTCTATATCTCTGTTGAGACTGCATCTCAAGTCTGATTCTGCATCTCTGTTGAGACTGCATCTTAAGTCTGATTCTGCATCTCTGTTGAGATTTCATCTGGCTGCGTCTGTTCTTGAGACGACGTCTCAATCTGTCCTTGCATCTCAAGCTGAACTAGCATCTGTTCATTGCTTGCATCTCAAGCTGAGCTTGAGTCTCTTTAGGCTTTATGCTGAGATCTCTTTTGAGCATTGGTCTTAAGCTGATTTTTAGACTGAGCTTGCATCTGAACATGAGATAGCATCTTATGCTTGAGTCTGCGTCTCATCTTGAGTTTCAAATATTGGTCTTCTTGATGCAACTTAATTCATTGATTGAGCTCATCTTGACTTGACTTGATGATTGACATTTCTAGTAGAGACCCTTTCTGATTTTAGATGAGACTTTACTTTGATGTGCACCTCTCTCTCAACTTGGGCTAACTTCATATTAAACCATTCTAAGCTTCTTGAAGACTTTCTGATAAATGATATGTCTTGAGGCTTTCTTCTGAAATTACCTTCAGCATATTGAACTTCTAAGCTCTGCCTGTTCTTCAAAGACAATTCTGAAGTCTGATGTTTCTTAATAATAGGATTCTGATCTTTCTGAATCTCAGGAAGGACTTTCATTAATTACTCAATCTCAGACTAATCTTTATCTTCAACATAAGTCTGAGGCTTACTACCAGTCTCAATCTGTGCTAGCCTCTCAATCTCAGTCTGAGCTTGTGGTTCTTCTGATCTTTCTGAGTTCTTTGCTAAGCGTACGAATCCTGTCTTTCTAAGATCTCACACAAAACATCAGTAACTTCAAGAATAGAAAACATTAATTTTGATCAATAGGTTTGTTGCCATTGAAACCAAATCTCAGAGGGTTTTTGCGCCAACAATCTCCCCCTTTTTGATGATGACAAACCTATTTGAATAAAATTAAGTTTTCATGCATAACAACATGTAAGAGATCACATTCAAATGAACTCCCCCTGAATTCATGCGTGTAACAATGTTTAATGCAAACTATAATATCATAGCATGATTCAGAATTATGCTATTATGCACATGATTGCTTTCCTATTTCTCCCCCTTTTGGCATCAACAAAAAGATGGAAGGAGAAATATCAAATACATAGCATAAGAAAAATCTGTCAAATAATCACCTCCTATTGATTTTCAATCATACTAATGACATTAAAGACATGATCTTTCTTATCAAGCATATGGATGATCTCAATAGAGGGTTTTGAGCAAGAGACATATGCAATAATATTCTCAATTACCCTAGAATGATAAAACAATAGATCACACATATGGTTATAACAATGATCACAAGAACTTTATATGAGGCAATATGATATGGAAAGGGATAAATGCTCCAATAAGTATAGTTAGAATAGAAAAATCAAAGACTAAGGTAAGAAGAAGAGCTTTTAGAGTCCAGATTCCAGAATTCCTTAGTAACTTGATATCCATATTTTGCATAATCTCTCTTACTAAGTTCAGAATCTTTTTAAACTTCATTCTTACAATTTTCTCTTTGATCATCTTGCACAATTTAATCTCCAAGAGAGCTATTTTCCCATTCTCTTTTCAGTGTGACATTTCCTCTCCAAAAGAATAAAGAATGATTTTTAGGATTGTAGAGAAAAGAGGTATGTGCATTCATCTATAAATGATCACTCCCCAACTGGGTCAACATACATGGATAAAACATTAGCAAATAATTTGACTAACTCCCCCTCAAGATGTGAAGGTTCTGCTTATATTTCCCAAGTTGCTGGTTTAGCAACTCTTTAATAGCTGATGCAGAAAATTCAACTTTCAGAATGATCATTATTTAGTCCAACATTGAGTAGGGGATGCAGTTAGGATTGAACATTAGAAAACATAACTCAATCTTTAAACCAGAACAATGATTTATTCTGTTTTGCATACTTGATTAGATGATAGAAATTTCATTTGATGCATATTCAAGTAGCAAGAATACATTCAGTCACAAAGATTGAACCAACTACTCCCCCTAAATGTGTTACTCACCTTGAATTTTATGCCCATAGTGAGTTAACTTTGTAGAACATGGATAAAAGACATAAAAGATCAAGATTACAGATTTTAGACAGCAGGGGAACACAGAACAGAAATTTATCAATATGATTTGCAGATAAGATCATAATCAAAGCACATTTTTCAGCAAACAAGATCTGTTCTGATAATTTTTTAAAGATTGTGATATTCAATGTTAAGTTCCTTTCATACTCATTGATTCCCCTAATATTCCAAATCATAATATGCACATCAATTTGATACAATAATTTACTTTTGATATGCCAGAGTTTATCACAGACTTGGGAATTAAGAGGACATTGTCAAAGATATCACTTTCAAGAGATCAAGTCTCACTATTTTTCTATCATATATACTTAATCTTTGACAAGTACTGCTCCTATCATAGATTGATCTAGAAATTCATATTCTATCACAATAAACCACATCATGACAACTTTCCAATGCCACAAAAATCAACTCATTTGGATTGGTACAACAAGAGATATTTTAACTTGAAGTTTCAGCACCAAATCAGAAAACATCCATTGACTTAGCTACTTTAATCTGTACTTGTGCGTTATTTCTAGTTCATAAAAATATGAGATTTCAACACAATAAACTAGACATCACAAGCTTTAAAATGATATAAAAGTCATTTCATTTGGAGTTTTCTACCATAAGATATGAGTGACTAAAGTTGGCGGTTCTATAGTAGAGTGCTTACTGTGACAGGTCTGGTTTTTCATTCACTGTGATCAATCTATGCATCCAAAATTAGTGAAAATTAATACTGTTAAACCATAGAATAACATCTTTCAAATCCAACTGGTTTCATTTGAAAAGGATTTTCCTAGCTCCAGATGTGAGCATTCAAAACGGATGTGTTCAAATTTGATCAGATGAGAGATCAGTCAACTTGAAGTATTTGCTGGGAATTATGCAGATGATGCAAAATTCTGAAACTTTCCAGTCAAATACTTATATGAGCTAGCTTTCACACAAAACTTGTTTCACTCAAAAATCATTTCTGAAGCTCTAGTTATGATCAATTTAAGTGAACAGGTTTATTTCAGTCTTTGTATCAGTGAGACTATGTTCACGAATTTACTGGCACTGTTGTGGTTGGTATAAAAATCTCAAAATTTCCAGTTTGATACTATTTTGAATTATCTTTCCAATAAAATTGGTCTCACAGAAAAATAATTTCTACAGCTCCCGTTATGATGATTTTAAGTAAACAGGTTTCTATGAGCATTTGTAGAACTGCAGCTGTGTTAACAAATTATCTGGTACTTCTCTGCTTAGTATAACAGCTTCAAACTTTCCAGTTTTGCACTATTATGAGTTATCTTTCCAGCAAAATTGGTTTTACTTAAAAATCAATTTTGTAGCTCAAGTTATGATCATTTTAGTCAGGCTATATCAGAAACATTTCTGCATACAGTGCAATAACCTTTTTGCCTTCAACTTTCACTTGTTTCAAAATCCTTTTTATGAGTCTTCAATCTCATAGTTTTCTTTTTATATCAATTTCTTAGAAGATTGACTTGATTAAAGGAATGGAGATCATATAGGCTTGGCTTGTAGAAATGTTTCCCTTAAACAATTCAATCTTTCCAAGTTTACTCTTTTCTCTTTTATCATGAAATTGACTCAAGGATATCTTTTCATATGATCAGCTCATGTTTCATCATACATGGATTTCAAACTCAAATTCTTCACATGATGCAAGATCATAACTTAAGCATATGTTGCATTATAGCATATTCACAATAGTTAAGATTCAAAAACTGTATTAAGATCATGACAGAGAAGCATTCAGAATTCTAATTATCCAAACAGCACAGAATCATTCAAATAAGCATATTTGACATTGAAAACTGAATTCTAAATTCTGCATAGTGCCATCATGCTTTAAATTCTATCTTCAAAATGAGAACAACAAGAATTATCACATATGCATCATCATGGAAGATTAGAGTTTCAGAGTACCTTATGAATCATTCCTCAAGCTGTCACTTGAACCATATGACTTAAGAATTTGCAGCTTGATACATGTAGAGACAGGCTCAGCCTTTTCATTAGACTTAGTAATTTCCTTGTCCCTTCTTCTTTTTAGAAGCTTCTTTATCTTTCTCATATTGTGGGAAATCTCTTGCCCTCTTGAGCAGTAGCCATTATCTCAGCTGACTATGATTTATGGATTTCCTTTTGTTCTGTCAGAATTAGAGCTTCAACAAGAGTTTCACTTGGCTGTGTTATATATTTCTGTTTAGGCATCAGTCTTAGTCTCAACTTGAGACTCATATGAGACTCTTCTCAAGTGCAGCTTTTACTTTCTTGCTCTTTATAATTTCTGAATCATTCTTTTGGCTTGGATATGAGGATTTTCTCATATTGTTCTTGTTGAGATCCAAGCATTCCACTTTGCCTCCAAATCTACAATCTTTCTCATCTCAAGTGTAGGATTAGTCTCGTCAAAACTAATATGCATATTTTCTTTCACATATTGAGCAATGAGATTGTAGACTTTATAGTTACTTGGATGTAATAGAATGTTCAGAAAATATTTAGATTTGAAATTGGAATCTTGTTTTAAAGATATGAATGTGCAAAGCACTTTCCAACAAGAGGATACCTATCATTTGATACTCCAAACTCAAAGTAAGCTTATGAGACATTCAAAAATATAATTTCTCTGCTGTTTGAATTTTCAAATAAGAATAATGATGATCAAACAGATTTTCATGCCTTTTGCAAACATGGTCTTTACAAGTCTATCATACTTATATATTAAAACACCCATGATGTCATTAAAACTAGTAGAGACATAAAACAGAATTTATCAATGATTTTGATCAAGTATGTTTTAGTCCAAGTGCAAGGAGGGATAAGAGATTGATATTACCAAAGAGGGTTCCCTGTATGAGCAGTTTCATCCTCCAATCTTAATGGCAATGATGACTGTAATAAAGTGATCAATCTCAAGGATTGCAGCATCTTTAAACTACCAATCGGAAGGAACCAGCTTATTCATGCTTGAATCTTTTATGTCATTTTATTTTGGACTATGAACTCTTCGGTGGTCTTCTTTATTCTATTGGATTAGCACAAATTTTCCAAGGTGTAGACTCAATGCATCTTCAAACTATTTGGAGGTTCTCTTCATGAAGACAGAACCACATAGCTAAGGAAGACCATGATTAGTTGAGGTGAGAAGTTCATCCCATATTTCCTTACTCCTCCTTGACTAGATCAATGTGACAATTTTCTGCATAATCAAATCACTAGGAGAATATTTTGGTATCCATTTAACTTTGGGTCCAAGTGGGTTAGTAATCAAACATGTATCATTTTAACAATTTTAGCAAATGTATGATGTTAGACAGCTGATACACACCCAGTAACTGCATTGCATTCCTCAACCAAAATAACCAATTAATTCAACACACATATATCATTGTAAAACAATTGGTATTTCAAATGTTTGCCTTCCTCTTTTTTTTAAGTGCTATTCTTTTGATTAATAAAAAGGGGAGAAAGGCTGTCCACCTTACTTCACTTAAAGAACGTGAAGAAAGAAAAGGTTATCTAGCTTGTTTTGCATAAACACTTACAAACATGCTATTATTTTCATTATTATATATATATATATATGTATATATATATAGTTTACTATCACTTGTAAAGAGAAACAGAACGGAAATAACGTTTCTTAATTAAACGTTGATTGGAACGTGATAAGCTTGTTTCAAGTAATAGTAAAAATATATTCATTTCAACTAATAAGAGCAACGTTACCAGCATTTCCTTTTCTTGTGTGTCCACCATTTTGTCCAGGTCAGCAACTTCAAGGTTTCAACAATTTCTTTAGTTTGACCCAAAGAGTTTGTCTGCAAATAAGTTCAAGTCGGTTCCTTTACTTCTGTCACAGTCCAGGTTGGCTTCCTTTTAGTGGAACCACAATTTCATCAAGCTGCTTTGTCAATATTCCTTTGCCCTTGTCAATATTCCTTTACCCAAACTCTTTATCCGTGAGGGAGAGGAACCTATTCTTGTCTTGTGTGGTTTTATTCCATAAAAGCCACGACTTGCTCATTGATGCCCAAAACAGAGGAACACCACCTAACAGAGTATAGCGCTCCATACATCAACTTCTGGCCTGAAACAAGTTAACATTGTAAGCTTCTATTGTCAGCATATTGTTTCACGAGAAAAGACACCCATTGCCAATAAGCCAGCAGACCACTATTGCAGAACATTTCCCCAATACGCGTTGGAGATTCATTATTAATCATGGCTGCTTTAGATGCTTTTTCTTCAACAAGCTCTCTAATCTGAAGTGTTTCTTCATCCTTTTATTGAATCCTCTTTTAGTTTCGTAACCCCTTGTCAGAAGTTTCAACTGCTTGAGATTTTTCTCTTTTAGCTTTGTTAGCTATTTTCTTTCTCTTCAGCCATCTTTCTTTCTTGGATCTTTCTCCTCTTCACACGTTGGTGTGCTCAACCCCAAGAGGCCAAGCTCTGATACCAACTGAAGTTGGCTGAATGTCTCTAGAAGGGGGGGTTGAATAGAGACTTGAAAATATTGTACCTGAAAACACACACTTAAATTCACGTTGAGACATGATCTCAAGTTTTGACACTTGGAGTCTCATATAGGTTAGGTGAGATGTTGTCTCAACAATAATTATGTAATCAAGTAAAGATGATTTGATGATAAATGAAACTTGATTATCTTTGAATAGATTTGATTTAGTTTAGTAAACAGAATTGGGATGTGAGAATGATTAGCTCATCAAATGTTAAGACCTTGAAGGAGAAAGAGTGAGACTGTTGACTGATCTCAGGTTGAGATAGGATCTGAGATGAGATGGGTCTAAGGTGAGATGTAAGATGAGATGCATGGATATAGTTTAGTAATTTCAGTTTGGTTTTCTCTGAACAGATTTATATTAACAAACAGATTAGAGACGTGAGATGCATAATATAAATAAAGAGATAGGGAGAAGAGATACACACAGAGATTTATACTGGTTCACCCACAACCTTGGGCTACATCCAGTCCTCACAACTCGTGAGATTTCCACTATTGACAAACCCGTCAATACAAGTATTCTTACAGCCTTTTCAGGACGCCCCTCACACCAAGCATAGGCACTCCTACCTTGGTTGAGTCTCAAGTATTCTTTGTTCTCAACTGCCTCTTCAGGCAACTCATGCAGTATTCTTTGTTTTCAACTGCCTCTCCAGGCAACTCAGTGAGTATTCTCTTTACAGTGCCTCTCCAGGCTTTACAATCGCTCACACTAAGCTCAGGCACCTCCTGACTTAGTTGAGACTTGGTGGGATGAGATGAGATGTGATTGATCTAGCTTGGACTACATACAAAGTATGGATAAACCGTGAGCTCAGCTAGATGGCAGCTCTGTAAATCACTCAAAGAGTGTATATAAAACAGTACAAAACAAGAGCTAAACCTACTACAAGATATTGGCTAAGATAGCATAGGTAGGTAGGTTGAGATTCACTTGAGACTTAGATTTTTCTGGTTGTGCAGCAGCATCTCTGCTGAGTCTCACTGTGTCTCTCCCCACTGTCTCATCATAATGATACTTCCTTTTATAGTCTTCAGAAAAACTAGCCGTTAACTAGCCGTTGGAAGAGAGAGAAGCTGACTTTCACTTTTCTGTCATGTGCACAGTACTTTTCTTGGTGCAGTCTCTGCTGTGACAGTGTACTTGCGTTGACTAGCTTTTGCTGCTGAGTCTGATCTCTGCATCTGATCTTGAGACTGCATCTGATCTGAGACGTCTCATGTCTGAATCTGATCTCTGTGTCTGATCTTGAGACTGCATCTGATCTGAGACTGTCTCATGTCTAATTCTGCATCTTAAGTTGAGACTGCATCTCAAGTCTGATTCTGCATCTCTGTTGAGACTGCATCTCAAGTCTGATTCTATATCTCTGTTGAGACTGCATCTCAAGTCTGATTCTGCATCTCTGTTGAGACTGCATCTCAAGTCTGATTCTGCATCTCTGTTGAGATCTCATCTGGCTGCGTCTGTTCTTGAGACGACGTCTCAATCTGTCCTTGCATCTCAAGCTGAACTAGCATCTGTTCATTGCTTGCATCTCAAGCTGAGCTTGAGTCTCTTTAGGCTTTATGCTGAGATCTCTTTTGAGCATTGGTCTTAAGCTGATTTTTAGACTGAGCTTGCATCTGAACATGAGATAGCATCTTATGCTTGAGTCTGCGTCTCATCTTGAGTTTCAAATATTGGTCTTCTTGATGCAACTTAATTCATTGATTGAGCTCATCTTGACTTGACTTGATGATTGACATTTCTAGTAGAGACCCTTTCTGATTTTAGATGAGACTTTACTTTGATGTGCACCTCTCTCTCAACTTAGGCTAACTTCATATTAAACCATTCTAAGCTTCTTGAAGACTTTCTGATAAATGATATGTCTTGAGGCTTTCTTCTGAAATTACCTTCAGCATATTGAACTTCTAAGCTCTGTCTGTTCTTCAAAGACAATTATGAAGTCTGATGCTTCTTAATAATAGGATTCTGATCTTTCTGAATCTTAGGAAGGACTTTCATTAATTACTCAATCTCAGGCTGATCTTTATCTTCAACATAAGTCTGAGGCTTACTACCAGTCTCAATCTGTGCTAGCCTCTCAATCTCAGTCTGAGCTTGTGGTTCTTCTGATCTTTCTGAGTTCTTTGCTAAGCGTACGAATCCTGTCTTTCTAAGATCTCACACAAAACATCAGTAACTTCAAGAATAGAAAACATTAATTTTGATCAATAGGTTTGTTGTCATTGAAACCAAATCTCAGAGGGTTTTTGCGCCAACAAAGGGTACATTACCCAAGGTGTTGGTATATACAAAAAAGAAAAATAAAAAGCAAATATTACCAAAGAGGACTCGTTGGTTTACAACAGAAGACTACTCCCCTTTTTAATGATCAACCCTAAGCATTGCTTCCTAGCTTGCAAGGTCGGGTGTCACAAGACTACCATGGAGATCAGTTTCTAGAAAGAGCCCGATCACACGCTACGATGTGTACACTTCTAGTTGATAGAATAATCGTCCGTGATAAACCAACGAGATCCGTACAAGACGCAACAAAACCAAGTCTAATGATCGAGTGTCCAATGTAGCAATCTCCCATCTTTGGCATAAGAGGTGGGGATTAGATTCCTCAAAGAAAGGAAATCCATATCCTTACACACAACCTCAGTTAATCTGTTTGACCCGAGCAGATTGCGAACACTCAAGAAACAACTTAAAAAGAATTACCATATTAGTTAATATGCCGATTCGATCTATCCTAAGCCTAAGTGCACTACATACACAAAAAGTTCAAAATCTTTACATGGTGGTTGGACCTACCGAAGTATCTATTTCCTCAAGCCTTTCACCTTATTCTACGAGCAGGCTCAAGCTTGTGGGGTTGTGTACACCCCGAGGGTTTGGGCCGACTATGATATCCCAATAGAGGCCCATCAAAAGACAGTCCGCATGTAGCAACCTGGAACAAGGAAATGGAACCTAGAGGCGAGAGGGGATCAAGTCGTGGGTAAAAAACGATTAGAGAACAACAAAATAAAAGCAAGTGGCTGGTTAAGCACTAGGCGAGTTCACAGATTTAGCATGGGGGTAGAGTTGGTCAATTTATTGATCGGCCGGGCACTTCTTGCTGAGAACACTAACTCATGAATCTAATACTCTATCCAAACATAAGGAAGTTTAATTTGAACATGTTTAATATAAGACAAATATACCATATATTTTATTTCACTTTTTTTAATGGCTAGCGTGTTCACTCATATGAAGTTCTTCTTTTGTAATTATTATATTGTTTAACGAAGTTTCCATGATAAAAAAAACAACTTCCTCAATCATTAATCATAAGAAAATTATTCTTCTTTTATGATTCTTGAAAAATATAGTAAAATTCAGCTATACCTAAACACAAACAAATATAAAGTATAAACTACATAATATTTGGTAAAATTTCAATGGGAAAATGGCGAAATAAATGACCTTTCCCTTTCTAAACCATTTTGGAGTTGGTTCACTCAAATTGATTTGGCATCGGCTTTTTGCTACACAATATATTCATCCCCTCCACCATTCCCGTGCACGGACGCTTAATAATGCCCATAACTATTGAATTGCATCATCACCTACCACAATTAAATGACATATAATACAACAAACACCAACACACGGTTGCGGGGAACATGTGCCCATTTCCCTTGGTCATTTACGAAACGGACACGAAAGATAAAAGTCATCCTCTTTCAATTTTTATTTGTTTAATAGCTCTGCTCAATAATGGAGCAGTCACCACCATTACCGTTATCAAGCCGCAATATCATGGCGAATGTGTTTGAGTAGCACCGGAATAACAATATCAGGCGAACTCAACTGCGGCAAATGCCCCTCCGATGACATAACCTCCACGACGGATTCGCTACCAATGTGTTGGTGTAGGTACTCCGCCACCACAACCGGAACCGCCAAGTCCTTCATGCTCTGTATGATGTGGCATGGAACAGTCACAAGGCTTAATATTTGCCTCATGTCACTTTGAAAAATTGTCTGCAACACGCTAAAAGCTATGTCTGGCCTCATATTGAACAAAGTTCTACTGAATTCCTGCACAGCAACCGAATCCATGTCCCCTCCAACAGCCATTGGAGCAAACCCTGAACACCACGCTTTATAATTCGCCGCCATAGCATCGAATAATTGATCCAAATCTTCTTGCTCAAACCCTCCAAAGTAATCCACGTCGTTCAAATACCTTGTCCAAATGACCAAATCAAACATTACTCAATCAATAAATAAAATAACTGAGCCTTGAATTAGTATAGTATAGCCCTTGTTACAAATTAACAAAAGTCAAACACAGTATTATTTATGAGCAAGAGGAGCGTTTTAAACCTGGTAAATTCAAATTTCTAACGATAGAAATAATTGTGTTAAGAAATCTAAACATACACTAAATATGTATTTGGTTGTGTTAAAATTGTTCAAATTCAAGGTGAAAATGCGAGTTTATCATATTATTAATTACCTGGGGGAAGCAGAGACCATGATGATCTTGGCGAATAGATCGGGGCGAATAGAAGCAATAGTACCGATCATAGCAGACACTGAGTGACCAACAAAGATGCAGGAATCGATTTGAAGCTCTTCTAGGATGGCGAGTAAGTCATACGCGTAGCCTTGTAAGGTTGAGTAGCGCTCAAAATCGAAATAATCGGGGTTAGTGGTACCAGCTCCCATGTTGTCGTAGAGTACGACGCGAAAGTCGTCGAGGAGATGAGGCACAAGGTGTTTCCATACGGATTGGTCCGTGCCAAACCCGTGAGCCAGAACTAAAACCCGTGCGCCGGATCCCAAAACTTTGACGTTGTGAGCTTCTTCTACTATCCCCATCTTTTTGGCTATTAACTTTCTGCCTCTTTCAGAACTCGGCGTCGTATTTGTACCTAGGAAGGCTGTGAGTGACCGACGGCAACGGAGAGAAGCAACTATACCTAAAGAACAATAGAAAATAAGGTTGCAGTGTAGGGAAATGATATTTGCAAATTGTTTATTTGCATCGTGTTGTCAGGAAGGAAAAACAACAGTTTGTGGAAACGTATTTTTTTTATATTATTATTTAAATACAAAAACAATGTAATAAAAATAATATACAATTAAATAATATACAATTAAGGACCATTCATTTTAGGCTTTTATAAAATACAGTCAATAAATTATTGTTTGGTGGATTCGTATAACGGATAAAAATTATGTCAAATAGGAAGTTTATCAGAACATTTTTTTTCAAAATTTGCTTTAATATTTTTTTTTGTTATTAATTGGATGATATTTCATCCAGCAACAATAAAGCAATCTATTAGCTAGATTGTAACGAGACCATAGATTTATAAATATTTTAACTCTAAATTTTTAAATGGTTTTCGCTATGATTTTTTATCCCTATTTATTTTTAATGGTAAATTATTTTTTTTATTTCTATATTTTTTTATCAATTTTGGTCTTTGTCTTCTACTTTTAAAATTTTTTGTTTTATAACCTATACTTTAAAAAACCTTAACCATAGTCACTGATCGACGTTAATTAGTTCTATTAAATTGCTCTTGAATTCAATTATTTAATAAATAGACTCAACGCCCACATGGATTAAATGGACCCAACACTCAAGGGTGATAGGAAAGTCTATTAAACAAGTCAGCAACCTAACATAACTAATTAACATTAGGAATTACGATTAAGGTGTTTTAAAATTATAGATATATGAAACAAATGTTTTAAAAGTAAAAAATGATGACTAAAGTTGATTAAAAATACAAGGATGAAAAACATATTTTTACCATATTTTAAATTATTAGACTATCTTACATCTAGTCAATCCTTCTCATTGGTGCTGTTATCGGTCTTTTATACACATGTTCAAATCAATTAACGTGAGTTTCTACCATCTTTATTAGATCGATACTCTAATATATTTTCTTTTTAATATTTGTGTTTCTAATCATATTTTATCTTATGTACTCACTCATTTATTTTAATATTCTTGACTTTATAACATTGAGTTTACTTTCTTAATTGTTGGTTTTTTACCACCCAACACTCTACCCCATATAACATTACAAGTCTTATAATTATGTGGTAATTAATAATTTTTTTTAGTTTGAGTGACACTTTTCTATCATAGATCAAACCGGAGGCATTCTTCTCTTTCATCTACCTTTGCTTAATTTTTATGGTTAACATCTCCCTCTATTTCCCATTATTTTTCTATGATGGACCACATGTACTAAAAAGTGTGAGATTTGTGGTATTAAATGTTTTCCAAATTTTACTACTAAGTTATGATTTGTGCCTCTCTTATTAAATTTGTATTCCATGCATATTATTTGTGTTACTCCTACTTATGAGAAAATTGTGTTTTTTTTCTAAAACTTGATGTAACATCCCAAATTTTAAACATAATTTTCATAAGTGAAATTATAATTAATAAGAGATTTTCATAAAAGGAATAGGTTGGAAAGGGTCAAAAAATTGTTGAAAAGGAGATATCATTTTCCCTTTTTCGCTCAAGCGAGAGTTGGTTCGCTTGAGTGAATGGAAATTGAATTCAGGGAATTCAACACTGTCTAAATTTCTCTCAAGCGAAAAAACCCTTTGCTTGAGCAAAAATATCAGTGGAGAATGGGAAGCAAATTGTCTAATAAATTCGTTTGAGAAAAGGATTTTCACTCAAGCGAATTTCAGGTAGAATGCTTATTGTCTGATTTTCACTCAAGCAAAGATATTTCGCTTGAGGAAAAATTTACAATTTTAGTTTTTAAAAGGAACTTTAGGGTCATTTGAGACCCACCTTTTCTTATTTCGTCAACCCTATCTTGCTCTAGAGAGAGAGAGAGAGGAGAAGAGAGAGAGCTTGGAGGTTGATCTAGTAAGAGAAGGAGAAGGAAGTTTTGCCCTCCCTCAAGAACATTAATTGTTTGATTGCCTTGGAGGTGAGTGTAATCCACACACCCACTACCATTGTGTTTGAAAACCCTAAATGCTCCCCCTTCTTGGTTTCCCTTTCTTGTTTGATTGTGTATGCTTGATTTATTGATTTCTTTATACGAACTATGTGTATTATGTGAGATTCTTCAAGTTTGATAGGCAAAGTCCTTAGGGTTAGGGTTTGGATGTCATGACTCATTATATGTTTATCACTAAGAGAATGTCCACATGCTTTTCATTGATTCCATTAAATTCATGATATCAAGTGTATAAAAAGGAATAGAGAATAAGGATTTACATGGGTCTATGACCAAAGAGGAAAAAGGGGAAAAGGAAAAGATGAACCCATTCATATTGTTTGTTAATAAAACATCACGTGTTAAATGGAGATCAGATCTTTGTGGCATCAAGGAAGATGTTTCTTGCTCGAATATTGAGCTCAAGTCTGACCGATGAAAAAAGGACAAGTGAAAAGACCCCCCAATATTTACGTGTTGACTGATTGAATGGCGTATAGGTATATTGTAGGAATGATTCTATGTGTTGTCTTGTATCATCGCATTTGTATGCTTATCCTACAGTATAATAAGTGCGCAAGAAATATATATATATATATATATAAATAATAGATCCACACTCAAATTTTGAGTGTAGGAGTGTAGAGAAAGGAGATAAAGAAAGAGAGAGAAAATGAAATATATAAAAATTGATGTGATAGGAAAAGAAGAGAAAGATAAAAAGAAAATGTAAGTACGTGTAAAAGAAAGTGTAGAAAATAAAAGGGTGGAAAAAACACAACTAATATATATATAGAGAAAAGGGGGGAGGTTCAACTTACACCGGTTTAATTAGTTAAACCAAGTATTAAACTACTATTGATAACCTTATATTGCATTTAAATTTATTGATCCAATCTTTGAATTAGGGGTGTTCATATCCAATCCAATCCAATGCAAACCGCATAAACCGAACCGAAAACCGAATCAAACCGAAATCCAAAAAACCGAAAACCACAAAAACTGAATTTTTTTATTCGATTGAATTGGTTTTCGGATTTTATGTTGAAAACCGATTCAAACCGAACTTATATATACATATATTATTACCTATAAAATCATCATATATTTATACTTATATACATATATATTTATAAAAATACTTATACTAATATAATTTTTATGACTTTATTATCTAATATCATGTTATCTATAAATATATCAAATTAAAACTAGTTTTAAATTAGTTTTTATGTCTTGTGTCATTCTTTCATATTATTTTATATTTATTTTAATAAATATAAGTTCCAATAAAAAATATTTACTATTATTTCATAATTTTATCACTTTTATCTAATATTTATTGTCTTTTTAAAAAATCGAAAATCGATCTCATCCAATCCAATTTAAATTGGATCGGATTTGAAAATATCAAAACCGATCGAATGATGAAATGATAAAACCGCAATGATCGAATAGGAAGGTTTTTTTGCCTCAAAACCGATCCAAACCGAACCGCGAACACCCCTACGTTGAATTATAACTACTTATCATCGAGATTATTTGTGTCAAATTTTGTAAAATTTAAACACTAATAATTTGATAATGAAATTGTTCATATTTTCATATGTTTCAAACATATATACGACGTTAATCTTGACATATATATCTTGATGATTTATTAAATAATTTTGGATCAATGTAAAATTTTATAGATATTAACTTTCAATCCAACAGTGGATTTTGAAAAATAATTATTTATAAAGAACTTATTCAATGATGTAATACTTGGTGCAACTTACACGGGAGGTGTTTATCCGTGTTTTTTTATAGATAAGTACTTTCCTTTTCTCTAACTTATAAAGTTTTTCTTTTCTTCCTTTACCTTTTTTCCCTTCTAATCTTTTTTTTGTCTCTTTAATCCAAACTCCCATACACACCATAAGACAAAATTAAACAGAATGATACTTCTATAAATTACATGATGTGTTTTTCTATCTTCTAAAAATAGATATATTGAGTTTAAAAAATGTTGATCCATTTACTATAAATATGTAGACTAACCAGTCCAAAGAATATCATTAAATAATAAAATAATTATTGGGAGAAAATTTCATTCACATTGTTTCTTAGCATGAAATTTGGAGTTTAGAAGAAATCCGGAGTTGATTTTCTTGATGGACACATGTGAGGATTAGATTGAAAAAGCTTTGCGCCCGTTTGATTGATTTACAATTAAGTATAATTAATTTACAGTTAAGTATAATTGATTATAAAATAATGATTAAAAACGAATAATATATATATGTTGAAAGAAACACATTAGATTTAAAATTAATTCTATGAAATTTATTACGCCTTATTCAAAATTTAAAACAAACATACTAGAGCTCACAATATGTTGATAGACGTTAAACGGGTCATCCCACTTTCAAGAGTAATAGCATTTTTTTTTGGTCCAAAGAGTAATAGCATGAAGAGGACGACAAAGTTGCAAAAGGAATAAGTATACTTTTACACTCAAATTTTGAGTGTAGATAGAAAGAAAAATGAAATGAGGAGAAAGAAAATGAGAGGTATGATAATTAATGTGATGGAAAAAAAAGAGAGATGAGAAGAAAAAAGTGAGTGTATAAAAAAGTATATTAGGATCAAATGTGGAAAAGTTAAAGTTAATAGCTAAACAATGGATCGAACAATATATTAATAAAGTATTTATCGATTATCGATTACACTCTCTGGTCCTATTTGACAATTTTTGAAACTTATTCATGGTATTATTTATAAGATAAAGTACACAAATCTAGAAATATTTATTATTTTTTTCTCATATTTTTCCTTTTTTCTCATAAATTTATTATTTAGTTTTTTACTGCAACAGAAGTCGGGGATTCCTGATTCCTTTATTGGCCAGCGCATCAGAAGGCCGACACACTTTAATTATTTTGTCACTTTAAAACTTTTAATGGTCAACAAAGGGAAAATATGAGAAAAAAACAATAAATATTTCTAGATTTGTGTACTTTATCTTATAAATAATACCATGAAAAAGTTTCAAAAGTTTCATGGTAATGGAGAATACTTTAATTATTTTCTTAATATGTGTGTTTTGTCTGAATTGTCTTATAAATAGAACCGGAGAATACCATGGAGGTATACGATTGAGTCTTTATACATAAGGATTCCTACTCTCATTTATTTTATAATTAATTAATAGGTATTTTTAAATTTAAGTAAAATATAAAAATTAATAAAAGAAAATATCTATAAGAAAATAAATACTATAAATAAATATGTATAATTAATTTAAATAAATTTTAATGAGTTTAAAAATATAAAATCATAAAAAATATGTTTAAATAAATATTGTGGCTCAGTTGGCAACACATGCATACTGAGACTGTGGGAATAAAATTCTCAGATTTGATCTCCACTAAATACACTCTTAGGAAGTAGTGGTGAAGAGCTTCAACGGTCACTAAACCCCGAACTGGATGATCCCTCATAATAGGGAATACGTGTGGTTAATAGAAAAAAATAAACTTTTGAAGAGGAGTACATTAAATTAATGACTCTAGTTTAATAGGTAGATAAAACCATAGGTGATAAATTAATGTTTGTTATTATAAATAAATGAACATATATAAACCATTTATTTATGTGTATTCAAGAGAATCTCGACTCACAGAAACTTGTAGAAACTAACAACTACAAAAACTTTAAACTTTGGGCCTTGAGCAAAACAACAAAACTTCATGCATGATAAAACTGGCATGCTTACAAATTTGTAGCATGCTAAGAATTAAATATATTTGAGTGATAGATTAAAATTTATATTTAACAGAATATTTCTTCCTTGATTCTTTGCTTCCACAATAGTTTATCCCTTTCTTGTTAGCTTTGTGTCGGCCTTCTGATGCGCTGGCCAATAAAGGAATCAGGAATCCCCGACTTCTGTTGCAGTAAAAAACTAAATAATAAATTTATGATTTATTGATCAATTTGGCTTTTATATGATAATTTATCTTTATATTAGTACAATATATATAATAAATTAGAGTTAATTTGTCCTTTAAGATGAGACTTACGTATTGTCTAATTCTGTAAAAAAAATGACTTTTCAATTTCATGATTTTGGTTACTTGGCTTGAGATGGAAAATGTCTAAAAGGTTAGGGCTTTATATTCATGACTCTTGCATGCTTAGATTTAGGAGATTTTCCAATGTATTATATTGCTATTTCACATCCATGAAATGAAAATGTACAAAACAGACGAATACATGATGAGTTGCATGCATGGGTCTTTGACCAATAAAGGGAAAAAGGAAAAAGATGAGAATGTTTATATTGTTTGAAAATATCACATGTTAAATGGTGAGGTCTATATAAGGACAATGGAGAAGACCTTTTCCTACTAAGGTACGGAGCTCATATCTAGCAAATTAATGGAAAAAGGACAAGTGGAAAGACCTTTATTGCTTTGTGTATAAGTGTTATGATGATAGATGTGTTCATAGTAAGACAAGTTATGTGTATTACTTTATGCATTACATTTGTGTGCTCTCTCTACCGTGTATGCATATGTACATTCACTAGGACTTTTGTCTCACCACACGTTTTGTGGTTTTACATTTAGATGTGCAGGGTACTCAACCTGAGCAATGATTGGGAGGACTTGGTGTCCAGGGGTGAATGATTTCCCCCATATATATGCTTTATTTTTATTGGAGTACCTATATTTTATTGTACATGAAATATTATGTTTAATTGTGATATTTTGTATTAGTTGAATTGTAGCCATTCTTGTCAAAAATGAATAATTAGTATTCATATAAATTGAAAATTTGGATTTCCGCTTATATAACGTTTGACTACTTAAGCAAATTGTCTCTTTTGTATGTATGGCGTTACCGGTAACGCGCGAGAACTAATTCTGTAAATTCGGGAATGTGCTTCCAACGGGCATTAGTATTCCTTAGTTTTCAGAATAAGGATGTTACAGGATTGAAGGTGGTGAAGGAAACGAGAAGAAAAAAGCTATGTTTGCAACCTCATCAAGAATGCGAAGGACGACACGCCACTGTGATTGTGACCTTGAAGCGTCGTTGGTGACTTTGTGGACGACTGAGAATCTAGGTCGACATTCATGGGGTTGTGAACGCTTTAAGGTAGGTCGTAGTTGAAGTAAATATTGCAATCACAAGAAGGGGGTTGAATTGTGACCTTTTCAAATTTCTGCAGTCACTGCTAATATATTCTGCTGAAGTGATTTTCTTGGCTGATATATATTAGAAACTTAGATAAACACATGAACCAATATTTAATAATACAAATTATTCGTATGAATCTGGTATGTAGAAAATATAGTCTCCTCTCTTTGGAAGGACTTTCTTAGAGTCACACTTACTTAGGGATTAGATAGGTTTGAAAACGGTTTTATGAAGTATGAAGATTATCATATCTTATGAGTAATTAAATGAAGCTTTCAAAAATAAAGGGTATAGGGAGAGAAGAAGTATGCTCACAGTATTTTTATACTGGTTCACCCTTTAAACCTTAGGGCTACGTCCAGTCCCTACACTCAGTAGGATTTTTCACTATATCAACCTTGATACAAACAGCCTTAGTAGGCCTCTTGGTGCAGCACACTACCTAGTATTCTTTTGCAGCATCTAAAGGCTCTACCCAGTATTCTTTTGTAGCCTCTGCAGGCTCCCACAGTCAGTATTCTTCTACAACCTCTGCAGACTTTTACACAAGATTCAATAGGAAACCTGCATCAAAAGGGCGCACCTAACTTCTGCAGATTCTACACAGCTCTGAAGAAGAACTAACACCCCTTTGTTAGTCTTGAGAGTTACAAGCAATGATATGAATAGAAAATTACAATAAAAGGATCGATATTACAATCAGTAAAGCACAACAGAATTTGATGACACTCTGCTAGAAGCTTGGACCTGCAAGACCTACATTGGAGGATATGCACCAACTACAAGCCTGAGCTTCAAGCAAGGAAAAGTTGGAGAAATTAGTGTCCGACAAATAAAGGGTCACTACCCTACAAAATAAAGGTCACTACCCTACAGAAGGACACCTTGACCTTGGATAGGACCCTTGTCCTATAGACCACCCTTAATTAGGACTCTCTTATATTTTCTTTTTATTGATTGTAATTTTCTTTTAATTCCTCCTACTTGGGAGCTATTTTTAGTGGGTTTATTGGTTAGTAGGTTGCCTTGCTATAAGGCTTAGGAGGTCATGGGTTCTATTCCCACATAGGATAGAAATTTGACTCATCTTGTATTTTCCTACATGAGTGGGCGCCATTTTGAGAGGTTTATTGGCTTAAGACTTAGCTTAGCCATAAACTTTGGGGGTCATGGGTTCAAAACCCACTTAGGAGTGTTTTCACTCATCTTTTATTTTTCTCCTATTTTGGGCTCCTAAAAATCCGCCCCCTTCCCCCTCCTCTCCTATAAATAGGAGCCTTCTCTCCATGTATTCTTAACATTGAATTTGAAGTAAAGGCACTATGCCCAAATTTCTCCTCTTAGTGAGTTGAGTCTCCTCTTTGTGAGTTGAGTGAGCTTGGTGGTTGTTGCTTAAACCATGGATGAGACTTATCTAATTCTCCTAAATTAGTGGCGTCTGGCATTTGAACTTATCTGCTGCAAGAGGATTCTTGCACCAATGGCATTCTTCCTCTTCATTTCTTCTCCACTTTTTCTTTCATTTTCTCTCATTTTCTCACGCAAATTAGCTGCTGTCCAGCACCTAATTTTCGTGAATTAATTGCTATTTTGAGGTTTTAATTGGTTTGTTTTTCTCAATTCTAGATCCTGTGCAATTCCTGTCATCAGAATTTTAGTGAGCCTACACACTATCTTTCACACTTTCCTAACTGTTTAAGAACAATACTAAGAGATTTGCATAAAGTGGAATTTCTCCAGAAGGTAGAAATGGTAATTTTAATGCACAGAGAGTTTCTTCCGGTGTTGTGTGTATTGGAATGAAGAGGGGTATCCTTTTTATGGGCAAGGTTGGCTCAACTAGCCGTTGGAATGCCTTAGAGAAGGGGTTAAGCTCCCAGCTGGCCTAGTGGGAGCTGCCACTTTCATGTGGCAGCTTTTCTCTCTTATAAAGTTTGACTTGTCATATCTTCTGGAGAGCTTATCTTCTAGAGCAAGGAATTTCATTCTGTTTGAGCTACCTTCTTCTTGAGCAGTTTTTTAGACATGCTATAATACTGGGTATTTTTGTGTTTTTAGCAAATAGTATCTGTATCTCCAGTAAATTGAATTTGTAGTGTGTTCTGTCAATTTCTTTCTTCTGGAGCTTGTTGTCAGTATTCCTTTCTTCTAAAGCAGTCTGATGTATTGATAACAGTTTCTTCTCAACAACTTTCTTGTTTTTTATAATCTTCTGAGCAACCTTTTTCATATTGTACATGAGGTTTATATTTGTGCAAAATAGTGATTCTTGAAACTGTTTCTTCTTACCATGTGTATTTGGTAATGTAGTACATCTTCTGATGGTTGCTTCTTCTCAACAAATTCTTGTATTCAACTTTTTCTGTTCTTTCTAAGACAATCTCAATTTCAACCATTAGTATGCATTTATTCATAATTATATTGAGTGTATTTTTAGAGTTTGTCATTATGAAAACATGTCAAGAGGATTCTTGGACCTTACAATCTCCCTCTTTTGGATGATGACAACCTTTCAAAATATATCTTATATGATTCTGATTTTTTTTTTTGGAATAAACCAATGTTTTAAAGAATAAATTCTCCCCCTAAATTTATGCTTACTTTCGATGATATTATTAAACAGAAACACAAAAGCTTAAAAGCATAATAGAAGCAAAAGATTCAAATTTAAACTGAATGTACTAATTGTTATAGATACGAATTAATCAAACATTCAACAAGCAATAAATTGTACAAATTAAACTATTACGATCATTAGACATCCATCAGCAAAATATATCTAATCCACTACGTTACTACTTCTTCCCCTTTGTCATCAATAAAAAACAAAATGACAATCAATGGGCATGGAGAGAAGCAGAATCATATCTCATCGCCTATTTGGAAGGAGAAGAGTGATCTGGGGATGATGAAGTACCTGACTTGAGGATATTTTGTGGAGGCTGAAATGAAGCAAAAGGCATTGGAGAAGCTTGGGCAGCAATTACTGGTAACACAAGTGTGTTAAACCAAAATTAATGTTGAGTGAAACGCTCAATCAAATCATTTACTGTGTTCTGCAGTGTGTTGACATTGGAGAACAATCTCTTCATGTCTTTCTTGATCTTCCTCACTTGTTTCTCAATAACATGGGAGTTGGGCATGGAAGCTTGAGAGGGACCAACAACATCTCTAGAAGCAACCTTTTCAGGTTGAGGAGGGATGCCATTTTCTCTTTCATTGCTTAGTTGCTGCAGGAAGGATCCCATGGAAGCCAAGGTAGAAGAAATGTTAGGGATGTTTTCTTTAAGGGGTGTAGTGGGTGGTATTCCTGAATCAAGGATAGGGGAAGCAAGAAATTTTTTATCATGTCAATAGCAAAAGTTCCAGCAGAGGGAACTGTTTGAGCTTCTTTTTTCCTTTCTTCTTCCTCATCTCAGATGTGCGGCTCCTCTGTCTTAGCAAGAGATGGTTGAGCATACTCCTGTCCATTTTCTTCTTCTTGAATAATGGGAAGGGGAATTTCATAGGATGGTGGCTCTGAATAACTTTTAGCAAGCATTGCTAAGGCATCAACAACCATATCTTCTTTAGAAGCATGTGCTCCCTCATACTTTTCTTGAAAGGAAATTTTTCTATATCTTTTCTAGAGGAAATACTCACTGGCTCTTCTTCTTCATGTAATTTTTTAGAAACATCCCTCATTGGTGAAGTCACCAGAGGCAATTCTTCTTCAAATTTGTCTTCAGAAGCAGTTTTTACAGTAGAGGCTTCTAAGGAGAATGATGCTAGTGGCTCAATGTCAGGAGATTCCATGTTCTCAACTTATCTTCTTCTTCTTGGGTCCTACTTCTTCTTCAACAGAGCTATTGTCCTTCTTCTCTGCTCTCTTCCTCTTCTTGCTAAAGGTCTGAAGCTCCACCTTCTACTTCTTGGACCTATGGCAGTGAGATACTTCTTTTTCATCATCAGAGTCACTTTGTATAAAGAGAGAAGGATCTGGTTTGTGTATATGCATCTTTCTAACATTGCTTCTATTAAAGAAGGTGAACTCTTCAACCTTCTTCTCTCCCTCTAATGACACTTGGTGATGTTTGAAGATAATGGTAAGAAGCATTCCATATGGAAGAGTGACATAGCTTCTAACAAGATTTGTAGCTGCTATCATATATCTAAGGATGGTGGTGATATAAGACCAACAGATCTTGGTCATTTACTTTCTAAAGAGTCCCTGCCCTAGGAAGAATAGTATAACAATAAATTTTGTGGAAAAGTCTACATATTGGTGTGAGTCTGGAATCAAGTTGGCTTAGAACCTTCTGCACTACCTCCTCTTTAGAGATTCCAACAGAAGCATACCAATTATCTTTAAAAAGATGTTTAGGGCAGTGAGGGAGTCCGAGAGCTTCTTCAATGGATTCTGGAGTGAGAACCATTGTTGAACCCTTAATATTAACTACCAAGGAGTTTCCATCACTTCTATATTCACTAGCAGATGCATAGAAGGCCTTCACCAATATGGGATACATGGATTCTTTCACAAGAAGGAAGTCACCCCAGCCTTGCTTCTGAACAAAGTTATCAGCAACCCATCCTTCCTTTTTAATATCATTCAACCAGAATATTTTTCCTGGAATGATGGTTTTCCATTCCCACTTATCGCAGTAGGTTTGGAGGAGTTCTTTGTTGGAAAACAAATCATTGTCATTTCTTCTTCTTCCTTGGAAAGATCACTATCAGCTTCTTCTTTATCTCCATTGGAGGATTCATTATCTTCTTTACCAGAAGAAGAATTTTTATTCTCTTCTTTTTTAGCAGTGCTGTTGCTAGAGGCCTCTATCCTGATGGGCTTACCTTCTTCATTGCCCTCAGTGCTCCTACTTTTGACTACCCTAACTCTAATTCTATCTAACCTTCTAACGTGAACAACATATGATGATGTAGATGATTTGTTTTGCTTTATAGGAGAAGGGGGTTTAGAGGACAGAGGTTGAATGTCTAAGACCTCTGTTTGATTTTCAAAAGGAGCTACAATAGGTGGCTTCTCATGGCTACTATAGGAGCATTTTGAGCAGGATGGAGATGAAACTCTTTTCTTGTGGGCAACTATCTTGATCCTCATTTTGAGTTATAGGAGAAATACGAAGAAAAAATGAGGAAAAAGAGAGGTTTGAGTTTAGAGAAATGAATGATCAGGGAGCCGCTAAGCTTTTGAGAAATGATGAGTTGCAGCTTGCAAAAGTTGATAGTGGCAGTGGGTAATGTCCTCTGTGTAGAGTAGGTGTGATTTTTATCCTTCCTACTAGCCGTTTGAGAAGCCTGGAGGTGATGAGAGAGAGAAATATGCGCGCGTGCAAGAAAAGAGGAGCAGTTGTTTGCTTCCAACAGTCAGAAAATTTATTTCCCTTTTATGCTAATCCTATGCTTTGTCTTTCCTTTGGGCAAAAGGTAAGCTTCAGTAGGTAGCAACAACGTACTAAGATAGGCATAGAGGGGTCACTTTCAAAGTTGACCATCTTATATAGAAATGCATTTCTTGATTAAAGGGTGCTCATAATACCTTCGAATGAAAGAGACAGCTCCTAGAACTTAGGAGAGAGATTAGTAGAGTTCTGGTCAACCAAGGTAAGATTTTGGTTGAAGTGTTTCCAGAAGAAGGAAATGCTTCAGAAGAAGTCAATTTCCAGATTTTTCATTCTTCTTTCTTCTTTAAGAAGGAAGTACTTCTGAATATCAACGATTCTCCTTCCATTCAAAATAAGCTCAGAATTTATTTAACTAATGCTAGTTCAGCCTGCATATATGTAATTTGTCCTTAATAAAATTGAATCTACCTTCTACAGGGGGTTTGGTGAAGATATCGGAAACTTCCATTTTGGTTTTAATAAATTTTAGTTCTTTTTCATTCTTCTAAACATGATTCCTTATAAAATGATGTTTTTATGTCAATGTGTTTTGATCTAGAGTACTGAATAGGATTCTTAGATAAGTTAATGGCACTGGTATTATCATAGAAGATAGGGACTTTGGAGTACCTCATGGAATAATCTTCCATTTGATGTTTTATCCATAAGATTTGGGAATAACAACTAGCAGCTAAGACATATTCTTCTTCTGCAGTAGATACAAAAATTGTGGGTTGGTTCTTGCAAGACCATGAGATGAGTGATTCTCCTAGGAATTGGCATCCACCACTTGTGCTCTTTCCTTCTATTCTATCTCCAGCATAATCAGCATCACAATACTCTACAAGATCACAACTTGTTACTTTCTTGAACCAGATGCCAAGATGAGTAGTACCAACAATTTATCTAAAAATCCTTTTAACAACAATTGCATGTGATTCTTTAGGAGTATATTGAAATCTAACACATAATCCAACAGAAAACATTATATCTGGTCTACTAGCAGTTAGGTATAGCAAAGATCCAATCATCCCTTTATATTCCTTTTCAGAAACAGGTTTTCCATTTTCATAAAGATCTAAAACAACAGAAGGATGCATAGGGGTAGGCATAGGTTTAGAATCTTCAATTTTAAACCTTTTGAGAAGATCTCTTGTGTATTTCTCTTGATAAATGAAAATTCTCATTTCTTTTTGTTTGATTTGTAAACCTGTTGGGATTTGATTTTCAATTGTTTCGAATTCCACAAGGTACAAGGATATGATGTCATTTCGAATTTACAGAAGAGGTTAAAATTACCTTATTTCGAATTTTGATAGTAAGTCTGTTAACTTAGAAAAATTCTTGAGTGAAGTTAACACAAAAAGACTTTAGAACTTCGAAATGAAGATAAATGTAAATTCGAGAAATAATACATTACAGGTATTCCAAAAAGGTAAATGATAGTTCTTTTATTCATGATCCAAATTCGAATTACATTAGTTCGAATACATTGGAAATACATTAAAAAGGAAACTATCCTAAACTAGAATGAGTACTTGACTCATGCCTAACATGCCTCTTTATCCTCATCCTCCCCCACAAGCTTTAATAGAGCCAACACAAAAAAGAATTCTTTCTCCAATCTATTGAACTACCTTCGACTTTGGGAAGAAATCAAGGTCAGCATGGGGACTAATAAATAGATTCATTTATTATGTAAATGAACCTATATTTGGCTACCAAGTACAATCCAAAAGAAAACTTTCAAAGAGAAAGGTTGGAAAGGCCAATAGCTTTGACTATTTCGTCAATCCCATCAAAAATGAAATCATTCCAGATTGGATTGTACGTAATATCCAAAGGGATTAACTTCTTCATATTCTTTGAAGAGATTCTTTAAGAGAATTTAGAAAAGAAAGGAGAAAGGAATGAAAAATTGTGAAAGGATTGTGCAAAGATACTCCTATTTATAGGAGTGAAAAGAGTTAAGTGTTATTAATAAGACCATTTTAACGTCTAATGAGAAGAATTCTCATAATGAAGTTGAGTGGACGGTGGCCGGTGGTCTTCATGATTTTGAATTAGCCAAATAAAATTTGACACATGGCGCAGAGAAGAGTATAATCAAGTCTCGAAAATGAGAATAGATCCATTGAGTTCAGGTATCAAGAAAAGACTAAGTCTTAAAGTTAAAGATGTTCTCGAATCTACGAAGCCAAGATTACAGAAAGAAGATTTCGAGAAACCAGAAAGAAGATTTCGAAATAGCAAAAAGCAGGATTTCGAGAAATCAGAAAGCAGGATTTCGAGAAGCAGGAACAGAGAATTCGAAAACAAGATATCTGAAGACTTAGAAGATTTTTGAAAAATAAAAAGAAAGTTCGAAAAGGCTGAAGACAAAAGAAGGCAATTATTGAAGATCAGAAACAGTTTTCTGGTTAATAGAAGACGTGGCAAGCATGCACGCTGCCAACACATAGGGCTAGATGATGTGTCACATGTACATTAGTTAGCCGTTAGAATTAGGAAACTATAAATAGGTGAACTCTTAATGTAATAAGGGTTGACAAATCACTCATACTCCAATTCTCTGAAACACCTTATACGTCCGAACTCATTGCGACAAACAGGTTACAAGGAGATGCAAGTATGTGATGAACCCATCCATTTCTTTTATGCAATTGTTCTTACAATTCTTTTTCTTTTCTTTGTTTACATTCCGCAATTTACATTCTGCAATTTGTTCTTGTATTGATTTTCTTTGAACTTTCGTTAAATTCTGTGAAAGTTGATCTCTAAGAATACAATTTGAAACTTGATAAAATTCCGAATCAAGTAGTTTTAACTCTTTGTGAAAGATAAGTTTTTGATAGAATTCTGAATAAAACTCTTTGAAACTTATCATTTCTGGATTTTTTTGAACATAATAATTGACTTGGTGAAATTCTGTACCAATCAACATAATTTTTTCCAGAAAACTTGAACTTTTGAAAGTCTATTAACAAATCTAAAACACCATAAATCTACTTTTTAAAAGAGTCCCGTAAGAGGATTTGATTCTAATCCCCAGATTGTTCTTAGAATCGAAGTGATTAAAATTTAATTTTCGAAATTAGATTTTTTCACCACAAACAAATTGGCACACCCAGTGGGACAAATTGCCAAAAAGTAGTGTGTGTTATGATTTTCTGAAAAAATTTGTTCTTGCATGCGTTTGAGAAGTGGAAGAACAATTTCTGTTCAAATGGCTAATAATGCAAGGCAAACAGGAAGTGGAAACAATAATAGGGAAATAACGGCCAATACTACAAATTCTGGTAGTTCACCACCCCAAGGAAATGAATCTGTGAACAACAATGAGAATAGGGGAAATGGAAATAATAGTGTTAACAGAGAACCATCAATGACTACTACAACTACTACTACTATGCCAGAACAACCTGTAGTAAGTCAAATTGGTTCTACTATCCCTATACCCAAATTTGTTTCTATGTCTCAAAATGGACAACCAGTGTATGGGTTGCCATATGGATTCGTCCCAAATTCTGGGACGGCCCCACCAACTATGTCAACAGTAGGTCCTACAGTTACTCGTGGACCCATTTTTAATCCCTTTGTGGGAAGTTCTTCTTCATCTATTACAAATTCTACGTTGCAAACTATAAGGCAACAAATGGATGAAAATAATCATGAAATGGTGAATATGTTGACACAACAAATGGCCACAATGTTTGATCCACTAGTACAAACAACAAATACCAATTATAATTTGTTGGCTAGACAAATGGAGAGGATTGCAGATGTGTTTGGAGCACCCGCGGATCCTATAGTAAGACAAGTGGCTAATATGAATCCCCCTGTGAATCAAGGGGATCAAAATAATCAAATACCAAATCCTGTCAATCCTGTCGAAAATAGGGAAGAAAATGCTCCTAGAATTATCCTGAATAGAAATAAGAATGCTGATGAAATTCTCGAAAGGATAAGAGCAAATAACTTAGGGGGCAACAAAATGTTGTTGGAATTGTTGAACAAGTCCTGAATAGACATGGATTTAATGTAGGATTTGCGAATCATCCTTACGTAGTGTCTCCTTTTACCCAGATGGTATTGCAAACTGAATTGCCAAGGGGATGGAAAGTTCCCAAATTTACCAAATTTTCTGGAGAAGTAGGAGAATCTACTGTCGAACACATTGCTCGATATCAAATCAAAGCAGGTGATTTGGCAAATAATGAAGAATTGAAAATGAAATATTTTCCTAGTTCTTTGACCAAAAATGCTTTCACTTGGTTTACAACTCTTCCCCCAAATTCAATTTATTCATGGAATCAATTAGAAAGAAGTTTTCATGAACAATTCTTTCGAGGGGAAACAAAAGTTACTCTTATGGATTTAGTAAACATTAAGAGATCTTCGAATGAGTCAATAGATGACTATTTGAATAGATTTAGACAAATGAAAGCAAGGTGTTTTACTCAAATTCCTGGATATGAGTTAGTCCAAATGGTTGCAGGAGGATTAGATTACTCAATTCGAAAGAAAATGATTAATCAACAACTTAGAGATATGGCCCAATTGGCTGATAAGGTTAGGCAAATTGAACATCTGAAGAAAGAAAAAGAAAGATTCAGAAAACCTGACAAAATCTTTCGAAAAGATAAAATAGCATATTTAGAAGTTTCTGATGATAGTGATTTCGAATATGATATAGAAGATAATGATGTTCATGTGGCTGAACTTAAGCCAGGACCTCCTTATGTTTGTCAATCTTTGAAACCTAATGGAAATACTAATAACGATATGAAAGATAGGTTTCCTAAGAAAAATTATGGTTTCGATATTTTGAAAGCAGAACAAATTTTTGATATATTGGTAAAAGACAAACAAATAACTCTAAGTGATGACCATAAAATTCCTTCTCAAGAACAGAGAAGAGGTCAAAAATATTGTAAGTATCATCATACTTATGGACATTGGACTAATAGTTGTGTTCGTTTCAGGGATATTATCCAAGAAGCCATTAAACAAGGAAGGTTGAAATTCGAAGAAAAAACTCCAATGGCAATGAAGATCGACTCTGATCCACATCAAGTGAATGCGAACTACGCAGAGCTGGTGAGCATCAATATAGTTGAGGTGGAAGATTCGAACTCCATTCAACAAGCCACTGAGATGGCTATTGATGATGATCAGGAATTTCAAGACATTTTTCCCAACGGGGGAGAATCTTTACTGGAATTTCTGAACAGGAAGAAAGTTGAGGATGCATCAATTGATTTGTGTCCAAGGTGTCACGCAATATTTGATAGATCTGCTGCAAAAGCATTTCACGATTCTGGAATGAAGAAGCATTACCAGGAAGTGGCTGCAAAGAGCCAAAAGAATGATAACAAGCAGAAGAAAGTGAAGCCTGCTTATGGAGGTTGGATTTCGAACACGAGTTCAGTTTCAGGAGAAAGAGTGCCTCCAAAAGAGAAAGTTTTGAATAAAGGTAAGCACCTGTGCATCAAAACTTTCAAGTTTCTAGAAAACCCCGAACCTTTGTGCCACCTTCAACTGTTCCTCCGAACAAGTGGATTCGTCCTGGGTATCCTAAGCCTCAGTATAACTATCAAGGATTCCAACAAAGGCCTTATTATGGAAATAGGCCACCAATGACGAAAACCCAATGGAGAAGGGTGCAAAGGGTAAGGAAGGCTGCTTTCGAGGAACAAGGGCAACGTAACATGGTAACTGCAAGAGAAAATAATCAGCCTAAACCTATTCAGGCCAAGAACACTCAAGTGATTCAAGTGCAAGCAAATTTAAATCATCCTTCGTATGCACAAGTAGTAAGGAAGAAACCTTCTTTCCAAGTTACCGGGGGTTTTGATGAGAATGAAGATGATTTATTGACTGAAAATTTCGAAACAGGCTTCGCAGATGGTCTCCAAGACATTTGCGTAGTAGTTTTCTGTTTTTCCTGCAGAATATGCTGAAGAACTTGAGAAAGACTTGGAAGAGGAAGATTATGAAGAAGATGATATAGGTGAGGATCCTATTTGCTATACTTACATTGGCAAACAAATTTGCCAGAATACTTCTGCAGTATTCGAAAAACCAATTGAGGAAATGCAACTTCACATGAAGCCTTTGTTTATCAGAACTTTAGTTGGGGATGTAAGTATTGGAAAAGTACTTGTAGATTCTGAAGCGGCAGTGAACTTGATGCCGAAATTTATGATGAAGAAATTGATGAAGACTAAGTTTGATCTTATGCCTCATCAGATGATTATTACAGACTTTAGTGGAAAGACTTCGAAATCAGAAGGTGTGTTATGCTTAGAGTTAACAGTGGGAACCATCATGAGACCCACTATGTTTGTTGTAGTTGATTCGCAGGCAAACTATAATCTGTTACTTGGAAGGGAATGGATCCATGGGGTAGGTGTTGTTCCATCTTCAATGCATCAGAGGCTTTGCATGTGGACTAAAGAAGGTGTGCCCATTTATGTTGATGGGGACAAGAATTATTTTAAAGTGGAGGAAGATGCAGTGGATGTGAGGAGCACAGAAAAGAAGGTCATGAAGATTAGACCTTATGAGGTAAATGACAAGTATATGTTAACCCCTACCAAAGTTCCATATTCTTTGAGGATAAATCCAAATTTTGGGTTTATGTTACAGTGTGATGTCGGCCCTTTCGAGGCCGCGGAAATATCTGAATGGTCAGATCCAGAATAGATTCGAGCTTTTGGGCTCTAATTTCGGCCTATATGGCCGAAAAAAGGGTAGAAACGGCTCTCGAAGCCGAATTTAATCAGAATGAACAAAATAAAGAAGAAACGGCCCCTAAGGCCGAATGGCAAGAGGGAAGGATAGTCATTGAGGAGATAATAGAAGAAGAAACTTCATCAGAAATAAGAAGTGAAGATTCTAAAAAAATTTCTGAGAAAGGAAAAAATTCTGAAAAGAAGTATCTTGAGGAAATGGTCAAAAAGGTTGAGACATATGTTCAAGAAATACAAGGGTGTGAGTTCGAAAAATTAGATTTCATTTATGATGACTCCCCTTTGGGTTTCGAAGGAGTTTTGTCTCAAGGCATTAGGAATATGGAAGCTCGAGATCCTTTAGAAGAAATAAACTTGGGAACTGATAATGAGAAAAGACCCACATTTATAAGTCAGAATCTTGAAGGAGAATTCAAAAAGGAAATCATTGATTTGTTGAAAGAATATAAAGATTGTTTTGCTTGGGATTATCATGAAATGCCTGGTTTGAGTCGAGAACTGGTTGAGCATAAACTTCCAACTTTTCCAGAAAAAAGACCAGTGAAGCAGGCTCCAAGAAGATTTGCTCCAGAAATAGTTTCGAAGATCAAAGAAGAAATAGAGCGTCTTCTAAAGGCTAAGTTCATTCAAACTGTCAGGTATGTTAATTGGATTTCTAATATTGTGCCTGTTATTAAGAAAAATGGGTCTTTAAGGGTATGTATTGATTTTCGAGATCTTAATAATGCAACCCCTAAAGATGAATACCCAATGCCGGTTGCTGATATGTTAATAGATATGGTAGCAGTAAATGAACTTCTAAGTATGTTAGATGGGTATTCAGGTTATAATCAAATCTTCATTGCTGAAGAGGATATTTCGAAAACAGCTTTTCGATGTCCTGGTGCAATAGGAAATTATGAATGGGTAATGATGCCCTTTGGCTTAAAAAATGCTGGTGCAACTTATCAAAGAGCCATGAATTCGATTTTCCATGATTTAATAGGAAATTTTATGAAAGTTTATATAGATGATGTTGTAGTTAAGTCTGAATCAAAAGACTTGCATTTGAATCATTTAAGACAAGCTTTCGAGAAAATGAGAAAGCATGGATTGAAAATGAATTCTATTAAATGTGCTTTTGGTGTATCTGCAAGAAATTTCTTAGGATTTCTTGTACACAAGAAAGGTGTTGAGATTGATAAAAATAAGCTAAAGCAATTCTCGAAGCATCTCCACCTGCTACCAAGAAACAATTGCAATCTTTTCTGGGGAAAGTGAATTTTCTTCGAAGGTTCATTTCGAATTTATCAGGAAAGACAAGGGTGTTTTCCCCACTGCTGAAATTAAAGAAAGAAGAAAACTTCAAAAGGGAAGATGAACATCAGCAGGTCTTTGAGGAAATCAAGAAATATTTGACAACTCCTCCGATTATGACTCCTCCTTTGCCAGGAAAACCTTTGAAGTTGTATATTTCTGCTTCAGAAGCCACAATAGGAAGTATGTTGGCTCAAGAGGACGAAAATGGCGTTGAAAGAGTTGTTTACTATTTAAGTAGAGTCCTTAATGATGCAGAAACTAGATATTGTGCTATAGAGAAATTGTGTTTATGTTTGTACTTTTCTTGTACTAAACTTAAGTATTATGTCAAACCTCATGATGTATTTGTAATTTCTCACTTTGATGTAATAAAGCACATGTTATTGAAACCTATATTGCACTGTAGAGTTGGAAAATGGGCATTAGCATTAACTGAGTTTTCGTTAAAATTTGTCCCTTTGAAATCTATGAAAGGACAAGTGGTTGCAGATTTCTTAGTTGATCATCCCTCAATTCCAATTGAAGATTCAATATATGTAGGTTTAGAGCCTTGGAAATTATATTTTGATGGATCCAAACATAAGAATGGATCAGGAATTGGGATTCTATTAATTTCACCCAAAGGATTTCCAACTCGAATGATGTTTGAAATAAAACATCATTGTTCAAATAATGCAGTAGAGTATGAAGCTCTTATTGCTGGTCTCAAAATTTTGGTTTCTCTAAATTCGAGAAATATTCATATTCGAGGAGATTCACAATTAGTTATCAAACGGGTAACTAAGGAATATAAATGTTTAGATCCAAAATTGGCTAAGTATTTGGTTCAAGCCAACAAACTTCTGGACATGTTTGATGAAGTAAAAATTGAACATATTCCCAGAGGTCAGAATTTCGAAGCCAATGAACTGACTCAAATAGCTTATGGATATAGAATTTCCATTGGAACTCTTAGAAAAATTAGTGACATTTAGAGAAGATTTCCAATGAAGGAATTTGATATTCATAATATAAATCTTTTGGATCAGAATGATTGGAGAACAGAAATTATGAATCTTATCCAAAATCCATCTCTGGTAAATAAAAGACACTTGAAATATAAAATTCTGAATTATTGTATTTTAGGTGAAGAGCTTTATAAAAAAGCTATTGATGGGAATTTACTTCGATGTTTGGGAGAAACTGAAGCTTATTTGGCTTTAGTTGAAGTTCATGAAGGAGCTTGCGATGCTCACCAAGAAGGAAGGAAAATGGAATGGATTTTGAAAAGAAAATTATTCTTTTGGCCATCAATGGCCAAAGATTGTCACAATTTCGCAAAGTCTTGTGAAGAATGTCAAAAGCATGGAAATGTGCAACAAGTTCCAGCAAATGAATTGCACTCAATAATAAAACCTTGGCCTTTTAGAGGATGGGCTTTAGATTTAATTGGAATGATACATCCAGCTTCTTCGAGAAACCACAAGTTTATTTTAGTTGGAGTTGATTATTTTACCAAGTGGGTAGAAGCAATTCCTCTAAGAGAAGTTACTCAAGAAGATATCATTCGTTTCTTTGAAGAAAACATTATATTTCGATTTGGCTTACTAGAAACCATAACCACAGATCAAGGAACAGTGTTTACTGGGAGAAAAATGGTTAGGTTTGCTGAATCAAAAGGAATAAAATTACTTTCTTCTACGCCTTATTATGCCCAAGCCAATGGTCAAGTTGAAGCAGTTAATAAAACTATTATTGCTTTAATTAAAAGACATATTGGGCAACGTCCTAGAATTGGCTTGAGACTTTGAATCAAATTCTTTGGGCTTATAGAAATTCACCAAGAGAAGCTACTCGGACTACCCCTTATAAGTTAGTATATGGTCATGATGCTATATTGCCAGTTGAAGTGAACTTACAATCAATAAGAATTCAAAGGCAGTTTGAGTTACCTTCTCAAGATTATTGGAATTTGATGTTTGACGAATTGAATCAACTTGATGAAGAAAGGTTGGTTGCTCTTGAAAATATAATTAGACAAAAAGAGCAAATTACTCGTTGTTATAATAGAAGGGTTAAGAAAAAAGAATTCCAAATTGGTGATTATGTTTGGAAGTTGATTTTGCCAATTGATAAAAAGTCTAAGAGGTTTGGTAAATGGTCACCTAATTAGGAGGGACCTTTCGAAATTGAGAAAATATTTTCCAGTAATGCGTATTCAATTCGAGAATTAGTTGGTGATTTGCGCATAATGTCAATAAATGGAAAATATTTGAAAGAGTATAAATCAAACTTGCAGGAAATCAAGATTGTGCATAAAGGAAAATAAATTGTTCAGAGGACAATATAAATTCGAGCCCACGCTCGAAACAAAAGAAGTCATAACAGAAATATGAAAAAAACTAAGAAGTAAGCTAAAAAGGAGCTTCACTCTTTAACTTGGCAAAGTTGTGCATAAGGTCTTCATAGTAGATCTTTAGGCTTCTGTTGTTTCTTTCGAGATTATCAATATCCTTGATAACTTTAACAACATCCCTCGAAATACTTCGAACAGAGTTGATGAGGTCCATTCGAGTAGACTCCTGCCTTGACAATGTGGTTTAGAGCTCACTTTTTGCAAACTTAGTTTTCTCAGCTTCTTCTTGATATTTTTTGATAAGGCCTTCGAGCCTTAAATTTTCCTTTTGAAGTTCTTCAATCTTCAAAGTATTCTGGTTGATGGATTGTTCATATCTGGTCACCTTGGTCTTCCTATCTTGCATTTTATCCATCAACTCAGCCTTCTCATTTTTCTGTATTGCCAATTTCGAAGTGGTTTGTTCGATTTGGTCAATAGTCCCAACAGTACTATGATATAGCTCTGAAAAACTCTTAATCCATTGTTGTTGAGACTCAGAAAAATCAGCATGTTTCTTCTCAAAGAAAGTTAAGTAACTATCAATTTCTTCTTTGTAGAGGGGGATATTTCGGGATTTCTCTCATCATGGACTTCTTGAAGACCAGTTTTTTGAAATTCTGAAGGACTTTATCAATGGAATCCTCTTCACTTAATGGATTTTGAACTGTTGCTTCAGAGTGGGCTGATGACAATGAGACTTCCCCTGAAAGCACGTCCAAAATCAAGAAAGGATTCTCATCCAAACCTTTGAGGCAATCATCTAAGTCCATGGCACTATATATAGGGGTTGACCTAGATAAATCCCTCGAAAAGCTAGGAGCCTTTCGGGAGTGCCTGATTCAGTTTGAGTGGTTTGGATTTGCTTCGAAGGAGATGCTTTGGTTCCTCGAGAATCAGGATCTTGAGAAGGTGATGGATCATCTTTCTTTTCTTCCCCTTGGGAATCCTCATTAGTTGGATCAGAAGGAGATTGAACTTCTTCTTCTTCTCCTTTTTCTTCTTGTTCCTCCTCACTCTCTTCAATATGGTCTAAGGGTTTTCCCTTTTGCAAAGACTTTTTCGAAGAGGTTGCTTGAAGTGGGCTTTCTATTGTTTTCTCTTCGTTGGCACCACTATCAGCTTGAGAACTTGAAGAAATATTTACCTGAAAACAGCAAAATATCTAAGGTAAGGTAAACGAGTAAAAGAGAAGAAGTTTATATGTTTCTTTTGAAAAGAGAGTGAAAGGTTTACTTGTTCAACAACCCCACTTGGGATTTGTTTCTTATAAGCCTTAGTCTTAAACCTTTGGCCAACTCTCTGATGTTTTTCCATAAAGAAAAACAAATTTCAAAATCAGGAAAAGAAAAGATACGTTTCAACATTAAGCTTAAAAAATAAAAGAAAATTGAAAACTTACAGCTCCAATAGTCTTTCCTGGAGGAATTACTGAGAGGATTCTTGGCTTGGGAGTCTTCTTTTCTTTCTTTATATTTTTTCCTCTCAAAGGAACAACTTGTTGTTCAGGAGTGTCTTCCTGTTAAAAGCAAAAGAGACTTCAAATTTTTCGAAATTTATAAAATTTCGAAATTGATAACAGGAATTCGAAATTACCTCTGAGAGAGACTTTTCTTCAGACTTTTCAGATTTGTTCTTCTCTTGACCTTTTACTTCTTTCTTCTTGGAAGATTTGGAATCATCTGCTTTGTCCTTCTTACCCACTGAAGCAGATTGGCTTTTATCAGAAGGTTCGTTATTCTTTTCGACCTTGCTAGACGTAGCCTTCTTCCTAGATTTAGAAGCAGTAGTCTAAAAGGAAATAGAAGGAAAATATCTGTTAGATTTCGAAATCCAAGGTTAACATAAGTTTGGATTTCGAAATGAGACTTACATAAGGTTTTTGAGAAGAGGATGGAGTTTTCCTTTTCCTTGACTTCTTTTCGGTATTTTCTTCTTCGTCACTTTCCCAGTCTTCTTCAGCATGTTTCGAGAGTTTGCAATCTTGAGCTGAAACAAGAAAAATATAAGTACAGGATTGGGATAAGTTAGAAAAATAAAAGGAATGTTTATGTGATTACCTTGAACCATGAAGTTCTTAGAAATTATTCTCACATGTTCTATATCCACATGAGGTATAAAAGGATAATTATCCAAAGTATATTTTGTTAAAGCAACTCTTTTTGAAAGAGGTTTAAGGCTATTAAAAGAAGATCAAGAGGTACAGGTCTAGTCCACTCAGGACCATATAAACTTTTTGCCAAACCAAATTTTGTTGTTGGTAAAGAAGGAAACTTTAGACAATATTTTTCGAAAATAGTGGTACCATTGGAGTTTACAAGTTTGAAACTTTGTTGATTCAAAGAAATTTTCTCTTTTAAAGAAAAAGTTGCTTCAGAAATAGTTCTATGTATTTTATTCGGAATATAGAACACATGAAAATATTTCTCGAAAGCTTCAATTTCTTTGATATGCGTACCTTTAGACTTCTTGCTGGATTTCTGCGAAGGAGGAATGTTGTTGGTTAGTCTCGAAAAGCATGTAGCCTCATCAACTTGAATACTAGAATAGTATTTAGACCACCATTCTTCAAAAGATAATGTGCAGTAGTATGAAGTTTCGAAGGAGACTGGGATGATGGATAAAGGTTTCTTAGTCTTCGAGAGTTGTAATTTCTCGAAACCTTCTTCACCATCAACTAAGTCTTCAATCAGAATTTGGTCTTCTGATGTGCAAGAAGGTGTGGAACGAAGCTGACTGAAACCAAACTGACGAGCTACCAGTTGTGGTTGGTAATGAAAGACTCTAAAGTCTTTAAGTTGGAAGCCACAATATAGAAGGTCATGAGATAAGAATTGCTTCCATATTTCTAGACTTTCAACCTCTTCACTTGGGGAATCACAAGGTAACTTTCGAGTAAACCAGTCAGGTCCTCGAGTTCGAGAAGCAAAAGGTGCAAGGTTAGGAGAGTGGTTCTTGGTGTTTAGAAAAGAAGAAATATGAGACTTGAAGTGTTCGAGACGGTTCTTTTTTGATGAAGGTGTGAGGAAAGACAACCTATAACCTTCAATAGTAGTAGGGAGTTTCGAATTTTGGGGTTCATAACTCTCAAATTTGTCTTGGAAAATGGCATTCAACCAAAGTTGAAGAAACCAAAAAGGACCACAAAGGTTTCGAACATGATCTTTTACTTGAGAGCATAAATAGCTTCTGAAAGCATATCATAAACATGGGCTAAGAGACATCTGTTTAGGTCAATTCGAATACCTTTAGCTAACATTTGAGCTAAAGGAAGAAAGATTTTGGTATTTGGTTAGACCTAGAATAGAAAACAAAAGCAGATAACCAATAAGTGAGAAAAGCCACATGTTCACTTTCAGAGACTTACCAGATTTGGCATTGTTCTGAATAAAATGGGAATAAGTCAATTTATCCAAATTTGGCTCAATATGTGGTTCAGGAACCTGCATGAAAGGGAGAATCAATTGGCCTTAGGTCGAAGGCAGCAACATCGAAAAGAGTTGGGGTAATCATGCCATAAGGTAAGTGAAATGAGTTGGTAGATCTTTGCCAGAAAAGAAGGGAAGAAGAATGAGAGCAGGGTCGAAACTACGATCAAATTTACTTAGTTGGATAAGATCGAAAATACCAAGTTGCTTCCATAAAGCTCCCATAGTATTTTCAATCCTATTCAACCACATGACATAGGAATCTTTTCGAGCAGGAGGAGTTGCTCGAAAAACATCAGTGGTGTTTTCAACATGGTCTGTTCGAGTTACAGATTTGAAAATTCGAATTTTCTCTTCTTTCGAACATGGGAAAAATTCATTATATTGATCTAAGGAGGAAGAAGGGGTATAAGGACCTAAGAAACAATATGTTTCTTCTTATGGAATAAGGAATGAGTACCTGGGAATTCCATATAGCTATTTTCTCTTCAGCATTTTCAGGCTCAGGGATGTAAACTCTATCATCCCTAGCAAGGAAGTCACCTTTGACAATAGCAAGAGGGACTGGAATTGAACCTTGAGAAGCCATTAATGGTGTTTTCTTGGAGTTCTTGAGAGAGAAAGGAACACGATGCAACGGTGCAAATGAGCTGAAAATGCATCAAGAAAAGTAAATCAGAACCTTTGAGATGTTTAATCGGTGAAAACTCAAGTTAAAAACAAGAAAATATGATCAAAAAGAAACAAAGATCATACCTTGAAGAAGAAGAAAAGACGCCGGTTGAGAGGAAAAAGCTGAGGGTTTTGAGGTTGAAGATGAAAAGTGAAACTTGAAGAGTTTTCCTTAGTATTTATATGAGAGAGATACAACATGATTACAAAGAAGTTTAAAAGGTAATCATGATTGCACGTTTCTTGGGACATGAGCTAATAGCCCAAAAACGTGGGAAAGTCAATTATCTTTCGAAAAGTAACTGAAATATTAATTTAATTGGGAAATAAAGGGTTTATATCTGAAAACAAATATTTAAATTTTCCTTTTAAATTTTGAATAACTGTGTTTGTGGTGAAAATTTCAGATTCGAAAAGAATGAATTTTAACACTTTGATTCTACGAGCAATCTGGGGATTAGAATCAAATCCTCTTACGGGACTCTTTTAAAAAGTAGGTATATGGTGTTTAGATTTTCAAAAGTTATGTTTTCTGGAAAATTTGGTTGATTGGTACATAATTTCACCAAATCAATTGTTATGGTTTTCTAAAATCCAGAAGTGATAAGTTTTCCAAAGATTGATCCAAAATTCTATCAAAAACTTATCTTTTATCAAAAGTAAAAACTACTTGATTCAGAAATTATCAAGTTTCAAGATATTTGTAACTTTTCAGAGAAGTCAATGAAAGTCTCAAACAAATGTAAAGCAAAGAAGAATTGCAGAAAGTAAATTGCAGAATGTAAAGAAAGAAAAGAAAACGAATTGTAAGAACAATATGCATTAAGATAAAAATGGATGGGTTCATCACATACTTGCTTCCCTTTGTAACCTGTTTCGTCGCAGTGAGATCGGACTTGTAAGGTGTTTAAGAGAGTATGAGTATGAGTGATTTGCCAACCCCTATTACATTGTGAGTTCTACTATTTATAGATTCCTAATCCTAACGGCTAACTAATGCATGTTTGACACATCAGCAAACCTATGTGTTGGCAGCGTGAATGCTTGCCACGTTTCCTGCTATCCAGAAAACTGATTACAATTTTCAAAATAAACCACTAATTGATTGACACCTGTCTTCATCTTGTATAACTTCCATTAACTATTGTCTTGGTGTCTTCTGTCTTCTCGAAATCTTATCTTCTAATTTCTCGAAGTCTTGTCTTCTAATTTTCTCGAAATCTTGCTTTCTGATTTCTCGAAATCATTTCTCTGTTTTCTCGAACTCTTGCTTTCTGATTTCTTCTTCATGAATTCGAGAAAATCTCTCCTCTTCAGACTTAGTCTTTTCTTGTCATTTAAAGTCAATAAGTCTTTATTCATTTTCAAAACCTGATTATACTTTCTTCAGTACCATGTACCAAATTCTATTTGACCATTCAAAAGTCATGAAGACCACCGGCCACTTAATTTCCATGTGGGAATTCTTTTCATTGGCCATTATAATGGTGTTCATTAATGGCACTTGGCTCTTTTACTCTTATAAATAAGAGTGAATTTTGTACAATCTCTTCACAATTCTTCGTTCTTTTCTTCTTCCTGTTTTAACTTCTCTTAGATAATTTCTTCAAATCTATGAAGAAGTTAATCTCTTTGGCTTTTTCAACCTTTACCTTCAAAAGGTTTTCTTTTAGATTGAACGTAACAGCCAATTATAGATTCATTTATTTGATAAATGAATCTCTTACTAATTCTTCGTGCTTCTCTTTAGGTACACCCTAAGCACCAAGGTGGTTAACAGATTGGAGAATTCATTCTTTTTGCCTTGGCTCAATCAAAGCTTGTGGGGAAGGAAGAAGAAAAAGAAGCATGGAAGACACGAGTCAAAGACTCATTCTAGTTTAGGACAGTTTCCTTTCTAATGTTTTAGGGACTTAGGATAGTTTTCTTTCTAAATGTATCTCCATTGTATTCGAACCACATGTAATTCGAATTTGGATCATGAATGAAAGAATTGCCCTTTACCTTTTGGAATACCTCTTATGTACTTTTCCTTGAATATTCGAGTTTCACAATTACCTTCTTTCTCAAATTTCTAAAGTCTTTGTATTAACTTTACCTCAAATATTCTCTAAGTCAATGGACTTATTACCAAAATTCAAAATAAGGTAATATTAACCTTCTTCTGTAAATTCGAAATGACATCATATTGTTATCACTTGAGGAATTCGAAATAATTGAAAATCAAATCCCAACAGATTCCCCCCAAAAATAGTCTCTTTCAAATAATGATTCATTTTTGTAGAAAGAGATATTTTTGGAACAACCTTGGTATTCCTCATAACAGTTATTTAAAATTTAAATGGAAATTTAAATATCAGTTTCAGATAACCTTTCTTCGAATTCCCTAGCTGAAAGTGGTGGAACTGGAGAACCAACTGTTGAAAGCCCACTTCAAGCTGTTTCTTCGAAGAAATCACAGAAAATGACTCTGGAGAATATCGAAGAAAGCAATGAGGAACTGAAAAAGAAAGAAGAAGAAAAGGAAGAAGAGGAAGTCCAATCTCCTTCTAATCCTACTAACGAAGACTCTCAAGAAAAAGAAAACAATCAAAACGATCCTACAAACTCCCCTGATCCGAATTCGGGAACGATGGTCGAGGTCGTACTCAACCAAATAAAATGAATTAAAGTGCAGTAGGTTGATTAACCCAAAGTCGTCTCTCTTAAGGAATCCAATTACAAATTCAGAATTTCAATCCCATAGCAACTCACACACACAAGAGGATTTTGATTGTTGTTCATACTAATTTCCTAATTTCCAAAACAGAATTTAAATTTGCAGAAAACAATTTCAGAAAAATGAATTGGTTCTCTACCTCATTCACAAATTGGATCAATCATTGGTTTATAAAAAATTCCTCAATTCCTTGACAGATTCAAATTCGGATTAAGCATCCTCATTAATTTTCACACTAGAATAAAGCAAACTAGCATGAATCCTAATTTCTAATCCTTGGAATTAAGCAAACCTAGAATTCATTTCAGATTAAGCAACCTAAAATGTGAGTTAGATTCAGATTAGAATTCGAATTCCATAAAGCATGTAACTCAATTTCAAATTCAAACCTAAACATCAAGAAACTAGGAGAAGGAAAGTGAAGAATCTGTCCAAGAATTCAAGACATGAAAAACGAAATTATAACCTCAATTTCCTTTGTGAATTCAGTAGAGAAACAATCCTTGAAGCTTAGCCTTCCATTTCCATGGAGGAGAAACTCGAAAATTGAAGAAGATGAAGAAGAGGAACCAAATTTGAAAATTGCAAGAAGAGAGAAAAGAGAGGGAAAGTGGAGAGTCTTTTTTCTAAAATCTGAAAAAATGAATGTAAAGTGTTCAAACTACTGAGCAACACACCTATTTATAGAGCCTAAATCACTAACAATCTGATAGGCCTTAATTGGGCCGAAATTAATTAAAACAGGCCCACAAACTAATTACAAAACTAATCAAATTCGGACTTGTGTCAGACAGCAACAGTAGGCGATTTTCAAACAGCAACTGCTCCTAATTGCTTCATGGTAATATGGTCATATTGATATCAAATTAAATCCCCGGAAGTTAGCTTTCCAATGCTACTGGAATCTCTCAAATCGGACACCTATAGCTCCAGATATCTTCAAAACAAGACAGGTAGGTCAGTAGGCTTAAAAATCCGAATTTAAACAACATTCACAATTAAAGCCCAATTAAGCCCAATTTGGTAAATTCCAATTAAAACAGTGGATTTAATAACAATTATAGTCCAAGCAAGCTAAGATTAATTATGCAAAGTGTGAATAAAAATGTGTTCATCAAATTCCCCCACACTTGCCCTTTTGCACTCCGGGCAAAACACCACATGAAGCTAAAAATCAATTAGGGAGCACAATGCAAATACAAGTGGCATTATTAACAAGAGATCCAAGGAATGCATAGGAGTAGGCATAATACATCATCAAAGGAGTCATGGAGTCAAGAAAATTATGAATGGAATTCCCTACAATTTAGCAAACAAGGAGGTGAATCAAATCAAGGGGGTGAATCAAAAGTGATAGAATCCTCACAAGACAAACTCTCCAACTCTCAAGTGTTTAGGCTTGTGTATATACACTCAAGCACTCATGAAAGCAAGCACTACCATAGGCTTGGCAAGACTCTAATATCCACAACAATTGAAACACATGCAAGCAAAGATCAAGAGGACTTCAAATAGGATGTAATGGGGCCAAGGTAAAGGTAGGGAAAATGAAGGATAAGAAGTTAAAAACCAAAGAGAATAGAGGAGCAATGGGGAATAAATCCAAGAAGAAATGCAAGTAGCATACATCTCAAGAATACAATTAAACTCCTTTTTCTACCTTTTGACCCATTTTTGCTATTTCAAGAACACTTTATTTCTTTGCTCTTTTTTTTTAACACTTTTCTTTTGAGATTTTTTTTTATTCTTTTTTTTTTACTTTTCTATCTTTTTCCTTTTTCATTTTTTTTTTCTTTGTAATTAGCCAAGGTCAACAATATGATATCCACAAGAGGAGATAAGATAAGAAATTCAAGCACACCCCCACACTCATTCAAGAGCCTATTCCCAAACAATTCCAAAGCTCCTTTATCCTCTAAGGCAAGGACAATCATGGTTTTTCACTTTCAAGGCTTGTAATGAGCTTTCAAAAACAAGAAATGGGATCCATAGGCTCAAAGGGGCTAGCAAGTGGAAAATCATCAAGGTAAGCTAATATGGCTAGTAGCTCAACTATCAACAAAAATGCCTCAATCATCTCAATACATGCATGTGAACAAAGTTGAAAATCAAAGAGTCAAGCCAAGTTCTAGAGCACAAGCAAAGAAGAGTGAAATCACACAAGAAAAGAGAGAATGGCATAGAATGGTCCATCCATCAATAAGGCTCAAAATCTCACCAAGGACAACTCTATCACAAAATATTCAACCCAATAATCATCAAAACCAACTTATTCACTAAATTATAAGGAATCCAAACAACATAAATCAAGAAACCAATTGTCCAAATATGATGAAAATGCCACTACCAACACAAATTCCTAAAATCCAATGAAAAACTTGCCAAATGTATTATTTTTCCTACTGTCGAAAATTCTGTTTTTGTCTGTAAAATTCAGATAACTGTCAAAATTCTGCTGTAAAATGAAATTCTGCTGTAACAAACTGCTGTAAAAAAATTCTGCTGTAAACAACATCAATAAAAACGTACAGCAGCTACAGTAATGCAAAACAGCAACAACAACAGCAAAACAGCAAAACAGCAAAACAGACAGATACAATAATTTCAGACAGCAAAACGTAACAGCAGTAGCTACAGAATAGCTATGAAAATGCTGACAGCAACTCAAAAAACAGCAAATTTCCTATGGTAAAACTTCAAAAATACAGTAAAACAACATTTTTTTTCTTTTTTCCTTTTTTTTTTTGAACAGTAAAACAGCAAACAATTTTTTTTTTTAACAATCCTAAAGATTACTAACACACAAACCACTATAATCGTAACCACATACTAATTCCTAAAATTCAATCCTAACGCCCTAAAAATACAAATCTCCTCCCCCACACTTAAATCACACATTGTCCTCCAATGGAAAAATCATCAAATTATAGAAAAAGAACATAATGCAATAAAATAGTGGGGGAAGAGGACTCCCTCATCAAGGTGGAAAAATTTGCACTGAGGGAATGTGGGAAAGCTCCAAGCTCATCTCCTCAACGTCTCCTCAACCAAATGCGGGAGGGACTCTCATGAAATAGCTTGAGACGGTGGCCATTGACCTTGAAGTCTTGTGGTGGACTCACTCTTCAAACTCTCCAAACACCATAAGGATAAACATGAGTGACAAATAAAAGTCACAATCCAACGGGAACGAAGCTTACCAGGCATGAGCTTAAGTCTAGAATTAAACAACAACACCTTTTGGCCTACTACAAACTCTTTCTAGCAATACATTGATCATGAAATTTCTTAGTCTTCTCCTTGTAGAACTTAGAGTTCTCATAGGCCTCCAGGCGGATCTCATCAAGCTCCTGCAGCTGAAGCTTCCTCTGCTCTTCTGCCTGGTCACAATCCAAATTGCAAGCCCTAACTGCCCAGTATGCCCGATGCTCAATCTCCACAGGTAAGTGGCACGCCTTACCAAAAACAACTCTAAAGGGAGGACATCGCAAGAGGTGCTTTGTAGGCGGTCCTATGAGCCCAGAGAGCATCATGAAGGCGGCGGCTCCAATCCTTCCTGTTAGGCTGCACCATCTTCTCCAGAATCCTCTTGATCTCTCTGTTGGAGATCTCAGCCTGTCCATTAGTCTGGGGGTGGTATGGTGTAGAAACCTCTATGCACCACCCCATACTTTTTCAGCAAAGCCTCATGGACCGGTTACAGAAGTGGGTCCCCTGATCACTAAACAATGGCTCGAGGCACTCCAAACCTGCAAAAGATGTGAGACCTGACAAATCCACAACAACTCGAGCATCATTAGTCTTGTGGCTATAGCCTCCACCCACTTGGAGACATAGTCCACAAGCAAGCAATATATATATAAAACCAAAAGAAACAGGAAATGACCCATAAAATCAATACCCCACACATCAAAATCTCACAAAACAACATAGGCAGCTGGGGCATCTGCTGCCTGCTAGAAATGGCCGCTCCTGCTCTCTGACACTGCTCGCATGTAGAGGAGACTTCCAGGCGTCTCTGAAAATCGTAGGCCAATAAAATCCACAATCCAGCACCTTTCGTCCTGTCCTCTGGGGTCCAAGATGTCCTCCAACAGGTGAGGAATGACAGAACTGAAGTACAGACTGGATCTCCTGATCTGGAATGCACCTACGGATAACCTGGTCACTGCAAAAACGCCATAAATAAGGGTCATCCCATACATAATACTTGGCATCACTCTTAAGTCTATCTCTCTGAGCCCTAGATGCCAAGGGTGGAAAAACAGATGCAACAAGATAATTAACAATATCAGCAAACCAAGGGGTAAGGGGAGGGGAATGGGAATCAAGCAAAGCCATAAGCTGCTCATCCGGGAAGTCATCCCGAATAGGAAACACATCCTGCTCTCTCAATGCGGCTCAAATGGTCTGCTACCAGATTATGCGCACCACTCCTATCCTGGATGTCCAAATCAAACTCCTGAAGCAGTAGCATCCACCTGATCAACCTGGGTTTGGAATCTGTCTTTTTCAAAAGGAACTTAAGAGCAGCATGATCAGTAAAAACCACTACCCTAGAGCCTAGCAAATATGATCTAAACTTATCCAATGCAAAAACAATTGCTAACAGCTCTTTCTCAGTGGTAGTGTAATTTACCTGTGCTGCATCCAAAGTCCTAGATGCATAATATATCACATGAGACAGCTTACCAACCCTCTGTGCCCAAAACAGCTCCCAAGGCATAGTTTGATGCATCACACATAAACTCGAACGGAAGCGTCCAATCCGGTGGCTGAATAATGGGAGTGGTGGTGAGAGCTCTCTTTGAGGCGATCAAATGCCTCTCTGCACCGCTCTCCAAACTCAAAGCTGACATCCTTCTGTAGCAAGTTGGACAGCGGAAGGGCCTATACGACTGAAGTCCTGAATGAACCTGCGATAGAAACCTGCATGTCCAAGAAAAGATCGAACCTCTCGCACGCAAGAGGGTAAGGCAAGTGTGAAATAACATCTAATTTTGCAGGATCTACCTCTATACCCTTCCTAGAGATAATATGGCCTAAGACTGTACCATGCTCTACCATAAAATGACACTTTTCATAATTAAGAACAAGGTTAGTCTCTATGCACCTATCAAGCACTCTAGTCAAGCTATCCAAACATGCATCAAATGAGGAGCCATATACACTAAAATCATCCATGAAAACCTCTATGCAATGCTCAAGTAAATCAGCAAATATACTCATCATGCATCTCTGGAAAGTACCAGGAGCATTGCATAGACCAAAGGCATCCTCCTATATGCAAAGGTACCAAAGGACAGGTAAATGTAGTCTTATGCTGGTCCTCTGGTGCAATACAAATCTGAAAATAACTAGAGAAACCATCTAAGAAACAGTAATGGGATTTACCTGCCAGGCGCTCCAGCATCTGATCAATGAAAGGAAGTGGGAAGGATCCTTCCTGGTCGCCTGGTTGAGCCTCCTGTAGTCGATGCAGACTCTCCAGCTGTTCTGCACCCTAGTAGGAATCAGCTCATCCTTCTCATTTCTTCACAACTGTAATCCCAGATTTCTTCGGTCCACCTGTACCGGGCTCACCCAAGTGCTATCTGATATGGGATATATGATACCCGCCTGTAGTAGCTTGGTGACCTCCTTCTTAACCACGTCAAGAATCTGGGGATTCAGCCTTCTCTGAGGCTGCCTCACAGGTTTAACCCCATCCTCCAACAGAATCCGATGCATACACAAGGAGGGGCTAATACCTGGAATATCTGCCAAAGTCCAACCTAGAGCTCTCCTGTGCTCTCTAATCACGTGCAACAACCTCTGCTCCTGATCAGCTGAGAGAGCAGTAGAGATGATCACTGGAAGCTTCTGCTCATCCTCCAAATATGCATACTTGAGGTGAGTGGGAAGTGGCTTCAGCTCCAGTGATGGGGCTGAACAATAGAAGGTAACAATCTGGTACTGGTAGAAACCTCTGGAACCTGCAAATCAATCAAGTCAGATGTATCTATAATTGCTGTAATCAAGCCACTGCATTCTGACTCAATTGACACAACTGGTGCATCAATACCAGAATCTGTAGGACAATCAGAACAATCAACACAATCAACAGATATGAAACTCATCTATCTTAGCACACATACTACACACAGATGAATCAGAACATAAATCACAAGTGTAGACATCATGAAATTAGAAAAGTCCGGAAAGTCCAAATGTCCTACAAACTCAGACAAATTATCATCTACAAGTTCAGCAAGCATATCAATATGGAATACAGAATGATTCCTCAACAGGATGCCTCATGGCATCTAAAACATTAAACTGAACCACACTGTCTCCAAACTCCATGGTAAGTGTGCCTGCATGAACATCAATCTTAGTCCGAGCTGTCTTCAGGAAGGGCCTGCCCAAGATGATGGGGGCTGCACCAGTGAGTGAATCTCCTCCCTCCATATCCAATATGTAGAAGTCAGCAGGGAAGATGAGGTCATTCACTCGAACCAACACATCCTCAATAAGGCCTGCAGGGTGGCAGTGCTCCTGTTTGCCACTGAATGACAACACCTGTAGCTTGCAAAGGACCAAGAGACAAAGAGGTGAAAACAGATAAAGGCATAACATTAATAGATGCTCCTAAATCAAGCATAGCATTACAAACTGGTTACTGCCTATAACACAAGGAATAGTAAATGTCCCTGGGTCTTTGCATTTTTCTGGAATGGGAGTCATAGGTCTCTCAATGAGTGCAGAGACATTCCTTCCCATACTAATCCTCTCATTGCCCTTCAGCCGCCTCCTATGGGTGCACAGATCCTTCAAGAACTTGGCATATCTCGGAATTTGCTTTATGGCCTCAAGTAGAGGTATATTCACCTCTACTTTCCTGAAAGTCTCCAAGATCTCCTTGTCAGCCTCTTCCATTTTTTTACTCTCTTCTGCACAACTCTCTGAGGGAATGGAAGAGGAATAGAAGGCTGCTCACTGCTTGAAGAACTGGGGCTACTCAAAGGAATAGGACTAGCTCTCTCCTGCACAGGGTCTACAACTGTATGAATCTCATCTTCTTGCTCAGACTGTTGCCTATCAAGTGCTTGCACACTCTTACCCGACCTCAAAGTGATTGCACTAACATTCTTCAGGTTGACAACTGTTTGAGTAGGAAGCTTATCTGAACCCTGAGACTGCAACTGATTAAGAGTGGTAGCCATCTGGCCTATCTGATCTCTAGGCTCTGAATAGTTGCCTCTATCCTCTGCTGAAAATTCATATTATTGACCGCCATCTGCCTCATTAATTCTTCCAAGGAAGGCTCACTCTTGGAAGGTGCAGCAGCAGGCGGTGTAGGCTGCTGTTGCTGCTGTACATGTGGAGGCTGGTAAGGTCTACTAGGCCCAACAACATGAGACTGATAAGGCACATAAGGCTGTTGTGGCTGCTGCTGAGAATTCCCCCATCTCAAATTTGGATGATTCCTCCAACCGGATTGTACCTGTTGGAAGGAAGGATCCTGATTATACTGTTGCTGCTGAGGGGGTCTGCCAGAACCATAGATATTTGTTGCATAAGCCTGAGGAGGAAAAGCACCATCTCCTGCAGGCTCATGTAAGGTGGGACATGCATCAGTGGGATGATCTGCAGAAGTACAAATCCCACATAGCTTAGCAACTTGTTGAGACACTGCCATCTACTTAACCAAGGAAGCCAAATCATCTAGCTTGCTCTCCAACTCCTATGATCAGCAGCATAAGTGGTCTCCATCTCATGAACTCATCTGGTCAAGGCTACTGAATTGCTTCTGGTACTGAACTGTTGGTTATTAGAAGCCATATTCTCAATTAACTGCCTTGCTGCAACTGGAGTTTTATCTACAAGAGCTCCTCCACTGGCTGCATCTATCATCTGTCTGTCATTGTTCAATAGGCCCTCATAGAAATAACTGGATGAGTAACTGCTCATGAATCTGATGATGTGGACAGCGTGCACAAAGCCTCTTAAATCTCTCCCAGTACTCATACAAACTCTCTCCATCCATCTGCCTTATACCACAAATCTCCTTCTGATTGAAGTCACTCTAGATGCTGGGAAGAATTTTTCCAGAAACATCCTCTTCAAATTATCCCAGCCAGTAATGGATCCAGGTGGAAGGTAGTACAACCAGTCTTTTGTTGTATCTTGCAGGGAGAATGGAAATGCCTTCAGCTTAATATGATCCTCAGGAACTCCAGGTGGTCTCATAGTGGTGCAGACAATATGGAATTCCTTGAGGTGTTTATGTGGATCCTCACCTGCAAGACCATGGAACTTGGGCAACAAATGAATCAATCTAGACTTAAGCTCACAAGGCACATCTATATCAGGATATTGAATGCATAAAGTCTGAATATTAACATCAGGTGCTGCAAGATCTCTCAAAGTTCTCCCAGCCATGGTATCACAATTAAAATCAGACTCAAGGAAAGAAGAAGAAGAAAACACAGAAACAGACTCACTATCACTTACAACTAACAGCAGAATACACACTATCAGACAACTCACTATCACTAACAGAATTATGCACAAATGGAATCCTAGACTCTCTAACTAACCTATGATATGTCTTATCAATTTCTGGATCAAATGAATGTAGGGTACCTGGGTTTGCTCTAGTCATACACCAAATGCACACAGAAATGCACAAAATGAACCATACAACATGTCAGCTTATAAAGGCAGCCTATATCAAATGAGCAGAAACCAATGAAATGGATACATGGAAAACACTATATTAACATAGGAAACAACCACAAAAATTTTCAGGACAAAATTCAAAGCCTAAGTACCAAAACTACCTAAGGTAAGAAAGGGAAAATACACCAAAAAAACTTAAAAAATCCTTTAAAAATAGAAAACGACCTTTTTTGGAAAATTCACAGCCGACCTCCTAGCATAAGCTGGGAAGGGCTGCTCTAACTAGCTTTTTCTACCCCAAAAGCATATAAATTTGTGAAATTCTGATACTCCTAGCTCAAGTTATGTCCAATTGAAGTCAACAGGTCAAAATAAGCCAGTGCAAAGTGTAATCTCACAATCAAGACTAATCTAACAGCAACTGGGGTATCTAAAATTCATTATTAACCTAAAGAAATGTGGACACAAAAATTGGCACAAAAATTCAACCTCTAACTATGTTAAACAAAAAGATCAGATTCAACTGCAAAAGTCAACAGCAGAAAAATCAGCAGCAACTTGATCAACTTATGCAATTCAATCCAAATCAACCAAATCAATCCTAATTTATCTAAACAATTTCTAAACATAAAAACATTACTAAACACACTAATTACAATGACTCAACACATCACACAACTCAAAACACAAATTGAACCTCACTAAAAGCAATGTAACAGTAACTATGACAGATTAGGCTACTTACCTCAAAGCTGTGAACCAAAATTGATCAAACTAAATCTGCACAACCAAGGTTAGTATACCAAAACACAATATGAATTATGACTCTACTTCCTAAACATAGAACAGTACACGAATTTACAAAACAGAATTGAAAACAAAACAGAAACAGAATTTTACACAAAACAGAATTGGAATTGAAACAGAATTTGAATTGAATTCCCCGGCAACGACGCCAAATTTGGTCGAGGCCGTACTCAACCAAATAAAATGAATTAAAGTGCAGTAGGTTGATTAACCCAAAGTCGTCTCTCTCAAGGAATCCAATTACAAATTCAGAATTTCAATCCCATAGCAACTCACACACACAAGAGGATTTTGATTGTTGTTCATACTAATTTCCTAATTTCCAAAATAGAATTTAAATTTGCAGAAAACAATTTCAGAAAAACGAATTGGGTTCTCTACCTCATTCACAAATTGGATCAATCATTGGTTTATACAAAATTCCTCAATTCCTTGACAGATTCAAATTCGGATTAAGCATTCTCATTAATTTTCACACTAGAATAAAGCAAACTAGCATGAATCCTAATTTCTAATCCTTGGAATTAAGCAAACCTAGAATTCATTTCAGATTAAGCAACCTAAAATGTGAGTTAGATTCAGATTAGAATTCGAATTTCATAAAGCATGTAACTCAATTTCAAATTCAAACCTAAACATCAAGAAATTAGGAGAAGGAAAGTGAAGAATCTGTCCAAGAATTCAAGACATGAAAAACGAAATTATAACCTCAATTTCCTTTGTGAATTCAGTAGAGAAACAATCCTTGAAGCTTAGCCTTCCATTTCCATGGAGGAGAAACTCGAAAATTGAAGAAGATGAAGAAGAGGAACCAAATTCGAAAATTGCAAGAAGAGAGAAAAGAGAGGGAAAGTGGAGAGTCTTTTTTCTAAAATCTGAAAAATGAATGTAAAGTGTTCAAACTACTCAGCAACACACCTATTTATAGAGCCTAAATCACTAACAATCTGATTAGGCCTTAATTGAGCCGAAATTAATTAAAACAGGCCCACAAACTAATTACAAAACTAATCAAATTCGGACTTGTGTCAGACAACAACAGTAGGCGATTTTAAAACAGCAACTGCTCCTAATTGCTTCATGGTAATATGGTCATATTGCATATCAAATTAAAGCCCCGGAAGTTAGCTTTCCAATGCCACTGGAATCTCTCAAATCGGACACCTATAGCTCCAGATATCATCAAAACAAGACAGGTAGGTCAGTAGGCTTAAAAATCCGAATTTAAACAACATTCACAATTAAAGCCCAATTAAGCCCAATTTGGTAAATTCCAATTAAAACAGTGGATTTAATAACAATTATAGTCCAAGCAAGCTAAGATTAATTATGCAAAGTGTGAATAAAAATGTGTTCATCACTAATCCTCCTAATTTCAATATCCAAATTCTTCAGCATCCTTGCCATATTTAACTTCCATACTTCATCATTCTCTGTTGCATGAAAACCCTTTGCAGATGTAGCTTCACTATTGCAGTCTTCTGCTACAATTTCACTGTCAACCCACATAAAATAATTGCATCTCTCTGCAACCTACATAATATATCAGCAATAAAAGCATTACTGCAAAATCATACATACATGAAAAGGGAATGAAAAGGGAAAGGGAAAGGGGTTCCAATCAAAATAATATCACAAATGAAACCGTACCTTTAATTTAGGGCATCCATAGAATAACCTTCCTGGGTTCTTCTCAGTTTTTGAAATCCTAATCACTGCTCTGAGATTACACACACATTTCCTTTCCCCTGGAAACCTCTGAAATCCCTGAGATGATTTGGATCCTTCGTTGTTCTTAGCTTACAAATGTATAGAAAACAGAAAGAACAAAGCCTGGGTGCGCGCTGCAGGAAGGAAGCTTAACAATGGTGGAGGAAAAGAGAAATGAGGAAGAAAGGGGAATGATGAAGAGGGAGAAGATGAGGCCGTTGGGAATAATCCCTAAAACTTATCAAAACATCAAAAACGACTGTGTTTCAACCAACATGGAAACCCAGTTAGCACTATAAGAGCCTAGGTTAGCAGGAATTAACAGAGAATTAACGTCAGGGATCTAATTGCCCGACGGACTTAAAAGTTAGGGACCACGGGATCAGTTTCCAAAAGACAGGGACCTAAGTGCACGACAGGTCAAAAGTCAGGGACCTAAGTGCTAGTTTACTCGTGAAAAAATTGTCATGTTCTCGTTAAACATCATTTGATGAGAATTAACTCCCTGAATTCCTATAAGAATTAAATTGAGAATGTTCAAATGTATTTTCTTAAAAAAACTAATATATCAATTATTTCTTAAGTAAAATTGTCATTATTTATAAAATAAGTTAAAACTTCAATCATAAGTATAAAATAGGGAATTAACCTCTAACCTAAAAAAACATATGTCTTGCATATTTTATTTATATTTTATATGTAATATTGTATAAAAGTATTTTTTTAAAAAAAATATGTAAAAGTAATTACTTTAAAATTATAAATAATATGTGAAAATTAAAAAATTATAAATTTAAATAATATGAAACATATTAAATGTACATGGAGGGAGTTTATTTAATAATTTATTCAATCAATTTTTTTAATATGTAATGATATACATATCATAGTCTATTTAAAATATTATTAAATAAAAAATATTTAAAATATTAACATTATGCAATAATTGATCTTTTTAACCAAATTTACACATGTTTATTCTCATATATTTTTAAATATAAAATATATTCTCATAAATGTAAAATACAAATACTGTAATTTAAATATAAAATACATTTAAACTATTATAATTAGACATTTTCATAATGAATTTGACAAATTTTTATTTTATAATTAAGTTGAAATATGATAATTCCTTATGTATTTTAAGATAAAAGGAAAAAAGGGAGATGACAGAGAAAAATTAGACTGCGCAAGCGCAATGTTTAACTTTCCATATAATTATAATGAAAATATAATATTAAATTTTTAATTTAAAATAAAACTAATATTATAATTAGTTAAAAGAATTTGACATTTAAAATTTAACTAATAAATATTTATTATAATATTTTAATATAGTATATTTAATAATAGTAAATATAAATATATCGATTTTCAAACATCTGCAACATTACACAGGATAATAAATTAAAAGTGAAATTTTTTTATTGAAATTACAACTATCACAATATTTAATATATTAGTAATATTAAATGTTATATTTTTTAATAAAAATTTTCCTTGTATTAGAAAAATCGTAAGTATATAACAATATATTAAAAAATAAGAATAAGATTTTAAATCTTAATAAATATCAAATTTAAGAATTAGCATTTATTAGTATTTAAAAACTCAAATAGGAACAAAGATTGTTAATATTAAGGATAGGGAGAGAGAATCTCACTCTCACAAGTTGTATGTGGAGTTTACCATAAAATGAGATGAGGGAGAGAATGTTAAAAGTCATTGAGACTTGAGAGTGAAAGTATAGTGAGCTCCTCTACAAGTGACAATCCTACTTGAGCAAAAAACATTCACATCATAATAGTAGGAAAATCAAACATGTATCGTTTAAAGTTATCACCGGTCGATATTTTGTATAATTTGTATAATGTGTTTAATAAACATAACATTAATAGCATTATTTTACTCTAAGTTTATATAACTATAGAAGTAGATAGATTATGTATCTACACAGAATAAACAGTGTCAATTTTTAAATCATGGTTTTAATTCCAATTAAGTCCCTTATAATTAAATTAATGGCTTAAACTTAACAAAAATAACAGGTTAGCATTAAGGAAGAATACTCAAACATTAAAGTAAATTAGATCAAACATATTTTTGTTTTGTTCTCCCCGTAAATATCCTACAACTTGCAACTTTTATCAGGGGTCTCTTCCCTTAAATCTAATTGATTTAAGGTATGTTATTGTTTAGGAATATAAGGGAGGGGGAAGGGGGGAGAGGATTAGGGAGGAAATGGAGGGGGAGGAGAAAGGGGAGAGACTCTACAAATATTAGACATTCCTAAACACAAACACAGGGTAAGAGATTCCTAGTCCTACAACTCTCCCCCTCTAACTCCCATTCTCAAACAAAGTCTTAGTTATTTACTTATTTATCAGATCAGTAAGGATGGAGTCACCAACTTGCTTTGTGAGAAACAGGCTGGAAAAAGGTGTGAAACAATAAAATCAAATTTGTTATTATTTTAAATTTTTTCCCAAAACTATATTCACAGATAATTTTACAAAGAAAAACCGGGTTATGATGGATTACATGAGAGTGATGAGACAGTTGCTTGTATCAAAACTATTATGTATTTATGTGACGAGTTTTCAAACTAAGCATGTCACAATTTTATATAGTATACATTTTCTTCTGTAAAATAATAATAAAAAAAAAAACTGATTCAAGATTACATCACAACTCCCGTAAAGGGATGTATCTAATTTCTGTTGCACTGGCAAAATGTAACAACACGTCTTTCAGCTTTCTATTTTACAAGGCTAGCCTTACCAAGCATTCGTCACTGAATCAGCATCTCCATGTATGAAGGGTGAAAGAGCCATCCTTTGAACAATGAACATGGCGGAACAATTCAGTTACAAGTTAGTAGTCACACCACGGCCTGCACTGTGCTGTGCATGACACGTGAATGCTAAGAAAGATAAGATCTGTATGAATCTCATGTCATAATGACCAAAATGTAGAAGCTAGAGTACTAGTTTTGAAGTTTTCACAAATTCTGGGCATTATAACCTCAAACCAATCCAATCATTGATTGATTGAAACCAAAAACTGAATTGATTATAGATCCAACAAGAAAATTGCATATAGAAACAGTGCAAGCAAAAAGCAGAAATATGTACTTTGCAAACATAATTTTTAGGATTTCTTTTTCCTAGAAACAAATCTTCAAGATACATAACCAAAATTTTGTATTTTATGTAAAAGTATGAGTCAAGTTCGCACAAATGCAAATACAAATACAAATTGTTAGACAAATGACATGCTAATACACCAAGTAACCTGAAATAAAAACGGCTATAATAAGTAGTGCCCCATGTAAACACAGCCATTAAATCAATGCATCATACAGTATTATGAAATGGAAATCCACTTCCCAAATGGCATTTGAAATTACGTAAGTAGACCAATCATAGGCAGCATTAACCATTGCCAAGATGTATGTACACAGTTTTAGACTGAAGAAAAACAAGGAGACCTCGTTAAAAAGTTCATGAGATCTTTAGATGAGAAAGAACAGTGTCATTTATAAAAGCATAGATATATTAAGAGAGAACATATAACTATCAATAGTAAGGAGTTTAGATACTCACACACAAAGCAGGCTATGTCTGGTGCAAAAGCTCTTCTATGGATTCAAATTCTTTAAGATTATTAACTATGTTATGAATTTTCACAGACAGCTTGTCCCGGTGCTCTTCAACAATTTTAATAAAAGAAGTCAACTGTTCTTGATATGTTGCACACAACCGTTTTTTATTCCGAAGCTCTGATGTTAATTCCTGAATTTTCTTATCCTTCTCATCCTATAAGAGAAATACAACAGAAACTGATTAAGAAAATGTTACCAAATACATCATTTTGTTTTAAACCAGGGATGTTATTTTACAAAAATAGTAACAAGTACTAACAACCAAAGCCCTGGTGTAGGGTTGTTATATAAAGCACCGGAGAACAATACAATATTCTTCATATGCCAAATAGAGCTATTATCCTACTTGCATGTATGCCTTGAAAGACAGAAAAAAGTCAATAACACATTGATGTGGTGCAGCAGCATTTTAAATTATTTCGGTTGCTGCAATTAATTTCTTTCTCTATGATATATTATCAATTAATCTCCTTTTTATGTGAATTATAGAGGGATCAAATTCATGAGCCACATATGAAACTGTGGAAAAAAAAGTAATCTGACAGTATGATTAAGTGTCCGTTTGGTTTATAGTTGAGTAGAAATGATTTTAGAAATTAATGGTTGATATGAGTTATGCACGTTTTACGAAACACGATGGACGGATGTGATTTAAAATCAATTATGCGAAACCATGGTTTTGTACTGTTGCAACGGTAAAACAAACAGAGGCTAAAACATTAGTTTTATACCAAAGTGTGTTAGATATAAAACCATTTGTTTCTCACATAACAACTTGAGCTTTTTGCATAATTGATTCCTGACATGTTAGAGTAAGCTGGAGTAAGATAGAAACAAATGTATCAGGGATAAAGTTCCAATAGCACCTATTAAGAAGAATATGACAAAAAAATTACCTAAACTGCTTTGGTCGTTCGAGAAGACCAACAAAGGGCCCTCGTGAGAAGAATGAATCAATGGAAGATAATTCTTCTAATGGGTAGAGATTCATACATTTTGGTCATTATGACATGAGATTCATACATTTTGGTCAAAATGGTTTAGCTGAGAATTTTGATTTTTTATCAAGCCCAATAGTTATGAGTATGACTGATCAATGTAGCCAATGCCACATAGTAAGAGAAGGTTTGGTTGTTGTTACTGAACTATTAGTCTTTTTTTAATTAAGTTAATGTAACATTTCCCTCTTTCGATACCTTCCCTGCAGTGTATGTAAATTGGGGTTATTTGAGGTGTTAGGCAATTTAGGATTGCTTGGTTATCAGGATGGGTTTGATTATGTAATAATTGCATATTGCGACATATTTCACCTAGAATTGATATTCAAAATTGTTCTTGAACCTCTGTTTCTACCCTTTCCTTTGTTTCTTCCCTTGTCTTCACCATTTCCTTTCTGTTTGTCTCCTACCATAGGTAATATATATTGGTTATGGAAAGACAGTCCAATATTTCATTTCTTTCAAGATTCGTCTCTTAAGGATCATGTACACAGATCCTCATAACAAACATGCTAAATCCAATACACTCTACAGAAAGTAAGGAGCACACATAAAGCCATAAACTAATTAGAGACCAAAACCCTAGGATACCTGTATGTTTGGTGACATCCATCCCCTCACCATGCCATATCATAGTAGTACTATTAGTTTCTACAATAAACCAACTTTGGCATTTAAATCTTTCACTATTGAAAAAACAAGGCGCAATAAAACGTTTATATACCAGAAAAATATATAGAAATAAAAAATAAACAAAGCATAAGACTAATCATTGAAAGAAACATTTTCCAAAGATGTAGTATACAGTTAGGTAAAAAATATGAACCTACCATTGTTTGACGTGCTTCACGTGGAGAGACTACTAGTGGATGATTATGATCCTTCACAAACTTTGTTATCACCCATTTTCCAGACTTATCACATTTGATATGAATCATTGCCTTACAACCTTCCCTTGTGCTGGCCCTTGGTTTACGAATTGACCCAAATTTCCCCCGGATGCTGACACAATAACCCTCCTTATTACATCCCAGCCTACGGGCAAGAATCCTACCATCTCTTTCTGAGCGTCGACAAGACATCACACGCATGACAAATCCTACATGTCGGGCATATTCATCATAGAATATCTTAGCGGCATCTTCAGATTCAAATTCCATGCCTTCAAATGGTTCCTGAATAGCATGGTCATCAGAAGTACCCAATTCTCCCCCGGAAGAGCTCTCTAGCACTCTACACCCCTCATTTGGATCCACTGTCACAAAATAATTTATCTTGTGAAACCATAAAAAAATTTCTTTATAATAAAAGTAAATAATGCAGGAGATAACATTTTTGTCATTTTCTATGAATGAAATACAGAGAAAGAAATAACTTTAAATTCAATGAGTTCAGTTGTTCAACTGCAGAGAAGCAAAGAAATCAAGAATTCTAAATGCAATTAGAAGGTTTAAAGGTTATTTCTCCCTATGTTGAACCTGTACCTGTCATATATGTGTACATGCACACCGGCATAAATTTATTTTAGTTGTTTTCTTAGGCCCATCCCTCCCTCTCGAAGAAAAAGCAGAATAAATAAAGGTGTCTGGTGAAAGGGTGCCAGCCCAGCAATCACTGTAACATATGTGAATTTCTGGAAATGTATCTCTCACTGAAATGTTTCTTTGAGACAGATTACTGGTTTATTTGGGTTTGGGTCATGGTTCTTGTATTGGGTTTTCAAGGGACGTTTGGTCAGGAAATATTCCTTTGGTGGAAGCTTTTCACCAGCACTATCATCTTTTCCTTCTCATAAAATAATTATTCTATACAGGTTCTAATCCACCTCATAATTTCCATTCATTCAGGAATCTAAATGATAGAAAAACATATAATTCCATTAATCTTTCCCCGTTTACCCCAATCCAAGATGAAAGAGTTTGGTCTTGAATTCTTGATACTTACATGTGCTGCTGGTGGAAATCCTATTTTCAGTTCATATTCATTCTAATCAGAAGAGATTTTTTCTTGACAAGCCTAATTGGAAATCTAAAACTCCTAAGGCCAAACATTTGTTTCAATAGTAATACACTCAACGAGATTAATATCAAAGACATTGAGACTTTGCAGACACCAGACAGATGTTTCCTGAAATACAGTGAAGTCTAATGTTAGCTCAGAAACATCTACCAATTTAATTTTGCATTATAAGGCCATTGCTATCTCAAGGAAGAATCAGTTAAGACCGACCATCCTGGAGCAGTTTTTCTGACTTATTTTAGAGTTTTCAGAAGGAAAAAGGAGATCAAAAGTCAACTTTATGATGATATGCAATTTATATTATTCGCTGGAGTAAATGGCTAAAGCAGAAATTTAATACTAACATCTTCAAGGACGTGGCATTTTGCTGCTTTTTACACAGTTTATGGGAGAGAGTTGTGTTTATGCCCTCTCTTTGATGTTCTGCACAGGGTTTATTGTGGGTGTTTCCTTGTCTAATATGCAGAGAGGTTGAACAACATTATTGTATTTTGAGTGTCTTAGGCTCACTATCTTCAATAATTTCTTTGTTTAAGAAGGATATGGGCAAGAGAAGCATAGAAAATGCAACATGGATGGACCTTGGGAAGTGTAACATACATAATTTATGGCATTTGTGAGGGGGAACTTTGTAGGATTAAACTGTGATATCAAATAAACATATCAAATTCAGGCATATTTTAAATATATAGACTATACACACCACAAGTCCATAACAGAGAAATTAAGTAGTGTGCAACAACAAACTGTAAATTAGAACTATAACTTCATCAGTACTGTGAAGTGGGCTTCAACCTAGGTAATTGCTGATACAAATTCTTAATCCTCTCTTCAGCAATAGACTTTCCACATGTGATACTGTTTATAGCATAACTTTAGACTTCTTTTATGTCAAGTAACAATTTTTGAAAGTTGAAAAGTGGGAACTATGTTTGAGGTGTTCCATAATCAAATACTTTTATTTTATTCAAGTTAAATAAATGGATATTGTAGAATGGACACTAGTTAAATCACTCTTTTTATTAATTGGGGCCTCCTGCCCACCCCTGCAAGATCTCAGTTTACTACAGTAAAACTATGAAACACTCTGCATCATTTGTTACATTATGCAGAGAACAGGACAAAGTCATAAACAGGATGCACTTTACAGATCAGTTTTTAATCATTCAGAAGTCCATATTAAAATTAAAGGATTAAAATACATACCTTCATATGTTTCTTGATGTATCTGAACTTCATATGTACCCAAACCAACATCCCCGGAAACTTCCATCCCGCCATTTCCATCATCTAATTGGGATTCCATGTTGCATAACAAAGTAAGGCATCAGCTAACCACAAAAATAGATGTAGCCTTGCTATAAAGATCCTGTCCAGGAGTAACAGATTGATATAAAGATGAAGCTGATAATAATGTTTTTAATAAAAGAATAAATATAAGCAGTAAAGCAAATAGAGACTGATAATGATCACATTCAAATCTAAAGTGATTTAGACCCTCTTATTTTAAATGAAATACATTATGAAAATACTGACACACATCAAATAACCAGGAACATTTTCCCATCAGAACAAATGTAGTATTATGACCACGGCCAAGATAGTTCCAATGTATAAACATAGACTGTCTAAGCCTCTAAGGTTTCCTCTCCTAGTATTTTTAGAATCTTCAAATGAAAACTCAGCTAAGTAGTGTAACATTATTGGTATATGCTATTTGGCTTTTGCAAATGAAAAATCAAACAAACAATCAATCAAGCACTGGAGAGCTTCCAAAACCACTTTAAAACCATCTGTTACTATAAGGACAATCAATCTTCAGAATTGCTTTCATTAAGTGATTATTTTCTTTATGTCCATTTTCATTCCACCTACATTTTGCAATCAGACTCAGACGTGGACTTCAAATCAAACTTTCAGAAAACTCCTTTAAGTATTGCAAGTCCTTGCAATATCCATCACGCAGATTCTTACCTTCATTCCACAAAACCCCAAAACCAGAACTGCAAAGTGCAAAACATACAATCAACCCCCAACCTTATCATAGTTGCCCAGAAATAAATACAATAAATCATTACCCAACAACACAATCCATGGCTTGAAAAAAAATGTAAAACGCACAAAATTAAGCAAAACAAGTTATGACTCAAGACCCAAATAAATCAAAATAAAACCCAACCCAAAAAAATGGCGAAGTTTACCATCAAAACATGAAAGAAAACAACAAGCAAATAACTCCAAAACATTTTTGTATAAACAAACAATGATCACGTTATAAAGGACGTTAGAATTAAATGGATTTGGAAGGGCATAATTAAATTAAGAAATTCACGATTGCAGTGTGTAACTAGAACATTTTCAGTTAAGTAACAAACCGTTTCACAGAACTATCAGCGTGACTGTGGTCCTCGCAGTCGCAGCTGTTGTTTGAATGCGGTGTGCCCTAAAGCCGTTTACCCTGACGTGATTGCGTTTAGCGTTTTGACTGTTTTTTTCATAAAACGTGATCCGCACGTGAAGCAATTTTTTCCTAATGCTAGTAAATTAATCTAAAATTCGTCCCTTTTGAAGTTGCTCATAAACATTAGCATTTCTGAGGTGTGTTTGGCAAAACTAGTTGATATAGTAGATGATAAGCTAGCTTCTAGCTGATAAGCTCCTAGTTTATAAGTTCTGAGCTGATAATCTAGCTTATTGAATTAGAAGTGTTTGGTAAAACTAGCTGATAAGCTAGTTAGTAAATGTAAAATGACATAAAAGGACATAACTGCGTAAATTTTATTATATAAATTCTATTTGTGTTTTTTAGAAAAAATATATATTATTATGTAATTATAATTTTATATTTTTTAAAAATAATTAAATTCTTATTAAACCTTTCAGTGATAAAATATTTAATTAAAAATTAAAATTAAAATAAATAATGAATTTAATAAAATAAATAGTATAATATAAAAATAATTTCATAAAATAGTGAAAAGAAAATAACAATTAATTAATTCATAATTTTTTAAATTACTTATTATATATGTAATAATAGGTAAAAAGAAATTGGAAGGTTTTTGTCACTAAAATTGAAAATATATAATAATAGGTAAAAAATAAGAATAATAAGGGAAATGTATTAAAATATAAGGGGTAGTGATGGAAAAAAATTAAATAAGCTACAAGCTAGAAGCTAGGTAAACTAGCTTATAGCTTATAAGCTAGAAGCTCCTAAAATAAGCTACTTTGATGTACCTTACCAAACACTTTTGTGTTGGTCAAACTAGCTTATAAGCTAGTCAAATAAGCTAGTAGCTAGCTTATTAACCTTGCCAAACACACTCCTAATGTTTAAGGAATAATATACAAAATAATTTATATTTGTAATTTTTCTTGGTCAAAGATGGGATTAATTTTTCAATAATTGTTCTATTATTGTCAAGTCTGGTTAAGGACAAATTTTGAAATTTATTTTAATTTCTTATATTTATTATTTACATATAGTCAGTATAGGTAAATGAGTGAGACAGGCACGGGTAGTAAGTACCTACTCGGCTATTATAAGGGTTTTAATAGATTTTTAATACTCACATTATTTGCTAAAAATCTAAAATAATAAAATAAAATTCAAAAAAATCTTGTAAACAACAATCCACGGGTATCTTCTATGGGATGATTCTAGGGTGGACCAGACAAAATTTGGTCCACCTAATTCAACTTATATTTTATTGGTTATAAAAAGTGAATAAATAATTTTATTTTTTATTAAATATTTTTTCTATGACTATTTGAGTTTAATTTAAGGGAAAATATCGATTTACAATACGACATATTCTAGTTTTTGTGAGTATACATCAATTTAAAGTTGAATGAGGAAAATTTCACATTACATGGTATTATCGATTTGAATTTTTATTCTTTTTTACCAATATTTCATAAAAATAACTGAAAATAAGTTTAATATCAATCATTAATAAAATAAGCTTTGAATTTGATGATTAAGAATTTAAATTACTATATTTTCACATTCTGGACCATGTGGACCATGGTCCACCGTAGACCGACCTTCTCCTATGAGCTTTCAGAATCTAACTTTCTTCATGCAAATTATGGCAATGGCCCAATCAAATTCTCTGCCTAACAGAGTGTGAAATAACGTAATTGTATATAAGTATATAAAAAAATGGTGCTACATTAGGGGGTACTATAACCTCATTTTCATACATTTCACAATAACTAATTTTGTTATCAAACCGGGAAAAAAATAATTAAATAAATATTATCTAGTGCAGTCTATAAATCTAAAAGTAATTCAAGCTATGACAATATTCGCCCCCGCCCCTTTAATGAGTGTGCAGTGAAAAAAATCCATTAAATTTCATCCATAAGTATCCATTTACCTACTCGAACCCAATCCGCAACGGCTTTTACCCACAGGTATGAGTTTTTTTGTCATCCTAATATAGTGTTATTTTGTTGTAGAATTAATTCCTTTTTATTATGAATTTAGATCATCCTTATTATAGAATATATCATAAAAGGTCTTGTTAGAGGGTTTTTTTTTCTAGAGTGCAGGTTTAAAAGTTGTTGTATCATACACAATTATATTTTAGTTATTAGACATTTTTAGGGTCCACCATTCATTGTTTTAATTTATATCTAATGGCTAAAATGTAGTTGTGTAAGGTGCAACAATTTTTAAACTTGTGCACCATAAACTTAGCCCTTATTAGAAAATATATTTCTACATATAACTAGATTCAAATGGGTGGCAACTAGAGCGCCTTAGGTTAGGAGTGAGGCAAGATACATAAGGATATATTAACTAGTTATAGTAGGCATTTTCTTCACCAGGGTATATACAAATTTACAAATTTGTAAACAAGTCCTTATCTAACTCTTACAATCACAACTATCAAGCATTGTCTAGTGCCACCGACTACGCCATGTGCCTCTCCAAGTTCCACAACCACAACCTTCTTCGCCTTCTCCCTCCATGCTATCATGTTTTCCATGTAACATCCCGAAAATTAGGGCCTAAAAATTGTAGTGGGAGCCTCAGGTTGTGGGTCCGGCTAAAGGAGGAGGGCTAGACGTAAGAGGAGAAGTTGGGAGTTAGAATGTGGATTTAGACAAGAAATAGACAAACATATTAAGAGTCGTGAGTTTTAAGAGATTTCGGAAAGAGGGACCGAGTGTTAAGTTAAACAGTTGTAGACCAAATTTAGAGGGAAGTGTAACACCCCAATAATTAAAACTAATTGCACATAGAAGGTTACTAAGGTAATAACCATTAAGGGATGGATTAAGAAAAGAGTAAGAAAATGATAGGAGAAAGGCTTAAGAGTGGGAAACTAAGAATTTGAGTCTTAGTATTCTCGCTCAAGCGAAAATCTCGCTTGAGCGAGTTTAGCAGAAAAGTTGTTGTTTTGGATTCTGGTTTTCTCGCTTGAGCGGGGAGGTTCTCGCTCAAGCGAGAAATAGGGGAGTTTTGGGGGGCTCTCTGGAAGATTTTCGCTCGAGCGAGAAGGACCTCGCTCAAGCGATAATCATCCAGAGAGGGGAATGCTCTCTGGAGTATTATCGCTCAAGCGAGAAGCCTCGAGAATGCGCGTGCCAGTTTTAAAAACATAAATTTAGGGTTACTTTCCTCATTTCTTCTTCGTTCCTTTTATATGTTAAAGAGAGAGAGAGATTTCTAGAGAGAGAATGAGCTCTTGGAGCCAAGAAGAACGAGGAGAAGCCAAGGATCTCCACCACCAACCTTCCCCTAACTTCTTTCCTCTTCTCTTTGAGCTTCCTTGAGGTGAGTATAGCTCACACACTATCCCCCATAATTGTATGAGTACTCCTCAATGAACCCTACCCTTTCTCTCTGTTTCCTTGGGCTTGTATGCGGTTGATTATTGGTTTGATTTTGTTTATGTGCAATGTATGAGTATTATTGTGCTTGTATGCATAGAACTCCAAGTTAGGGCTTGATTTGGGGGTTTTATCTTGGGGTTCACATGTTGGGGGTGATATTGTTGCAATGAAAATGTTTAGATCTATTATGAGTTACATATTCTTTGTTATATGTGTAAATTTGCATTAAGGCCTTTGGCCCCAGTAAATTGGAAAATGTATTTGAGCTTCGACTCCCAGAACATATGAGTTTGGTTTCGGCCCTAGAAATATGGCTTCGGCCCCAGATTTTGGCTTCGGCCCCAGATTTTGGCTTCGGCCCCAATTCACCATAATTAAACAATATTGAACTTCGATCCCCAGAGTAAAACGTGGGTTTCGACCCTTAGAATAAGTGGTGGGATACGTCCCAAAGGAAGACGTTCCTTGTAGTCTAAGCTCATGTCCAGCCTTAGAATCAGTGAAAAGACATCGTTCTGTCGGGCAATGCAGGTCATGCATAGCATATCTAATTTGAGATGGCATTCATACTTTATTTAAATTGACTGGAAATGTGATATGATTAGAGTAGTTTATGTATGATTGGCTGAATTATATGTTGCATCTCATATGCTTGCCTCCCCACACTGTATTTGCATGGTTATACTCGCTGAGATACTAGTCTCACCCCACGTTGTAGGATACATTTTAGTTATGCAGGATGGACTGGATGAATGCTTGGATGGAGAAGTGAGAGCACTGAGTGTGGATCATTCCACCCCCAGCTGTTAGTTCAGATTCTATGAGTACCTTAGATGTAATCGGAGTATATTATGTTGTATTAGGTTAGAAATTATGTAATTATGATTGTTATTTTGAGCCACTGTGTGGCCTATGGATTATGAAATGTATGTTGAATGTGTAATGTACTCAGCTTATGTAAACGTTGGACTTACGTTAAGCTTTTGAAGTGTGTTTGTTACGATACCGATAATAAAGCGAAATAATTTCAGTAATTTGAGAATGGTGTCTCCAACGGGCATTATTCTTGAATCTAGATATTAGGACGTTACATTATGGTATCGGAGCAGTTCAATCCAATTGGACTGTTGGTAGGTTAGTTTCCCGTGACTTCCTATGATCCTACGGTACCCCGTACTCATTATAGGGACCGATCACCCTTATATTGTGTGCGTTGTACATGGAATCCTGGTTAGTGACGTGAATAGGATGCCTTGGTCAGAAAGTTTGGGACACTTCCCTAACAAGGTTAGAACCACCTACTTGTTAGAGAGAGAGATAAACATAGGTCAATTCCCAAGAGTATAACCCTCACCCTAGAGACCTTATAGAACGTCACCCTTAAGCCCTAGTGAACCTGAGGCACACATAGGGAAAACTAACTTAAGTCAACTCCTAGATAAGTGAAGAAAGTATTGTTGTTTGACCTTGAGTCTTGGTAATGAAGGTTGTTTGAATTGATTGTGATGTTTGTGTTAGTGTATGCACTAGAGACCTATATATACATCCATCACTTGTATCATATTATTATTTTATAAAAGCATTTCATTTTATTAATTCTTTTAGAATATAATTATTGTCCTTAGAATAGTAAGCTTAAACTTCATAACAAATCAAGTAGATGACTTGATCGTGAGATCTTATGAAGAACTATTCTTAAAATAGTCCCTAGTCAAATATCATCTTAGGACAAAGATGCATTTAGACTAGTATGTGAGTTCATTGATGATCACATCTCACAGATCATGGATATGAGATATCATGTGCTCACATAGGTACGCATTAAGAGTAATGTTGTACTGGACAGACCCACCTTAAGAACGTTGCATGGGTTGTTACATAAGTGTCATGAACGTTTCTTAAATTAATAAATGTTATATGAAGTCCTTCGACCTGAAATCACTACGATTCTTACATAAGGAATTATATGTTTTAATTATCATCAAACGTTATCTGTAACAGGGTAATCATAAAGTTGATTTTTGGACATATAATAAATTATGTGGAGGAATGTGAGTGCCCTAGATGGGATTTGTCCCTCCTATGTAACAGGAGTTATATCTGTAGGCCTCTTGATAAAGTGAGACTGCAAAATGCATGGCCATGCTCAGGAGGATAAATATGAGATATTTATTTTCTGTACAGTCTACTTGGGGATCAAGAAAATATAAATTGAACTATACAAGGTTGACACAATTCATGCCCTTGTGTTCAATTAGATATTTGGACAAAGGGACAGAGCTTATAAATTATTATAATAAAATAGGATTTATTATTTTATTAATAATCGTAATATTTGGATAGTGATGTGTTGCTAGATACCGCTCACTATTTATGATATTAAATATAAAAAGGGTTTTATTTTAATATCATAACCAAATATTAAAATCCTATTGGGTCACACGCATACAACAAGCCACTAGGAAAGGGATAATAATTCTAATTTTATTTAATTAGAATTATTATAACATAATGGGCCAGGCCCATAAGTGTGAGGGTTAAGTGAATGAGGGGGTAAAACCCTAGCCACCATTCTATAAATAGAGCATAAGATGCTCTACCCCAAACATATGAGCAATCGCTTCTTACTTTCTAAGGCTACTAGCAGAGCTGAGGAGAGAATCCTAGTCCGGCTGTTGGCGTGGATACCAATAGAGACGTGACTACACTTGCCTCGTTAATAATCCTAATAAGGTACGGCCTTTCGTTTCAATACCTTTTATGCCTTGATTCGCGTTTTCGCAAAACGATTATAACAAGGGAGGGAATCCATTTATTTCCGCTGCACCCTGACCACATGCTTGATTCCCTTCAATTGGTATCAAAGCTTTGGTTTGCGATAAACACGTTTTGGGCTTTTAATCTTTTGAATATAGAGATATTCTGTTGTTTATTTTATATCGCGAAACGTTTTTGAAACGTCGTTTCTGAGCTTCATATGCGCTGGGCGCATGTGAAGCGCAAGATACTGGAATTTTGAATCTGAAATCTGGGCTTCAATCTCGCTGAGCGCAAGTGAAGCGCAGATGAAGCCCAGATGAAGCGCAGAACACATAATTTTCGATTCTGATGCGTGCGTTTCACCCACGCTAAGCGCAGGTGAAGCGCAGGTGCGCGTTTGAATTATTTTGAATTATTTTACTCCTTTTATTGATTGTTTTGTGTATGATATATATATGTTCTAATGTTTAAGGGTCCCATGGAACATGAAAAGTTCATGTTTTGGGAGTCAAAGGGTTCAATTGTTGAAACCTTGTCTCACTCAAATGTTGGCTGCGATAAACATGCCACTTATCAATTTGTCGACAAGAACGTATTCAAATGATACGAGGGACTCACTCGTTTATCGGTTTGTGAAGTATTCGTTTGATGCGAGACACTTATTGATGATTGGTTGACTATTTATCAAATCTAATATTTATGTTGGGACGTTGCCCCGCACCCCGCGAGGGGCGGCCTCCCCTTGAACCCTGTGATACACTACGCGCGCGTAATCAAACCTCACTATATATATATATATATATATCTTATTAAATCACTCATTTTACAATCAATGAATGTTGAATGTACATGATGATTGGTTATGGCCTTAGATTGTTATATTTAAATACGACCTGCGAGTCGTGCCTTACCTCCTATATTCCTCTTGTAATTATTTTCTCATCTCTATCCCCTCGTATGTTAAACGATGTTTCTTCTTGTTATGTAATGTAACCGAAAGGAGCATGGAGTCAAAGGAGCATGTGGAGACATGTGGATGGAAACTTCAAGATTATATGTGATGTAATTTTGTAATTATTTAGGAGGCCATGACCATATCATGTGTTTGTATGAGATGCACGCTTGTATGTTAAATGGTTTAACAATGAATAAAATTAAAGCGATCAAATCCCTCAATGCTCATTATTCCTTCCAATGAATGACACACGTCAAGACTAGAATCGATTAAATGTGGGTCTGTCAAAGCAGGGTACGTTTATCTATTCTAGTAAGACACTATAGGACAAAAGTAATATCCGATTGTCAACCATTGGTCTTTGATTGGGTATATTCAATATGATTGAAAAAGCCTAAAGGCACTAATATTAAGTCATGTTTCGCCTTCCAATGTATGGCACTCGTCTAGGCTTGAATCGATTAAATGTGGGTCTGCCAAAGCAGGGTACATTTATCTATTTTAGTGAGGCGCGATGAAATAAATGTGGGTCTGCCAAAGCAGGGTACATTTATTTATTGACAACCATTGGGTTTTGACTTAACTAGGTATATTCAATAGGATTGAAGAACCTAGAGGCACTAAGTTGGGCATTAATTCATAAGATGAATTAGAATAAGAGTTATCACCTAACTATCCAAGAGTTGTATAAAGATGCAATTGGAAAACGTGTTCCTACCTAAATAACCTTTTCTTAAGCGATCAGCCAAAGCTGACTTAAAATAAGATGAAATATGGATCTTGGCCCACTAGAAAATCTAGTGATGGGATTTTTTGATTCTTTATATTGAGGGTACTTGTTTTGAATCAAAATAGTGGGAGGCATATTTAATTAAGACCTTGTTGAATATGCTTATTATATGATACTTATTTGCATTATTTTCTGTTAATAGATTACCATGGCAACGAACACAACAAGTAACCTTTCACTGAGATCTGTCCTTAAGAAGGACAAACTGTCTGGAACTAACTTTCTAGACTGGTATTGAAACCTAAGGATTGTCCTTAGGCATGAAAAGAAGTTGTATGTTCTGGAAGAGCCCGTTCCTGAAACACCCGCTGCAACTGCTTCGAAAGCTGACAAAGATGCTTTTAAGAAGCATGTGGATGATGCTCTCGATGTAGGTTGTCTTATGCTTGCTACCATGAATGTTGAACTCCAAAAATAGCATGAAAACATGGAGGCGTACGATATGATCGTACATTTAAAGAGACTTTATCAAGGCCAAGCTAGGCATGGACGATTTGAAGTCTCGAAGGCACTTTATCAATGTAGACTGGTAGAGGGAAGCCCTGTTGGTGCGCATGTACTCAAAATGATTGGGTATATTGAAAACCTAGAAAGGCTTGGATTCCCATTAGGCCAAGAGTTGGCCACTGATCTTGTCTTGCAATCTTTGCCAGACAGCTATGGTCAATTCGTCATGAACTACAACATGAATGAATTCGACAAACCACTGCCAGAATTGCTGAGCATGTTGAGAACAGCTGATCAAAACATTAATAAAGGAAAGGGGAAGGCCATACTGATGGTCCAACCTGGAAAAGGCAAGGGTAAGAAGAAATTCAAGAAGCCCTATTTCAAATCAAAGGACAAGGGCAAAGACAAGCCTAGTACCTCTGCTTTGAAGCCTACCGGCGGGATAGCTAAGGAAGGAAAATGTTTCCACTGTGGCCAATCAGGATATTGGAAGAGAAACTGTGCAAAGTACCCGGAGGAGATCAAGAAGAAAGGAAGTGAGACTTCCACCTCAGGTATTTATGTTATAGAAGTAAATTTATCTACTTCTGCATCTTGGGTATTAGATACTGGATGTGGATCTCACATTTGCATGAATGTGCAGGATCTAAAAGGGAGTAGACGACTGGCTAAAGGCGAAGTCGACCTGCGAGTCGGGAATGGAGCAAGAGTTGCTGCTTTAGCCATAGGAACTTATTATTTAACTTTGCCAACTGGGCTTGTTATTGAGTTAGATAATTGTTATTTTGTGCCAGCCATTAGTAGGAATATTATTTATGTTTCTTGTTTGGACAAGAATGGTTTTTCATTTATAATAAAGAACAATAGTTGTTCTATTTATTTAAATGACATGTTTTATGGTTGTGCAAAATTAAACAATGGACTATATGTCCTTGACTTCGAAACACCTATCTATAACATAAATGCTAAGAGGTTCAAAGCAAATGATTTGAACCCAACTTATCTTTGGCATTGTCGCTTGGGCCACATAAATGAGAAACGCATATCCAAACTCCACCAAGATGGATATTTGGACTCATTTGATTTTGAATCAATTGAGACATGTGAATCTTGTTTATTGGGAAAGATGACCAAAACCCCATTCAACGGAAAAGGTGAAAGGGCTGGTGATCTTCTTGGTCTCATACATAGTGATGTATGTGGGCCCATGGGCACAATGGCTAGAGGAGTTTTTCAATACTTCATCACTTCTACTGATGATTTCAGTAGATATGGATTTGTGTATCTAATGAAACAAAAATCTGAATCCTTTGAAAAGTTCAAGGAATTTAAGAATGAAGTACAAAACCAACTTGGCAAGACAATTAAAACACTTTGATCAGATCGAGGTGGAGAATACTTGAGCCATCAATTTGATGACTATCTAAAAGAGTGTGGGATAGTATCCCAACTCACTCCCCCTGGAACACCTCAATGGAATGGAGTTTCAGAAAGGAGAAATCGAACCCTATTGGATATGCTTCAATCCATGATGAGTCATTCTGATCTCCCCGACTCCTTTTGGGGTCATGCTTTGTTAACAGCAGCCTTCACACTAAACCGTGTTCCATCTAAGGCTGTCATAAAGACACCATATGAGATATGGACTGGGAGATGACCTAGTATGTCTTTTATGAAGATTTGGGGTTGTGAAGCTTATGTGAAACGCCAAGTTTCAGATAAGCTAGGACCCAAATCAGATAAATGCTTATTTGTGGGATACCCAAAAGAAACTAAGGGTTACTACTTCTATAATCCTAGCGAAGGCAAAGTGTTTGTCGCTAGGACTGCTGTATTCTTAGAGAAGGAATCTGTCTCTAAGAAAATAAGTGGGAGGAAAGTAGAACTTGAAGAGATTCAAGTACCACAGAGTAGCAATGAGCCGGTAATGGAACAAGAGCAGATACCACAAAGTGTTGTGGAGCCACCTGCTCAAGTAGCGCAGGACTTGCGTAGGTCAGATAGGGTACGTCACCAACCTGAGAGATATGGTTTCCTTGTGTCTCAGGAAAAGGGATGTATTGCTAATGGATCAAGATGAACCAGTGACTTACCAAGAAGCTCTTTTGAGTTCAGAGTCTGAGAAATGGCTAGATGCCATGAGATCTGAAATGAATTCCATGTACACTAACAAGGTATGGACCTTGATTGAGCCACCCGAAGGGATAAAACCCATAGGGTGCAAGTGGGTTTTCAAAAAGAAAACTGACATGGATGGTAATATAAGTACCTTTAAAGCACGATTGGTGGCCAAGGGTTTTCAAGCAAATTCATGGTGTAGACTATGATGAAACCTTTTTCCCCAGTTGCCATGCTTAAATCTGTTCGGATCTTGCTTGCAATTGCAGCTTACCATAATTATGAAATCTGGCAAATGGATGTCAAGACAGCCTTCCTAAATGGAAGTCTCCTTGAAGATGTGTATATGACACAACCTGAAGGTTTTGTTAAACCTAAAAATGTTGGAAAGGTATGTAAGTTGCAACGATCCATTTATGGATTAAAGCAAGCTTCTAGAAGCTGGAATCTTCGTTTTGATGAAGCTGTTAAACAGTTTGGTTTCATTAAAAATGAAGATGAACCTTGTGTCTACAAAATGGTTGGTGACAACAAAGTGGTTTTTCTGGTTTTGTATGTTGATGACATACTCCTCATAGGAAATGACGTTCCTACTCTTTAGTCTGTAAAGACTTGGTTAGGAAATTGTTTTTCTATGAAAGATTTGGGCGAAGCAACCTATGTATTAAGCATCAGGATCTATAGAGATAGATCTCGAAGATTGCTTGGCCTAAGTCAAAATACATACATAGACAAAGTGTTAAAACGGTTTAGCATGCAAGATTCTAAGAAGGATTTTTGCCTATGTCACATGGTATAAGCCTATCTAAGGCTCAATCTCCTTCTAGTAAGGAAGAAAGAGAACGCATGAGTAAGATTCCTTATGCATCCGCTATAGGGTCTATCATGTATGCCATGTTGTGTACTCGACCAGATATATCATATGCTTTGAGCATGACTAGCAGATACCAGTCTGATCCCGGTGAAGGTCACTGGACAGCAGTCAAGAACATCCTTAAGTACTTGAGAAGAACTAAGGATTCATTCTTGATATATGGAGGTGAGGAAGAGCTACTTGTAAAAGGTTACACTGATGCTAGCTTCCAAACCGACAAAGATGATTCAAGATCGCAGTCAGGTTATGTGTTTTGTTGAATTGTGGCGTTGTAAGCTGGAAAAGTTCGAAGCAGGAAACAGTCGCTGATTCTACCACAGAAGCTGAGTATATTGCAGCCTCAAATGCTGCGAAAGAGGGCCATTTGGATCAGGAAGTTCATTATTGAACTTAGGGTAGTTCCTACCATTGTGGATCCTATATGTCTTTATTGTGATAACAATGGGGCTATTACACAAGCCAAGGAACCTAGGTCTCATCAACGATCCAAACATATACTTAGACGTTTCCATCTCATCCGAGAAATCATTGATAGGGGAGATGTGAAGATATGCAAAGTGCATACTGATGACAATGTTGCAGACCCATTGACAAAACCCCTTGTGCAGCAGAAGCATGAATGGCACACTAGATCATTAGGCATTAGAGTTATGTCTGAATGGCTCTAGTGCAAGTGGGAGATTGTTAGTGTATGCACTAGAGACCTATATATACATCCATCACTTGTATCATATATTATTTTATAAAGGCATTTCATTTTATTAATTCTTTTAGGATATAATTATTGTCCTTAGAATAGTAAGCTTAAACTTCATAACAAATCAAGTAGATGACTTGATCGTGAGATCTTATGAAGAACTATTCTTAAAATAGTCCCTAGTCAAATATCATCTTAGGACAAAGATGCATTTAGACTAGTATGTGAGTTCATTGATGATCACATCTCACAGATCATGGATGTGAGATATCATGTGCTCACATAGGTACGTATTAAGAGTAATGGTGTACTGGACAGACCCACCTTAAGAACGTTGCATGGGTTGTTACATAAGTGTCATGAACGTTTCTTAAATTAATAAATGTTATATGAAGTCCTTCGACCTTAAATCACTACGATTCCTACATAAGGAATTATATGTTTTAATTACCATCAAACGTTATCTATAACAGGGTAATCATAAAGTTGATTTTTGGACATATAATAAATTATGTGGAGGAATGTGAGTGCCCTAGATGAGATTTGTCCCTCCTATGTAACAAGAGTTATATCTGTAGGCCTCTTGATAAAGTGAGACTGCAAAATGCATGGCCATGCTCAGGAGGATAAATATGAGATATTTATTTTCTGTACAGTCTACTTGGGGATCAAGAAAATATAAATTGAACTATACAAGGTTGACACAATTCATGCCCTTGTGTTCAATTAGATATTTGGACAAAGGGACAGAGCTTATAAATTATTATAATAAAATAGGATTTATTATTTTATTAATAATCGTAATATTTGGATAGTGATGTGTTGCTAGATACCGCTCACTATTTATGATATTAAATATAAAAGGGTTTTATTTTAATATCATAACCAAATATTAAAATCCTATTGGGTCACACGCATACAACAAGCCACTAGGAAAGGGATAATAATTCTAATTTAATTTAATTAGAATTATTATAACATAATGGGCCAGGCCCATAAGTGTGAGGGTTAAGTGAGTGAGGGGGTAAAACCCTAGCCACCACTCTATAAATAGAGCATAAGATGCTCTACCCCAAACATATGAGCAATCGCTTCTTACTTTCTAAGGCTACTAGCAGAGCTGAGGATAGAATCCTAGTCCGGCTGTTGGCGTGGATACCAATAGAGACGTGGCTACACTTGCCTCGTTAATAATCCTAATAAGGTACGACCTTTCGTTTCAATACCTTTTATGCCTTGATTCGTTTTTTCGCAAAACGATTATAACAAGGGAGGGAATCCATTTATTTCCGTTGCACCCTGACCACATGCTTGATTCCCTTCAGTTTGATTTGCCTAAGTGACTGCATGACATGTTGTGCTTGTTTGTGTTGGTTGGATTATTAGTTTGCAGAGTCAAAGATTCGATTTACCAGACAACTTGTCAGAATTGGATAGAAGTGAGAATAGGACAATTAGCCTAAATCAGAATAGAAACCTTGTCTAGAGCAAACCAAATTTCAATGAGGCACAAGGGGAGGAATAGAACAAATAGGAATCACTGGAGGGAGGTGTTGGAACACTGGTTAAGAAAACCAAAGACCTCACCTAGGATAGCAAAGTAGTATGAACAACATGGATGCCTCAATATCATCTAGGAATGGCTGGAGATCGGAATTCCATCGGGTGAATACTAGGAAGAGTGATTTTTTTGGACCACCTTAAGGCTAGTCAGGGGACTTGTCGAGCGATTAGTGATGCCTTTCGACCACCCAATACTTTTGCCTCATCCATGAACTACGTGGATAAATTCTTAGACCCTACCCAGACAGGATGTTGCTGCGGTTTTGACCACATGCTTACCCTTTCTATCCAACACCTATAGAATACCAAGCGAACCGTAAGGAGTAGTGTGAGAATGCCCTAGAGTGAGAATCTTATGCAAGTAAGTAGTGATCCTCGAAAGGTGAGGGAGCATCGATTTATCGATTGGTATGTATTGAATGTGTTGTTTCTAGTTCTTCTTCTTTTTGGTTAGAAACACTTTTTTCTTTCATTACGTGGTTGATAAACCGCTATTTTATATATTTATTTTGGGTATTTAAGTGAGTTATTTGACATTTATGGTCATTATTATTATTATCATTTGATATCTCACTTATTTTCCTTTATTTTGTCACAGAAATAAAAGGAGAATCTTTAATGAGATTTTCGCCAAAAAGGAGATTTGATTAGATAAAGGAGAATCTTTAGTGATATTTGGCCAAGAAAAGTATATTTGATGAAATAAAAGAAGATTTGGTGAGATTAAAAGAAGAATTTTTAATGAGATTTTGGTCAAGAAAATAAGATTTGATGAAATAAAGGAGAATCTTTAACAAGATTTTAGCCAAGGATAGATTTGACGGTAATTTTTGGGAGGAAATCAAGTGAGAATCAAATTTTGACACCTCAACTCTTATAAAAGGACACATCTATGGAATCTAGATAATCTCACTCATCTATCATCCTCCTACTCTCCTCATCTTCTCAAGGTTCTTCAAAAGTGGTAACTGTTTACAATAGGATTTGGGAAATTCCTTGAGTGAAGCAATTCTATCAAAGGGTTTTTCTCTTTTGGTTAATACGAAACTCATAACAATACATGATATGCATGACCTGCATTGCCTGACAAATGAGGTCTTATCACTTTCACTGAGGCTAGACCTGAGCTCAGACTACAGTGAACATCTCCCTTGGGGACTAATACACACCATTACTGGGGGCCAAAACCCATGTTTTAACTGGGGGGCCGAAACCCAAAACACTCACAATTTTAACTGCGGGACGAAACCCAAATTCATTTTCTTGGTAACTAGGGGCCGAAACCCAACTCATTTTCACCATCCAAATGATTCTTACAACTTGAAACATAATCTTACATGGTATAATCATGGATATGGGCAAAGCCCTAACTTAGAATGACCCACACTCATGCTCCTAGGAATTTGACCATACAACTTAACATAAGCAAGGAGAATACCATCAAACAATCAAACACAAGTCAAAAGAAGAGGGAATAGAAGAATGGGGGTCATTGGGGAAGTTTTACACAAAAGAGGTGAGAGTGTGTGAGCTATACTCACTTAGAAGCAATCTAAGGCATTGTTTGGTTCAAATGAGGGGAGGGATTTTAATGAAGGGGGGAGGGGAGGTGACATTTTATTTTTTTTGGTTCAAAGAAGGGAGGGGAGGGGAGGGAATGGAAAATGACCCCTTACATGCTTGGTTCAAAAGGGGAAGGGAGGGAAAATAAAGCTTATTTACTTATATACCTCTTTATTTTATAACACATAGTTGTATTAATATGAGTATAGGGGTATTTAGGTCATTTTAATTATTTAATTTAAGCTCTCCCCCCCCTCCCCTCCAAATCCCTCCATTATTGGAGGGGAGCAAAAATTGCATTTTGAGGGATTTTAGCCCCCCTCCCCCCTCCTAAAAGTTGAACCAAACATAAAAACTCATTTAAATCTCTCCCTTCTCCTCCCCTTCCCTTCCCTTCCCTCCAAATCCCTCCAACCAAACATAGGGTAAGACGAAGAGAAAGTGAGGCAGTGAGGTGTGTGGAAGAGTTTCCTCCTTCTCCAAGTTGTGCGCCTTTCTCTCTAAAAACGTCTCTCTAGAATGTAATAAATGGTATTAATGAGGGCAAAAGCCCTAACTCTTCTGTTTAAAAAAAACTGAAATCGCGTATTCTCGCTCAAGCGAGAGTTCTTAAAAGCCTATGTTTACGCTTTCTCGCTCAACTGAGAACCTTCTCGCTTGAATGAAAACCCTCTAGAGAGCTAATAACCCATCTCTGGACTTTTTCTCGCTCAAACGAGAGCCCCTCGCTTGAGCGAAAATCTTCTAGAGAGCACTCTGGAAACGTTTTCGCTTGAGCGAGAGGTTTTTCGCTCAAGCGAAAACATCAATACTAAATATCCTCTCTTTTTCTGATATTCTTGCCCAAGCGAGGTCCTTCTCGCTTGAGCGAGAATGCTCCAGAGTTTTACCCTTAAATTCAGTTTTAAACCCTCTTTCACCTAGTTTCTTTTATTAAAACCTCTTATACTTCTAATTTCATTTATAAAACTGTTTTTTTATGAAATTTGGGATGATACACATAGTGAGTGGATTCAATGAACAATTTCATTTGATCTTTCCAGTAATGATAGTATTCAACATTCAATATTGGAGGGTGACGGACTAATAAAAATTCAAAAATATACATTCCATAGCTTGTGTCGGTGCACATGTTTATGCTAGGATCTGCCATATCTCACGTGTGATCTACTCCTCTTTGTTGGTTAGGTGCTCAACCTAAAGGCTAAACTCTAATATTAACTAAAAAACACCATAACGATACACAAACGGGGGTTAAATTGTGTTTGCTAAAAATTTTCATGAAAACATGTCCTTTAACAAAAATTATGCTTAAGACAATGTAAAATGTGAGACAATAGCACTGCTTGAGGTTTCAAAAGGTATTCTCTAAGACTTCAGACGATGTCTTAGCACTCAGATCAAACAATATTAGAAAACTTTTTGTTTTCAAGATGCATTAAGGGTGTCAAATGGATGGATTTGGATATGAATTATAATGGACGGATTGGAGTTTTATATTAATTTATATACATTACTGGTGTAAAGAAGTTTTACACAGACATCCAATGATAAGTTGGCACATCATTTATTGAATTTAATAACACATGAGGTGTCATATTCATTATAATGATGTGGCAGAGATTGTTTTGGAAGTTTGCTACAGTATATGACACCTCATGTGTTATTAATGAATATGACACCTCGTGGTGGCAATAGTGTGCCACCACATCATTTAATGAATATGACACCTCGTGTGTTATTAAATTCAATAAATGATGTGGCAACATATCATTGGATGTCTGTGTAAAATTTCTTTACACTGAAAGTGTATATATATTAAACACATAATCCACTTATCCATTTATGATTCTATAAAAATATATTAAAAAAATTCAATCCATCCATGACCCATCAAATAAAATATTCAATCCATCCATTAACGAATATTTTATGGATGGATATCCAACCATCCATAAAATTAATATTATTCTTTTTTAAAATATTTTTTCTCCTACTAAAAAAATATTTAACTCTATAATTTTCTTTCATCAAAATTCTCTCTCCTCTATTTCTCTCCCTTTTCTTTTTCTCTCACGTCCTTCTCTCTCCCTGCTTTCTCTCTCTACACTAACTCGGTCTTTTTCTCTCTCTCTCCCCCTCAATCTCATTTTTTTCTCTTCCATATATTGTAGCAAACTTCCAAAACAATCTCTGACTTTGTAAATTTTCATTTCACTACACTACTGTTAACTTTTGATTTTTTTTAATCGAGGAGTGGTGTTTGATACATAACGTAAATCCTGCAAAATCATAATGATTATAGCTATATCTTTAAAATAAATAAAATGTAAAACAAAATGTTGGCTTAAGCTGTAGTACTTGATATGTTGTCGGTCATCATATTAATTTGTTAAGTTTGATGTAAAAATCTTTAATGTGATTAATCAATTTTTTAAATAAATATTTTACTTTTAAAAAGTGAATATTAATAAAAAATAAAGAAATTTAATTTCATATATATATATATTGTTATAGATATAATATTATTTATTATTTATTTAATAATATTTTTAAACATTTTTTAAAAAATAATTAAATTCAACTTCTCATCAAACTATAAAAAAATAAATTAAAACACCTTGACACATAAATCAATAATGTAAAAAAAATACAGCGTAAAAAAATCCACGAGGGTGTATGTGTTAGAAAAGACAAGATAGGGGTGAGTTTAACTAGTTCCAATGGTGACAACGGATCCTTGAGAGAGGGGAAACCAAGCATAATACTCCAATCCAACGGTTACTGTTGATCGAACAGTTAAAATCCAAACTCATCACCTAGTCTATCAATAATCCACTGGATTTTGTCTTTCGTCGAAAATTAATCCATTAGATTTTAAAATAAGAGTGGATGGATTATTATCCATCCATTTAATTACAAGGATCCATCCAATCTAGTTCAGATAATTTTTTAAACAATTAGATTAAATTTTATATGGATAGACTGGATGAGTCATGGTCAAATGGACCTTTTTTCCAGGCTTAAGATGCACACTTTATCCTCTTGTTAGAATTCTTATAGACGATAGAAAACATAAGAGATAAAGAGTTGAGAAAAGAACATAGGCTATTTATTCTAGTTCACCTTTAAACAACACATGGCTATGTCCATTCCCTCAATACCAAATTGGGAATTTTCACTATAACTTTAAATATTCTAAACCACTTTTAATTTTATAGATATTCACTTTCTTCAAGTCTCTTTAGGGGATCACACATGTGCAAAATGTATTATTTTCACCTAGCCATTTTAGGCTCAATCTCATAGGGTTACAATAGATGTAAACATAATATGGTTCGATTTTCCCTAAAATACACTTAAGGAACCGAACTCGCCCATCCTTTGGGGCATATGGACGCGAGAACCAACTAGAGTAATCAACCGCCTTTTTTAGAAAATCTGCCTCCAGCAAGACAAGATAGGGTGACGCCAAAAAGCCATAAGTGGCTAATGATTAGTAACAAGTGTAGAAGAGGAACATAAAGAATTTCTCACAACTGTATAAGTTATATAGAAATAAAGAATGAAAGCAGAAAAAACAAGTGAAGGTTTGAGTGATTGAGAATGTTTGAGCCTATTAAGATTTTTTTCTCCAACCTTCAATGCTTCTATGTATACTCTCTTGGAGTAAGGGTCATGACATTCTTCTGCTTTGAGAAAATTTAACGTTCCGAATGTGCATGCAATGCATGGAGCACTTTTATTTACAACAAAATTGGTTTTGCAGATGTAAAAAACTCTTTCAAGCATTAGGTGAGCGGTTTGCCAAGAGTTTTTTTTTACAAGGGATGTAATAGGTAAAATCTATTTTTTTGCCTTGCCTTTTTGTGCCAATGTTGCATTACTTGAGGTGTATATCTTCAAATCAAAGTTGACTTCATTTATTCAAGGTATCTTCCTTATAATGTGCATGTGCTTGGGAGTCTCCATACAACACTTTATATAATGGCTTGCCTTGAACTTGAATATGTGTCTTTTGATGATAGCTCATCTTCAAATGATCTAAACATTGTTTTTCGTTTGCACTTTCATTCAGATAATACTTAGAACTCTTTTAAATCTTTGAGAGATTATTGGATCTTTTTACTTTGAATTCTGTACACTAAAAAAATACATCAAGTCTATTAACAATATTTGTCTAATCATTAAAAATTATGGAATCATTGAAATGCTTGAGGCTCATGGACATCAAATGTCCTGAGATTGAATAATGGGCTTTATTTCTCATAGGAAAATATTAGTAAAAGATCTTAACCATTTTTATGATTATATAATACAATGTTTTATCCTCCCTCACTAGTAGGGAGTTGTATCCTCTCTTACCCTATACATTACCTAAATTTAAAATGTGCTTTATAAACAAGCTACAAATGTGAGTCCTTTATGCAAAAGGACTATTTCTTGTGCACCCTCATTTTCTTATGGAGTATTCATTTAAGTCATTTACATACTTGTATTGTATCCTTAACTTGTCATAAGAGAAAGTCAAATGAGTAAAAGAAGTGCTCAAATAAAATTAGTAGTCATGTTGACTTTATACCTACGTATGAAATGATTCTATATGAACATTTGTAATTCTGTATTAACATTAGTGAGTGAATTCTTCATCTCAAGTTAAGGTATCAACTAGTTTGAGCATGATAGAATCATTTTCCAATAAAACATCTCAAGAATGAAATTTAATCATATCAAAATGGACAAAACCAAGTTGAAAAAAGTTAAAAAAAAGGGGGAAAGTTAACATTCTAACTAGCTTGACTGGACATCTCATTTGCCTGTTAAGTTTGCCATAATTTGGATCTTCTTGCTCCATGATTTTTAGGCATGTCAACGGGGCGGGTCGGAGCGAATTTTTCTCTTCTCGTCTCGCCCCAGTAAAAGTAGAGGCGGGTTTGGGTTTGAAGAAAGCGGATATGAAATTATGAAACTCAACTCCATCCCACGGGTCCCCGTTGAGTTCGGGGAAACCCGCGAGAATTTCATCTTCTCAATTTTTCTTTTTTTTTCCTCTATTTTTATAACTTAAATACATATTTTTAAACAATTCATATATATATAAAATATTCTAATTAAAATAATACGTAAATATAGACACTAATAATTCTAAAAAAATTAAGAAACTTAAGAACTATATTATATTTCAAGGAAAATAAATAATTCAGGAGCGGGTTCTTACACCTCCAAACTAGCTCCCACCCCGTTAAAGGTGAGGCGAGTCTGGGGTCGAGTTTCACTTAAACCCGGTCAATTCAGTAGGAGTCAAGCCGTTTCTTCTGGAAGTGCTTGCTTTTAAAGCAATGGACTTTCCTTTTCTTGGTAGTTCATCCATGAGTTCTTGCTCATGAACTTTCAGTGAGCCAAGCAGTTCATCTAGCTTCAGAGCAACAAGATCTTTAGCTTCTTGGATTGCTGTTACCTTAGGTCTCCATATCTTTGGAAGACTTCTAAGGATTTTCCTTACTTGCTCTTGGTTTGAGTAGCCTTTTCCAAGAGACTTTAAGTGATTAATAATGACAGTGAATCTACTGAACATTTCATCAATAGATTCATGTTCAACCATGCTGAACATTTCATATTGATGAATCAATATATTGATCTTTGATTCTTTAACCTGGTTTGTTCCTTCATGGGCTATTTTAAGTGTACCCCATATTTCTTTGGCTGTTGAACAACCAGCAACTTTGTCATATTCTCCCCTACTTAGTGCACAGAGAAGGAAAAATTTGGCTTTGGAGTTCAGAAGATACTTCTGCTTATCTTCTGAGGTCCAATCTTCTCTAGCTTTTGGTTGAGGGTCTTCTTGCTGTATTTCTGATTCTCCTTCTTTGCGCTGAGCAAGAATTCTAGTCCTTCTAGTTACTGGAATGAAATTTCCCTTTTCTAAAATATCCAAAAGGTCAATGTCTTGGGATTCTAGGAACAATTTCATTCTATCCTTCCAATAGTAGTAGTTCTTTCCATCAAATGCTGGTGGTCTATTTGTGGATGATCCTTCTGGTATGAACATTGCAGCTCCATGATTAGCCATTTCCCTTGATCTTTTCCTCTCTTACTGTTAAGTAAGTTCAACCCTAGAGGCAAGCTCTGGTACCAATTGAAGTTTTGGCTTCAATCACAAGAAGGGGGGTTGAATTGTGATTGAATAAATTTTATCTGCAATTTCTTTATATATTTTTTCTGCTCAAGGGTTTGCCTTGGCTAAGTATAAAGAAATAAACCTCCAGAAGGTAATGGTTAGCTTGTTTTAATTATTTAGAATATATATTTCAAGTTAGGTAATGTGCAATAATAATAAAGAGGGAGAGTAAAGAAGATGACACACAGAAATTTATACTGGTTCACCTCTTCCAACCTGAGGCTACCTCCAGTCCCTACACCTGTAGGATTTTCTCACTCTTTCAAACAACTTACAATCCTATTGGGTAAACTTACCACTAGTATTCTTTACCTGCCTCTTTAGGCTAACATCAACACAACCAACTCAGTTTTACAACTGATCATCAACTGCAGAACCTTCTGCAGAAGATTCACTTCCCAGAATGCTGCAAGTACCTTCTGCAGATTCTGTAACCTCACTGAGATTACCTAATCTCAGTAAACCTCATAGGAAAACCTTTCCCTTACTGCTCAGAAGAAGGCTATGCATCTGCACACCTCTTTTGAGACTTTTACAAACAATATGAAAAAGAATACAAACAAACAAGGCTCAAAATATTACAATACTTGCACAACAGAAGCAAATTGATGAGCCAATACTCTCTCCAAAGCTTTTCAGACCAGAGAACACTCTTATGAAGGAGAGAGAAATTTTCCAGAAGATTGAGAAGTGTAGAAGTAGAAACTGATGTATCTTCTGGAGTGAGGTGCTCTCCAATTGTGGAGAAAACCTCCTTTTATAGAGAGCTGAGAAGAATATAGTCGTTGGGCAGCCAGATGGGTTCAAGGAGATGTCCCTTTCACTGCTGCAGCAAGTACAACTTTACAGCTGTCAAGTTTAACCAGCTCTTCCTTCTGCAGGCTGTTTTTGGGCTGTTTCTCAAGGCAATCCTTCTTCAAACAAGCTGAAATCTTCCAGTATAGTATTTTCACTTATTCTTAAGTTACTTGATCTATTGGATTTATGAGAAGATGAGAATAAGAAGATTATCATGAATTTAGCCTTATTTGCATCTTCTGCAGCAATGCAATCCTTCTGCAGGGCTTCTGGAACTCTATGTTTCTTCCAGATCTTCTTGATGCTCATCATTAGCTTGTTTGAGACTATATTTAAGTTTATCATTCAGCTGTAACCTCAGAAGATAAAGAATACAATCTGTTTCTTGATTTATGACATGTTTTGTTCCTTTTGTAGAATTTGTAATCTTGAGCTCTTCTTCTGATAAGCAATTCCAATTTTTACAGAGCATGTTTTAAATGTATCTTTGATGCCTGACAGCTAGCGATGAGCTTTTCTTTTACATTTTAAAAGTGAATCTTCCTTCTAAGAGAATTTCATTATAACTTCTTCTTTTAGAAAGTTGTTCCTATCTTCTGGAGGATGACAGAGAACTTCTCATTGCTTTTCAGTATGTATTAAATCTGTTTGTCACAGATTTGTCATTTTTGTCAATTCTAAGACATTCCTTCTTAAATAAGTGTCATTCCTTTCTTGCTTCTGTTGCTCAATTTTACTTTCTGCAAGTGCTTACCTGTATCTTCTGAATATACACTTGAACAAAATCATTAGTCCTTTAAAGTTCAGAATTACTCCAAGTAAAGCTTGATTGGTTGTCATCATTAAAACATTCTTTAAGGGATTCTTGGACCTTACAATCTCCCCCTTTTTGATGATGACAACCTATCAAGTTTTACATTGTTATAATTCTGAAGGTACTCCCCCTGAATGTATGCATGTACCCTTTTTATTTTATGTCATTCAGATTATTGTAAATTTTATGTAAGTTTCAAGAATGCACACAACGGAACTTCATTGTTATAGTTAATCAATTGATCAAGTTGTAGAGCAATTTATATCAGCAGGAAAAGTATGATTGAATTGCATTCATTAATCAAAAAGATCAACCAAGATCATCCAAAAAGACATGATCAATGTCATACAAAATAAGCCAAGTAAGATCTCTCCTAGCAGATTCCTAAACAACCTACTACACAGCAGATTCCTAAGACATAACAATGTCAAACAACCTACCACACATACTACTTTTCCCCCTTTGTCATCTATCAAAAAGAAACTAATATAGTCTACGAGAAGCAGAATCATCATCTTCTTCTACTTAGAAGGAGAAGAATGGTCAGAGGATGATGAGGTAGTTGGTTGGAGGATGTTCTGAGGAGGTTGGTATTGATTAAATGGCATTTGTGGTGCTTGAGGAGCAATTACAGGCAGAACAAAGTTATTGAACCAGAACTGATGTTGTGTGAACCTTTCAATCATCTCATTTACAGAATATTGCAGAACATTGATGTTTGAAAATAGTTTCTTGATGTCTGCCTTTATTTTTTTCACTTGTTTCTCAAGTGCTTGGGAAGAAGAAGGCTCAGTTTTTGCAGTGGGGGAAACATCTTCTGGTGCAGCAGCTTCGGGTCCAGCAACCTCTTCCTTCTGCAAAGGATCAGAAGGCATATTTTCCTTCTCAGCACTTAGTTGCTAAAGAAATGTTTCCATGGATGAGAGATGGGCAGACACAGCAGGAATAGAGTCTTTGAGAGGAATAGCAGCAGGAATGGAAGAATCCAGAATAGGAGAAGCAAGGAATTGATTCACCAGATCAGTTCCAAAAGTCCCTGCAGAAGGACCTGATTGAGTTTCTTCCTTTTGCACTAATTCCTTAGCAGCACCTTTTTCTGTAGCAGTTGCAGTAGTTGGGGGTGTTGGGAGTGGAATGGTGGGAGAGGTAGGCTGAGCAGTGTAAAGCATGGCTAGGGTATTGACAGCTAATCCCTCTGCAGAAGCAAGTGATTGCTCCCTATCCTCTTCTACAGACTCTTCTTCTATAAAGGCATGCTCTACTAGGGAAGCTGCTTGATCCTCTTTGAGGGGTGAGGTGTCCATGATCTCATGTGAGACAAAAGGGGTTGGACAATCCTTTTCAGCTCCAGAAGAAGAAACCTTTTGAGCTTTACTAGGCTCTTCATCTCCAGAAGGTACTGTTGGACCCTTCCTTTTTCTGGAGAAGGTCTTAAGTACCTCCTTCTTCTTCTTAGTCCTTGGAGCCCTTTCTTCTTCAGAAGCTTCTTCTTCACTGCTGCTACTAGAGAATAGTTCAGAATGAGTGGGATGCATCATTTTCATTTTCTTAATATTCTTTCTGTCAAAGATTGTGCAGCTGTCTTCACATTCTTCATCCTCAAGAGGCACATTATACAATCTGAAGATTTTGGTTAATAACATGCCATATGGTAGGCTGGCATAAGCTCTCTGTGGATTTGCTGAGTAAATCATGCTTCTAAGAAGCAAATAGGATAGGGAAAGTGGTTTTCCAATCAACAAGTGATACAGAACCAATAGGTCTTGGTCTGTAACCCTCTCAAGAGTACCAGCTCTAGGAAGAATTGAGTAGCAGCACATTTATGAAAAAGTCTGCAAATGGGAAAAAGCTTGCTTGAAACAAGTGGTAGGTTGGGTTGGCTAAGGACTTTTTTGACTACTTCTTCTTTGGTTATGCCTGTAGAAGCATACCAAGTATCTTCATAGAGTTGATTCTGACATGTAGGCAGATTGAGAACTTCCTCAATAATGCTTGGGGTGAGGATGATAGTTGAGCCTTTGACATTAGCAACAAGAGAGTTTCCATCACTCTGGTAGTTGCTTGCAGAAGCATAAAAAGCTTTTATGATTCTGGGGTATATAGGTTCTTTAAAGACAAGGAAATCTCCCCATTCTTGCTTCTGGAGGAAGTAGTTAGCATCCCATCCTCCTCTTCTTATTTCTCTTATCATGAACACTCTACCAGGAATGATGCTTTTCCACTTCCATTTCTCAAAGAATGCCTTGAGCATCTCAGAATCTTCAAAAAGGTCCAAATCACTATCTTCAGGATCCTCAAAAGGATCACTTTCTTCTTTGCTTCCTTCTTATAAAGCATCTTTCTTATCTTCTGCACATTCCTGAGTGCTAGATTTGTTAGTGGCAATGGGAGAATAAGGTTTGGGTGGGGAATCAATCCCAATGGGATTCTTTGGATCATTTCCAATGGTATGGAAGGTGGCCTTGTTCCTTTCAGACCTTCTTACTCTAACAATGGGAATGTCAGAGGGATTATTTGAGGAGGAAGGAGCTGAGATAGGTTTGATTTTAGAGATGGCTGGTGAAGGTGATGGTATTGATTTAGCTGGTTCAGGGATAGTTTCCTCAGCTGGAGTGGATTTTGGTTCTTCAGTTGATGGGTCAGCTATGGGAGAGGAAGGTTGCTCTGGTTCAGTGGATTCTGGTTCTGCTATGGAGGGTTCTGTAGATATTGGTTCAGCACGTATGGGCTCAGAATATGGAACCATTTCCATTCCTGTGATTTCGAAATGCTCTTGATTTTCTTCATCAGAGAGAGGTGAGGAGGTAGAGGCAATTTTGCAGGCAATGGCTTTCATTCTCATCTTTTACAGAAAATAGAGTATGGAGGGGAGAAGAGGCAATGTTGTTTTGGAATGCAGAGAAGGTTTGGAGATGAAGAGAATGAGTTCCTTAGCTGAGATATAGTTCTTCTAACTAGTCGTTTGATAAGAGAGAGAACATGATAGTAGAGAGAACAACGCACATTTCTACATTTTGTTTGTTCCAAACGGTCAAAAATTAATTGCCTAATTAGTGTAACTAACTTCCTTTTAGAATTGGAGAGACAAAAAAGCCCTTTTTCATCTATTACACTTAGAGAGCTAAGCACCATGCAGCTCATGTAGTGTCACTTTCATAGTTGACCTAGGAGAGAGAGTTTGAGAGGTTTTGATAGTGACCTTTCCTCGTATACACTTTCAGGACTTAGGAAAGCTATCATACTAGGTCAGACATGACTCAGACTTTGGAGAAGAGCATTCTTCTTCTTGAAATAGAAGAAAGAAGTTCTACAGATTTGTGCAGAAGGAGCAATTTCTACCTAATACTGTTCCTTCTGCAGAAGATATAAATATCTTTTGTGTTTATGGCAGAATTAAAAATTCAATCAAGTCAACCAATTTATTTATTTTAACATTCTGCACATATTTAATTTTTCTCTAATAAACACAAACCTATCTTCTACAAGGGGTTTAGTGAAGATGTCAGCTACTTGAAGCTTGGTTTCAATGAATTTGAGTTCAATTTCATCTTTCTGAACATGATCCCTAATGAAGTGATGCTTTATATCAATGTGTTTAGACCTAGAATGTTGTATAGGATTCTTGGACAAATTTATGGCACTTGTATTATCACAGAATATAGGGATTTTTGTGTACCTTAAGCAATAATCCTCCATTTGATGCTTTATCCATAACATTTGAGAGCAACAGCTTGCAGCAGATATATTCCGCTTCTGCAGTAGATAAAGATATGGTAGGTTGCTTTTTGCATGACCAGGAAACCAGTGATTCTCCAAGAAATTGACATCCACCACTTGTGCTCTTTCTATCTAGTCTATCTCCAGCATAATCAGCATCACAATATCCTGTCAAGTCAAATTTTGTACCTTTCTTGTACCAAAGACCAAGATCAGTGGTTCCAACAAGATATCTAAGTATTCTTTTCACAGCAGCAACATGTGATTCTTTTGGAGAAGATTAAAATCTAGCACATAGTCCTACTGAAAAAAGAATATCTGGTCTACTAGCAGTTAAGTATAATAGAGATCCTATCATACCTCTATACTCCTTCTCAGATACAGATTTTCCATTTTCATCCAGATCTAGAGTTATAGAGGGATGCATGGGAGTTCCCATGGACTTTGATCCTTCCATTCTGTATCTTCTGAGAAGATCCTTAATATACTTTTCTTGGTATATGAAAATTCCAGATTTTTCTTGCTTTATTTGCAATCCAAGAAAGTATTTAAGTTCTACCATAAGACTCATTTCAAATTCTCCTTTCATTAGTTTGGAGAAGTCTTCACACTTTTTTGTATTTGTTGATCCAAAATGATGTCATCCACATAAATTTGCACAATTAATAGATCCTTCTTAATAATTTTCCTAAACAAAGTTGTGTCAATCTTTCCTCTTGAAAATTCATTGTTAAGAAGGAAACTACTTAACCTCTCATACCAAGCCCTAGGAGCTTGCTTCAATCCATATAATGCTTTTGTGAGTTTGAAAACATAAGTTGGATGTTTTGGATTTTCAAAACCAGGAGGCTGGTGCACAAATACTTCCTCCCTTATGTAACCATTTAGAAAAGCACTTTTAACATCCATTTGGTAAAGTTTGAAATTTTTGTGAGCAGCAAAAGCAAGTAGATTTCTAATAGCTTCTAGTCTAGCAATAGGTGCAAAAGTTTCATCAAAATCAATACCTTCCTATTGATTATATCCTTGAGCCACTAACCTTGCCTTGTTTCTGATCACTTTACCTTCTTCATCCATTTTGTTTCTGAAAACCCATTTAGTGCCAATAATGGGGTGATCTTCTGGAGAAGGTACAAGTGTCCACACTTTGTTCTTTTCAAATTGATCCAATTCTTCTTTCATTGCATCTACCCAAGATTCATATTCTAAGGCTTGACTTATGTTTTTTGGTTCAATTTGAGATAGGAGTGCAGAACTGTTTTCATTGTTCCTTAGTTGTGATCTAGTTCTGACTCCTTCTGCAGTGCTTCCAATGATTTGTTCATGAGGATGATTGGTGATTAGCTTGCAACTCTTAGGAAGTCTTTCTTCAGCCACATCAATATCTTCTGCAGCATCTTCTGCAGGAGATCCCTGTTTCCCTGTATCTTCTGGAGAGCTTTTTCTGTCAGAAGATTGCTTCTGCAGTAGCTCACCTTCATCATCTGATTCTTTTGTATGTTTCTCTTGACAAGGTGGATTAGTATCATTGAAAACAGCATGCATGCTTTCTTCTATAGTTTGATTCTTGATATTATAAACTCTATAGGCTTTTGAAGTTGTAGAATATCCAAGAAAGATCCCTTTCTCAGATTTTGCATCAAACTTTTCAAGATTTTCTTTGTTATTTAGAATGAAACAATTACATCCAAATACATGAAAATATCCAACACTGGGTTTTCTTCCTTTCCATATTTCATATGGAGTTTTGTTCAAGATGCTTCTGATGGAAACCCTGTTAAGTATGTAGCAGGCAATTGACACTGCTTCAGCCCAAAAGTATTTTTGAATGCCACTATCACTTAACATGGTTCTAGCCATTTCTTGGAGGGTTCTGTTTTTCCTTTCTACAACTACATTCTGTTGTGGAGTTCTAGGACAGGAGAAATTGTGTGAAATTCCATTTTCATCAAAGAAGTTTTTAAAAGAAAGATTTTCAAATTCTCCTCCATGATCACTTCTCACAGAAGCTATTAAATGGCTACTTTCATTCTGTATCTTCTTTGAGAAGATTTTGAAAGCATCAAAGGATTCATCCTTAGATGTAAGAAATAAAACCCAAGTGAATCTAGAGTAGTCATCTACAATGACAAGTCCATATTTCTTTCCTCCTAGACTTGGTGTTTTAGAAGGTCCAAACAAATCTATATGTATCAGTTCCAATATTCTTTTGGTGGTGATGACATTTTAGGATGAAAACTAGATTTTGTATGTTTTCCTTTTACACATGCATCACACATTCTATCCTTTTCAAATTTGATTTTTGGCAATCCTCTAACTAGGTCTAGCTTAGATAATTTGGAAATGCTTTTCATATTTAAATGCCCTACTTTCCTATGCCATGTCCATTTATCATTTTCAAAAGAGGCAAAACATGTATGATCTGATAATTCCTCTAGGCATATGCTATATAGGTTTTTGCTTCTAAGACCAGAAAATATGACTTTCTTTGTAGATGCTTTTCTAATCTCACAAAATGTTGGTTGAAACATAACTTCATAGCCACTGTCACATAGTTGACTTATGCTAAGAAGATTATGTTTTAACCCTTTTACATAATATACATTATTAATTTGGGTAGAATTTTTCATACCTATCTTTCCAATACCTTTGATGTGAGCTTTGTTGTTGTCTCCAAAGGTAACTGTTCCACCTTCCATTTTGTGGAGAAGTATGAATTTGCTTTTGTCTCCAGTCATATGTCTTGAGCAGTCACTGTCCAAGAACCATAGCTCTTTCCTTTTGAGGGATCCTCCTTTTTCCTACATTAGAATAGAGCAAAGATTTAGGTACCCAAATGCTTTTGGGTCCTGAAGGGTTAGATACCTTTCTTCTCCAGCTCCCTTTTCTTTTGTAACAATTTTGATCAATATGTCCAATTTTGTTACACCAAGAACAATTAGGAGGTTGCCTTTTAGCAGGAATGAAAACAGTTTTCTTTATTTTTGATGTTCCTGCTTCATGAAATCCTAATCCACTTTTATCAGTTTTTTCTCTACCACTTCCTATTAATTTATTCAGATTATGTGTACTACTAACAAATTTACTTAAATCTATTTGTAGTTCATCAATCCTTTTTTGCAGAAGATAGTTTTCCTTCTGCAGTGTTACAGAATTTGTATCTTCTGCAGAGTTCTCTTTTATCATCCTTACTTGTTCTGATAGCTTAAAGTGTGATTGTTGAAGATATTGATTGGTTTTACTTAGTCTATCATTATCTTCTTTTAACTTTTCATTTTCCTCTCTAGTTTTTCTTAGATTTTGGACCTGGGCCTAACTCAACCCCAAGAGCTAGCTTGTAGGGTGAGGACTGTCCAAGGTTTATATATTATTAAATGTCCTTATCACTAGTCAATGTGGGACTTTCCAACACACCCCCTCACGCCCAGGGCTGGACATCTGGAGTGTGGACACATCAAAGGGTGGGGGCCCAATAACAACGGATCTAGGATAGGCTCTGATACCATCTTAGAGTTTGGACCTGGGCCTAACTCAACCCCAAAAGCTAGCTTGTAGGGTGAGGACTGTCCAAGGTTTATAGATTATTAAATGGCCTTATCACTAGTCAATGTGGGACTTTCCAACAGTTTTAACTAGTTGTTCTTTTAGAAGTGCACATTTTTGTGCAAGTGTGTATGAATCAGATAATAGATTTTCAAATGCATCTTCTAATTCTTTGTATGCAGTAGGAGTATAAGTAATTACCTCATTTTCTTCATCATGACTTCCAGCCATGAGACATAAGTTTTCTTCTTCTTCTCCAGAATCTTCTTCTTCTGAAGAACTGTCTGAGTCATCCCAAGTTGCCATCATAGATTTCCTTATCTAGAAAGTCTTTGAATCTTTCTTCAGCTGGGGACATTCTGATTTGAAATGTCTTGGCTTGTTGCATTCATAGCAGATGACTTGTGCCTTTGAGTTTTCAGCTCTCTGTCCTTCCTTCTTGAAGTTGAAACTTTTCTTTCCTTTGCCTTTTCTTTTTATCAGCTTCTGGATTTTTCTTGAGATGAAGGCAAGTTCATCATCTTTTTCTGATGATGTTTCATCTTCTTCAGAAGCATTAACTTCAGTAGGAGTCAAGCTGTTTCTTCTGGAAGTGCTTGCTTTTAAAGCAATGGACTTTCCTTTTCTTGGTAGTTCATCCATGAGTTCTTGCTCATGAACTTTCAGTGAGCCAAGCAGTTCATCTAGCTTCAGAACAGCAAGATCTTTAGCTTCTTGGATTGCTGTTACCTTAGGTCTCCATATCTTTGGAAGACTTCTAAGGATTTTCCTTACTTGCTCTTGGTTTGAGTAGCCTTTTCCAAGAGACTTTAAGTGATTAATAATGACAGTGAGTCTACTGAAACATTTCATCAATAGATTCATGTTCAACCATGCTGAACATTTCATATTGATGAATCAATATATTGATCTTTGATTCTTTAACCTGGTCTGTTCCTTCATGGGCTATTTTAAGTGTATCCCATATTTCTTTGGCTGTTGAACAGCCAGCAACTTTGTCATATTCTCCCCTGCTTAGTGCACAGAGAAGGAAAAATTTGGCTTTGGAGTTCAGAAGATACTTCTGCTTATCTTCTGAGGTCCAATCTTCTCTGGCTTTTGGTTGAGGGTCTTCTTGCTGTATTTATGATTCTCCTTCTTTGGGCTGAGCAAGAATTCTGGTCCTTCTAGTTACTGGAATGAAATTTCCCTTTTCTACAATATCCCAAAGGTCAATGTCTTGGGATTCTAGGAACAATTTCATTCTATCCTTCCAATAGTAGTAGTTCTTTCCATCAAATGCTGGTGGTCTATTTGTGGATGATCCCTCTGGTATGAACATTGCAGCTCCATGATTAGCCATTTCCCTTGATCTTTTCCTCTCTTACTGTTAAGTAAGTTCAACCCTAGAGGCAAGCTCTGGTACCAATTGAAGTTTTGGCTTCAATCACAAAAAGGGGGGTTGAATTGTGATTGAATAAATTTTATCTGCAATTTCTTTATATACTTTTTCTGCTCAAGGGTTTGCCTTGGCTAAGTATAAAGAAATAAACCTCCAGAAGGTAATGGTTAGCTTGTTTTAATTATTTAGAATATATATTTCAAGTTAGGTAATGTGCAATAATAATAAAGAGGGAGAGTAAAGAAGATGACACACAGAAATTCATACCGGTTCACCTCTTCCAACCTGAGGCTACCTCCAGTCCCTACACCTGTAGGATTTTCTCACTCTTTCAAACAACTTACAATCTTCTTGGGTAACCTTACCACTAGTATTCTTTACCTGCCTCTTCAGGCTAACATCAACACAACCAACTCAGTTTTACAACTGATCATCAACTGCAGAACCTTCTGCAGAAGATTCACTTCCCAGAATGCTGCAAGTACCTTCTGCAGATTCTGTAACCTCACTGAGATTACCTAATCTCAGTAAACCTCATAGGAAAACCTTTCCCTTATTGCTCAGAAGAAGGCTATGCACCTGCACACCTCTTTTGAGACTTTTACAAACAATATGAGAAAGAATACAAACAAACAAGGCTCAAAATATTACAATACTTGCACATCAGAAGCAAATTGATGAGTCAATACTCTCTCCAAAGCTTTTCAGACCAGAGAACACTCTTATGAAGGAGAGAGAAATTTTCCAGAAGATTGAGAAGTGTAGAAGCAAAAACTGATGTATCTTCTGGAGTGAGGTGCTCTCCAATTGTGGAGAAAACCTCCTTTTAGAAGAATATAGTCGTTGGGCAGCCAGCTGGGTTCAAGGAGATGTCCTTTTCACTGCTGCTGCAAGTACAACTTTACAGCTGTCAAGTTTGAGCAGCTCTTCCTTCTGCAGGGTTCCTTCTGCAGGCTGTTTTTGGGCTGTTTCTCAAGGCAATCCTTCTTCAAACAAATTGAAACCTTCCAGTATAGTATTTTCACTTATTCTTGAGTTACTTGATCTATTGGATTTATGAGAAGATGAGAAGAAGAAGATTATCATGAATTTAGCCTTATTTTCATCTTCTGCAGCAATGCAATCCTTCTGCAGGGCTTCTGGAACTCTATGTTTCTTCCAGATCTTCTTGATGCTCATCATTAGCTTGTTTGAGACTATATTTAAGTTTATCATACAGCTGTAACCTCAGAAGATAAAGAATACAATCTGTTTCTTGATTTCTGACATGTTTTGTTCCTTCTGTAGAATTTGTAATCTTGAGCTCTTCTTCTGATAAGCAATTCCAATTTTTACAGAGCATGTTTTAAATGTATCTTTGATGCCTGACAGCCAATGATGAGCTTTTCTTTTACATTTTAAAAGTGAATCTTCCTTCTAAGAGAATTTCATTATAACTTCTTCTTTTAGAAAGTTGTTCCTATCTTCTGGAGGATGACAGAGAACTTCTCATTGCTTTTCAGTATGTATTAAATCTGTTTGTCACAGATTTGTCATTCCTGTCAATTCTAAGACATTCCTTCTTAAATAAGTGTCATTCCTTTCTTGCTTATGTTGCTCAATTTTACTTTCTGCAAGTGCTTACCTGTATCTTCTGAATATACACTTGAACAAAATCATTAGTCCTTTAAAGTTCAGAATTACTCCAAGTAAAGCTTGATTGATTGTCATCATCAAAACATTCTTTAAGGGATTCTTGGACCTTACACCTTTGTCCAAATATCTAATTGAACACAAGGGCATGGATTGTGTCAACCTTGTATAGTTCAATTTATATTTTCTTGATCCCCAAGTAGACTGTACAGAAAATAAATATCTCATATTTATCCTCCTAAGCATGGCCATGCATTTTGCAGTCTCACTTTATCAAGAGGCCTAAAGATATAACTCCTGTTACATAGGAGGGACAAATCCCATCTAGGGCACTCACATTCCACCACATAATTTATTATATGTCCAAAAACCAACTTTATGATTACCCTGTTACAGATAACGTTTGATGATAATTAAAACATATAATTCCTTATGTAGGAATCGTAGTGATTTCAGGTCGAAGGACTTCATATAACATTTATTAATTTAAGAAACGTTCATGACACTTATGTAACAACCCATGCAACGTTCTTAAGGTGGGTCTGTCCAGTACGCCATTACTCTTAATGTGTACCTATGTGAGCACATGATATCTCATATCCATGATCCGTGAGATGTGATCATCAATGAACTCACATACTAGTCTAAATGCATCTTTGTCCTAAGATGATAATTGACTAGGGACTATTTAAGAATAGTTCTTCATAAGCTCTCACGATCAAGTCATCTACTTGATTCCTTATGAAGTTTGTGCTTACTATTCTAAGGACATTTATTATATTCTAAAAGAATAAGTTTGCCTTTATAAAATAACATGATACAAGTGATGGATGTTCACAAATATATAAGTCTCTAGTGCATATTCCTAACATCTCCATGTTGTAGAATGCATGGGCATCACCCCCCTTATACCTCAGATATGGATCAGACACGAAAGCCCCCCTATGGTGCACAACCAAAGTAAAAGACATGGATAACTTGGGAATTTCATATTACCAATATTAAAGAAAGGAACCAAAAAAGCAAAGTTGTCCCCACCACCACCTCAGATACTATAATTTAGTAACCCTAACAGTTACTGCTCTTTTTACCAATATTAATACACAAAACCCAACCCTTTTACCAAAATCTGACAACATATAACAATAAACAACATACAAATTTCAGATTAAAAAAATAGTTCACATCTTCTAAAATAATGGTCCCCCACATGCATTAAATGTAGAAAGCAGAAACATGTGACAAACTCACCTCCAAAGATTCTTCATAGTAGACCTGAGCACGTCCCTTCCTCGACCCATACCCACTTGCTATCCTTTCAAACGCGACACAATACACTTACACGGAGTGTAGCTCAACAGTCGTCGTCGCCAACTTCAGCTTCAGAGCTTGACAATGAACTCCAAAAGTGAACGCAATTAGGGCACAAATTGTGAATTTACTATGACCTAATGTGTGAGAGGCACAAATGAAAGGTCACGTGAGAAGCACATGCCTTTCTGAGTCACGTGGACATCACGTGCTTTTCTGACTAGCCACGTGTCAGTCTCAGTCACTGGTTGTGGGTGACACGTCATCACTTAACAAAATCATTTAACAATTGGGACTAAAATGATAACAACAAACTTTTCTAAGGACTAATTTGCTAAAAAAAATTTCAGGGACTAAAACCGTAAACAAGTATATTTACAGGGACTAAAAACATATTTAAGCCATAAATATTTAGAACAAGTTCATAACGAACTATTTTTTTTTTCCTTAAAAAAACTATTTTTTTTAACCCATTATGCTCTAGGATTAGTCTAATGGTAAGAGTTTGGGTAGTTTTTAAATTCAAATCTCATCATTACTTTTCTTATACCTAAAAGAAACTTATTTTTTTATTTTAAATTTTCATGAACGTAATATATTCATTGTCAAATAATTATAATTTGAGTTGCAGACATTCGTGTCTGTTATTATTTTGCCTTTAAGAATTAGATTACTGACGTTCATTGCTGGATCCAAGGGTCATACTTCTTTTTTCTTGACCTGCGTGTGACTTAACCTTAAAAAATAAATATATAGTATTTATTTTCAATTTGATGTTTAAATAATATGTTTATTACAATATATATATTTTTTTTTAACTAAAAATTTAGGGTGGAAGGATGATGTTCCAGTCCAAAGCAGGGAAAGCCTCCAGGCTCTTTGAGCACTTACAGAGGTATTATTACAATATTCTTAGCCCTTATATATACCAATAAATTTTTAATTTAATCTTTTTATGTTACCTTATTATAATTTTATTTTAGGGAAAAATATGTTTTTCATCCCTATAGTTTCGGTCAACTTTAGTCTTCGTCCCTATACTTTAAAACCTTTGTTTTTTGTTCCCGAACTTTCTAAACCCATAAGTCATGGTCCCTGGCCGCCAATGAGATCTGTTAACCAGATAAGTTGGGTAACAAAAGTTACATGTCAGCCTCGATAGTGAGTCTCAAATAACTGACTGATCATCTAATTAACTTTTTTTATTAATTTTTAATTATTAAAATAATCCTAATTGCTAAATTAGGGTTTTCACTTAAGCAATTTTACCCTATAAAAAACACAATTACATATTTGTGGTTATTTTAATAATGATCAATTAGTTATTCGGGGCCACTATTGAAGCTAACATGTAACTTTTGTTACCCAGCTTATCAGATTGACAGATCTCACTAACGGTCAGAGACCATGATTTAGGGGTTTAGAAAGTTTGAGGACAAGAAAACAAATGATTTAAAGTATAGGGACAAAGACTAAAGTTGACCAAAACTATAGGCACGAAAAACATATTTTTCACTTTATTTTACAACATCAATAGACGGTGATGATGAAATAAAAAACGACTATTACTTATATAAAGCACGCATGTCAAATTAGTTATACGTGGATATATACCAGTGAATGAGTAGCACTATCAGTGCCCCTAGTTTGAGGGTAGGTATCCTTCAATCCAACAACATTTATTTATACTAGGGTTAGGGTTATTTTGAATTGATTTTGAATTTTGATTGCTTGCTTGCGTGTATCGATGGATGGAAGAGGTGAAGGTGAAGCTGGTGAATGGGAATTGGTGCACAAGGATGAACAACCTCTTGTTGTTGTAGTTCCCGAACCGAACCCTAATCTTGCTGTCATCAGACCCGATTACTTTTCCCTCAATCCTCACATTTCCAATCCCAATTCGAGTTGCAGTTCCAATTCCTCCTCCGAGGTCGATCGCAACTTCGATGATTCCTATGTCGCCAATCAACTCTTCCCTAATCCCATATCCTCATCCAACTATGAACGCTGGAACGATTCTGATTCCGATATCGACGTCACCAACCCCAACACCATGGTGATGGATGTTGCTAGTGAAGAAGTTGAAGCTGAAGCTGAGGCTGTGGCTGAGGTTGAGGTTGGTTTTGATTCCAAGGAGGAAGAGGAAGAGGAAGAAGGAGTAGTAGAGAAAGGAGAAGAGAAAGAAGAGGATAGGAGAGTGGTGTGGTGGAAGGTTCCTTTTGAGGTGTTGAAATATTGGGTGACTCCTATTTCTCTCTCTTTCCCTCTCTCTCTTCCTCTATCTGTGGCTGCAGCTGCTACCTTTTTGGGGCTGGTCATCTTGGGAAGGAGGTTGTACAAAATGAAGCGCAAGACTCAGACCTTGAAGCTCAACCTTGCTCTTGATGATAAGGTCAATTACTTCATTCTTATAGATTGCTTATTGAATTGAATATACAATCTTGCTAATTGAATCGCAGTGGCACTCTCTATGGTGGTAGTTTAGACTGCCTTGAAGGCACGGTAAATATACAATCTGATACCTTGAAGATGTTACTTTTATTACTTTGGTCCCATAAAGTCTTTTTTTTTTCTTTTTTATACGAATTGGTCCTTTAAGGGATAAACTTGTTAGCAAGTTGACAATCTTGGTACGCAAGTTGACAATTTTTGGGATCAATTTGTATCGTTGGAAACTTTCAAGTACCAGAGTAAAACAAGTAACATCTTTCAAGGTCTAACTCGTGTGTTTATACTATAGTTATTTTCCGATTTCATTGTGAACTTTTGCAAGTGTATTAAATATAACCAAAGGCCAATAAATGTGTTTCACAACTTGCCATCGCTACTAATACCCTTGAGAAAAAGAATGGTGCACCAGCAAGAGGAAGCTCTTGGCTTTGGTGTGTGTTTCTTGTTATTGATTTTTTTGCTGTATAAAAACAATTTACAGATAAACTTACGTGTAATGCTAGACTTTCTTGTGGTAACTACAAAACTTCAAAGATGGAAAATCATTAGATTGCGATTTTAAGTGATATAAAAAGTGTGTATTGGATCTGTTGGTGTGCCAGCCCTTACTTTTATCTTTAGAGCAGTTTCTTTATGGTTCATTGACTATATGTAAAGGTTTGGATAAAAACAAAAGGAGGATAAAGTTTGGTATTAGAGTGCAGTTTGTGTAGTCCTTTGGTGCATTTTGTCAGAGGAGCATAATGGTCATATTTACATTGCACGGATATGGGATGGTACTAGTACAAAGCACGTCATTTTTTTTAAAAAAAAATCTAAGGCATGGTTATTTGTGTGTGTGTGTGTGTATTATAAAGCATGACAACCTTGTATAAAAGATGTAAAAAGACTAATTTAAGCGCTGAAACAGAGAGAAAATGGTGAAGAGAGTGTTGCGTAATCAGAGAGCACACAGAAACAGAGATGGTTGTTTACCTCTGCTTCCCAGTCACAGATCAAACATAGAGGTGATTGCTTGATGGAAAAACACATAGAATCACAGAAAGTAAACAGAGTGGTTGTGGCAGTGGGATCGCACACTAGAACAGAGGAGGATGTGAGGTGGCATCGTGTGCTGCACTGCTGCCACTATCATTGTGTACTACCATCATGTGCAAGGATGGGAGGAAAGGAGATGGGTTCGGATGTTGTTGCATGTTCTACGTGGGTAGGATGGGGGTGAGACAATGCAGAAAAATCCCTTAAGCTGACCAAAACACTATTGTCTAGCTCAAGCTGCACTTGAGCCATGCACCCAAATTATAAGAAGGTACATCAGTGATACATACAAAAGTATACATGTACCTGGTACATACCAGGTAAGTTTAAACATGTGGTTTTACGTACCTGTGCTTAGGCTCACGCTTTTAAGGGTATCACTTTGCCCTTAGACTCCGGGATACAATTATGTTTATGGCTCCTCTATGGTGTTTTAGCTTTTTTGCATTTTTGAGTTTATTCTTGTTCAATCTAGATTTTTTATGGTTATGTGAGGAGAAGACCAATAAAAGCCCTAGTAAGAAGAATTCACGAGATAGATAATAGCCTAATAAATAGAGGTGGAGGAAGACAAAGGAAAATTTTGAAATCAGCCATTAAAAAAGACTTGGATCTAAATGCTTTTTAAGAAAACTTGGTTTTTGACAAAATACAATGATGTCTTTTGAACCATGTAGTCAATTGCACTTTGTTAGAAAAGACTTTTGTTGTTGTTGTTGTTTTTAGGATATCTGATCATTCCTCAAGCTGTACTTTTCCTATTCTCTATAATATTATTTCTTATCAAATAAATAACTTAATTTGTTGGTGTTAGATATATGTATGACATAGTCATGTACATGTGGTAGCTTGAGATTTACACACCCCAAATAATTGTGCACCAATTATTGGATAATCCATAATACAAGAGTTTGTTAGCTTCTATCCTGCCTTAGTATCATATTCTCTTATATTTATTCTTTTATACACTATCCTCTCTGGTGCAATAGGCCTAAATGATTTACTTATATCAGTAACCCAAAAGAATGTTAGTAAACCACAAATTCAAGGGAACTGAGATAAGACCAATGCACTCATGTGTGAACAGTAGGACTGTAATAAATTCTTTCCTGCTTCTGTTCTTCATATTGAGGGTCAACTTCTTTTGCTGTGTCTTTTTTTGGGTACAGAAAGGAAAACAAACAGAAAAGAAAAATAAAAAACAAAAACACTAGTGCTTAATATAAAGCACACACATAGCATTTTAGTATGTAGAGTTGTAGACTATGTTTTGTATGTAGGCATTCTGATAGAACTAGTTCCAAAATAAATAAAAACTGGAAAATTTATTCAAAACAGACCTCAGACTCTAGCTCAATATCAAATTAATATATGAACTGAGATAGAAATGCTAAATATAGAGAAAACAGAAAAATAACCCTCCCAGGTATTCGAGAGACCTGGACTCTCCACTATAATTTCCAAATCCAAATCTGAAGTACCTGTCTAAATATCCCTCCTTCCTATTTATACCAGCCACCCCATTATTGCAATTTACTGCCCACTGGACAGTTGCAATCTCCTTCTCTTCCCTATTGATTCGTGCTCCCCACTATCACAATTAATTGTCTACTAGACAATTACTATTATTAATAACTCCACGTGGCTTTAATATTCTATTACCACTCATCCTCTCCCTACTGTAAAACTTCTTAATGAGTGGTTTCTAACACATTCATACTTGTTTAACTACACTACAGTGCATCAATTAAGAGAAGCTTGTAGGGATCATAAGTGCAGAATGCATGACTTCAAACAATGGTTCTGCATACACTGAAGGGCAGTATTTGGTTAAAAACTATAGTTGACATTCTATGCAAGTGACTTATTTATTCCAGTTAATATTCCTAAGTGATGTATTTTGAAATGTGACTTCTTATAGTTTTTCATATAATTTCAGTTAGCATTTGACTTGAGACATAAGGTCAAGAAACATATAGATAATATGTTTAGGATTCCCTTTCACAACATAAGGAATAGATTTTCTTTATGAGTAAATTTATTGTCTGGTCCTACTCCTAGTAGTAAAAGGCTTTTGTTGTTATTGAATAAATTTATTGTCTGGTGATTATTAAACCAGCACATTTTTTAGTTTTATTTTTGGGATTTGTTCTGTTGTTTAGGATTAGTTTTGCATCCACATCCACCTGCATGCATATCATGGTCTTGTTGACATTTATCTGCTGCATTCTTCAAGAAATCTCATCTCATAACATTGTCAATTTTCTGATCTTCACTTGACAATTTTTGCAGAAGGCATCACAGCTTATGGGTCGTGTTGCACGTCTTAATGAAGCATTTTCAGTTGTGAGACGGGTTCCCATAGTACGACCATCTCTGCCAGCTCCAACTGTGACTCTGAGGCCTGTGATGAGTATGAGATGAAGAAAGAAGGATTTGACAAATTGGAAGTAGTGTGAAATACAATAATGGTTGTTGTAATATTATAAAAATCCTTTTGTATGGAAACATGTATGTATTATGTGTGTGGACGTCGAATTTATGAAGCTTTTCTGTGGATATGACATCATATCATATTCATACCCTACTGTTAATTTTTATGTCTTGCCAATATGTTTCTACCGTGAATTTTTTTTATAATATAGCAAAATATTTTTACAGGCCAGGGATGTCTAATTTATTCAGCTATGATCGTTTCGTACTAGATCGTCGTTATACTAATTTGTTGATCAAATACACGATGTAATGAATTGAGCAAGTAACGGAAATAAACAAAGCTTACAGACCTTAACTCCTAGTTGGAGACCTTCAAGTCAGACTTCATTTTGTCTTGTTTACCCTTTTGAATTGTAAGTGTAGAACCGGAGAAAGAGAAGGGTACGCTCTAAATGATATCTTTTTTATGTTAATTATTATTAAAATTGTAATGCTGTGTAATTAGCAAACATAATGTGCTGAGATGAAACGGATGAAATAATGAAAGCGTGCCGCTTAAAGTGGAAGGTAATAATTTTTTTTAGTTACAAGTGGAAGGTAATAATTTGAATTGACATCAAACTTACGAAATACAATAATAACAGTTTTTTAAATAAAATAAATCGATTTGAAAGATTTCAAAGTTAAGAATAACAGTGATTGCAAGAGAAAAATCATTCATAAAATATTTTGTTTGAAATATAAATTAAAAACTTAGCATCACATTTATAAAATACAACAATGACATGGGCTGCTATGACTATATTTTTTGGTCGAAGGCTGCTATGACTATTTTAAAGAGACATTGTTTGTAAAGGACAAATGTTTTTTGTTTTTGAAAGCAAAGGATAAATGTTAGATAATCGTGATACAATTGTCAATAATTTACAAACACCAAATCTCTTATATGTTCCTAAATTCTTCACCAAAAAAAAATTATATGTTCCTAAATTATCATAGGTGAGATAAACAAAATAATAAAAAAATTTATTAATCATTATAAATAATAAAAATAGTAGCTTTAATTTTTTTTATGAAAAAATAATTAATTTTATGATTCACTTAATATAGATTTTTGAAAAAATGACTTTGGAAGTGATATGTGGCACGAGACTAATATATAAAATTTTATTATATATAATAATGTTATAATATTAGATATATTATAGACCAATTCTACATTTTATGAAGAAGATTTTTGAATTCAGTCACGAATATAACTTTGTACTTTTACCAATGAAGTTATCCATTTTTTACAATATCATTATTCAAGCTTCATCCAATTCTTAAAATATATGCGTTTCCTGGTTAGTTTCGTTAAAAATCTTTCGTATTATTTGGCTTTTATTATATTATATTATACTTTTAGAAAATGTGTTGCTAATTATAACTATGTTTCTTGACAACAATATTATGAATATGTTTATGATGAATATTGATTTTCAAGTGGGATATTGTTTTTCAGTCCTATGTTTGTTTCATTATTCTGCTTTTCAGTCCTTTCTTTTCATTATGCTCTTGTATTTATATCTTTTATTTTTTATGAATTTGATTTTCAGTGCGATATACTTTTTCATCCAAAAATGTGACATTTTTCTAATGAGCAATTGGGGTCAGAATCCTAATCTTCAAAAGGGAAAGAGGGGTACCTGGAATAAAAGGGACAAAGGAAAATATCAATATTTGTTTAAGTTTTCTTTTAAATGATTTAAAAATTTAGGCCACATAATAATTCTATTAATTCAGGTAAGACACATTAGCCATGTCATCAGTTTCTGTTAGCAATTGGATGGTCACTGTTTTAGAAAATAAAATAATGATAATCATAATATGATTTTTGACCCCTTGACAAAGTAAAGAAAAAGGCAATGGATCATGCCATGACAGAGACACTTGGAAGCGTAACGGACAACGTAGCAGCATGGTAGGAGATAGTGTGCTCAGATAGGGAGCTCAGTATTTCGATGCACCAAGGGGGAAGCAAGACAGGAAAAATATTTACATGGAATAGGAAATAACTTTCTGAACCACCCGCAAAAGGCCATCACAAAGAAAGCCGGATAGAGTAAAAAGGGAGATATCCTATGGTCAGTGTTCTCTGCCGAAAAAGACAAGGAAGTAGGAGGAAGCTCCTCGGGGACTGCAAAGGAATGAGCAGGAGAAGAAATAAGAAAAGAAGGAGAGAACGAGGGAGAGAGGCATTCTCTCTTGGCATCTCTCTCAAGTAGCAATGAACACCTGATCACGTAGCGAGTAGAATAGATTTTTGAAAAGCAAACAAAACATTTGGCGACTCCACTGGGGTGAGTGCCATTGAGAGAAAAAAAATGGAAGGACAACCACGAGTCACTAGAGTGACTCCCCGAAGATTATCTTTCAGCCTGGAGGATTTCTCTAACACCAGAGATGAAGCAGCAGACGAAGAGGCTACATGTCTCATGAACCTGTTTAAGGAGGTGGAGATCCAACACATACCTAGAGCTGAAAATAAGCATGTTGGTGCACTTTCCACCTTGGGTAGCAAGGAAACAGGCCTAAAAGAGGGACCAATTGTCGTCTTCAAGAAAGTAGAGTAGCCCAGCCACAATATAATACCATGGGAAGAGCTACCTTCTGACTGGAGGAAGCCAATCATGGAGCAATTCAGAGAGAAAGTTTTCAATAAAACGACAAGGGAATACCAGGTGTTGAAGGGGAAATTGTACAGAAAAAGTCCGAAGGGATTGCTAATGAAAAGTATCACGGAGAGCGAAGGAAGTAGCAAATTGGTATGTTTACATCAAGTCGTATGTGGACAAGGTGGGCCCAGCTTATACAGAAGAATGCAAAGGGCAAGTATGTTCTGGCCTACTATGAAGGTGCACTTTGATGGAGTGCAGGACATATGCATGATGTGAAAAGATGACAAACTACACATGAAAGTCAATGTTGTAGAGGAAGATTGGAGACGCCCACTGAGGGAGTTTTCTGGAAACTCGTGATCTTCCCCCAACGTCCGTGAAGCAGAAAGGCTAAAAAGAAGAGCAGAGCGATACTTCATAAAGGGAGGGGAACTATTCAAGGAGAGTTTCACGGGGAATAGTTTGAAATGCATAGGGAAAACAGAAGCAAAAACAGTCATGGCAGAGGTACACGGAGGAGTATGCAGAAGGCATCAAGGAGGGAGAAGCTTGTGGTCGGAGATACTAAGAATAAGGTATTATTGGCCAAGTATGAAGGAAGACACCGTGGAGTATGCACGAAGGTGCAGGTGTTGCCAAAGGCATAGTGACCGCATACACGCACGTGCCACCGGGATGCATGGAGTGACCTCACCTTGCCCTTTCCACACATAGGTCATGGATTTCATAGGCCCAATCACAACGACTTCTAGAGGAAGACGCTAGATACTAGTTGCAACTGAGCACTTTACTAGATGGGCAGAGGTCGTGGCGGTCAAAGAGGATAAGGCAGAAGTGGTAACCAACTTTCATTAAGGAAAATATAGTCTGTCATTTTGGCCTTCCCAAAAGAATCGTGTTTGATAATGGCACTCATTTCATTAACAAAAAAGTCCAGAAGGTGCTGAAAAGTACACCATTAGGCATGATAGGTCCTCACCATACTACCCCCAGTCCAACGGGCAAGCTGAGTCAACCAACAAAAACTTGAAGAAGATCCTAGCAAGAATGATTGATGAAACGCTCAAGGAGTGGGCCGAGTACTTGTCGCTGGCGTTATGGGCATATAGAACAACTACACATGGGAGCACCAAGGCCACACCTTTTTCACTGGTATATGGGGTTGAGGCAGTTTTACCTACAGAAATATTGGTTCCTAGCGCAATGATGGTTTTAGAAAATGAAGAAATAAGAGAGGAAATAGTTGAGTTATTGGAAGGAATTAGGGAGCGGGCTGAGAATGAACTTATGAAACATCACAGAAGGCTGACTCTAGCATACGAAAAACTGGTAAAACCTAGGATGTTCGAAGAAGGAAAGCTAGTTTTAAAAGTAACAGATGTAGTAATGAAGAAACAACATGTGTTAAAATGGGCGCCAAATTGGGACGAGCCCTACGTGGTGCAAGAAGCACACCTCAATGGAAGTTGCACATTATTTGATCCGGAAGAGAAGCGTGTGATAGGCCCATCAACTTCAAGTACGTAAAGAAGTATTATGCTTGATAAAAAAAAGAAAGAGGACACCGTCCTAAAGCGGCATAGCAAGTGAAATGGTAAGCTTGGAAATGATATTATTTTGGTGAAACGGTTTGATGATATCTTTTTTTTTGTTGTCATTATTAAGATTTTAACATTTCTTTCTTAGTTAAATGATGCATTGGAATTAAGATTGTAAAACTAATGAGGAAGTTGTTTTGATCTATTATTCACAAATGTTTGGGTTCCAATTATTTTGTCATAATTATTTTTAACTCCAAACGTAAGACCTGGGAGAGGTTATTAGAGGCATTACTCTCCTTGAGAGCGTTTGCAGTAACTTAATGCACTCTAAGATTATTTTTCTAACTCCAAATGTAAGACCTGGGAGAGGTTATTTGAGGCATTACTCTCCTTGAGAGCGTTTGCAGTAACTTAATGCACTCTAAGATTATTTTCTAACTCCAAACATAAGACGTAGGAGAGGTTACTTGACGCATTACTCTCCTTGAGAGCGTTTGCAGTAACTTAATTCACTCTAAGATTATTATTATTTTTAAATCCAAACGTAAGACCTGGGAGAGATTATTTGAGGCATTACTCTCCTTGAGAGCGTTTGCAGCAATCAAATGCACTCTGAGTAGATAACAATAATAAAATGTTTAGTGTTGATGGCTAAAAAAACAAACAACTCAAAAAGATCACTTGAAAAATCTTTTTGTTCCCAAAGAGTAATTTGGAGCAGCACCTTGTCTAGCATCAAAGGAGAAAACCTCTGTGCAAGAGGCAAGGCATGACAAGGTATGAGCTTTTATGTTAATTGAACGCAATTATTTTATCGGTTATGTGCCTATTACATCTAGTAAATATTTAGATATTCGGATGCATATTTGTTAGGCGTACTCACCATGGTAAACGAGTTTAAATCATGATTACATAAATATTGTCCAAACAAAAACTGAAAGGATAAACAACAAGTTCACAAAAGATGGGACAATTTTCCACACTTTGACACAATAAACAAATTAAAGAAGACAGGAGCTCATGATCAAACGTTAAGAAGGACATCAAGACCAACATGAGCATCCTCAATTTCGTGGCGTTTGGCAGATAAACATTCCAGTTCCAACTCACCTTGGCTTTGTTTAAGCCTAAGACGTTCTATCTGAGCCTTCAAGTTTGCATTACGTTTGTCCTGACTCATAGAATCTTCGCGAATCTTGACCAAATCTTCCAAGGCAGCAGAAGGAATATGATGATCCAAACACCTTGAAAGCTCATCAAACCAAGCCCCTTTGAAAGCAAAGAGAGAGCTTTCAAATCACTCATCACTTTTTCCTTATGAGTTCCCAACAGCGCGATAGTATAATGAGAGCGAATGAAGCGAAGAAACTCAGCAAGAAACCCAACGTGCCTAGTGGAAAACTCACTAATTACCTTAGCATCCTCATCCGACAACAAAGAGCCGAGAATAGGAACCACTTCTATAGATAAATCTTGAGCTACAAGAAGGTACAATTCCAAGTCAAAAAAAAAAGAAAAGGGGGGGGGGGGGAGCGATCACAAAAGGAGGCAAGAGCAAGCAACATGTATACAAACCAAATGTGGCAGTAGGGAAAGAAGGGGCCAACACCATAGCCTTTGAAAGATCCCCTGGTGAAAAAAAGCATCTTTCCCCTAGGGACTGGCAGTATACACATTAACATCCTTAGAAGTATCAGCCTTCACAACAGGAGGAATGCTTCCAGGAGATTGATCAGTGTAAAAATTCCCTCCTAATAGATTTAAGCAAAGACATCGAAGGATGAATGAAGGACGCATGATAAAAATAAAAAAGAATAGCGAGTGGAAGAAACAAGCAAGGCTTACCTTTCAATTTTTCCTCATGACTAGGAGAAGAAGCATGATCAGAAACGGATGAATGGGTTTCTTCCTCATCACAAATTTTATCAATAAAAGAGCCTTCAATAATGGCACGAGAATGAGAAGGAGACATAACTGTGTGTTGACCCCCCCAGGGGCACTTGCAACATCAGGAATCACAAGCGAGTTAGATGGACTCGTAGGAGGCAAATCCTTGGGAACGGGCTTCACCTTCAGACGCTCTGAAGCTCTAGTTGGGCGAGCGGGTTCTTTCTTTGACTTGGGAGAGCGAGTAGCCCCTTGTTTTCTGACAGGTATGCCAGGGACGCTGTCCATGAAAACGAACTTAGACGCTGGGACATTCTTTTTCTTTTTAGAAGCAGGAACAACTTGATTAGAATCTTTGGTTTTAGATTCTTGAATGGAGGAAGATTTATGCTTCTTTGAGCTAGTGCCTTCAATGACTATAAAACACGCACACAATAGAAGGAAACATACGAGTCAAAAGAAAGAGTAGTAACAAAGAAGAAGAGAAGAGAAAAGAATAGTGCATATATGTACGTGCGTTTATAAGAACGAATATGGCAATACCTGATTTCTGTTTTTCTAGAGCAAAGGTAGTTACAAAGTATGGATCTTTTCACATTATTGGAACATTAGGAAACGCCCATTGAGAAGCCTCTCTCTCATAAAGCTTGATGGAAGTCCTAAATTTAGCATAATAGGCCACCCACACATCCAAAACGCGCCCAACCCGTGTTGAGGGGATGAATTTAGAGGGATCAAACGCCGAAAGCGCTTCATTCGTCTTGAGCAAAATCGCTTTCATCGCTTCACCTACATCGTTAAAGGCTATATCAATAGAGCAAGGTAGTTGGTCCAACCCAAATTGACAACACACACGATCCGGGCGATAAGCATAAGGCCAGAAGGCACCCCCAACAGAAGAGACTGTATCAGTTACCAAAAAACCAGGAAGAAACTGCAAAAAAGAAGAGGAAGAAGAAGAAGAAAGGAAAAAAGAAATAAATAACTTAAACAACAATGATATGAAGCATTGAGCCAAAAAAGGATTTGAAAGTATCCGATGATAAAGAATGAGACGCCACATATCGAAGACGCCCTTCGAACGAAGGGAACGATTATTACGAGTAGGGAATGCATATTCTTGATAAAGACGATGTAGGGTCTCAACTCCAGGAAGAAGATTAAGCGAATAAGGATGATGGACGAACTGATCTTCTTTGTCAATAAGGTCAAGAAGCGAATGACGCGGGCGACCCATAGACCAGCCCCATGCCCGAGGATTAAGAGGACGATTTTCTCCCTCAAGGGGAGGCTCAGCACAGCTCTAATAGGCGCGTACTCAGGGAAGCGTTCAAAAAGGAAATATTGAAGGAAAACCAAGTCCACAAAAGAGTTGATGGGAAAACGTCCAAATGAAGAAAGCATCTGATCTTGAATTTGGTCAAGACAACCATAAAATCCTCCTAGAAACAAAGGGGCCAAAGGAATGCGCGTTCCTTCCGCAAGCAAACATGCCAAAATGAAAACACTAGGACTTACAAATTCCCACGGAGAGCCAGGAAAAACATATTTTCAAAGCCAAAAACAAGGAAGGCCACATGCTTCAAAGGCTGAGAAATTAAAGGGCCCCGATGAAACACCTTCTTCATGTCAAAATCTCCAAAAAAATAGCGAACCCAAGTAGCAAAGGTATATTTCAAAGAATCACGAGACACCTTACGTTTTTCAGGAGGGAGAATGTTCCTAGTCCCTTTGACCTTGCGATGAGGAGTCTTAGAAGCAGGATCAAACGAGACTGGATCATTCCGACATTTTGCCAAAAACTCCTGACTATATTTAGCACTTTCAATTGTAGCGTTCTTCAAATATTTGGCCATATCAATCAAGTGACTACAAGCAGGGGAACATGAAATGTCTGAATCCTCTAACAAAGGCAATTTCATCAGAACATGGACGTCTTCCAGGGTAGGTGTAAATTCTCCCCAGGATGCGTAAAAGATATGTGTAGTGTGGGACCAACGTTGAACTAGGGCATCTAAATATTCAACTTGCCGGATGGTCCCTAGCTTAGGGGACATGCGAATGGCGTATGCAACACCGACCTTGGTAAGAATCTCCACAAAAGGAGCATCATTAGAAAAGACATAGTCAATCCATTTAGACCAACAACCAGTAGAGGTAGCGCGAGTCATAAAATGGATAGTGGACCACGAGAACTCTCTGGATTTCAAATGAGAACGTAAAAGAGAAGGAGCCACGAAATGAGTAGGGATGTTAGGGACATCGTGAAACAGAATCACATCTTGTTGGTGAATCACAGGGGTAACAAGAGAATCCCTGAAGAAGTCCTCCCCTGAGGAAGGTGTCGAAGGAAAAAGGACGAACATAGGGCTGACGTTCTGTCATCCACTTCCTACCTGAAGCGTCTACAGGGTTTTCCCTAGCAGGAGCAAGATGAGTCCAAGCGGTGAAGGAAATGGCTTTAGGAATGAGTTCTGAAGAGGAATCTTCCGTATCCGCATCAGTGGAGGAAGAAGAGTCTCCGAGCGAGAAATGCGAGAACGAACCATGGCTCAAAGAGAAGGGAGTTAAACGATGAAGAGAAACATAAGGTAGCTGGAAGAGAGGAATAGAATTAAAGCCTCCAAAAAAGAAATTAAGGGTGCAGTTTGGAGATAAATTTTTGAATTTCAAATGCCAATTACCCAGTATGAAAAAACATGCATGAAGTGATAACTGTTGCGCTGACAGAGGCAATTATGATAACCGCCATTTTACATGCCAACAGAGGTATTGGGCCGTGTGCTTTGGAAGGTCGAGCACCCGCACAAAGCACAAGGGGAAAAATGTTTTAGAAAATAAAATAGTAATAATAATATGATTTTTGACCCTTTGACAAAGTAAAGAAAATAACAACGGATCATGCCATGACAGAGACGCTTGGAAGCATAGCAGATAGCGTAGGAGCATGGCAGGAGATAGCGCGCTCAGATAGGGAGCTCAGTATTTCAATGCACCCAAGAGGGAAGCAAGACAGGAAGAATATTTAAGTGGAATAGGAAATAGATTTCTGAACCACCCGCAAAAGGCCATCATAGAGAAAGTTGAATAGAGTAAAAAAGGAAGATATCCTATGGTCAGCGCTCTCTGCCGCAAAAGACAAGGAAATAGGAGGAAGCTCCTCGGGGACTGCAAATGAATGAACATGAGAAGAAATAAGAAAAGAAGGAGAGAACGAGGGAGAGGGGCATTCTCTCTTGGCATCTCTCTCAAGTAGCAATGAACACCTGATCACGTAGTGAGTAGAATAGATTTTTGAAAAGCAAACGAAACAACGACATGACCACATTTGTCACTATTAAAAAATAAAAGGATTAAATTTGAGCAATTAAAAATTGGGGGACCAAAATTCCCAACACTAAACTTGATGGATCCAAAGTGTAATTAAGCCTAAAAATAAATAAATACTATCCTAAGGTACCGACATGAGTTGATTCAAGTGATACATGTTTGATTCCTCTTAAGCAATTTTTCGTTGAGCATGATTGCTTCCCGTGGAGAATACATGTGGTTTAAAGCAAAAGAAAAATACTTACTCCGATCATTTTTATAAGACACACCTAACCGATTACACATACCAATAAAAGTGGTTTAAATTAGTTAAATTTAATGGAATTTTAAAAAAATAGTTTAACTTTCTAATTTTACCCTTATTTAATAACTATTATTTTATGATTGAAAAGACATCAAAGTTAATAAAATAAATAAAAATAATAATAAATATTTCTTTAAAATTGTAAAGCGCCTTATAAAAATTCACAAATTTTTTTTATAAGTATCTTATAAAAAGTACAGCGAGTACTAACCTAAGGCTGTAGAACACGTGAAGACTAGGCAAAGATGTGATTTTGCAATTAACTTAAAAATGGTACTTTGAAAATTTAACACTGTAGTTTTGAAATGAAATAACGAATATAAAAAGAATCACGTTGAAAATTTTGAAAGATAATAATGATAGTACTTGGAAATAAAAGGAAACGGTTTCAAAATTCATTAAATTAAATTTATGACATGCAATAATAATTGAAATTGCAAATGAAAATAAGAAGGAAATAACTGCAAAATTTAATTCCAAATTTATGAGATGCTATTATAATAGATAAAGATAATCTTAATAATTATTATTATAATAGATAAAGATAATCTCTCTTTATGTATTGTAATAGATTATATACAGAAATGTTTTCTACTTTCTTTGCAAGGAGATTACTCTAGTCCTATTTTTAAATCCTCACGTTAGAGAGTTTTCAAATATTCATATATTATTAGTTATATTAGGTAGACACCTAAACGTTTATTTGCCAAACTAGTCACAAATGAAAATATTTCATGGAAAAAAAAGGAGCGCAAAAAATTATTACTTTCTATCATTGGAAAAAAAAATTAAAACACATGTCTGGCCGAGATATTGGGCCCCTGCTCCATAGGGCCCAACCCAATGAAAAGGGCCCAAACCAGATGCGGATCCGGGGCCCCGACCCAAGCGTTAGGGAGGTGTTTCTGTACAACCCGGACGGACTATCTATCACCCCTACTCGGGTCGACCCAGGTAGGTCATACTGACGCCCCATATCTCTTCTACAGGCCCACAGGCCACCTCAAGTCTATATAACTCAGTAACTCATTATTGGTAACGGTACAAGTACGTCATTAAGACCCTCGTAATTACTCCTTACCTGCTAACACCTCGAACTGACTTGAGCGTCGGAGTATACTTTGCAGGTACCACCAACCTCGTCCTGACCCACACCTGCGCTCGAGACGTGAAGAATTTGGAAACGGGTTCACACCCGAGACGAGTTCACCCACGAACAGATTTCATATATACCTGAATTAAAAATAAAACTAAACTAAAAAATCAACTTAATTTCCTTATTTTATATGAAATTGATTAATTCAATTTACTTTGCATTTTAAAAGAACTATAGACCAAATCAAAATGAACCTGTGTGTAAAATCAGGTTTCAATTTTCTGTTATTTATTATGGGATTTTAGGGTCAAATTCTTTTTTTATATCTATTTGATGACGTTTTTTTTATTAAGATTTGTAGGGCAAATTGATATTAATTACAGTAAGAGAAAAAGTGAAGCTGAATTTTTAAAATAACAAAGAATTTGTAGACCCGATCAAAGCACATGCAACTGTTTTGTATTGTTTTGACCATACATTCAGATATAAGCTGCTTTAATTTTAATACTGAAAAACTGAAAAGTTCAATGCGGTTCTCTTTTATGCTATTATTTAAATAAGAGTTTAATATATATACACTGTCACTGTAAAGAAATTTTACATAGACATCCAATGATATACTATCACATCATTTATTAAATTTAATAATACATGAGGGTAACATTCATTAAATAAAAAACAATCACTAATTCATTATTCAGGTAGAAAAAATTAGAGAGAATTTACTGTTTACTTAAAGCATAGTAACAACTATTCTGGTCACTAGATGGCTGTAGAGTTTTAGCATTTTAGGTAAGGTAAAATCCCTTCATAATTCATTTTTAAGGTCTTACTGAGGGTTTGTTAGCTTAACTTTTTTTTTAAAAAAAATTATTTTTAAGTTGTGTAAATAAAATAATTTATTGTTTTGAGATTTCATTTAAAGTTGATAAATGTTAAATTTAAAAGTATTTTTTTTATGAGTTTAATATTTATACACTGTTAGTGTAAAGAAATTTTACACAAATATCTAATGATGTGTTGTCATATTATTTTGTTGAATTTAATAACAAATAAGGTGTTATATTCATTGAACAATGTGGTGACACACCATTAGATATATGTGTAAAACTTCTTTACATATTCAAGGTAAAATCGCAATAACTTCCCAAATAAATTCTTATAAAAATCCCCTATTTTACAAAAAAAAAAAGAAAGTACTAATAAAAAGGGTAAATTACAATCTTCTCCCCCAATAGAAGCTTAAATTACATTTTTTTCCTCATATTTTAAAACCTACACCCCCTCCCCCGAGGGATAACAATTTAGTCAATTTTAATGTAAACAAATTCCTTATAGATATTTATTTCTTAATTTGTGATTTTCAACCTCATTAATATGTAATTTTGAACTTTTACCATCAATTATAAAACATTAAAAAGTAAAATATAGATTTTTGGCGAAATTTTAAAATTGATAAAATTAGAATTTAAAATTTCTTTTCTTCTTCTATAGTCCTAAAATAAATAATAAAATATTTAAAATTAATCATCCGTGACATGAAAAGTTATAGAGAAAAGAAAAAAATTGTTAAGAGACTCATTCGTAGTTATTAACCATCACTAAAAGGTTTATTGCATTAAAATGGATTCAAACACAATGCATATTAATGTTAGGGAGGTAAGTGTGAGTTTTATAATAAGAGAGGAATAAGCAGTGTAATTTAAGTTTCTCTCCAGAAGAGTGTAATTTACTCTAAATCATTTTTGGTAATAGCCTTAAATCTGTTTTTAGTCCCTATAAATATGAGTCATTTTATTTTTAGTCCCTGTAAAATTATTTTTTGGTTTTTCATCCCTACAAAATTTTCCGTTAGCCTTTTTGGTCCCTTCCGTTAACTTTAGGCTGACGTGGCTAACAGACATTAGCTTGCCACATGTGTTGTTTCTGTCCAACTTAAATTTGTATTTATGGTCATTTTTTTTAATCCCTATAATTTTTTTTCATCTCTATACTTTTTTTAATATTTTTACCTCTATCTCATCCCCATCCAACATCAGTGTCCTTTTGCTTATACTGCATTGTTACACTTGAAATTCTTGAACCCCTCCTGGGTTCAATAAAATAAATTCTTTATGTATTCAATTATTTAAAATTTCAATGCACATGGATTCACTCTATAAAAGGGGAACCTGTAACGACCTTTTGTTTCTCTACTAATTCTTTTTTTGTCTATTGTCTAACAAAATTTTCATTTGATTTATGTTTATTAATCTGTAACTTAATGAGATTTGTGTTAACTAACAAAATGCTTGTAATTGTAAATCAAATGAAAAATTTGTTAGTCAATAAACAAAAAGAAAAGAATTGCAGAGAAAAAAATGTCGTTACAGGTTTTTCTCCTATATACAGTGAATCCAAGTGTTATGAAATTTCAAATAATTGAATACATAAAGAATTTATTTTTTTAAACCCACGAAAAGTTTCAAAATTTCAAGTGTAACAATGCAGTGGAAACAAAAGGACATTGTGATGTTGGATGAGAATGAAATTGAGGTAAAAAAACCAAAAAAATTATAGGACTAAAACCAAAAGAATCATAGTTACAGGGACTAAAAATAAATTTAAGTTGGACAGAAATAACACATATAACATGCTGATGTGACACTCCGTTTGTCACATCAGCTAAAAGTTAACAGCAGGGACCAAAAAGGCTAACTGAAAATATTTTAGGGATGAAAAACCAAAAACAAAATTTTACAAGGATTAAAATCAATATGACCTATATTTATAGGGAGTAAAAATATATTTAAGCCTTGATAATATCATTTATAATGGATGAGGATAAGACTGTCCAAATAGAAAATTTTTAAAAATAATTAACGTTTTTAATTATTATGATGTAATGAATACTTTCCTTTTAATTAACGTTTTTAATTATTATGATGTAATGAATACTTTCCTTTTTAATTACATTTTCTATTTTCGACACTCTTATCCTCCATCTTTAGGTTGATGTTATCAAAATCGATAAGAAATAAATTCATAAGTAATTGTTATAAATAGGCGTGAATTATTCTAAACATAACTTTTGTAATATTTTTTTATTTAATAACTTTTAATTTGTTTTAAACAATTAATTTTATTAATCTAACCATGAAATTTTGTGATATTATCACAATCACCATGGTATAAAATATTTTAAATAAATTATTATATTATTTTATATTTTAAAAAATATATTTTATATTAATTTGAAATTATTCAAGTATGTGACCATGATTCTTCACGTGCATATACGTGGATTTAACCCCGAGTCAGGGTGGTGATCAGGTAAAATCTTTTTAAGAGTGGTGAATTCAGGATTTAAACCAATGACCTTTACAAGTAATTTAAATTATTTGATGAAATATCAAATAATTTTTTACATATAAATTTAACTGAAATTTTTTTATTAGTGATCGGATTGTGAAATTTAATATTTATAAAAAAAATATTTAATGTAGTAAATATTAGAAAAGTTACTCCTTAAGAAAATAAATCTCACAACCTTGTTAAATTCTTTTTCCGATCCTATTTATAGGACAATGTTTGAAACTTTTTCATGTTATATTTATAAGACAAAGTACATTAAAAGCATTTATTATTTTTTTTCATATTTGCCCTTGTTGAATGTTGACCATTAAAAATTTTAAAGTGACATAATTATCATATGGTAGTGAAGTTTAACTTTAAATAGGGGTAAACTTATATTTTATAGAGTAATTTCTTAAAAATCAATACATTAATTTTTTTTTAATATGTATATTTTTGTCTCAATTGTATTATAAGAGTAGCAAGATAAAAATGATAATGAAGATTAATGTATCCCATCCAAGTGACAGAAGTGAATAAGTATTTAATTTCCCATTGAATTTCATGTTCTTTCTAGCAGTAACAGTTTCCGTTGCCATAGAAACAGCGAGAAGCAAAAAAGAGACATTTTTGAATTTAAAAGGAAGGAATGGACAGTGGACCAGACAACCTGGAAGCAGTTTCCACGCGTTGTGTCATTTGCTTCCTTCTCTCATCTCAATGATTCCCAAATAGAGATCATCAACTTCATTCTCTTCTTTTCAATCCCAAAGGTCACAATTCAATGTTTCCTTCAACTCCGCTCTTTCTGATTTGGATCCCACATCTCACTCATTTCTTATGTCTGAGCTTGAATTCTAGCTGATTTTGATGACCCTTTGAGATTTCATGTCTTTTCTGCTCTTTATAGGTCTCTGTTTGATGACCCTTTTATGTATAGTGGTGCTTATTGATAATTGTTTTTGTGATTTTGTTTTTGAGAGGTAAAATAGTGCTTGTTGTGCTGCTTCAGTTGGAATTGGAGTCATTTTTCTTTCTTGGGTCTTATTTTTGCTGATGGGATTAACTGTTTGAATTCACTGAATTGGGATGAATGAAGTCTTGTCATTATCATTTTTGGTGGCACTGCCACTGCCACTATATTCCATTTCCTATAAAGGGTATTCTTTTGCTTTACTATTAAGATTTAGATGGATCTTGATATTGAAAATATCACTCCCTGAACTGGTGTGATGGTTGACCCTTGAAGCTTCGCTTAGAATTGAACTTTTCCTCTTATGTTGGTGGAAATGGGACAATTGTATTTTACTACATTCACTTTTCAGATTCATAAGCAACTTTAGTTTATATTTCTAATATTTGTTTTTGAATATATATACATGCCCTCACATTGTTGTGATCCCACATAGATTTTAGAGCCTTATTATATCTGTGGCACTTTGCTCAACTCAAAAGTTAATTGATACCCTTTTACATCTTATTGAGCTTTGAATGAGGGAAAAAAGATGTGTTGCCTGTTGCAGGGATGTTGCACTGAACTGGATTGATGTACAATGCAGAGATCACGTAAAGCTCTTCAGGAAAGAAGAGCCATAGAGAAGGCTTCAAGTGGGAGAGACTATCTGTACAAAGTTTCTCTGTCGTTGGTTTTTGTTTTATGGGGCCTAGTCTTCCCCTTCAGCTTATGGATAAGTCGTGGCCATGGTTATGGAGGTATCCTTTGTTTTCTGGTGGCCTTTTTATTTTTATTTTTGAAGATATTACGGTATGCTGTGAATGAGATTACTTTTCCACTGACACTAGTTTTGCTTATAGATTTCCATTATAAATAATGGTTTTGGCAGATGGCTCCGTGGCCTTGTTTTGTGATTGAGTTGCAAGTTTTTGCATCAGTTGGCCTATATGTTCTTTACTGGAGTAGATCTTGTAATTTCGTCTTAGAATACAGAAATGACCACTGTTATCATGTATTTCCTAATAATACCATTGCATCGGAAGCTTAATGATTCCAATTTATTTACTTCATGGATTTTATATGTTAAAGAATTTCAGCAGGGGACCAGGGTAGGTTGAGTTTGGTCAAGATGTTTTTTATTTTTTGGCTGAAATCGTAGAATAATTTCTTCTAGCTGTGTGTTTGATTACCAGAGGGTATTACTTATTAGGGGATGATATACTGGTTTGACATATATTTGTGGAAGACTAGAATTGGGAAGGAACAAAATATTGAAGCTGAACAAAAAACCCTGAAACAAATTTGCTGGTTGTTAAGTGGCTGATCTTGAAATCATTGTTTAAATCAGGAGTGCAGCTAGGAAAAGCAAAAAGAAGAATGAATGCCACACTCCTTTCCCACTTTTATTTATCAAATGTAATTTTGTAAAAAGTTGATAAGCATAACTACAATGCAACGGGAAAAGCAGCATATCACCTTCCAGTCTCGGCTATTAAATAGGACTTACATGTTATCACAAGAATGTCAAATCTAAAAAAGAACATTTCTACAACTTCTACAATAGTACATTCCTTTTCTTGCTTTCCTCACTTCTTTGTGAAATTTCAGCTACTTACATATTGATGGGGAGAAGAAGCCTTTCTGTTGATATGTTAGTAGTTGAATAAAATCCGACAATTTCATTACCAGATTTACAACTTGCATGCACTTTCCATGATTAACAACATAAACAAGCTGTATTACTGCAGATATTTTTTTTAAGTAACATTAGGAAAACAGCAATTACGCTAAAAAACCCTTCTTTACTGTATAAGTGAAGTTAGCTAACTACCTGCAAGTATATACAGAAATGTCAAAGTTTTTAATGTGAAATAAATAATTTAAAAGAATGATTTCTACATATCAAAATTCTTGGTCTGATTCGCATATTACACTTAAATTGTGTAGTGAAAGGTAAAAGTCCAGAAGTCTGACTACTGATTGGTCCAATCTCCAATCGACAATTCAGCCTTTTCTGTCTGAAGCAACTGCACATTATTCTTGGTGATTAAACGTTGTTGTTAATGCTTTATTAGTTTTAAGTTCAAATGCATGCTATGTGTTATGGCAAAAAGAAAAAAGAAAAAATGCATGCTTGTTTGTCTTTCATGCTTGTATATCTACTATACATATTTATTTCTTATTGCTTTTCTATCTAAAATTGCTTCTTTTACTTCATTCCCTTAAATGAATGTTTGCTTCTTGAGGACAACTATAAATATGGCATTCCTTTTGAAAAAAAAAAGAAACAAAAGAATCCCCCTCCCCTGCCCTGCAGACGTGTGTAGCTTATTCTTATTTAGTCTGCATATTGTCTTTATATGTAGATGGATCTGGAGAAGTTCCAGTTGCTGTATCAAATTGGAACGAAGATAAGCACAGACAGTGTAAAATCTCTAAATCTGATGATGAATATTTGAAGAAAGAGATTGATACCTTCATTCCTTATGAGACTTTCTGCTTTGATAAAGCCAAAACTGATGGTTTTATTGGTGACCCACTTTCTAGTGGAGAAAGCATAGACTATGCTGAACCTGTTGATAAAGAAAATAGCATTTCTCCTAATAGAAAGGAACATGAAGTTGAAAGATCTGAATCTACTGTGAAACATGAAAATGATGTGCAAAAATATGATCACCTCTCCAAGGCTGTGCCTCTTGGTCTTGATGAATTCAAGAGCAGGGCAATTAGTTCTAGAATTAAGTCGGGCACTAGTCCATCAGGAAGTGTAATACATAGAGTGGAGCCTGGTGGTGCAGAATACAATTATGCTTCAGCATCAAAGGGGGCAAAAGTGTTAGCTTCTAACAAAGAAGCCAAAGGTGCTTCTAATATCTTGAGCAGAGACAAAGACAAATATCTTCGAAATCCATGTTCTTCAGAAGAGAAATTTGTCATTATAGAACTTTCAGAAGAAACCTTAGTAGACACAATAGAAATAGCTAATTTTGAGCACTATTCTTCCAATTTTAAAGATTTTGAAATGCATGGCAGTTTGGTCTATCCAACAGATATTTGGGTCTTTCTTGGGAATTTTACTGCTTCAAATGTGAAGCAGGCTCAAAGATTTGTTCTTCAGGAGCCAAAATGGGTAAGATATCTAAAACTGAATCTTCAAAGCCACTATGGATCAGAATTTTATTGCACACTTAGCGTAGTTGAAGTTTATGGTGTGGACGCTGTTGAGAGGATGCTGGAGGATTTGATATATACTCAAGATAATCCATTTGCATCTGGGGAAGGCAATGGTGACAAGAGGGCAGTGAAGCTCCATCCTAACTCTGCCGAGGGTGATGACATTCAGCAAAATACTTTCAGAGGGTTCAATTCTGACCCTGCTTCAGAAATCTCTTCTACAAACGAGGAGTCTGTAAATAAAAATGTTCCTGATCCAGTTGAAGAAATCCGTCAACAAGTTGGCAGAATGCCTGGGGATACTGTTCTCAAGATTCTGATGCAGAAAGTTCGTTATCTAGACTTAAATTTGTCTGTTTTGGAGCAGTATATGGAGGACTTAAATTCTAGATATGTCAGTATCCTCAAAGAGTACAGCAAAGACATAGGAGAAAAAGATCTACTTCTTCGGAAGATCAAAGAAGACATTAGGAGTTTGCTTGGCCAACAGGATGTTATTGTATGTTAAGTTTCTTCCTGGATATTTTTGGCAATATGTGTCTATAATTATAAAACATCTCTATAATTTTACTTTCTATTCATTTTAGAAATAATTTGTTGGCTTTGCAGATGAAAGATGTTAGTGATCTTGATTCTTGGAAGTCCCATTTTTCCGTGCAATTGGATCATATACTAAGGGACAATGCAGTTTTGAGGTGAGAGTTTACAAGCTTTTCTTTGATTTTCCACTATAACAAGCTAGTTCAGATTTAATAACCAGAACAATTTGAGAGGACCTTCATAGTATGAATAGTAGAGTAATTTCCATGCATCACCCTGTCTTGGTCTTTTTTTATTGGTATTTTGAGAACCAGAGTAGACTTATATGAGGAAGCTGGTGAACTGGCCAGACTTCCAGTTCAGTTATTTGTTTAATTAATATAAATTCTAAACCTTATAGACCAATTACCAGTTAGAATGCAACTAAACCAGGCAAATTTGGCATGAACCAGGCAATTTTGGCATGAACCAATGAGCCAATAACGTGAAGCTGCTGTTTCATCACTAAGAATTCATTCTCTACAATAAATTTGAGAAATTGTTCCATAGACAGTTCACACAAATACTTGACATATTATTGCTGATTAAATAAAGTGTGCACTACCATTTTGTCCTTGAATGATTAGGTTGGCCACCAATTTGATCCTTAAAAGATAAGTGACATCAATTTAGTCTCTAAAAGATGGAGAGTGTATAAATTTAGTCCTGTGAAGAATTTGACATCATTAGTTCAATAATAGAAAAATGACATCAAAATAAATGAAGAAGGCAGTACTCAAACTAACTTTGGTTGGGCACAATGCTGAGCAGATGTCACTGAACCAATCCTTTTGCTAGAGATATAATACAAAAACCATGGGGCATGTTAGAGGGATAATATAAAAATTAAAAATCTTGTATATGGCTTCATCTAGCAACTTAAGATTCTGGGATAGTCGTTTCATAATATGGTATCTGAACCTTTATGATCATTGGTCGAGTGTTTGATTCTTGTCGTCTATATTTCAAGTTGGTCGAGTGTTTGATTCTTGTCGTCTATATTTCAAGTTCAAAGGGCTATTGTGTGAAAGGATATAAAATCATTCTTGTGTAAAAGGCTCATGATAAATGCTACTTATGATACAGGGTCTTTTCTTTGTGATCTGATTTTTCTTTTTTAAATAATGCAGGTATGAGGTTGAAATGGTCCGGGAAAATCAAGTATCTTTGGAAAACAAGGGTGCAATTGTGTTTTCTGTGTGTGTTATTTTTTCATTGCTTGCTATATTACAGCTATCTCTGGATATGGTTATGAGCATATATGGAGTACTAAGTTATAATAGAACATATAATAACTCCAGGAAATTTTGCCAAAGTAGCTCTTCCTGGTTTCTCCTATTATTGAGTTGTAACATTATTATTTTCATATTAACTTCGTAATAATCCAATTTTGCGCAAAGATATTATTATCTTCAGCAAGATTCTTCGTAATTGTGTTGGTTTCATCCCGAAACTTTTTTCAAGGTTCAGTTCGTGCATTTTTGTTTTTGGGAAACAGTCACTTTTAAGTTTTGTTTTTTTAATGTTCATTTGATTCTAGTTTTCTTAGCTGAGACAAAAAACATGGATTTAAAGTACAAGGACGTGACAGTAAAATGTAAAAAGAATATCTGAATACTCAAAATGTACATATGTGAACTCAATTGATGCACACGGTAGATTATAAACAAGTAATTAAAAGATCATTTTATTAAAAAACTAGAAATTTCAGTTAAGAATATTTCATACGAAAATAAAGAAATACTTTTCTTTAGTTCGGGAGAGAGAAAAATAACCCGTATATATATAACTGTAGACCTAATATAGTTTTTTTTTTTTGGTGAGTGAAGTGGACCCAAAAAGGCCAAAAGACAAATTACCCTAAATCATAGACACCTCTATGGGCACTTAACCCAGAATTATCAAAAACAAAAGACAAAATAGCAAAATGAGGGAGGCTCTCAAAGATTCTGAGTTGATCTGCAGATCCCAATCCAAACTTGGCAAAGCTATCAGCTAGGCTATTAGCCTCTCTGTAAGTGTGGTTCCAAGATAATGCTTTAAACTCCCTTGTTTTATTCCTGATTTTGCTCACTAGGGACGAAGCAAGATGATTCGAAGGGCAACCTTTCTCAATCAAAGAAAGGGCAACAATAGAATCGGACTCCACACGCAGCTGAGAAAACCCTCTCTGACTAGCGATAATCAAGCCTCTCAAGATTCCCCAAAGCTCCGCATGCAATACTGAACAGGTACCAAGGTTCCCTGAAAAACCCAAGATGAAGCGACCCCAACAATCTCTGAAAGCACCGCCACAAGCCGCTCCATTCTCCGACGAAACCGCGCCATCAGTGTTCAGGGTGAACCACCCAAGCTGAGGAGGAGACCAGCTAATTGATCTGGGAAAGGGATCTATGTTCAGGTTAGGATTTCTGTCTGATCTAAGAGCTTGTAACCCCGATCTGAGCTGCGCACAAACTCTAAACTTCATTGCTTCAAAATTAATAGAACTTCTGTTGAAAATAACATCATTTCGTGTTCGCCATATTTCCTTGATAGTGTATCCTAACACAAGGTCCCTTCTAAAAGTGTCCCCATCAGGGGGATTTGAACCCAACGCCTTTATTAACCATTGCTGTAAATTCTGTGCAGAAAAGAAGAGGTTTCTGTAGCTCCCTTTAAAGAATATATCCCATAGCTTTCTACTATGAATGCAGTCTTTGAAAAGATGTAAAGATGTCTCAGGTAAATCATTACACAAAGCACATCTATTGTTAATTGTTAAATTCCTGTGGAATCTCTCATGATTGGTTAACAGGCCATTAGAAGCAAGCTTCCAAAGAAGAACTCTGATCCTTTGGGGCCCTTGCCACCCCCAGATTTTCTTCATCAAAGGATTGTGCCCCATCATTCTATAAGAGGTAATGTGATCATATGCTGTACTCACAGAGAACCAACTGATGAGAATCCGAGGGGGTTGGATTCGTTTTACGGATCTATCTAGGCTGGAATGATCATAACTAAGAAATTTGGGAAATGGTTTAAACGAAAAAAATGGGAAATAGGTAAGAAGATGGAATGGGATATGATAGACGTCACACTTTCAAGGATGAAAGATAAGTCCTTGAGATTACACACACAAAGGTGATGAACCTTTGATAAACCTCACTCTTGACAAGTCAAGAAAATAAGAGAAACACTCCCTTTGATTGATAATTTTTAGCAAAAACATTCTTAGTGTCTTGCATGCATTACACGCCCCTTTAATAGTGTCATGTGAGCCATGCAATGACCTAATACAACCAACTTGTAACTCCTAGAAATTCATGAAACAATAAAATAAAAACAATTAAAACTATAGTCTAGAATTAACCTATGTAGCCGCCCATTTGTACCCCTTTGTGGCTATTCATCTTTCTCTTAATTATGGAAATATAATTCAGCTATTGGAACCCTATGATAGCCGCCCCATGTGACTAAACAACTCAACCAAAATATGTTACAAATTGAATGAAAATGATCTAGCATTAACATGTGTTGGCCGCCCACAATGAATGATCTTTACTCTTCAATTTCATCACATGTTGGCATCTACTTTATGAGCATAACTCAGCCCTTTATTGCACATGTTTGGCCCCCCCATTTAGGTCAATGAATCAGCCATTTGATGCATTGGTTGGCCGCATTTGATAGCCTAGAAGAAACCTCCAACAAGTGCTTCAATTTGTAACCCTTGTGCCATTGATGCTTGTCTCCTTGTAACCGTTGCAGCTTCAATTCCTTTCAATTCCTTCTTGTAACAACCAACCACTTCATGATTCATTTGTAACAACTACAATGTTTATTGAAAACAATAAAAATAAGAAAATCAACCAGCCACAACTCCCCTTGGCCGCTCACCTTTTGGAATTAAAATAACTGGGATTTAATTAAAACCATGTCACCATTATTTTTTAATTTTACCCGGTTGGATTCACATCACCAACCATCTTGTGTACCTTTCCATGTCAAAACATCTTTTCCAGCATCAAATGAAGGTGGAATAACTCCTCTTATGTTGTTACAAATATTTTCAGGGAGAAGATTACAAAGTAATTCCATGTTCCAATCACCATCTTCATTAACAAGGTCTTTCACCATTAAATTAGCTACCTCTTCTGTCAGATGAGTGGTGGCATGTTGGATTAGAGGACCAAAAGGCTGAAGCCAGTTATCAGACCAGAACAAGGTATCCTTGCCATCATTAATTTTCCAACTACAATTGTCCTGAAATTTCTCCCAAACTGCATTAATACCATGCCAAAGATTTGATGCAGGTTGCTTTTTCTTAATAATTGGTAATTTTGAGTCACCACAGTTGTACTTAGCTCTTAGGACCTGAGCCCATAATTCATTTGGCTTTTGAATTAAGTCCCAACAGACCTTCATCATATAAGCTGTGTTCCAGTCTCTAGCTTTTCTTAATCCAAGACCACCTTCCAGTTTAGGACTACAAATCTTGTCCCAGCCAATTAGATGAATTTTCCTCTTGTCCTCAGTGTCCCCCCAAAGGAAATCTCTGCATAACTTATCCAATATCTCACAAGTAGAATTAGGGAGATAAGCTGATTGCATAAGGTAAGAAGGAATAACTTTCACCACAGACTTAGAAAGGGTTAGTCTGCCAGCAAAAGATAAATTTTTAGCTCTCCATCCAGACAGCCTCTGTTTAACTCTATTTATAGTGGAATTAAAAGTTGATCTAGTAACCCTGCTATTAAGAATAGGAACCCCCAGGTATTTGCCTAGATCAGTAGTACTTTGGAACCCAAGAGCATTTGATAGATTTGTTTTCACCTGCAAACAAACATTGTTAGAGAAAAAGATTCTTGTTTTCTCCTTACTAACCTTTAACCCAGAACTAGAGCTAAAAAGCTCCAAAATAGTGTTGATTATCTCCACTTGATCCATGTTTGCTTCAGCAAACAAAATCAAATCATCTGCAAAAGCCAAATGGGATATCCTAGGACCCCTTCTACCTATTTTAAAGGGATTCCAGAATTTATGATCTACTGCCAAATTTATTAAGTGAAATAATCTCTCCATGCAAAGCACAAAAACATAGGGGGAAATAGGATCACCTTGTCTAACACCTCTAGAAGGTCTAAAAGGATCAAGGGCTTCACCATTAAACAATAATCTCATTCTAGGAGTAGTAATACAATTATTAATAACCTCTCTAAGATGAGTAGGGATACCTACCTCTTCCAAGGTATCCACGATGAAATTCCAATTAAGTCTATCGTAAGCCTTTTCTAGGTCAATTTTAATAGCCATCCACCCTTTCTTTCCTTTCTTATTCCTCATAGAGTGAATTATTTCTTGTGTTATAATTATATTATCCCTACTCTGCCTCCCGGGAATGAAACTACTTTGATTTGGACCAACAACATGGTTCATAATATTCCTAAGCCTAAGAGAGATAAGCTTAGTTACAATTTTATAAGTGACATTACAAAGGCTAATAGGTCTGAATTGTTTCAACTTAATAGCTCCATCAATCTTAGGAATAATAGTTATTAGAGTATCATCAATTGCTTCTACTTCTGAGGGGTTAGCAAAAATAGCTTTGATTAAATCACAAACGCTTTTATCCACCACATTCCATTGAGATTGATAAAAAACAACATGTAAACCATCTAGCCCAGGTGCTTTTAAGCCCCCCATAGAGAATAGTGTCTTCTTAATTTCTTCATCAGAGATGTTAGCAGATAGAAAATCCAGCTGATCATGTAATAACTCAGGGAAACAGTTAGATAAATAGAAAGGTTGACAATTACCATCTTCAGAAAACTGAGATTTAAAAAACTCAGAAGACATAGATTCTAGATTATCTTTATCAGTTATTAATTGACCAGAATCATCTTCCAGGCATTCAATCTTATTTCTTTTTCTCCTAGTAATCGTAGAACCATGAAAATATTTTGTATTTTTGTCACCATAACAAATCCATTTACATCTCGCCTTTTGAAACCATAATAATTCCTCTTGGAAAGCAATTTGTTCATATTCTATCCATAGTCTATACATTAGGTGATCAAGATTAGGATCATCTGAGGTTAATCTTTTCTTATTAATCCCATCCATCCTACGGATTAGTTTTCTTTTCTTATAACCAATATTCCCAAAGACATCTCTATTCCATGTCTTAATCTGATCCTTAAAAGTTGTAACATTCAAATCCCAATCCCTATCCTGATGCCAGTTATTAAGAACAAACTCAGAAAAAGATGGGTGGGTGAGCCAAGCAGCAACAAATCTAAAAGGCCTTCTATGTTGGTTTTTCGGTTTAACAAAGTTAAAATTCATCATAATTGGACAGTGGTCAGATTTAAAGAAAGGAAGATGATTAATGGAAGCATTAGTGAATTTCATCCTCCAATCTATGTTAATCAAACTGCTATCTAACCTCTCCTTTAAATTACCCCTCTGCCAGGTAAAAGGAAAACCAACAAACCCTGCATCTATAAGATTACAGTCAGAAATCATATCATTAAATTATTGGATGCTAGATAAAGGAGTTTGACCAGATCCACCAGTTCTTTCATGTGAGCCTCTCAGTGAATTAAAATCACCAATAAGACACCATTCCCCACTCATATTATAAGCAATATTTCTCAGATCCTCCCATAAATAAGTTCTATTAATTTGATGAGGGCTAGCATATACTGCAGATAAGAACCAAGGACTTGAATTATTATAGTTAACTTTCATATGTATAAGCTGCCTAGTACTAGATAAGAACTCTATATACCAATAATCCTTATCCCATAAAATCGCAAAACCACCTGATTGACCCTAAGAATCATAAAGTTGATGACAATCAAAACCCATTCTACTAATCACCTTTTTTGCCTTTTCACCCCCAGCATGTATTTCCATAAGAATAAGTAAATGCACATCATGTAAAGCACACAAATCCTTAATTAGGCTAACAAAACCTTTGCTGTATAAGCCTCTACAATTCCAAGCGATAAAATTCATAAAGGCTTACTTGGTTTTGGGTGAGCTGATTGCTCATAGTAACCCTGCTCATGCATGCCTTCTATTAAAACATTGGTATCCTTACCTTGCACCTCACTGCATTCAGTCACAACTTGCATATCCATGCATTCCTTCATTTCAGTATCATAAAAGTTAGACTGCTGTTTCTTCCTGTTTTGAATAGACTTATCAGGGGGTTTAGGGTCCAAACAATTAGAGGTAAAAACATGTATATAATCAGTTTGTAATTTTAATAAGTCCCCTTTACTACCCCTATCTTTATCCATAATTCTCATAACCTGTAAAATTTCTTGTTCTCTTTGCCTTTTAATATCAAGTTCTTGTTGTGAAAGTTGTGAATTAGATGTAAAGTTAGTATCAACCAAACCTGAAGTTGTAACAGAAGTACCCTTGTGTGCATTACCTGGACCATCAGTATCCTTTTTGATAGCATCAGCTACACCTGGATTAGGTTTAGAACTTGAAAACTTTTGTGGCTGATTTGATGAATTACCTATCTTTGGTTTGATGGAGGGAACTTTCTGGACATGCTTACTCTGAGCTTTCTTTTTTTTCCTGAAAATTTTGTGGATTTTTTCCTGCTTTTGGGTCACGAATTCTTGTTACTGTAGATTGGCCAACACTATTTAGTTGTTCTTCTGAATTTGAAATCTTTAGATTTTGGTCAGCTTCATGGTCCTCGTTATGCTGTAGAACAACAAATCTCGTCCCCACCTCAGGATTATTGAATTGAGTGTTTTTCTGTGGATTAGAGCCTGAAAAAATTTTCCCCGGATGTTTTTTCCTTGGCACTTTCTTAACCAACATCCAAGGACCATAAACCCCAACATCATCCGATTCTTGATTATCATAACCAGATTTAGTGGCTGTCAGAATAGTTTTACTTTCCAAATTTACTTCCTTCTCCATAGGTTTAAAGGATTCTTGAGAATCTTGATTTTCTTTTGGCCCATTATCTTCTTCATTAGTGCTTGTCTGCAATGGAAATTCCATGCAAGTATCTTGTCTATGGCCATATTTACCACATTGGAAACAAACAAGGTGAAGACCCTCATATTCAATTCTGAGAACAGTACCTGCTAGGATCTCAATCTCAGGAATAAGTCTTTTGGAAAGATCAATTTCGACACACAGTCTTGCAAATCTTCCTCGAGAATGAATGGAGGTGAGCTTGTCCACCTTCAGCATGGTACCAAGAACATTACCAACCCTTGTAAGAAATTCCAGATTATACAGTTCAAGCGGTAGATTAGGAATGCGACACCAAGCAGCCACTTTCTTGACTGTTTTAGCTTCTTCTAGGAATAGGGGTCTCCACCTTTGAACAATAAGATAGTGATCGGCAACCATCCATGGACCATCATAGAGCACATGAACATAGTCCTCTTTCTCGGTAAAATAGACTAGGTGGTAATCTTGATTCATATCTATAAACTTGATAGGATTTTGACACCCCCAAAGTTTTCTGAGTCTGTTATACAGGAACTGCATATTGAGTTTTTTTCCAAGAACCTTTACCACCAATGTATTTTGCCATGGTGCACACCAGCCATTATACTCATCTTCAGATATAGGTACATATGGTCGCCCAGATCTAGATTTTTTAATTTGATTATTTTCTTCTTCCATTGCAACTTTTTCATCATCTGTTGAATCCTCAGGGAAGATCACGTCATCCACCTCAAATAGGGGTCGATCTTAAAGCCCAATCTGGTTGAGCAATGATTCTCTATATGATATTTGCTGCTGTGAAGACCGAGGGTTATTCCTAACATCTTCTTCTGCCTCCATACTGTCTTGATCAACATCAGCATCAACATTACAATTATTTTCTTCTTCACCTATCTTCACTTTCTTCCTGCTGCGAAGGTAGAGGTCTGTTTCTTGGAGAGACAATTTCGAGCCTTCCATTATTTGAAGTATATTTTCAGAGTGACTTAAACCTAATATAGTTTAAATTAGGGTTAAATATATTTTTTTCTATGAAAATATAATGAAATTTGGTTTCGGTTCCTTATTTACTTTTTCGTTAGTTTCTGTCTCTTTTTTTAATATCACATGATTTTAGTTATCATTACAAATTATGTTCGGTTAAGCAGACGCATCAATATATTTTTATAAATTTTTCTATTGCTTTTACTTCAAATTTTCTTGCAGTTTAAAGAAAATTTTATTTAGATTCTAAAAGTGGTAAGAAATTTACTATGGTTATTTATATAACAAAGCATTGAAATTTCACAAAGCATTTTTATATAAAATAATTGTAATTTTCTTTTGAAAATTTACTACAAATGGTTTTTTTGAGGAAAAAATCACAAGGAAATTCTTGTGAATTTTTATTCGGGACAAGCCATAGTGGAACTGTGAACATAACTTAACGAAGTATCTATATCTATGTATACTATTTATAATAGAGCAATTTTTAGAGAGTACTATTCATGAGCCATTTTTTTTTGTTAAAGTTGTTTATGGAGCCATTTAAAAGCACTTTTGTGAATAGTTATTTGAAGGCTATATGTTATGGGCCTACTATTCACATAACGATGTGTTCTAGACTTAATATTTCAATGTGTTCTGTTAATTTAAAATAATATTTTGATTTTATAAAAAAGTAAAAAAGAGATAGACAAAATGAGGTATGAAAAAAGTGTAAAATAAATAAGCGTGGGAAAATTATCATTTTTTAAAAAATATTAAAATTTTGAGAACTTATTTTTCGAGTTTGGCAAGTGTAAGGAAGAGAGTAATAAAATGAAAAAAGTAAATAAAGAGAAAGAAGGTGAAATATATAATAATTGACGGGACAAAAAAGTCATAAAGAGATAGAAAGAAAAATGAGGTGAGAAAATAAGTGTAAAAAAGTGTGAAAATCATTACTCTTTTTTAAGAGTACTAAGACTTTGATTGCCCATTTTTTGCTGTGAGAAGTTTAGGAGGGAGAGAAATAGAAAAAAAATGAAAAGAGAGGAGGTGAAATATGTGATAGAAAATGAAGAGAGAGATGAAAACATAAGATGTGAAAAGAAATGATAATTAAAAGAGTGTGCAAGAAATTATTACTCTTTTTAAAGAGTATTAAAACTTTGACAGTCCATTTTGCGGTGTGAGAAGTGTAGGGAGAAAAGATATGAGGAAAACGCGGCTTTTAGGGTGCAATACCAAAGAATGTTGTGCACGGTGCCAGAGTAAGTTTTCACCCTTTTTCTCAAATGTCGGAGGTGAAATCGTGAAATGAAGAAATGTGAGGGAAATTTAGGTTTTTGCAAAAGCATCCCTGTTAGAAGGTGAAATTGAACAATGGGAACAAAGTTTTTCGTTCCCCACAGTGTCAGTCTCTTCTCGCCGGTATACAGTCATCGTCCTTCTCTTGTTCTGCGCCATCGTCGTCCTATTGATGAAATGGGTGGAGATGACAATTAATGAATGTTATTTGTCATTGTTATAATATTTTATGCTTACAGGATGAAATTGAAATGAGTGGTAATATTTGTTCTTCATATTCAATGGAAAGTGTTGTATGAATCATTAACCTAAGGTTCACAGGTAGCCATGGAGTCTTAACAGGTCACCGTTTTGCCATTGTTCAATACTTTATGGTTCGGGTTATTGTATGATAAATACTCTTTAACATTGGGGATCCTGTGGTTAATGTAGTGAATATTTCGGGTTATTGTATCATAATTTTGGTTAATGACATTAAACTTACATCAATAATGGAAGGAAAGTTTTGTTAATCTATGAAGGATAAATTATTGGAGATCAACGCAATTTTGGCAGCAAAATAATGGTAAGTGAGATATAAGATTTTGGTAAAAGTGATGAAAAGAATAACACATTGGTGGAAAATGTAGATGGTGGTTAATGTAGTGCGTACAGAAGGTTAAAGCATAAGCCACACTGGTTATCAGTAACAGAAGGAAAGCTAAACATTAGTCATTTGTTGGATAACCAGACTCATAACATATTTAACCAATAAATTGTAAAGCATTAACCATAAATTCATACTCAGTGATTATTTGTGTAGTAATCCTTATGATGAAATAAGTGTTCAAGATGAACTTTGTTTTCAAGTGCACATGTGGTTAATACCATATAAGTTGGTGGTTAACTATGTTATTAAAGTGGTGAATAATTTATTTTCAAGTGAACATGTGGTTAATACCATATAAGTTGGTGGTTAACTGTGTTATAAATCTAGTTAATAATTATAACTTAGGCAAGAAGTTGTTAATTGTGAGTTATTATTTGGTTAAATAAGTTGCTCAAGTGATTAATATTGATATCAGTTCAGATAACTTCATACGACAAACATTTAACTTTGTTTTGAAGTGAAGGTGGTTAATACCATATAAGTTGGTGGTTAACTTTGATATTAATCTGGTTAACAATTATAAGTGGGGCAAAAGGTGGTTAACTATGAGTTAGAATGTGGTTAAATAAGTTGCTTGAGTGGTTAATATTGATATAAGTTAAGATAACTCTTTAAATTTGACAAACCTTTAATTTTGTTTTCAAGTGAGCATGTGGTTAATACCATATAAGTTGGTGGTTAACTAGGTTGTTAATCTGGTTAACCGGTTATATACATATTTTTAAAAAGTAGGTAATGTTCACAATTAAAAAAAAAGGTTCTGTTTATATTTGAAAAAAATTGTACTATTCACATTTTATAATAATGACGGGTGTAAGGTGAGTGTTTACTGTTTGGGTGTATTGACAACATAGATAACCACCAAATTATATAGCATTAACCATTATTACAAGTGAGGCAAAAAGGTGGTTAAGTGTGAGTTAGTAGACAAAAATGGTTAAAAATGAGATAATATGTGGGTAAATGAGTTGCTCAAGTGGTTAACATTTAATCACTTCGAATAAATATAAGTGAGACAAAAGGTGGTTAACTGTGAGCTAATATGTGGTTAAATAAGTTGCTCAAGTGGTTAATATTGATATTGGTTCAGATAACTTCAAATGACAAACCTTTAACTTTGTTTTCAAGTGAACAAGCTGTTAATACCATATAAGTTGGTGGTTAACTATGTTATTAATCTGGTCAATACTTTGTTTTTTTTTAAAAAAAAGTGGTTAATACCATATAAGTTGGTGGTTAACTGTGTTATTAATTTGCTTAATGGTTAATACCCTATAAGTTGGTGGTTAACTGTGTTATTAATCTTGTGAATAATTTTTTTTCAAGTGAACATGTGGTTAATACCATATGAGTTGGTGGTTAACTATGTTATTACTCTGGTTAATACCATATTAGTTGGTGGTTAACTATGTTATTAATCTGGTTAATAGTAATAAGTGAGGCAAAAGTTGGTTAACTATGAGTTAGTATGTGGCTAAATAAGTTGCTCAAGTGGTTAATATTGATATCAATTCAGATAACTGTTCAAAATGACAAACCTTTAATTTTGATTTCAAGTGAGCATGTGGTTAATACCATATAAGTTGTTGGTGGTTAATTAGGTTATTAATCTGGTTAACCGGCAACAACTTTTTTTTTTAAAAAAAGAGGTATTGTTCATATTTAACAAAAAGTTCTGGTCAAGCATGTGGTTAATACCATTTAAGTAGGTCGTTAACTAGGTTATTAATCTGGTTAACCCATAATAATTTTTTTAGGAAAAAAATCAGACTTTTTGTAAAAATAAAATTAATAAAAAAATTGAGTTCTGTTCACATATAAAAAAAGAAAAAAAAAATTTAAAAAATAAACTGAGTACTGTTCACCAATAAAAAAAGAAAAAAAAAAGAAAAAAGTGAGGTGTGGGTGGGGTGGTTTACTGTACGGGTGTGGGAAAATTGGGATTGTATGATCAAATAACTGTTGAAGATCAACTTTATTTTCAAGTGAACATGTGGTTAATACCATATAAGTTGGTGGTTAACTGTGTCATTAATCTGGTTAATAATTATAAGTGACGCAAAAAGTGGTTAACTGTGAGTTATTATATGGTTAAATAGGTTGCGCAAGTGGTTAATATTGATATCAGTTCGGATAACTTCAAAAGACAAACCTATAACTTTGTTTTCAAGTGAACAAGTGGTTAATACCATATAAGTTGGTGGTTAACTATGATATTAATCTGCTTAATAATTATAAATGGGGTAAAAGGTGGTCAACTGTGAGTTAGTATATGGTTAAATAATTTGATCACGTGGTTAATATTGATATCAGTTCAGATATCTATTCAAAATGACAAAGCTTTATTTTTGTTTAAAAGTGACCGTGTGGTTAATACCATATAAGTTGGGGGTTAACTAGGTTGTTAATCTGGTTAACCAATAAAATTTTATTATTTCATTTTAAAAAGTAGGAACTGTTCACAACTAAAAAATATTGTATTGTTCACAAAAAAAGGGAATAAGGGGTGTCTCGTGGGTGTTTACTGTTTGGGAGTTGGAATATCGGGGACAATCGGGACTGTTACAGGACCTACTTACCCACTGTGTCAATTGCAATATTGTTACTAGGTGGTTAATGTTGTTCCCGTTACCGGTTAATGCTTTCTTCAAATTGGTTAATGTGAATAGTAACATAAAGGCCAATTTATTTTTTGCCCATGCTTGAATTTAATAACAGGTTACTGCAGATGATCATACTTTATCAGAATCCCTGATGTTAGGTGACATGCCCATCAGAAGGCATCATTATACTCAGACTGTGTTTAATGCAATGGTTAATGTTGTTACCGTAAACAGTTAATTCTATGTACGATGTGGTTAATTTGAACACAACATGACATGCCTACTTATTTTTGGCCCATATTTGATCTTAATTAAGGATTAATGCAGTATATCGATCATAATCCCTCTTCTTTGGTCACAATTTCCCTTGGAAGCCATAACTATACTTATCTACTGCGTCGAATGCAATGATGTGAACACATGGTTAACGATGTCTCCATAAATGGTTAAGTCCATGTACGAATAGGTTAATGTGAAAACAAAATGAAATTCTAAGTATTTGGCCCGTATTTTGACTTCATTAAAGACTAGGTCAAATTACCATAATCAATGTTCTTTGTAGACTATGTCCATGACAAGGGCTAATTAACCTTACCAACTGCATCGACTGCAATGCTTTTACCATCTGATTAATGCGTTTTCCATAAAATGTTATTTACATGTATAAAGTGGTTAGTGTGAAAATAAATTGGATGACCTACTTATTTATTGGCCCATAGTTGATGTTAATTAAATATCATTTCAGTTCACCATAATCCCTGTTGTTACATAACAATCTCCATTTGAAGGCCAATTTTTACTCACCAACCTTGTCTATGACAATGCTGGTACCACAAGGTACTATCCTTAAACGGTTAATACTGTGTCTGTAGAGGGTTATTTCCATGTATAAATTGGTTAATGTGAACACAAAATTAAATTCCAAGTCTTTGGGCTATATTGAATTAATTATTCATTACTGGAGTTCGACATAATAACTGATCTTTGTTTACCATGTCCATGACCAGGCGTAATTTTGCATACCCAGTGCATTAAAGTAAAGGTTGTTACCAACTGGTTAATGCTTTTTCTGTAAATGGTTAATTAAATGTACAAATTGGTTATTATGATCACAAAATGAAGGGTACTTTTTATGAATCCAAAAGCCCTGTTCTTTAGTTACCATATCCATGACAAGGGCTAGTAACTATTACCCACTACGTCCAATGCGTTGTAACCACGTGGTTAATGCTCTTTCCGAAAACGGTTAATTAAATGTACAAAGTGGTTATTATGATCACGAAATGAAGGGTAGTTTTTTGAACCCATAAGCCATGTTCTTTACTGAGCATATCCATGACAAGGGCTAGTAACTATTACCCACTGCGTCCAATGCGCTGTTACTACGTGGTTAATGCTATTTCCGTAAACGATTAATTCATTAACCCTTTGGTTAATGTGAATAGAAAACGAAAGGCCTACTTTTGACCCATAATGGAACTTGATTACATATTACTCCAGTTCAGCATATTCCTTGTTCATTGGTAATCATGTCCATGACAAGGCCTACTTATATTAACCCACTGCATATATTAATTGGTTAATGTGGACAGCAAATCAGAGGCGTCCTTTTTCGGCTAGATTTCAACTCTTTCAAATATTACTCCAGTAATCCATAATTCCTGGTATGTGCTGACCATGTCTATAATTCGACACAATAACGACTCAATCAAAAGAAATTTTTTTGGGGGAAAACCCACTAACCTCAATCACGGCTTCTATGTATACCTCATCCACCGCTTCCAACTGCTTTCGCGCGGACTCCGCTTCTGTTGGTCTATCTTCTATGGAAGACGAAAGCAATAGAGACAACCACAGTGAGTGGAAGACAACGGTAGAGTATTCATAGAGAATGAAAATTCTGCTAACCCTAAACGTCTTTCATCATCCTCTTTCTTTCTCCGTCGTCTTTCTTTCTTCCTTTCGTGCCTCTCCGTCAAGCGAAACATGTAATTACTAAGTTTTTTTTCAGGGCTTAAATGGTAAATATGTGGAATTCTACTAACTTTGCCTAATTCACGTTTTCACCCCCGACATTTGAGAAATGAGTGAAAACAGACTGTGGCACCGTGCACAACATTACTGGGTATTGCACCCTAAAAGGCACCATGAAGAAAATAATGAAGAGACAGAAAACGAAAGAAGTAATAGTTGATATGACAGGAAAATAATATAGAGGAAAAGAAAAATATGGTGTTAAAAGGATTTTATATATTTTATAATTAAACAATATCAAGCATCTTATATGTAAAACAAATATTTGCGTGGAATTAAAAAATAAATTTAAAAATACTAATTTTAAAAAATAATATTTTAAGATAAAAGGTATATTCAATTTTAGTTTTTTTCTTATAATTCCATTATTTTATAAAAATTATTACTCTAATATATAAATTATATATGAAAAATAAAAAAGTAACGTTACCCGTGTAAGAGAGGTCAATAGATTTATTTGTGTTAATATTATTTTTTTTAAAAAATTGTGTTAATATTTGTACAACGAGTAACAATATTTAATTTAATTTTTCTTCATTCTATAATATTTTGTGATACTCTTTTTCAATGTTTCTTTTTTCTAATAACATTTTTTATTTTGTAATACACATCATACAAGCTTTATGTAACATCCCAAAAATTAGGGCCTAGAAACTGTAGTAGGAGTTTTAGGCTGTGGATCCAGCCAAGAAATCGAAGTTGTAAGTGTCATGAAACTTGGGGGTTAGAATGTGAACTTAGATGAGGATTAGGTAAATAAACCAAGAGTCTCGAGTTTTAAGAAGTTTTGGGAAGTATAACCAAACGTTGAGTAGGCAGAACTTAGCAGAAATCATGCTCTGAGCAAGAAGGAATTATAATTATACAAGAATAAGGAAAAAAAGTTAGGTTAAGATGAACTAAGCGGAAAGAAACGTTCTCGGAAAGAGTGAGGGAGGAAGGTGTCATCCCCAAGCTTTAATCATTAGGTGTGTTAAAATCATAATAGAAAAGGTGTTGGGAACAAAGGAATTGATCCGGCGAAAGTAGGGTGAGAAGAGTTTTGGATGCGAAGAACCAAGTTAGGAACAAGTTTTAGGGATAAGGACTAGGGATGAGTGGGAAAGGATTGAGCTAGAATCATAGAGGAGTTAAAATTAAAGAATTAAGTCTTAGGATTCTCGCTTGAGCGAGTTTAGCAGCAAAAGTTGGGTTTTTAGTTTCTGCAAAATTCGCTTGGGCGAAAATGTTCTCACATAAGAGAGTAGAAGGGGAGGAAAAGTGTGCTCACTGGACGATTTTCGCTTGAGCGAGAAGGGGATCACTCAAGCGACAATCATCCAAAGAGGGGATGCTCTCTGGAGCATTCTCGCTCAAGCGAGAAGGCCCTCGCTTGAGCGAGAAAGTGTTGGCAGCGAGGGTTAGTTTTTGCTCGCTCAAGCGAGAGCGAGAGACTCTCGCTTGAGCGAGGACACTCAGATCTAGTTTTTAAAATTGATCCGTGAGGGTTTTTCTCTCATTCTTTTCATTATTCTCTATTTTCTAGAGAGAGGAACTAGAGAGAGACAAGGAGATCGAAGGAGAGGATCACGGATTGAAGCCTCAAATCTCTAGAGGAGCCTTGGATCAACGTTCTTCACCATTTAATCATCTTATGTCTCCATCTCTTGAGGTGAGTGTGATCCACCCACTCACTTTCATCATATGTGATGTCTTCTTATGATCCCTATTCTTCATTTCCCTTCCCACTTTACATGCTTGTGTTTGTTGGAGATCAATCTAGGGTCTATATGTGTTTTGGCTTGGATTGCTTGATTTGTGGTGGAACCCTAGGTTAAAGGATTTGGGGATTTTTGTGTTTTTGTGAATTGTAGAGGTTGAATCTTTGGAAATGTTGTATATTCATGCTTATGCTCATTCTCATGAACTTATGGCTACTTCTCATGTCCCCATTCATTCATGTTTTCAAGGAAAAGAATTTGGGTCTTATAACCTCATGTTTTGAAAGAAGGAAAATGGGTCTTAGGACCTCATGTTTTAAAAGAAAAGGGTTTGGGTCTTTGGACCTTATGCATAAAGAGGAATTTCATGGGTCTTCGAACTAAAGAGGGGTCTTCGGACCAATGAGGGATATTCGGATCAATGAGGGGTCTCCGGACCAAAGAGGTATAAGAGAGGTAATCACAATTGCCCCTAGGCCAAGGGTAAATGGGATTTCTCCATTAAAATGAATATCATGCATAACATCTTTGTTTGCCTAATTAAAACTTAATGAGGGTGGCCCTGGATGACGGTTCTTGGTCACATGGCCGAGCGCTCAAAAGAGGTAATAGTGAAAAAACACCTGGGTGTGAGTTGCACACTTGATTGCTCCATGAGGGAGACTTCGATTGAATTACTTGTCATGATACATATGACTGTATGTCTGATTACATGTATATAGATGTATATGTATGAAATGTTGCATTCACATTTTCCTGTTGTCCCTACACTGTATGCATGATCACATTCACTGGGACGTAAGTCTCACCACACGCTTTGTGGAAACACCTTAGTTTTGCAGGAAACCCAGCTGGCTTGGTAGAAGAGAACTTGAGGTCCAAGGGGAGAGATGCTCCCCGGGAAGTTGTCTATTTCAAATTATTTAGGTTTACTGTATTTGTTGATTTCAGAACTTGTATTAGTTGGATTGTAGCCACTAAGTGGCATTCCAATTATATGCTTGAGTTGTATGATTGATTTTCGTTTATGTAAACGTTGGATTACTTAAGCATGTTTATGTGATTGTTGTATGTCGATATCAATAATGGCGCGAAATAATTTCATAGACTTGGGAATGTGTCTCAAATGGACATTAATTCCACGTTCACGGAATTAGGATGTTACATTATGGTATCAGAGCAGTTCAATCCAATTGAATTGTGGATGAATTAGTTGTCGGAGTTTAGCTATGATTTTTGTATGCATTGCATTAAATATAGAGCCTGATCAACTCCATATTTCGTTCAATGTGTATAGAAATTATGACTAAAGGCAGATGAGGTAGGCGTCGGGCTGTGGGAATACCTTAGGATGCCTCAATTGCAGCTATTGAAGGGTTGACCCACGCCCTGAACCAGTAGACAACTGTTCTCTCCACACTGTTGGGAGAGGGCGGGTGTACCTTACCTTCAGGTCAAGCGGTCCCAGTAGCTGCTAGGCTGGACCACCAGGCGGATGGATTCTTGGCATTTTGGCAGTGTCACCCACCAATCTTTGAAGGAGGATTAGATCATGCTTCGGCAGCTAATTGGCTCAATAGGATTGAAGAGATTATGAACTCCCAGGGTTACCTTGACGAGCAAAGGGTGAGCTATGCCTCCCTAATGCTCAGGGGGGAGGCTGAGGTTTGGTGGAGGGGCATTCGAGACCGGGTGACGGCCTTGGACACCCCTATCATCTGGGAAGCCTTCAGGACCTCTTTTCTGGAGAGGTATTTGATGAGATTCTGGCAAGCGTACCAAAATTTCAGCAGTATAATAG